>CM065736.1:20623022-20900522 GCA_033310375.1 Conus canariensis | reverse complement strand
TATGGGGGAGGACTTACAAAATATCCCCATCTTTTTTCTTGGTTTGTTTGTTTACTGGGTTTTTTTCTTATGCCTTGCAGTGAAAAGACGTAAATGACCTACTGATCACACATGACAGACCAAAAATTGTTTCATTTAGGAACAGCATACTGCAGCAGGTGCCTGCCATTTGGAGAATACTGCAGCAGGAGTCTACATTTGGGGACCACTGAAGCAGGATTTATTTGACCATTTGGGGGGAAATACTGAAGCAGGTGTTGGTGTCCCTTTACCTTCTTGGGAATACTGAAGCCTGGCAGTTCTCTGCCCTTGAAGTCGGAGGCAGCGAACCTGACGGCCTGTCGCACACTGGCGATGTGAGGCAGCATCTCGCTGGTGTCCAGTTTCTGCACATGGTCAGTGTTCACAAACAGCACAATTTGAATCATGACCGCCAAGTCTGCACACAAAGCCATCTTCCCCTCCTCTCTCAACTTCCTTTCTACCCTCCTTTGTTCATGATAATGGTGGTCGAGGGAATGGTAACACTAATGATTATTGTTAGTATTGTTGTTGTGATCGTTGTCTCTCCCCCTCCCAGCCCATTTCACCACCATCCCTCCACTTCCCACTCTTTGCTTTCTACCCTTTACACCTTTACCCCTCCCTCCTTCCTCCTCCCTGTTCTCCATGCCTTCCTGCAATTTCCTCTCCGTCCCCCATCCCTCAGTCAACTTTTTCCAGTGATCTCTTTCTCTTTTTCCAGTGATCTCTTTCTCTTTTTCCAGTGAACTCTTTTCAGTTCACAACCACAGAATTCTATGCTGTTTTGTTTGTCAGTTGTAATAAACCGAAATACTGCAGTTAATTCATGGGTGCTTCAACTTTTCATCTTCCTGACATACGGAAACAATTTCACATTCTGGAAAAAAAGAAAGAACACATCCTGAAAAAAAGTTATATTTTGAAAATGCAACAAACAAAAACAGTATACAATTATTAACAAACTTGCTGAAAAACTGACAGCCTAAAGGTGCGCAAGATCAGTCCATGCTGAAAGCATCGGCCATCAGTTCCAAGATACTTGAAAAGAACATTTTAAACTCTGACGAAGACCATTTAAACATAGGCATATGGGCAAACTAACACACTGCAGAATTGACAGACAGTATGTATGTGGGGGGGGGGGGGGGGGGGGTTGAAAAGGTTGATGGAAAGGAAAAAAAGGAAGAAGCAGGTATTCCTGTTCCACCAACAGCAAAGGAAAATGGGGGCGGTGCGGAGGGGAGGGGGGTGGGGGAGGGGGGCATTCCTACCCAATTAACAGTTGATCAGTTGTTTCTAGTGATATTAAAAGTAGCAAATGAACAAAATGGTGGGAGAAATAAGAAAAGCAAACAAGTGCACAGGAATGGGCCCTTACGGAGTACACCAATGAACAGATGCCTACTGTTTGCTGAATTTTTTGTATATGAATGTAAAATCAATAAGATCAACGCTTTTTGAAAGAGTTAAAGAGCAAATATAAAATTGAAAAATATATGCACTGCATGCAAATGCAATTCACAGAATTTCGTAAGAGGTGGTATCCTATCAGAATCTTGTGGAAAGTAACAAACAAAAATACCATTGGCAAGAAATCTACATCCTTCCAATATTTCTCCACGGATTGTTGTACTCATACAAATTTGTCCGGGATTATTGTAACTGGGATTACTAGGATCAATGTGTTGACAGAATGCATTGTAATTAGCTACCAGATCAATTGCTTTGCTTTTACATGTCGTAATAATGAAATGCATTTGTTTGCAAATGTGCCAAAAAATAAAACTGAAAAAAAAAAATTTATATAAAATACGACTAAAAAGATCATCAGTGAGACTGTCCTCCTAGACATGGTCACATGGAAACAGGAATCCTGTACACTCTTTCATTATTTCTAGTTATGGAACATACAAACTTGGATGGATGTGTGTGTGTGTGTGCTTGTGTGCGTACATGCGTGTGTGTGTGCAAGTGTGTGTGCGCGTGTGTACGTGTGTGTGTGTGTGCGTGTATGTAAGTGTGTGTGTGCGTATGTGGATATGTATATATGTGTGTGTGTGTGTGCACACGTGCTTGCATGCGCATGTGTGTGCGTGCGTGTGTGTGTGTGTGTAAACAAGCAACATAAACAGTGCAGACAATCACTTCCTCGCCCGATGTACTTCTTTTTTTCTGTCAATGTGTACTAAACATTAATGCGTTTTCACATTTACTGCAGACTACCTTGAGCCCCTTCCCAAGGAGAAAAGCGCTCATCAAACCGCCAACATCATGAAACAGACAGACACCAGGTACACCCCGTTCCCCTGCCCCTCACCTTGGTGATAGAGTCCAGACAGGTCCAGGCAGCCAGCAGCAGTGGGGGGTCCGTCTGCACAAACAACTGGATCAGGCCGCGGAACAGCTGAGGCAGGTACTCAGTGATGTCGCAGCCTGTGCTGCTGCAGAACGCCTGCAACAGCGTCACTGCCGCCCAGCTCCGTGCCACCGCCGCCTCCCCACCCGCACTGGTGGCGCCGATCACGCTCAGCAGGTCCTCCATGATGGTGCGTACCCCGACCTCGTCCGTCACCGACAGCACCACCTTCTTGCAGTACTCCAGCTCCTGCACATAGTGCACAGAGACATCAGCGTGGCCTCGGCTACATAGATCTTGGTTCTATTGGAATGAGTGTAGGAGGCTTCAGCTATGTGATCGTGGTTCTATAGGAATGATTGTAGGAGGCTTCAGCTATGTGATCGTGGTTCTATCGGAATGAGTGTAGGAGGCTTCAGCTATGTGATCATGGTTCTATTGGAATGATTGTGAGAGGCGTCAGCATGTGATCGTGGTTCTATAGGAATGATCGTGAGAGGCGTCAGCTATGTGATCGCGGTTCTATTGCGATGATTGTAGGAGGCGTCAGCTATGTGATCGCAGTTCTATTGCGATGATTGTAGGAGGCGTCAGCTATGTGATCGCGGTTCTACTGCGATGATTGTAGGAGGCGTCAGCTATGTGATCGCGGTTCTACTGCGATGATTGTAGGAGGCGTCAGCTATGTGATCGCGGTTCTACTGCGATGATTGTAGGAGGCGTCAGCTATGTGATCGCGGTTCTACTGCGATGATTGTAGGAGGCGTCAGCTATGTGATCGCGGTTCTACTGCGATGATTGTAGGAGGCGTCAGCTATGTGATCGCGGTTCTACTGCGATGACTGTAGGAGGCGTCAGCTATGTGATCGCGGTTCTACTGCGATGATTGTAGGAGGCGTCAGCTATGTGATCGCGGTTCTACTGCGATGATTGTAGGAGGCGTCAGCTATGTGATCGCGGTTCTACTGCGATGATTGTAGGAGGCGTCAGCTATGTGATCGCGGTTCTACTGCGATGATTGTAGGAGGCGTCAGCTATGTGATCGCGGTTCTACTGCGATGATTGTAGGAGGCGTCAGCTATGTGATCGCGGTTCTACTGCGATGATTGTAGGAGGCGTCAGCTATGTGATCACGGCTCTACTGCAATGATTGTAGGAGGCGTCAGCTATGTGATCGCGGTTCTACTGCAATGATTGTAGGAGGCGTCAGCTATGTGATCGCGGTTCTACTGCAATGATTGTAGGAGGCGTCAGCTATGTGATCCTGGTTCTATTGCAATGATTGTAGGAGGCGTCAGCTATGTGATCGTGGTTCTATTGGAATGACTATAGGAGGCATCAGCTACGCAGATCATAGTCCTATTCAATGACTACAGGAGGCATCAGCTATGTAGGTCATGGTACTACTGGAATGACTACAGGAGGCATCAGCTACATAGATCGTAGTCCAATTCAATGTCTACAGGAGGCATCAGCTATGTGATCTTGGTACTATTGGACTGACTATAGGAGGCATCAGCTACATAGATCGTAGTCCTATTCAATGACTACAGGAGGCATCGGCTATGTAGATCATGGTACTATTGCAATAACTATAGGAGGCATCAGCTACGTAGATCATGGTACTATTGCAATGACTACAGGAGGCATCAGCTATGTGATCGTAGTCCCACTGGAATGACTATAGGGGCATCAGCCATGTAGATCTTGGTAATACTGGAATGACCACTGGAGGCATCATCTACACAGATCTTAATACTGAAGGTATGACATCAGTTAGCCATTACTGAATCATCACCAGTTCTAGTGATATAAACAGCAAAAGTACAAATTGCACACAACCCGTGCTTCTCATATGAACAGCTGTATCCAATGGGTACTCCTGTAAGCATATCCAAGTGCGCAAGCTCCCTACAGATGGACTACGAGGCAATCACCTGAATAAGGTAAGGTAATGTTGCTTATAACCCAGCCGACCGCAAAGGGCCATATCAGGGCTGTCACTACGTTAAAATCAACTCACAAGTCATCAAAAAAAAACAACCCAAAAACCCCCACCTGAATAAGTACAGTGTTAAGCCCACTAGACACACTTCCAAGTACTATATTCGAGAGACAGATCTCAAACCAAGACTATGCATCTGCTTGTATCCTTGGTCAAATTCAGCCTGGCTTTGTTATAACCCATTCTACTTTGTCTAGCTCTGGTTTTATTCAGGGATGTGCAGAAACAATTCATGACAGCCCGAAGTCAGGCGCCGTGATGGTTCATGTTCCTTGCGAGGACAGAATCTTACACAGATGAATCAGTCAAAGCTGTTTCAACCAAAACAAAACTAACAAAACCAGCCAAGGGAAGGCACTAACAAGTGAACTGCTTTCCCTGGTCACCGTCGATGCGAATGCAAAGCAGAACAGTTTTTTTTTTCTTTGTAAAATCATGTTTATCTATATGTTTCTGTATAGTTTTCACATCTCTGGTTGTTGAAAACGGTCCAGCTTTTACCTTCAGTCACACCAACAGACCACGCTCAATACCAGATCCTCATCAGAGGGCAGCCTACAAAAAAAAATGATGCAAGCTACAGCCAAGTCATTTTGTGCTCAGCACAATTTGAAAGACAAACAACAGAAAACTCGCATGGATCCTTTATCTTCCTTCACAGAACTTCTCTCTGCCCTACAGCCCCACACCACTGCAGGCCCGCACCAAGGGCAAAGCCACCTTGCAGCACACAGACTCCCTACCTGTTCTTCTTCAGGGGAGCCCCGCTTGGTGCTGAGCGAGGACAGCAGAGCGGGCAGAATCTTGCTCAGGTGTCGGGTCAAAGCATCGCCGGCCACCGACGTCAGCAGGGACAGGGCTTTGGTGTTAACAGGGGGCGCCGTCAGCTGGAGAGCACACAAAAACATGCTACAGGCTGCATCAAAACCGTAACACACATCAAAACAATGTTCGTAATGGTTCCATGACCACAAAAAAATCCTCTAAAACAAAAAACCAGCCCTGAAGAAATTCTCATAAAGTCTATTTAAAGGAATACAGCTGCAACGTCTTTGATAGCACTCTGACATGTTTGGTGAGGAACAGAGCTGTAACATCATTGATACCACTCT
The DNA here is from genome assembly GCA_033310375.1 of Conus canariensis. Classification (NCBI taxonomy): domain Eukaryota; kingdom Metazoa; phylum Mollusca; class Gastropoda; order Neogastropoda; family Conidae; genus Conus; species Conus canariensis. The sequence continues at coordinate 20,895,025 of CM065736.1, read as the reverse complement.
GACGTGTTTGGTGAAGAACAGAGCTGTAACATCATTGATACCACTCTGACATGTTTGGTGAAGAACAGAGCTGTAACATCATTGATACCACTCTGACATGTTGGTGAGGAACAGAGCTGTAACATCATTGATACCACTCTGACATGTTTGGTGAAGAACAGAGCTGTAACATTACTGATACCACTCTGACATGTTTGGTGAAGAACAGAGCTGTAACATCATTGATACCACTCTGACATGTTGGTGAGGAACAGAGCTGTAACATCATTGATACCACTCTGACATGTTTGGTGAAGAACAGAGCTGTAACATCATTGATACCACTCTGACATGTTGGTGAGGAACAGAGCTGTAACATCATTGATACCACTCTGACATGTTGGTGAGGAACAGAGCTGTAACATCATTGATACCACTCTGACATGTTTGGTGAGGAACAGAGCTGTAACATCATTGATACCACTCTGACATGTTTGGTGAGGAACAGAGCTGTAACATCACTGATACCACATGACATGTTTGGTGAGGAACAGAGCTGTAACATCATTGATACCACTCTGACATGTTTGGTGAGGAACAGAGCTGTAACATCTTTGACACCACTCTGACATGTTTGATGAGGAACAGACTTACCTTCTCTGGTACCTGACTGTGACAGGTGGCAAAGGCTCCCATCCTCCACCCCACACCACCCTCTCATCTTTAGCGCCACTTCAGTGGCATCATTCCTACTCTGCCCATTTCAGTTCCCTTGGCTTATCCTATCATAGCCCCGGTACAGGCAATCCACTGGGAACAATCAATACTGTGATGTCATGAGGCAACCTATCAAAAGAGATGCCTCACTGCAGCCCTATCATGTCAGTAGCATTCAGTGGTCCAAGGTACACAGTACACCACAAACTCGACTGACAGTATTCGTTTAACCAGCAACTAGCCAGCCTGAGTGAACAACTCCTCAAGTGGGTACCATCATGTCTTTTCAAATGCAATCCCTATAAACTTGCCTTTCAAACACACACACACACACACACACACACACATGCACACAACACTCACACACACATACACAAACACACACACACACACACACACTCACTCACACACACACAGACACACACACACACTCTCTGTCCCTACCTGAGGGATGAGGTAAGGGAGAACCACCCGACTCTTCACCGTCATCACCTGCTTCAGTCCATCCAGCACCTGTTCCGACATGCTGGGCTCCACCTGCTCCACAAACCGCACTCAGGTACATGTCCATCATGTGCATCAACCACCACACAGGCTTTCATCATCATGTGCATCAACAACCACACAGGCTTTCATCATCATGTGCATCAAACACCATACAGGCTTTCATCATCATGTGCATCAACCACCACATAGGCTTTCATCATCATGTACATCAACCACCACACAGGCTTTCATCATCATGTACATCAATCACCACAGGCTTTCATCATCATGTACATCAACCACCACACTGGCTTTCATCATCATGTACATCAAACACCACACAGGCTTTCATCATGTGCATCAACCACCACACAGGCTTTCATCTTACCACAAAAAACTGACACTGACATTGACAATGCAAACTGTGTACATACAGACGAGCGATCCAAACCAGAAATCCTGCCAAGAGCAGCACAGACAACATCAGCACTGTACAGACACTGAAAACCATGCGAAGGAAAAGAGAGAAAAAACTATGAAGCCCCGTCACTTAAAGTCACGCTGCTTTTGGTCCATTCGACCATGGAGTCCGGTTTAGGGCCAAAAGGAAATCGACAGAAAGAAACAATGAACAAATTACAATGCCAAATCCTACAGCTGTTTAACCATGATTCTTCAGACATAAATGGCTCATTCATACATCTCATGAAGTTAAAGCCTGTCAAACCAACTATTTTCTTTCAGTTGGAAGGGTCGGAAAAGGTGCACAGATCACACACACACACACACACACACACACACACACACACAGATCACACATGAACACGCACACACACAGATTTCAAATACACAGATCACACACACACACACAGATCACACACAAACACACACACAGATCACAGACACACACACACACAACACATAAACAGATATCACACACACACACACATATTACCCACAAACACATACAGATCACACACACATATATTTGCGTTGACACACACTCACGCACGCACACACACACACATACATACACACATCACACACACAAACACACGTGCACACACACCCATCACACACACACACACACACACCAATCACACGCACGCATGCACACATGCACGCACGCATGAATGCACACACACTGACCAACTGCTGCAGGAGGTAGGGCAGGATCTCATCCAGGGCGCGCTGTCCAATGTTGTTGTGCAGGTTGTCAAAGGTGTTGGCTGCCACATGTCGCACCTCAGGTAAGGGGTCACACAGCGCACGCCGCACCGTGGGGATCAGGCTGTCCGCAAACACCGTCACCTGGCATGACACAGGTCAACAAACACCATCACCTTACATGACACATGTCAACAAACACTGTCACCTGGCAGGACACAGGTCAACAAACACAGTCACCTTACACAACAGTGGTCAACAAACACAGTCACCTGGCATGACACAGGTCGACAAACACCGTCACCTTACACGACACATGTCAACAAACACCATCACCTGGCATGACACAGGTTCACAAACACCGTCACCTTAGGTGACACACGTCAACAAACGCCATCACCTGGCATGACACAGGTCGACACACACCGTCACCTTACATGACACACATCAACAAACACCGTCACCTGGCAGGACACAGGTCAACAAACACAGTCACCTTACACAACAGTGGTCAACACACACAGTCACCTGGCATGACACAGGTCGACAAACACCGTCACCTTACACGACACACGTCAACAAACACCATCACCTGGCATGACACAGGTGGACAAACACAGTCACCTTAAACGACACACGTCAACATACACCGTCACCAGGCATGACACAGGTCAACAAACACTGTCACCTGACATGACACAGGTCAACAAACATTGACATGACACAGGTCAACAAACACCATCACCTGACATGACACAGGTCAACAAACACCATCACCTGACATGACACAGGTCAACAAACACCGTCACCTGACATGACACAGGCCAACAAACACCGTCACCTGACATGACACAGGCCAACTAACACCGTCACCTGACATGACACAGGTCGACAAACACTACCACCTAATGTGACACAGGTCGACAAACACTGACATCTGACACGACACAGGTTAACAAACACTGTCACCTGACATGACATGAGTCAACAAACACCGTCACCTGACATGACACAGGTCAACTAACATTGACACCTGACATGACACAGGTTGACAAACACTGACACCTGACATGACACAGGTCGACAAACACTGACACCTGACATGACACAGGTCGACAAACACTGACACCTGACATGACACAGGTCGACAAACACTGACACCTGACATGACACAGGTTGACAAACACTGACATGACACAGGTCAACAAACATTGACACCTGACATGACACAGGTCAACAAACACCGACACCTGACATGACACAGGTCAACAAACACTGCCTTTGAACACGACAGAATTCACTAAACACTCATATGACACTAACGCTAAAAACGATATGACATAACACCATCACATGATATCACACTAGCATGCCATCTGATTTTACACACTGTCATCTGACAATGCATAAACACTATCATTTCACATTACACCAACACTGTCTCACATTAAACAAATACTGGCATCTCACATTACACTAACACTGTCATCTCATATTACATAAACAGTCGCCTCACATTACATAAACACTGTCACCTCACAATACACCAACACTTTCACCTTCCGTTACACTAATACCGTTTCACATTACACTAACACTGTCATCTCACATTACACTAACACTGCTGTCTCGCAATACATAAACAGTCACCTCACATTACATAAACAGTCATCTCACTTTACGTAAACACTGTCATCTGATAATACATAAACACTGTCATCTCACATCACATAAACAGTCACCTCGCATTACATAAACAGTCATCTCATATTACATAAACTGTAATTTCACATTTCTTTAAACAGTCATCTCACATTACACAGTCACCTTACATTACACCAACAGTCATCTCACTTTACAGAGTCACCTTACATTACACCAACACAGTCATCTCACATTACAAAAACACTGTCATCTCACATGACACAGTATTACACTACACCGACACAGTCATCTCACATTACACAAACACTGTCATCTCACATTACACACAGTCATCCCACATTACAGTCACCTCACATTATACTGCCACAGTCACCTCACATTACACAAACACTGTCACCTCACATGACAAAGACACCGTCATATCACATTACACAAACACTTTCACCTCACATGACAAAGACACCGTCATATCACATTACACAAACACTTTCACCCCACATGACAAAGACACCGTCATATCACATTACACAAACACTGTCACCTCACATGACAAAGACACCGTCATATCACATTACACAAACACTTTCACCTCACATGACAAAGACACCGTCATATCACATTACACAAACACTTTCACCCCACATGACAAAGACACTGTCATATCACATTACACAAACACTTTCACCTCACATGACAAAGACACTGTCATATCACATTACACAAACACTTTCACCTCACATGACAAAGACACCGTCATATCACATTACACAAACACTTTCACCCCACATGACAAAGACACTGTCATCTCACATTACACAAACATTGTCATTTCACACTACACACTGTCTCTTTACATTACATAAACACTGCAACCCAGCTTTACACCAACACTGTCAGCCTACATTACACACACACACCGACAGTCCTGCAATGGCCCTTTATGGTCACCTGGGCTGTAAGCAACACGAATTAAACGCAATCATTGTCACTACAATACACAGCGTCACCTGACATTACACAAACACAGTCAACCAAAATCACACAAAGCAAACTGATGTTACACCATGTAAGCTGACATTACATAAACACTGACACCAAGCATCACACACACACACACACACACACACACACATAGAGGAACATACACACCCATGCCTACCCACATCCACCATCCCCACCGCCCACACTACTAACATGTTCTCGACTGGTGGAGCTCATGATCTCAGACAAGCCGATGCAGACGCCCTGTCTCTGGTCGGCCTCCTCCGAGTCCAGGCCCTTCTCCAGGATGGGAATGATCTCGGGCAGCACGCGTTCTCCAAGCTTGCGCACCAGGTCTCCCAGAGTCCGAGCAGCCACCTGCATTGACAGGGAAGGCACAGTTTTTTCTGACCCTCACTGCTGTTATATATATATCTATATATGACTAGCATACATATATGTATGTATGTATGTATTCATAGCCTCACTGCTGTTATATATATATCTATATATGACTAGCATACATATATGTATGTATGTATGTATTCATAGATCTATATATATATAAGTAACATACAGAGTGTTACATCCATTATCATTACTTAAGAACAGAGTCTTATATAATTGTACCTCTGTTCAAAAAACAATTCTATTCATTAAAAAGAAATATTGAAACACCACAACAAAAGGCAATCAAGGTACCCACACTGTTTTAATCATCAATGACCAAATATGGGGAGTTTGTGTTATACTCCCTGTTTGGCTAGTATACTTACCATGTCAGACCATAGCATTCAACGGCAGTTAGCCAGCTCTGTCAGGCCGAATTTTTTCCGTGGCCAATGCAGTCATAAGACAGTCACGTGATGTCACCCCACTTCCGGCCCCGGAAGAAGCCAGTGTCAACTTCCTATAAGTCATTCAGCGAGGCCTGGTGTATGGTGACCCCGAGAACCTTGGCGCCAGAGGGGAAGGTAGGGAGGGAATTAGAGTCTGACATGGTAAGTATACTAGCCAAACAGGGAGTATAACACAAACTCCCCATTTTGGCGTCATATACTTTACCATGTCAGACCATAGCAGAATTTAAAGGAATCGGAGGAGGGCGAGCGCCCTAGTGGTTCTTGGGTTGACCGATATGGCTGCATTGGCCGCCACAAAGGAAATCCCCTTAGACCCATCAGCTCTGGTCATGCGGATATCCCTCAGGTAAAAATTAATGAAGGGATTTTCCGAACGCCAGTAGGCTGCCTCCAGCAGGTGGCGCACGGGGACAGAGTACTGGAACGCTGTGGAAGTGGCCAGTGCTCTGACCTCGTGGGCCCTGGGTGATAGGACAGGGAGATCCTTGTACGCCTGAGCGTAGGTAGATCTCACCGTCTTGGAGAGCCACCTGGAGATAGTTCCCGCCGAGATATCTCTAGTATTGTTGGGGTTGAGGGAGATAAGGAGTCGTCTCTGGGAGGAGCGCCTGGGGCGTGTGCGTTCCCAGTAGTACCTGAGACACCTGGAGGGGCAAAGGTCCATGTCTCCATCTTTTTCTCCCTTTCCCAAGATGTCAGAACTCCGGAAGGAACTTGAGAGAGACTGAGCCGTCCCTGTGGAAGGCGATATCTGTGGGGTCACCGCTGAGGGCGTGAATCTCACTTCGTCTTCTGGCCGAGGCCAGGGCGAGGAGAAAGGTGGTCTTAAAGGAGAGGAGGTCAAAAGGAATAGAAGCAATGGGTTCAAAAGGGGTTTTTCTGAGGGCATCGAGGACCGTAAAAAGGTCCCAGAGGGGAATGCGCCTAGGGGACTGAGCTTCCCGTAGAGCAACTCCTCTAGACACCTCTCTGAGGAGAAAGTCATTGTCAAAAGAAGGGCCCCCCAGTTGACGAATGGTAGTGCAGATAGCTGATCTGTAGCCCCGAATGGAGCCAGCCGACAGCTTAAGGGAAGAGGATAGGTGGGAGAGGAAATTTCCTATTTGGATGTTGGAGGGGCAGTAATGGGGAACAGAGTTATCTGAGCACCAGGTTATCCATCTCTCCCAACGGTAGTTGTAGAGGGATTCGGTGCTGGCTCTGCGAGATGCCGAGGCGAAGTCCCGTAATCCCTGAGAGGCCCCTGCCCCGGCTAGTGTGTCTAGGACGGACTGGGGTCTCTCCGAGTGGGGGGTAGATGCAGATGTTCGCAGTTGGGCTGGCATAGAAGCCACGCGTGTAGGCGAAGCATCTTGGGATTGGAGTGAGGAAGACCTGACCGGGGTTGTCTCAGCATGTCCCAGCGAGGGCTGAGCCGGAGGGGGGGAACGTGGGTGAGGGACTTGGGGTCCGGGAACCAAGACTGGGTCGGCCACCATGGCGTTACGAGGATCAGCCTGGGTCTTTCCAGCCTTGCCTTCCTGATCACCTTGTGTAGGATGGGGAAGGGGGGAAAGGCATACGCCAGTAGGCCCGTCCCGGGAAGGGATAGTGCGTCGACTGCATCCGCCTGGGGATCTGGAACGGGAGAGACGTACAGGGGCAGGTGATGGTTGAAGCTGGTGGCAAACAGGTCGATCATGGGCACAAACCAATGGTTGCGCGACACCAGCGAAGGAGGGCCTCTGTTCTGAGGGAGAGGCCTATGGAGCGGGCCTCTCCCCCTTTGTTGACATAGCAAGCTACCGACGTATTGTCCGTGAGGAGGAGAACAAGTCGGTGCGCGACCTTGTGCTGGAGTTGGAGAAGGGCTAGCCTGACCGCTTCCAGCTCCCACTCCCCGAGGCGTGACTGTCCTCCACGTGGGCCCCCCAGCCCAAGTTGGAGGCGTCTGTATAAAGTTCCAGTGGTTGGGTTGGGTTGGGAGGGAGATGGGGACCCCGGTGGAGAGAGTGGCTGGAGTGAGCCGCTCCTCCGTCGCCGAAATGAACCAGTGTCCGAGGGGAATGACCTGGTCCCAGCGGTCGGAGGTCTGTGACAAACGTCGGCGGAACTCCCTCTGAAGTTGGCGTTTGGGGACCCGCCGCAGGGGAATGAGGGGAGACAGGGACTCCATCATTCCTAGGAGGGAGGACAGGGTTCTGGCCGAGGTGTGGGGTGCCTGTGACAGGCAGGAGATGAGGTCCACTATGCGTGCAGGCCTCTCCGGGGTCTGCCAGACGAACCGTAGGAATCGTCTGTGGGCCGGGTGAATCAGGATCTGAAAAATAGGCGTCCTTCAGGTCTACGGATGTGGCCCAGTCGCGATGATGGATGGAGTCTCGGATCTGGGTGGGGGTCTCCATCTTGAACTTGGTGGGCCTGAGGAACTTGTTGAGGGGCGAAAGATCTAGAAGGGGCCTCCATCCTCCCGAGGCTTTTGGGATCACAAAGAGTAGAAGCCGGGGTTTGGGTGGGAAATCTCCGAGATGGCCCCTCTTTTGAGGAGGTCTTGGACTTCCGTGCGAAGAGCTTCTGCTTTGGCGGGGGAGGGTTCGTTGGGGGAGGGAGGGGGAGATAGCATGAGGGGGGGGACGCTCGTGGGCCCAAGGAAGGCGAAACCCTTCCTGTAGCACCGCCACTATCCAGGGGTGAGGCGTATGCGTCTCCACTGGTGGGCATGCCGGGAGAGGCTGCCCGCCAGGGGGGGCGAGGGTCTGGGCTGGTGGGTGGGGGATAGGGCGAGGGGGGGTGCTACCTGATCTAAGTCCCCCTCGGGCTGTCTCCCTAGTCAGCTCCGGGAGCGTGACTGTTGGCCTAACCGAAAATTTTGCTGATGGGGTTTTGGCTTAGGCCTTGGGAGAAGATTAGGTCGCTTGGCGGGCCGTGCGGTGCGGGAAGGCGATTGTCTGGGATAGGGTCTGTGCCTGGGGAAGGAACGAAGTGGGGGTCTAGCAGGGCGTGGCGGTGGCCTGGGCGCAAAGGACACAGCCTGCTTGCGTTCCTCAACTGCTTGTGCTATGACGTCAGCCGAGTAGTCGCCAAAGAGCGACTGGACCTGGCCCGGGATGCATCGCAGGGCTGCCTTAAGCGTCGGGGAGAGAGAGGTCCGCGCCAGCACGGCCTCTCTCGCGACCAACAAGCAGTTGAAGTGGCTTCTGGCTGCGCTGTCCGCCGCAGCCGAAAGGTGATGCGAAATCCTGTTAACTAGGTGTCGCATGAAAGGATCGCTGAACAAGCGAGGGTCAGGCTCTTGGTGCGCCTCAGAGCCCGGGTCCCCCGGTACTGGGATGGCACCATCGTCCTCCGGCCATAGAGCCTCCGCTCGCTGAAGGGGCATGTCCAAGTAGGTGTGTCCCGCCGTGGTGTGGAGGATGCCCATCCTGGCTACTCGGACCCATTCCTTTAGGTTCTTAAAGGAGATGGCGCCGGAAGTAGGGGGGGGCAGGTGGGGGATCAACCGACGGTCCGACTGGGAAATGCCCATCTCCCTGGTCACGGGATTGTCCGTAAACAAGGAGGCGACTGAGGGGTTCTTGGGTAGATTGGTCTAGATCTCTGGGCCGGGGGAGAGGGAGAGAAATTCGTCAGCGGGTGCGGCCTCCCTCCTAACGAGGTCTGGTCGCCACCGTTCTATCGTGCGGACATCGTACAATGAGGTGGGGGCTAGCTCCTCGTCATCGTCCGCCTCAGGGAGGTACTGGTCCTGAGAGGGTTCATAGCACCCGTCTTCAGGAGGTAAGTCGAGGGGTGCCTGTAGTGTGTCCCCGGTGGCCCTATAATCGGCGGCCGGGACATCGTCCTGCCGATAGGACAGCGCCCGAGGAGGGAGACCAAGGTCGACCCAGGTAAGTGAGGCCGGGTGCCACATTCGACCATGTAGCTGGTCGTGCTGGGTGTTGGCGTTAAGCCACTGGTCTCTCTCGGGGGCATAGAGCCACCGGTCCCCGGGGGGGTAAACGGGCTGTGGCGGCCCTGGGGAAAAACCATGGTAGGTAGGCCGCACTCAAGGTCTGACCAGCGCGTTGGGCGAATGCGTAGGTCAGACATCCGCCGAGTCGTAGCCACGAGACCCTCTTCTTCTTGTAGGCAGAAAGTCCCCGGGGACCCGGGTAACCTGAATCACTGTTGGGGGGGGGCTTGAGAGGCCGTGGCCTGTCGTCCCCGTCCAGGTCCGTGCACTGCACCATACACGTCCTTGGAATGGGCCTGGGAGGGCCATAATGGTATGGAGGAGGATGCGGAAGTCGAGCCCCCAACCCGCGAAAGTGCGGATTGGTCAGGATGCGGTCCCGTGTTCCTCCCCCTGGAGGAATATGTCAGGTTACCCTTGGTCCCGCTGGTAGATCCTCCCCCCGGAGGAGCGGGACCGCGGACGTTGCCCAAATGGGGATCCGAAAGGTCGGTTCCCCAACGTCCAATACCCCTAGGGAAGAAGGTGACGTTCGATCGGGGTAGGTCGACCGTCCTTGTGCATGGGCACGGCCGGGCCCATGGCGCGGCGTGCCCGCACGCCCAGGATTATGGACACCACCGAGGTCGTGCGTCGGGGTGACCATAAGGCTGCTTCCGGAGTCGAAGCGCTCCTCGAGCTCAGGTGTTGGCTGCACCTGTGCCCGGTGGGGCCGAGCGCTATGAGTGCACGTATCAATTTGGGGGGAAAAAGAGATACGTGACTCATCAAGGCGAGTGACGGATGGTGATTCCATCCCAGATCCGTCACCCGTGCTGGTCCGCGGCTCGGCAAGGTGCCCCGGGGGCCGAGATTCGCGTGACTCAGCATGATAGTTAGAAGTCTCCGAGCGAGTCCGTAGGCTAGAGGGCAAGCTGGCCGATGGAGAAGGGGTGGGGGAGGGCGAATTCCGTTGGCTAGTCTTTGCTCGGCCGGGCCCCTTGAGGGGAGCCTTGCCATTAGACTTTCTGGGCAGCACCTTGAGGGGAGCTTTGCCCTTAGACTAGCAGGCAGATCAAATGAAAGGCATTTTGAAATGGTGGCCGCTTGCCTATCAGCCTTGGGACGCCGCGGTCGTGCGTCCGTCGGTTTGGTAGACGAGGAAGATCACGCGTCCCTTCCGCGGAGAAGTCGTCTCTGTCTACCCGAACCGTACGTTCATCAGTGCGAACGGATTGCTCCGAGATGGAATCGACCCGCGGGTTCTCCGGGAAATTGAGCGAACTCCGAGCAGTGGAGTGGCTCGACCCGGCGGTGTCCTTCACCATGTTGGGCACAGGTGGATAGAGCAAACCCGGAACACACGACCGCAAAGAGGAGACAAGGTGGCCGATCGAGAAAATCAATTAATCTCGATCGTCCGTGTGGTGTCGTGCAGAGTGCTCGAGAGATCGACTGAAAACTCGAACTACCCGTACACGCCACCGGTCGTGTGACTGGTATGGCTATTAATAGCAATCTCTACACGTGGAGTATCACTGTGTATAGGTGTGATAGTTCTTGGGCACTAAATCTTAATAAGCAGATCAGTGTCACACACCCTTACTCGAACACGTTCTACCTGTGAAGGGTAAAGAGTACAGGTGTGATAGTTATTGAGCCCTAAACCTTAATAAGCGGAACCAGCACAAAATGCGTGCTGAACCCGAGGCTCGGCAATATGGTGGGGGAACACGACCGGCGAGCGGTGCCGACGATCGCGAGTAACAAAGTCGCGAGAGTGCCGGTAAAAGAGACAAATCTTTAATAAATACGCTCCCGAGAGTGCCGGTAAAAGAGACAAATCTTTTAATAAATACGCTCCCACCAAGAGCCTCACACGGCAAAAATACTCAGGGTCTAGTGCAAGCCGGAACCAGCACAAAATGCGTGCTGAACCCGAGGCTCGGCAATATGGTGGGGGAACACGACCGGCGAACGGTGCCGACGATCGCGAGTAACAAAGTCGCGGGAGTGCCGGTAAAAGAGACAAATCTTTTAATAAATACGCTCCCGAGAGTGCCGGTAAAAGAGACAAATCTTTTGATAAATACGCTCCCACCAAGAGCCTCACATTTGCAAGCCACAACTGAATCAAGTATAGAACAAAACACAGCAAAGTTAACACAAAGGCAAGTATAGGCGAGACAGAGCACAAGACTTATCTTGCTTTGACGGCAGGCCGAAGATGAATGACTTATAGGAAGTTGACACTGGCTTCTTCCGGGGCCGGAAGTGGGGTGACATCACGTGACTGTCTTATGACTGCATTGGCCACGGAAAAAATTCGGCCTGACAGAGCTGGCTAACTGCCGTTGAATGCTATGGTCTGACATGGTAAAGTATATGACGCCAAACAGTCATAACCTGCATTCAGCTTGACAAAGTGCAATAAATTTTGCCAAACCCATCGGGCCAGTTTTGTCATTTTTCAATCATCTTTTAGAAAAGAACATCACGACGTTTTAAAAACAATGACAAACATGAATCTGTATAAATTTCATCTTTACCATGTATGTGTTAACAATTTCAGATTTTGTTATGCTTTTAGCATACAAACGACGAATCTTTACAAAATTTCATCTTTATCACGCAATGGTCAGTAATTCCAGGAACTGCAAAGCTTTCAACATACAAATTTTCTTTTTAATTGATTTTTTTTTTTAAAAGAGCGTTTCCACACATCCCACACCCGCAACTCACAGTGCGTTTGTCGTTGCTGGTGCTAGCCAGACAGCCCAGCAGCAGGGAGAAGAGGGTGGGCAGGATCTCACGCAGCGTGCGTGGCGTGTTGTGCACAATGATCTTCCACACGTGCAGCGCCGACTGACGCACCATCAGCGCCGTGTCCGAGCGACCCATGTACAGGCCAGACAGCACACGGTTCCGGCGTTGGTCACCCAGGGCGGACATGATGGCCTGGACAGCGGAACACGACATCAAGGTCAGTAAGGCAGGTGTGATAGTGTGTTATTTCATCTCTGTGAAGGCAAGCTAGGTAGGTGTGGGGGTGCATTGTATCTGTGTGATGGTAAGGAAGGTTGTTTTGGTGGTGTGCTGTATCTGTGTAAAGGCAAGTTAGGTTAGTTTGGAAGTGTGTTTTATCTGTGTAAAGGCAAGTTAGGCTGGTTTGGAAGTGTGTTGTATCTGTGTAAAGGCAAGTTAGGCTGGTTTGGAAGTGTGTTGTACCTGTGTAAAGGCAAGTTAGGTTGGTTTGGAAGTGTGTTGTAAATGAGTAAAGGCAAGTTTGGCTGGTTTGGAAGTGTGTTTTATCTGTGTAAAGGCAAGTTAGGTTGGTTTGGAAGTGTTTTTTATCTGTGTAAAGGCAAGTTAGGCTGGTTTGGAAGTGCGTTTTATCTGTGTAAAGGCAATTTAGGCTGGTTTGGAAGTGTGTTTTATCTGTGTAAAGGCAAGTTAGGCTGGTTTGGAAGTGTGTTTTATCTGTGTAAAGGCAAGTTAGGTTGGTTTGGAAGTGTGCTGTATCTGTGTAAAGGCAAGCTAGGCTGGTTTGGAAGTGTGTTTTATCTCTGTAAAGGCAAGTTAGGCTGGTTTGGAAGTGTGTTGTATCTGTGTAAAGGCAAGTTAGGTTGGTTTGGAAGTGTGTTTTATCTGTGTAAAGGCAAGCTAGGCTGGTGTGGAAGTGTGTTGTATCTGTGTAAAGGCAAGTCAGGTTGGTTTGGAAGTGTGTTGCACCTGTGTAAAGGCAAGTTAGGTTGGTTTGGAAGTGTGTTGTATCTGTGTAAAGGCAAGTCAGGTTGGTTTGGAAGTGTGCTGTATCTGTGTAAAGGCAAGTCAGGTTGGTCTGGAAGTGTGCTGTATCTGTGTAAAGGCAAGTTAGGCTGGTTTGGAAGTGTGTTTTATCTGTGTAAAGGCAAGTTAGGTTGGTTTGGAAGTGTGTTGTATCTGTGTAAAGGCAAGTCAGGTTAGTCTGGAAGTGTGTTGTATCTGTGTAAAGGCAAGTCAGGTTGGTCTGGAAGTGTGCTGTATCTGTGTAAAGGCAAGTTAGGTTGGTTTGGAAGTGTGTTGTATCTGTGTAAAGGCAAGTTAGGTTGGTTTGGAAGTGTGTTGTATCTGTGTAAAGGCAAGTTAGGTTGGTCTGGAAGTGTGTTGTATCTGTGTAAAGGCAAGTTAGGCTAGCTTGGAAGTGTGTTGTATCTGTGTAAAGGCAAGTCAGGTTGGTTTGGAAGTGTGTTGTATCTGTGTAAAGGCAAGCTAGGTTGGTTTGGAAGTGTGTTGTATCTGTGTAAAGGCAAGTTAGGCTGGTTTGGATGTGCGTTGTAAATGTGTAAAGGCAAGTTAGGCTGGTTTGGATGTGCGTTGTAAATGTGTAAAGACATGTCAGGTTGGTTTGGATGTGCGTTGTAAATGTGTAAAGACATGTCAGGTTGGTCTGGATGTGCGTTGTAAATGTGTAAAGACATGTCAGGTTGGTTTGGATGTGCGTTGTAAATGTGTAAAGACATGTCAGGTTGGTTTGGATGTGCGTTATAAATGTGTAAAGACATGTCAAGTTGGTTTGGATGTGCGTTGTAAATGTGTAAAGACATGTCAGGTTGGTTTGGATGTGCATTGTAAATGTGTAAAGACATGTCAGGTTGGTTTGGATGTGCGTTATAAATGTGTAAAGACATGTCAGGTTGGTTTGGATGTGCGTTGTAAATGTGTAAAGACATGTCAGGTTGGTTTGGATGTGCGTTGTAGATGTGTAAAGGCAAGTCCGGTTAGTTTGGAAGTGTGTTGTATCTGTGTAAAGGCAAGTTAAGTTGGTTTGGAAGTGTGTTGTAAATGTGTAAAGACATGTCAGGTTGGTTTGGATGTGCGTTGTAAATGTGTAAAGACATGTCAGGTTGGTTTGGATGTGCATTGTAAATGTGTAAAGACATGTCAGGTTGGTTTGGATGTGCGTTATAAATGTGTAAAGACATGTCAGGTTGGTTTGGATGTGCGTTGTAAATGTGTAAAGACATGTCAGGTTGGTTTGGATGTGCGTTGTAGATGTGTAAAGGCAAGTTAGGTTAGTTTGGAAGTGTGTTGTATCTGTGTAAAGGCAAGTTAAGTTGGTTTGGAAGTGTGTTGTAAATGTGTAAAGACATGTCAGGTTGGTTTGGATGTGCGTTGTAAATGTGTAAAGGCATGTCAGGTTGGTTTGGATGTGCGTTGTAAATGTGTAAAGACATGTCAGGTTGGTTTGGATGTGCGTTGTAAATGTGTAAAGACATGTCAGGTTGGTTTGGATGTGCGTTGTAGATGTGTAAAGGCAAGTCAGGTTAGTTTGGAAGTGTGTTGTATCTGTGTAAAGGCAAGTTAAGTTGGTTTGGAAGTGTGTTGTAAATGTGTAAAGGCATGTCAGATTGGTTTGGATGTGCAAAGGCAAGTTAGGTTGGTTTGGGAGTGTGTTGTAAATGTGTAAAGACATGTCAGGTTGGTTTGGATGTGCGCTGTAAATGTGTAAAGGCAAGTTAGGTTGGTTTGGAAGTGCGCTGTACCTGTTTGAAGGCAATATCGGTAGGTGTGAAGGTGTGCTGTATCTGTGTAAAGGCAAATTTGGTGGGTTTGGAAGTGTGTTGGATCTGTGTGATAGCAAGTTAGGTTGGTTTGGAAGTGTGTTATATCTGTGTAAAGGCAGTTAAGCCAAACATGAAAGTGTGTTACATCTGTGCTATGGCAAGTTAGGTAGGTGTGGAGAGGAGTTATCTGGGTGCATAAGCAAGCTGCACAGGTGTGATGAGTTACAGTGTTGAAGTGTTAAAAAGGTAAGGTTGGGTTGGTGTGACAAGTGAGGCAGGCTGATGGGGAGGTAATCTATGTGGGGGCGCAGGGAAGTCACACATATATGAAGGCAATTTATACAGGTACGGAGGCAAGCTACGCAGATGTGGAGACGATTTTTTTTTTTTTACAGGTGTGGAGGCCACTTACATACACGCAGGAGATGAGTTGTATGGGCATGGAAAGGAAATACACAGGTGAAGAGATGAGTTACATACGTTCAAAGGCAAGTTCTACAGGTGTGGATGTGAGATACCTAGTTGTGCAGGCAAGTTGTACAAGAATGGACATGGGATATACAGCTGTGAAGAGGGCCTACGTATGTATGGAATAGAGTTATGCAAGTATGGAAGGGAGTTACAAAGGTGTGGAGAAGAGACACATGTGATACACATGCACACACGCACAAACACACACGTATACATTGACACTACAGACATATGCCAGTCATACCTTCTGAGAGCTCTCTGTGCCAAAGTTGTCATCTTCATCGGCTGTTTCTGTCGTCATCTTGCCAGACACACCTGTTACACAAAATCATTTGTCATCAAATCTTTGGTGCCACTCTTATGAAAGCCAAACACACACACACACACACACACACACACACACACACACACACACCTCACACACACACACACACCTACACTTGCTTTTAAAGTTACCTCTTGTTTGACATATAGTCTGGTTAGGTGTTCACTTTAATATGGTATTGGCAGTATTTCTGTGATTATACATACACAACACATAGACGCACGTATGCCCGCACACATGCATGTAAGCACACACTCTCTCGCTCTCTGTCTCTCTCTTGTTTTATATCACATAATTTTGTGAAAAGATGTAAAATGATACTACTGCTACTGCTACTACTACTACTACTACTACTGCACACACACACACACACACACATATGCACACACACACACACACATTTTACACTCAAACAAAAAACACACCTACATCCAGAGGCGACTCACCGGAAACCTTGTAGAGCAGGTCTCCCAGCAGCTGCACGGAGGAGTAGCGGATCCTCCAGTTGTCGTCAAACAGGCCTTTCTCCAGCTCCGGCAGCAGCAGCTCGATGGCCGTGTCGGCGTACTGCGAAATGATCCTCTGACCCGCCCGCAAGGCCGTGTCACGCACAAACTCACTCTCGTCGGCCAGCGCCTGCCAACATCCACAGAGGCAACATGAAAAAAGAGGTTTGCTGTCAGGCTTATACATCCAGGCTTCTGATCCGAACAGAACGTTTTTTTACTAATATAACCGTGCATCAGAGCCAAGACTCCTGATCATCTCAAACCTTTGGGACATGAATTTTCAGACAGTCTGACGTCATTTGGTGATCTACAGAATCAGCCTGATGTCATTTTTATGATCTAATTCCATAATAAAGCAATCCTGTATACTTACAGAATTTACACATCTAATCTAGTGAAAGCACTAAACCTTACTACAATACAAATTGCTGCCCAAAAATACAACTGCCGTAAGTCTGAAAATCAAATTTTACTGGCGACGAAAAAAACTTACTATTGTCCCCACAAGATATACTGCAAGCTGAGTTACAGTATAAGTATTTTGATTACTGCATGTCTATTTTTAGGACAATTACTTAGAACCTGGCTACATTATGCCCCTTGGCCTGCTCTTACAGTATACCAAAAATCTCAAAAAACAAAAACACAGAGTTACAGCAGTTGTATATGCAGGTGGCGAAATGTCCTTGGAGCTACCACCAACACAGTCACAGCAGCATGGCTATCAGCAGAGAAAGCGATCAGAGGAAGCTATTTTTCCACAGCTGTTTTGCTGTGCACTCCCCTTATCTGATACATGCCCACCAACAGGCAGGAAATGTATTGTCCTCCAACGACCTAGGTGATTATGGGTTCCCAACACTGCGTGAGAAAGAGATGGACAGGCCTTGCAGGTGAAACCGTTTGTTGAGAAATGGAAAGAAAGAAGAGACCTGTATTTTTTTGTGGGAAAACACTAGATAAGTATAGATCTGTTTTTGTGAACATTTGCGGGAAACAGGAGACTTTAAACAGGTTCACATTTGTAAGACAGACCTGTCTGTGAAGGACAGGTGTCTGTGTGTGAAGAAGTGTGTGGGAAACAACAGAGAGGGACTGCTGTGCCTTTCAGAAATACTCTGTGGTGAAAGGTACAGCAAGTGACTGGATTCTTCTGTAAACTCTGTTGTTACAGCCTCTAACTCAGCTGCTGCCAGAGAAATGAGACCCTTGCTCCTCTTCCGCCATGCATACAGGCATGAAGAAATTTTAGGCACCAGCAGGTCTGTACCAAAAATGTAACAGCGGATCAGAACAGGAAAACACCATCCTCGTTGCCCGTCAAGCAGTGACAGAATCTTGATCTTCTGTCTCTCACACACTGATCTGCGCATATTGACAGCATTCAAAGAATCAAACCTGATCCCCTTTACAAACTCTTGGTCGTAACATCTATACCTTTACACAGACCCATTCGGAAGAAAACAAAACAAGCTGGAGAATTTCTCATTAAAAAATATCATATTTTCCTGTAACACTGGCATATTTTGGCAACCTCTTCGCTCCCAACATCAGCCACAATACAGCTCCCAAGCTCAGCTGGACTATACACCACATGACTTGCCCTCAATAATCTCGTCTTTATACGCCGAATTAGTTTCAAAGTGAGGTGACAGCAGGCAGAAATTGAAACAAATCTTAAAAGAAAAGTTACACTTAATCCACCGAATGAAAGGGACAAACAAATTACAAGACAACACATTACACATTTCGACCTCATTGTCCTGAATGTTGTTTATCCTACCTGAAGACCAAAGATGTTGAAACGCGTCATGTTTGTATTTTGTTTAGACTACCCAGGATGACATCTTAATTTAATACATTACTCTCAAATTTTTCAAACTTATAAGGCTCTGCCTTTGTTCTAGATTTCCGCCTGCAGTCACAACTTTAGAACAGCACACATCAATAGGAAGACAATAGCAGCTTGCTTGTTTGTCTCCCTTTATGATGCTTACGTACTGCTATGCTGGGCGTAGCGGACACAACAGTGACTCACCTGTAGGATGGAGGGCAGAATGGGGCCCACATACTGGGCAAAGTCGGTGCCGAAAACAGCAGGGAGGTAGATGTAGGTCATGATGTAACCGTCACGCACGCACGGCATGATGTCGTTGCGTTCCGCTGTGGCGATGATGTCCCTCATCAGCTTGTCCAGCTTCTCCTGCCCCATGCCGCCGATGACCTCGCTCAGACCTGGCACATTCGCATATCGATTAACTTGCCGATCACTGTCATTGCCAAAGTCACTGCAGTTTGACCCATACCTCCTGTCGTCATTGTCACTAAAATTACTTCACCAAAATATAACATAGAATACAAGCAAGAAAGTGAAAGCAAACCATATGCCCAGACCAAGATGGAAACCAAACAACTGTCACACAATATACGCAAATATCAACCAAGTGAGAATCAGCTTGGTGACAAAGAACAACAAAGCCGAGATTCGGTGAGTGTCGCTCGACGAGTGCAGATGTGTTTTGCTTCGCTCTCTACCGTCCGAATCTAAGCTGTGAACTCAGTCGCACGCTTTTTCCTTTTCGCGTCAAGCGGTACAGCGCCTTTTTTTTTCTGACGTTCCAGTTTTATCGCCGGAATGCAAAATTTTTCGACTACAGTCCCCGTCTTTTTGAAATCGAAAAACATACCGGACCATGACAAAAATCGGCCGTCTGTCTTAGAAGTATGCTTGGCGGCGGAAAGAGTTGCTGGCCAGGGCTCCATTATCGGAGCACAGAATATCGGCAGCTTATGGCGTATCTACCCCGCCACCAAGGAGGCACGGATGGCAATCCTTGTCCAGGGTCTAAGGATGAGAGATACAACTCTGCAGGTATCTAGTACCAACCCCTACATTCTACACGGCGATACAGGTGAGGAAAAGCCAACTACAAAATTGTGGATCGATAACATTCCCATCTCAGTCGCCGACTCAGAAATTGAGCATTCCCTTGTCAAGCTAGGGTGTGAACTGAGATCTGATATAAAGATGGAGAGAGCTCGGGATGCAGATAACAGGTTGACCCGGTTTGTAACGGGTCGCAGATTCGTGTTTATAACAGTTCCCCCCACTCCTCTCGACAAATTCGTTAAAATCAATATTTTTTCAGCCAAGCTGTTCCACAGAGAGCAAAAACAGCAGAAAAAGGTCATTTGTTCACGCTGTCTTAAACCAGACCATCATGTCTCGCAATGCTCAGGTGAGATTGTGTGCAGACAGTGCGGGCAAACGGGACATAAAAGAGGAGACGCTGAATGCGAACTGACGGACAAACTTACAGCGGACAGACAAATAACGGATGAACACACTGACAGACAAACGATCGACAAACAAACAGGTGGTAAAAAGGCTGGTGTCGAAAGCAATCCTAGCACCAGTGAAACAGAACAGACCACTAATAAGTCTGTCAACAGGAATGACAGAGGGCGCCCCCTCTCCCGTCAAACCACCCTCCTAACCTCCATAGACCGCTCTCCCCGCAACAGGTCCGCTACTCCTAACAAGCGGCGCCTGTCCAGACAGCGACACAGCCCGGGAGAGGGAGCAGAGAAATACCGGCGCTGTGACCGTGGATCGGGTGGTTCATTGACGACGGATGTTGTGGACTCTGAGTCAGAGTCCGCGTCAGCTGATCGGGGGACATAGCTCAGGTTTGCCATTCATGTCTACCAACGGATAATGACCCGGAAATGTATTATGGACCATGAGTTTGAACAGTGTTTACCTGATTGAAATTGTTGATAGTTAATCAAATAAACTAAGGTTTTCATTCCATGGATAAAATTAATATTGTTTCACTAAATGTAAGAGGTTTAAAAAACAGGTTTAAAAGGAAATCTTTGTTTGCATATTTTAAAGAAAAACGTTTTGATGTTATTTGCTTACAAGAATGTCACATAACAGACAGAGATGTAAAGGAATGGGAAAAACAATGGGGTGGAGCAATTTTTTTCAATGAGGGTACGAACAAAAGCAGAGGAGAAGTTACTTTGATTTCAAAACACTTTAATGGAAAAGTTAACTTGGAGCTTGCACAAGACAGAATCCTAGTCATTTCAGTGGTAAATGAATACTATAACATAATGGTTGCCAATGTTTATGCACCCAACCAGACGAAGGAAAAAATAATATATTATCGAAAGTTAATTGAAATTTTTAATTCTATAGAGCAAGAAGATTTAATTATTCTTGGCGATTTTAACTGTACACTGAACAGTGATCTCGACATAGTGTCGGGTCAACCGCACGACAGATCGGAAACTGCCAGTTTTCAACAGGTCATTGATACATTAGATTTAACAGATGCCTGGAGACTTTATCATCCGAAAGAAAAAGATGCCTCATGGATTCGTCTGAACCCGTATATTGCGCGAAGATTAGATTATTGTTTTGTTTCTGATAACATTTTGCGTTTCTGTACTATGTGTGAACATTTTTTTGTTCCAAATTCCGATCATAAGGCTGTTGTCCTTGAACTGAACGAGAATGATTTTACTCGAGGACCAGGATACTGGAGATTCAATAATAGTTTTTCTTAAAAATGTTTTGTTTGTACAAAAAATGAATACCGTGTTAGATACATTTCTTTCAGACAACGAAATTCTGAATGATTTAGAGAAATGGGAAATGTGTAAGGTTGAAATAAGAAATGTTTGTATAGATTTTGGGAAAGATCTGGCGTGTAAAAAAAGAAACGAGTCATTAATATTGCAGTCACAATTACAAAATCTAGAAAAAGAGCTTGCCAAGGATCCAGAAAACGAAAATATTAATAAAAGATTTTTGAAAGTAAAACAAAATCTAGAGATTTTGCAGGCTTACAAAACTAGAGGTGCTCAGGTAAGATGTAGGCTTAAATGGATAGAAGAAGGAGAAAAGAATACAAAATATTTTTGTGGTTTAGAAAAGGCACGAAGTAGAAATAGGATTATTACAAGACTGTGTAAAGAAACAGGTAACATTACTACAGATCAAAGAGAAATAATGCAAGAACAAACGGCATTCTACAGACGATTGTATACTCAGAATACTGAAGCAGCAAATGTAGAAGAAGCTGCTGACATTTTTATTGAAAATGTAGAATTAAGACAGTTAGAAGAAAATGATGCAGTAATATGTGAAGGTATAGTGACATTAGAAGAGACAACATCTGCTCTAAAGAAGATGAAAAATGGCTCTGCTCCAGGAAGCGATGGCTTAACAACCGAGTTTTATAAGTTTTTTTGGTCAAAATTAGGTAATGTTGTCACTAACTCTTTTATTGAATCCTTTAACAGAGGAAGACTCTCATTTACACAACGGCAAGGCATTATAACCCTTTTTCATAAAGGTAAAGACTTGGATAGGGATAAACTTAATAACTGGAGACCCATTACTCTTACTAATTCTGATTATAAAATTTTGGCAAAGGTACTCTCAGAAAGACTGGGTAAAGTCATCCATAACTTAGTCAACGAAGATCAAGTTGGCTACATAAAAGGAAGAAATATATCAACAGTGCTTAGAACCATTGATGATGTCATCAACTATTTAAATAAAACTGGAAAGGCGGGGTACTTATTAGCTATAGATTATGAAAAAGCCTTTGATTCCATATCAAAAAAATATCTTCTACATGTATTCAAAGTATTAGGATTTGGGACCGATTTCCAAAGATGGGTACAAGTTTTGACAAATGGTAACCAAAGCTGCATCAACCATGGAGGCTGGTTGTCTGAGCCATTTGATGTAACTTGTGGTATAAGGCAGGGCTGCCCCTTTTCCCCATTAGCGTTCGTTTTAGCTGTAGAGCTCTTGGCTGCAAAGATCAGAAAAAGTCAAATAACAGGTATCCAAGTGCCAACAAGGAACCATACAAACGAACAGTACATAAAGATAAAACAACTCGTTGATGATACCACCTTATTCTTAGAAAGCAAAAATGATATGATTGAATCCTTAAATATTCTGAAAGCATTTGAGGCATTCTCTGGTCTTAAGTTAAATATGAATAAGACTAAAGCTATAAGAATGGGTAGGAGAATAAATGAAAACAATCTGCCTTTTTCTATAGTAGAAAGAATAAAAATACTGGGAATTTATTTCGAAAAAGATAAAATGGCTAAGAACATCGAAGAGAACTGGAAGGGCAGAGTTCAAACCATAGAAAAATCAATAAAGAACTGGAGTAAACGAGACATCAGCATTCGTGGCAAAATTACTGTAATTAAATCTTTTTTGATTAGTCAGTTAGTTTTTGTAATGCAGTCAATTGGTATTCCCTTTGAAGTCCTGCAGAGAATAAATACGATGTTATATAAATTTGTTTGGCAAAAGAAATACAGTAATCGGAAAGCATTTGAAAAAGTTAAAAGGAAAGTAATGGAATCAGATTATAATTTAGGAGGTTTAAAAATGGTAAACATTATGGATCTTCAAAACAGTATGTATTTGCAGTGGGCAGGGAAATTGTTCTCTGCAACAGATGAAAATTGGAGTAAGATTCCGAGGTGGCACTTAAACAAAATAATAAATAATGATAGCATATTTAAGCTTAACTGTAATGCAAAACAGCTACAGCAAATTGAACTAATAGATAATGAATTTTGGAGCAATGTAGTCACCATTTATCTGAATAATAAGAGGAAAACCAAATTAGAAGAAGTAAACCCAAGTAACTTTTTAGATCAAATGTTATTCTATAATAATTTGATAAAATATAAAGGCAATATATTATATTTTCAAGAATGGAATGAAAGGGGGATACAGTTAGTTAGAGACATTGTGCACATTGATGAAAATAGATTATTTAATCTTACAGAAGTAGAGACAGTTTTAGGATATCGTAATGCAAATACTATTTTTGAATACAATGCACTGCGAAACGCCCTCCCATTATCTTGGCTGGAATGGATATATGACAACAATATTCCTCTTGACAATGTTTACTCTGCTGACTGCGAAGCCCATCTATTTAATACAAAACCAAAAGAGATAAAGAAGTTACTGGAGCAAAGGAATCCAACTTACATAACTGCAAATGGCAAAGACTTTTGGCGTAGAAAACTTAACTTTGAAATAGACGATCTCGTATGGCTAATACCAAGAACTTCTACAAAAGAGGTTAGGTTGAATGAACTACAATGGAAAATAAACCATAATATTTACCCTACTAATATTCTTTTGCAAAAAATGAAAGTATCGGAAACAAATAAGTGTGATAACTGTACAGATGAAATCGACTTTATCGAACATTTCTTTTTCTACTGTCCTCCTGTCAACAAATTTTGGAATTATGTAGAAATATTGATCTCATCGAGAATCGGTAAATCCTTAAAACTGTCCTTAACTGACGTACTCTTTGGTGTCAGCAGAGATGATATAAGTAAACAGAACACAAAATCGATTAACCATATTATATTAGTAGGGAAAATGTCCATTAGCATAGCACGTAAAACTGAAAAATTGATAGCATTACAAATGATCTTCGATCAACACATAGAACTGAGAAAACGTTACATCAATTTACTTATTGCGTAATTAATAAATAACAGTGTTTAGAAGCACGCTTTTGTGTAACATCGGATACTGGAGTAGCATCTCTTCCAGGAAAAAAAGAAGACGAAGTATAACAAAAACCACTAGGTAGCCATCAGTTTATGCTGTGGTATTGGTTTAATGTTTATCCGTTTGTTTCGCCTATTTTTCATGACTGTGTATGCATAAATTTGTTCCAAAGTACACAGGTCATTGCTTATATATCTGTTCATTCCTAGAGCTGTATCTATGTATGGCTTGCCACCACTGTACATATGCATACACACTGCACAAGCCCACTCACGCATGCACAAACACGCTTTCCCACGCACACGCGCGCGCACACACACACACACACACACACACACACACACACACACACTAACAAAATGCATGAACATACACTGACACACACCTCCCACCCCCACCCCACCTCCCACCCCACCTCCCACACACACACACTTATTATCTCGCTTCTTGGCTTTCCTCATGTCTCCCTTTTAGACCCCCTTTTCGCTATAAGGGCAGCATCTTTGGGGAATAGACCAATTTACGAGATTATATGTGACCCTCGTCTAAGTCTCCTGTATACTTTTGTCATCTTTCCCAGGATCGTCCTTGCATTCTTTTTCGCCCTTCTTCAAGGATGATTACCGGGAATATTAAGTTCAGGAGCGACAGTGATCGGTATTATTATGATCATAACTACTTTTCTCAGTCGCCATACCTCTCTTCGTTTGATGTGAATTTTAAAACTTCTATAAGCCGATCCTTTTTTTTTTTTTTTTTTTTTTTTTTTTTTTTTTTTTTTTGTATGTCTTTCTGTCAGTCTGTCTTTGAGAAAAACTGAAGGAAAAAGTTAATTAAGCCTTCTGCTTCATTTAAGTGGTTTGCGTTGTATAAGCAGCATATCACAAGCGTGAGAGTGCCAGTACACCACACATTAGAACATTAACAAACCCAGACACTTTGTATCAACTGCTAAAACACTAAAATCAGCAAAAATGTGTCCATTTGTAAGAAAACAAACAGACTATGCATGGTGTGTAAGAGACTGGTTGGAGACAAAAAAAGGAGGAAAAAAAGAAGAGAAGGAAAAAACAAAAGTAGTTGAAATTTTTATTTTATTTTATTTTTTTCTTTCGCTTTTTGTTTTTTGTTTTTTTGGCAGATGAAGAGGACAGTGTTGAGCACCAAAAAATGAAGAGGTGGATTTCGGCCTTAGGGGAAAAAAAAAAAAAAAAAAAAAAAAAAAAAAAAAAAATCGTCACCGCCTTAGGTGCTCCATTGATCCGATAACTGATGCCACATTAAAAAAAAAAAAAAAAAAAAAAAAAAAAAAAAAAAAAAAAAAAAAGAACAACAAAGCCCTACATTGATTATAAGGTCACTTCGGTTTTACCAGTTTGACTTCCCCCTTCTTGTTTCTGTCTGTAACACTATCGGTTTGATTCCATGACTGTCCAGCACCTGCTGCAAGTCCTGTCAACAGTCTGAAAAGAAATCAAGAAATGAAAAAAAAAACCACACAGAAAAACGCTCTGTCTATACCAGTTCCAGATACAGTGAAACAAGCAGCCCATGTAACAATGAGACTACATACCTATCAGCATACATACAAACATATAAATGAAGTAACAAGATTTTCCCCTTTAATCAATTATTTTTTCCCTCAAGGACACACCACACCCACATACCATCCATCACCACCTCCCTCACCTTGAGCGGCGCCTGACCGGTCCACAGAGCTGACTTCAGACACCAGTTTCTCCATGAGCCAGGGCAGGAGGTCGTCGAAGGTGCCCTCCCCCATGCCCTTCACCATGGCACCCAGGGCACGGGCCGACACGCTGCGCACCTCGGGCACCGGATCCAGCAGACACTGCTTCAGCCCTGGGATGACGGCCGGCAGGTAGGGCGACAGATCCTGCGACACAGGACGGCATGGACACTGTCACAGCGACTGGATTCACCCACTGGTTCACAGACGTGGGTACCCATACAGATGTCTGTTCCAGTATTTTACTGGTATTGTATCGACAAGCCAGTACGTAATGATACTAAACATTACAGAGATTAATACGGTGCTGCACCTTACACACAGTGCAGGCTCTAAGCGCTATACAATGTCAAAGCAGACAGAATGACAAATGATAAGAAAACAAAGAAAACAGTACTAGGTTACTTAAAAGAAACACACACACACACACACACACACACAGTTTGAAAAAGAGAGTTTTTCCAAGACCTTTCGAAAGCAGAATAGTCTGAATATTATCATTAGTGACAGACAGCTTATTCCACATGTGCTCTAGCAAAAAAAAAAAAAAAGTTCTTTGTCCAAAAGACTTTTTCATCTATGACTCATCTAGACCTCCAATGTCAGCTGATGAATTGTCTATGGAAATGGAGACGGGAAGCGGATCAGACATGTCTGCTGGGAAACCATCGGACATAAAACTATGACAAGGAAGCGGAGAGCTTGTTTTCAATTCTGGAATGGAATGGTACGCAATGTGATGTCTGAAGAATGGAAACCACATGCTCTTGCTTTTCCACTTTACAGACAAACCTGGCAACGGAGTTTTGTGCCATCTGAAGTCTATCAAGAGTATTTCTAGAACAGTCGTCCAGGAGCAAATAACAACAGTGCAGTCTACGCAGTACAAATTCACATACCAGGGTCTCTGTGGTCTCCAGCTAACACAACAGAAATCAATGCATGCAGAACAACAGAGAGTGGCAAACATGTCTATCCAAAGAACATGATCAGAAATCATAAAGCCAAGGTTTCTAGAAGAACTGAAAAGTCAGTCTATGTCACCTACGTCCAGAGATGTTGGATAGACAGAGACATACTGTCTATGGCCAGTCTGCTGGGCAAACAGCATGACTTCTGTCAAAGGTCGGTCCATATATCAGCATGCAGGTGTGTGGAAACATTGTGGTCAGGGGTTTCTTCAGGTTTTTGTTTTATTCAACAATAAAACTAGCAGCCTTCAAAATCTCCCATCATAGCACATTTTGACCCATCACTGGCTTTGGAAAACTTTCTGCAGAACTGTGCTTGTGAAGAACTTTCACCACAAAGCAGCCAAGTAATTCTGGTGTTTAGCACAAAGCAGCCAAGTAATTCTGGTGTTTAGCACAAAGCAGCCAAGTAATTCTAGTGTTTAGCACAAAGCAGCCAAGTAATTCTGGTGTTTAGCACAAAGCAGCCAAGTAATTCTGGTGTTTAGCACAAAGCGGCCAAGTAATTCTGGTGTTTAGCACAAAGCAGCCAAGTAATTCTTGTGGAAGAATTGCCTTGTGTTTCTGCTTTCCTTGTGAAGAACTTTCAGCACAAAGCAGCCAAGTAATTCTGGTGGAAGAATCACCTTGTGTTTCTGCTTTCCTTTCACCACAAACCCACAGACTTATTCATGATGTATCATCGGAACCTTGCTGATTTAGTGGAAAGCAGCAGAAGCCACCTTCACATCCATTACATTTTCCGGAGATCTTCATAACCATCAGGTGCCTATTTACACGTGGCTGTCATCGAATCCAAGTTTTCGACTTTGGCATGTCCCTGCAGAGCTTGGCACCTCACCCTGCAAGTTCCTTTCCCTCTCTCCCTCCTCCCTCTCTCTCTCTCTCTCGGAGTATAAAATATTACCCATCATCAAAACAGATCACCCAGGTGATTTTCAATCACGCTTATCTTTTATCTGTAAAATCCACAGAATTTTCCAAACTGGGAATCACCAGTGGGCCTGCGTAAATGCACAGCAGAGAAAATGGCATCCTCGGTTACTGCCTGTCTGTCTAAACCAAAATAACTTACCATTTGACAATGCAATGTTGCAAGCCAAGGACACATACAGTGTAGTATGACATCTCCCCACACCTGCTTGCTTCTTGTTTCAGGGCTGTTGCCTCTATTTATACTTGCTACTATTTTGTAGAAAACATATTTTCGAGAAAAGTGGTTGCAAGCAAAAGAGTTCCTGGATATGAAAAACTGTTTTGAGTCCTTGAAAAGGGTCACCGAAATTCAAGTACCTGAATGAACCCTGATTGTTATGGGGAATGCTGGCAAAGCCTAGCACTCTCAAAATCTCATGTGCATCTGGGTATGTCCATGATTCCATGACGCCAAAACACAACCATGAACAACAACAACCTAACCAAAATCCCTAACAACCCATCAGAAAGAAGAACAGCATTACAACACACACCACACCACCACCACCCTGCCCTTCCACGGACCTTCTGGTCGTGAGGGAGTACATGTTGCCCATGACTGGGCGGCCATCTGCGTGTCTCAGTGACGCGTCCTGGAAGGCACGCTGGATACCGGCAATGATGAGGGCCAGCGGGGGGCGTCCACAAGTGGACAAACTTCGTGGCCAGCAGGCGCTGGAGGCACACCGTGGTCCGCTTGGTCGGCTCCTGGAGGCCTCCAAAGGTTGGCACTATGGCTGTCAACAGTAAAGAGGAGGAGGAGGAATTTTAAGAATAATTCTTAGTGAAATTTTTAGAATATCTTAGTGAATTTAGAATAATCTTATGAATTTAGAATAATTCTAATGACTTCAAGGATATTCTTATTACTGTCATTATATATTATTCTAACTCCATGGATCCCCTTCTCAACCCTTCCATTTCATTCAACAACCATTTTCCGCCGAATATGAGAAGATAAGTGGTTGCTCGTTCTCTGTTTTCATTGTCCTAAATGTTGTTTGTTTTTGCCTGTAGAAGACCAACAGATCAAATGCATCGCGATTTGTTCTGTAATCTGTTGTATGTCTTGCAGAAATATTTTCCTTCTTTTTAAAATCTGCTTCAATTCCGCCCTAGTCACCTTGCTTTAAGGCTAATTCTTAGCGAGTCCAACAAAAACAAGGACAAATAAGTTACCATGATGATATAATGATAAGAATGATCATGTTAACAAAATCTGATGATTTGATATAAAAATGATGATGACAACACAGTGACAATGATATTTACAATAAAAATGATGATGGCGGTGATGATGGAGATGATGATGATGATGATGATGTGATGTGACAATATCAATATGATATCTGTTGTGATATTCACTGACGACGCTCACAAAAAATTTCTAAAGTGGCAAAATAATTGGTTTGTGGTGGCATACCATCATAAACATTATGTTGATGGTGATGAGGGCAATGTCATGATCATGTTAGTCACTGTTCTGTGTTCTCCAACCAGGACCTTCTCAGAAAAACAGTATTTAAAAAACACACTTATCATAATACAAATAAAAGAAAACACTTAGGCGCACACAAAACAAGTCTGACACTCTCATCTACCTCCCTACTCTCACCCCTTCTTCAATCATTTTCCATTGCCCCCTCCCCTAAACAACGGACAGTTAAATGGCCTTGCTGGTAGGTTCACCTTGAATTTCAGGGTTTCTGATGACGGATCCAATCTGCTGAAGAGCCTGAGATCCGGCGTTCTGCACTTTGGCGTGGGAGTCGGTCAGCACCTCGGTCAGCTTGGGCACGATGCTGGGCAGACAGGCCGACAGCTGCTTGGGGGCACAGTACGCCATGGCCCCCAGGAGTTCCACTGAGCCTGAAACATCATGCACACATTGCCTTCACTGCAGCACAGAACGCCATGGCCCCCAGGAGTTCCACTGAGCCTGAAACATCATGCACACATTGCCTTCACTGCAACACAGAACGCCATGGCCCCCAGGAGTTCCACTGAGCCTGAAACACCATGCACACATTGCCTTCACTGAAGCACAGACCGCCATGGCCCATAACAGTTCCTGAAACACCACGCACACATTGCCGTCACTGCAGCACAGAACGCCATAGCCCCTAACAGTTCCTGAAACACACTGCCGTCACTGCAGCACAGATCGCCATGGCCCCCAACAGTTCCTGAAACACCACGCACACATTGCCTTCACTGCAGCACAGACCGCCATGGCCCCCAACAGTTCCTGAAAACACCATGCATACACTGCCTTCACTGCAGCACAGAACACCATGGCTACCAACAGTTACACTGAGCCTGAAACACCACGCACACATTGCCTTCACTGCAGCACAGAACACCATGGGCCCCAACAGTTCCTGAAACACCACACACACATTTCCTTCACTGCAGCAAAGAACACCATGGCTCCAAACAGTTCCACTGAGCCTAAAACACCACGCACACATTGCCTTCACTGCAGCACAGAACGCCACAAACACATTGACTTCACTGCAGCACAGAACGCCATGGCCGCCAGCAGTTCCTGAAACACCACGCACACATTGCCTTCACTGCAGCAGAGAACGCCATGGCCGCCAGCAGCTCCTGAAACACCACGCACACATTGCCTTCACTGCAGCACATAACGCCGTGGCCCCTAACAGTTCCTGAAACACCACGCACACACTGCGTACACTGCAGCACAGTACGCCATGGCCCCTAGCAGTTCCTGAAACACCACGCACACATTGCCTTCACTGCAGCAAAGAATGCATGGCCCCTAACAGTTCCTGAAACACCACGCACACATTGCCTTCACTGCAGCAGAGAATGCCATGGCCCCTAACAGTTCCTGAAACACCACACACACATTGCCTTCACTGCAGCATGGAACGCCACGGCCCCTAACAGTTTTATTGAGCCTGAAACACCATGCACACACTTCCTTCAATGCTACACAAACACTGTGGCACTTGCTGAAACACCACGTTCATGGCGAAGAATCAAAGTCCTGTTCACTGACAATTCAGAGGAAGTAGAACATTGACTGAGGCGATCTACAAGAGCTGGTTCTAAACTCTGAGTGAATTAGATCCAGAGGAAAACAATGATAACAATTTTTTTTTTAAATCTATAATTCCAGCTGATGATTCTCTGAGCAAGCTTCATATCACCTTTACAACTGTCCTAAAACACAAATATGTCTTTCAACTCCAAAAATATTCGCCTACCTCTCTCTCTTTCAAACCCCAAGCTCATACCAGATTATGAAATCAAAACTTTGAGAAACATGGCACTGCAATGCCAATCAACATATATGGAATACACATGAAAATTTGAGAATCATGACAAAGCATTGCCAATCGATATTCATGGACCTTTCTAGATTTCAAGAACCATGATGTACTATAGCCACAGACTACCCAGACCATTCAATACAGTTCAAACCCATCACATAGAGTAACCAATAAAAATACATGAAATATTCTAGAAACACTGTCTGGAACCCTCTGTGAGCCTCTTACACTTTGGGGATGATTTAGGACTTTAAAGAAAATTCTGGAATAATTACTTCATCTTAATATCAGTCCCTGGACCTCAACAGATCTTATTTAAAACACTAGAGTAAAGACCTAAAGCAACAAATGGTGCTAAGTAAACTTCCTCTGTTTGTAACAATCATGCACATATTTCCTTCACCGCAACCCAAACTGCCACGGTATCCACTATTCTACCAAACCAATTCTACCTCCAGTCATCAGTCTGTACTTTTAAAAGGCAGGTGGAAGCATCTGTATCAAAGGAAACAAAACGTCCACCCACTGTTGTATAAACAATAATAAACTCATGCCTGGGAAAATGTTGATAAAGCTTACCTGCTTTTGTTCTCCAGGAATCTTCTTCCAGTCCTCGCAGAAGAGAAGGTAACACCAGCTTGACCCCGTGGGCACTGAGGTTACGCATGACTGCTCTGGCACACTCGTCAGCAGCCTGCAGCCACAGGTAGCGTTTGGATGGGATTTGTGTGTGTGCCTCTTCATTACGACCAACACGAACATCATCACACAACAGCTATACTGTGCTGTGATGTAATGAATACTTCAACTACTACAGGCTTCTCTAAGTGAAAAGTGGAAGACTCTATCTAACTGTTGCATACTGTCACATCGTTACATAATTTTACACTGTATTTCAGATTATCTATCAAAATGCTTTTTCCACACAAAAAAATGTCTGGAACTACTATGTCATTTATTGTGGATTTAGGAGCCCAGAATAAGGAGCGTTTGGAAAGTGAGGGTGGGCGGTAAGAAGGGAAAGAGAGATGGGAATACAAAGAGACAGACAGACAGAGACAAGACAGGCAGATGTGGGAGGATATAACAGAACTGTCCATCAACAACACACTCAAGTAACTGGTGTACCCACCTCTCTCACATACTGGTTTCCATCGCCGAAGCACAACAGAAGATGCTGAATAATATGCACGATGTAGGGCTCAAAGAGCCGGCCGAGCATATTACACAGCATTTCAAATGCCAGCAAGGCACCTGTAACACATTCACCACTGCACAGTTCCACAAACAGGTGTGCATTCATATGCATACAATACAAACACAAAAACTATGTACATCAACACACCAATGTATACGCAGGCATAAACATGCGTGCACTCTCACACACCAGAATCACACATCCAGTTTTACCCTTAGCCTGTCAATTCTCCTCCCTATTCATTCACACACATACACAGCGTGGGGATTAACCAATAAACCAAATAATCAATGCCAAGGTCAAGGAGTGCCTGATTCTTTGTAGGATGCCAGAACAAAGGTCATGGAACTCGTCAATCCAAGGTTTAAATCCTCTATGCGCTCAGTCAGCAAGCACTTACACACAAGAAACATGTTTAGCTGAGCTGTGAAGTCTCGTCAAAGAGGAGGAAGCATTTTCTGCAGTCGATAAAACTCCAGGAATGCCAGAGAAGTTGGGGGTGAATGGGGGTGGGGTGGGGATCAGAGTCGCGGGTCAGGGATTTAATGTGGCCGAGTTCAGAGGCTATGGTGGTGCACGTTCCTCACAGTCCACAAAGGAAAGCCCAGCCCCGACTGGTCAATATCTGCCAACCCAAATGAGACTTAAAAAACAAAAATAAAGCTGCGGGAAGGCAGTGTGCATTAACTCCTATCCATTAACACTCACATGATTACCATCAATGTCAATGCCAAGCTGAAGAGTCTTGAAAAGTCTTGTTCTTTTCCCTTATTGTTTTCATCTGCCTTTAAGTCTCATTCCATTGGTCGAAGCATTTTCTGCAGACCTGGAAAGTTTCACTTCATATAGAAAGTATTTCTAGCTGTACTACATCTCACTTAACGTGCAGAAAACATTTAGCTACACTGAACAGTCATAGCAAAAGGAAACCATTTTCAGCCATACTGAAAAGTTTCACTTGGTTAGAAGACACATTTTCAGCTGTGACGAAGCATCTCATCAAGGTGGCGGAGCACTGAAACTTGTCACCACTAGTAAAAGAAAAGCTTCCTCCACCTAAGTGAGATTTACAATACAGCTAAAAGTGCCTCCTCCACTTTGTCTTCATTCTAAATTAAAAATCTCTTACAACTGGTTCTCTTGCTGCAAGTTACACCATTCCAGCTCTTACACCACTGTAACCTGATCATTTGGCAGTGAGACAGCAACCAATGGAACTTACTCTGACACCACTGTAACCTCATCACTTGGCAGTGAGACAGCAACCAATGGAATTGACTCTTACACCACTGTAACCTCATCACTTGGCAGTGAGACAGCAACCAATGGAACTGACTCTTACACCACTGTAACCCGACCATCTGGCAATGAGAAACCATTGGAAATGACTCTAAGTCTATCTGTTCATTCCAAAGCATCTATTAACCAACAGGATTTTATGTTAATGACAGAACTGACCGACCTGTACGTCTGGGTGTGGTCATGACGCAGCCTGAGCTTTGTGCGCTGTGCCAGGCTTCACGCCACAGCAACGCCTTCAGACCTACACCTGCCTCCCTCCCCCCCAACCACTACACACACACACACACACACACACACACACACACCTTCTCTCTTGCGAGGGTTCTTTTTGTCCTGGATGGCAGCGGTCAGGTTGTCCATGACCTGCTGCTGTTTGAGGGCCAGGATGCCCATCCCCTTGATCAACCCCGCCAGGCCGTACGCCGCGCCGCGCCGCTCCCCGTAGTTCTCCGACTCCAGTAGGAGGGTCTGGAGCCGCCCTACCAGCTCCGGCGCCCCCTGCTTGATGGAGGGTACCAGGGGAGGCAAGCAGTTGGCTACGGCTTCTTGCACCTGACAGGAGAGAAGGTGGAGTGGTGAGGGATGGCGTTCAGTCAAGGAAGACAACTGTCAAGATGTGTGTGTGTGTCATATGTGTGTGTACATGATCAACTCTGTTTGTGTGTGTGTGTGTGTGTGTGTGTGTGTGTGTGTGCATGTGTATGTGTGTGCATGTGTGTGTGTGTGTATGTGTGTAAGTCTGAGAGAATGAGCAAATGAGTCCGTGAGTAAGAGTGTTCATGCGTGGTGTGTGTGTGTGTGTGTGTGTGTGTGTGTGTGTGTGTGTGTGTGTGTTTTGGTGTACATGATCAACTCGGTGTGTGTGCGTGTGTGTGAGTATGAGAGTAATCTATAGGGGTGTGTGTGTGTGTGTGTGTGTGTGTGTGTGTGTGTGTGTGTGTGTGTGTGTGTGTGAATGTGTGTGTGCAAGAGTGAGAAAGAGAAAGAGAGAGAATAATTGATCATTTGTGTGCATGTACGTAACTGATTGTATATATACATGAGATTGTGTGTGACTGTGTGGTAGTGGGTAACTTTGGGTGACTATGTCTATATTTGTGACTGTGTGGTATGTATATACTAGTGAGTCTATGTGCGATGCCGTGTGTGTGTGTGTGTGTTGTGTGTGTGTGTGTGGTGTGTGTGTTTGTGTGTGTAAGTGTGTGCAAATGTGTGTGAACAAGTATACATATGTGAGCCTGTGCATGCCTCCTATTAATACTAGAACTGTACAGATCACATACAATAGTATCTAAAACGAACCCTTCCCACAGTCACGTACCTCCTGTGAAGGAGTGGACAGAGCCGAAATCAACTGGGCGACGATCGGCTTGACCTTTGGGTTGTCAGTTTCCAGGTGATGGGCCAGGTTGCCCATGAGGATGACGATGCTCTGACGCACGGTGTCGTTGCTGGCCGTGTCTGGCGCCGTGGCCAGGAAGGTCTCGAACACCGGCAGCAGCAGGCCCACATTCTCCTGTCCAGGAGAACATTGGTTACAGATCATAGCTGAAGCTCATCTGAATACCGAAATTCCAGCAGAAAAGAAAGCAGAACAAGGTAGCATTGGTGAGGAGAGGGTGGCAGTGGAGGTGAAAGTACAGAAACTAAGCTGGACTTAAAAAGAAAACTCTACTAGTGTTGTGTCATGCTGGAAAAAAAAAATTGCCCTACCGAAACATTTTCTTTCAAACTAAACTGAACTTAAAGAGAAAACACTACTGGTATTAGGTCATGCTGAAAACTTGCCTATCGTAACAATTTTTTTTAACTCTTTCCCTGCAAATGCCAGCAGAGCTACTCGTTCCCAATGCATCCCTACTGACCACAGCTGCACAACCACTGCCTACACAGAATATTTAGCATTTGCTTGTATTGTTTTCTTGTAATGTTTCCATTCCCATGTTCTGCATAGATTTCTGTACAATATGTCCTGTCATGTGTTCACTATCTGTCCTGTAAAGATTTCCCCACAAGAAGTCCTATTATGTTTCAACTAAATGTCCTGTAAAGATTTTTGTACAATATGTCCTGTAACGTATCCACATGATGCCCTGTGAATATTTCCACATAATATGACCTGAAACGTATCTCCTACATTTCTGGTGATGATTTCCACACAATATATCATGTAATGTATCCACTACCCTTTGTCCTGTGCAGATGTTCACAGAATGTGTTCTATAACATTGTCCATACAATATTTCTTGTATCACATTCACTAAAACTTGTCCTGTAAAGATTTCCATAGATGTTCTGCAGAAATTTTATACACTGTGTCCATGCATCCATGACTACTTGTCCTATAAAGATTTCTACATATGTTCTGAAAGATGTCTATACAATGTATCCTGTAATGAATCCTCGACAACTTGTCCTACAAAGGGTTCCGCTGTGTATCCTGTAAAGATTTCCACAGTGTCTCTTGTCTGTCATTCGCTATGACTTGTCCTGTAATGATTTCTACATGATCGCGCTCGGCAATGTGTTCACAACAAAGTTGTCCTGTAAAACGTTCCACCAAAACCTGACCTGTTAAGAATTCCACAAAGTTTGTCATGTAATAGGTCCATTACAAGTTCTTCTAAGATTACAGCAATGTGTCCTGTTGAAAAAAAATCCACAGTACACTTTTTTAACTACAGTTCAACAAATCATTTCTTACATCACCATCAAAATGATAAAAAACATTAAAAAAAAGATTTTAGACTTGAAATAATTCCCTACAGAAAAAAAAGACTGACACGTATCCAGCAGTAATCCTAACAGCACTCCTCCAGACCCCCCTTCCCTCTCCTCACCCCACCCCCCACCTCACCTTGCCATGCGCAGTGATAGCAGCCAAGGCAGCGTCTCGCATATGCGACCTGACTTCTGGTGAGCGGTCGCCCAGCGCCTTGGGCACGTAGAAATCAAACAGCTTGCCGATCTCCTCCTGGGGCAACAAGGGAGCGATCTGGGCCAGGGTCAAGGCCACTCCCGAACGAGCTGGCCACTGATCTGGGGGCTGCTCCTCCATTTTGCGTCCCAGCGGGTCCACTTTGGGTGGTGGGAGCTGGAGGAAGGGAGACAACAGCCCAGAGAAAAGTTGCAGGAATTATCATAATACAGTCATTAGATGCAGGAATGATCATATAGTCATTAGATGCCAGAATTATCATACTGTCATCAAAAATGTTGCAGGAATGATCATATGTTCATTGGAAAAGTTGCAGGAACTATTAAATATTCATTAGAAAAGTTGCAGAAACTATTTTACATTCATTAGAAATGATGACAAATGAGTCACTACAAACTCCTTCGAAGCTCTCTCTAGCTGCAAAAGTAGATATCTGCATATACACAATGATTCATGCAGAAACATCGTTCACACACCCACAATGATAACTCTAAAGGAGCTGATATACATCTTTGTTGTACCAGTCAACTCATAAATAATAATAAGAAGAAGAATGTTAATTTATATAGCGCCTATCCTCTAAAAATTAAGGCTCTAAGCACTTTACATAACCAACAACACACAAGCACACACACACACACACGCACGCGTCCACAAGCACGACCACACACCCAAGTTCAGACACACGCATGCATGCACGCACGGACTCACATCAACACAGTCTGCATGCACAAGCGACACAACCACCAGGCACTCACGCGTGCATGCAAAAACCCACTCTGGCACTCAGAAGGTGGATTGGGAAGTGAGGGGGTGGGGTGGTGGGAGGTTACGACTGATGAAAGAAATTTGTTTTAACTTAACGGCAGATTTGAATGAAGAGGGTGAAGGTAGGTGTATGACACTGATGGGAAGTGTATTCCAGACAGTTGGTCCTTGGAAGGAGAGAGAACGCTGACGAAAAGATTTTGTTCTGACAGAAGGAATGCACAAGAGGCGGCTATCGGCACCGGAACAAAGTTGACAGGATGGGGTGTAGACGTTGAGGATGGTAAAGATATTTTGGTCCGTTACCAGAAACAGAAGAGAAACAGATAGAAGCCAGCTTTTAGTCAATTTGACTCTGGACTGGAAGCCAGTGGAGGGACTGCAACAGAGGAGTGTCATGTTGACGTTTAGATGCTTTGCAAACAAGCTTGGCAGCGCTATTCTGAACCTTCTGTAGTTTATTGAGTAGGTAACTTGGTGAGCCAGCCAAGAGACTGTTGCAGTAGTCCAGCCTTGAGAGAACTTGGGAACAAACCAGAGTTTTTGTGGCTTCAGTGGAAAGGAAGTGTCTGACTGAACTGATCTTATGTATTTCCAGATATGCTGCCTTACAAACATTAGACACATGGTGCTTGAAAGAGAGGGTGGAATCAAAAGTCACACCGAGGTTACGAGCCTGGGATGAGAGTTTAATATCAGAACTTCTGATAATGATGGAAGAAGGAAGGGGGAGATGACCTTGGAGTTTGGGAGGAGCAAGGAGAAGAACAGTTTTGTTGTCATTCTGCTGCAACTTATTCAAAGTCATCTATTTCTTTAAATCTTGGGAACAGCTTTGAACATCACTGACTACATCCTTGAGTTCAGGTACGGTGCTTGACTTGTGCATCAGAGTGTCATCAGCAAAGCTCTCATGCAGCAATGAGTGCTGATCGATAATGTCTGACACAGGTCTGACATACAGAGCAAACAGAACTGGCCCAAGGACGGACCCTTGTGGAACCCCCCAGGTTAGAGGTGCAGGAGATGAAGAAAGACCATTTACAACAACTGTCTGGGAACGATCACTGAGGTAGGACCTAACCCACGCAAGAACGTTGCCCTGAATGCCAAATCAAGTTTGTAGTCTAGAAAGGAGAATGTCATGATCAACGGTGTAAAATGCCGTGGAAAGATCTAAAAGAGAGAGAAGAGAGACTTTGTCATCATCAAAGGCAAGAAGGAGATCGTTTACAACTTTCAGGAGTGTTGTCTCTGTGCTATGGCCAGCCCTGTAAGCAGACTGGTGAGGGTCATTCAACTCATTCCGAGTAAGATGAGCTGAGAGCTGAGCAAGTACGATTTTCTCGAGGACCTTTGCAAGGAAGAGGATATTCGAGACAGGTCTGTAATTTCTGAGTGAATTTGGATCCAGGGAGGGCTTTTTGAGAAGGGGACGAACAACAGCAGATTTGTATTCTTGGGGAAAGACGCCAGACGAGAGGGAAGCACTAATAACTTGGGTTACGAAAGGGAGCAAAACATCAATACAGTAGAACAGGATGGATGCAGGCAATGGGTCAAGGTCACATAATTTTCTATGCGAACTATCACTTTCCTTACATTATCCTTGGTCACAGAACTGAAAACAGTCAAAGGTTGGCCTGAAAACGAAGGACCACTATCAAGAGGGGGTCCAGGGAAATTTGAACTGTCCAGATTGTCTCGGATTGTTTTGAGAAGAGGATGGGGAGTTCGGAAGGAGAGAAAACAGAACTCATAACAAACCACAAACCAATGACAACCTGGACATGCAAGAAGAACAGCTCTCATATGTAGACCTCCTGTCCAAACGTATATTCAGGCCACATCTTTCTTGACCAAACGCAATTCTGTCCAAGTGGCCAGCAGCACTTCAACTTTCCTCCACACTTCTTGGGACGACCAACTTTTGACCCTGATCTTCTTTCTTTTGGATTTGTCCTCTCTCTTCCTCCTCTCTTATCTGGGAGAAAAGGGAATTCTTTCTTAGACTAACTTGCAAACAGCAAAAGTCCTGCAAGCCACTTGAGCAGATTTGGTCTGGATCAAGAAAGACGCAGCCTGAGGCGTTTCTTTGGACAAGCAAGTATTTTCAAAAAACATATTTCAGTCGGCAGATTCCTAGCAGGCAAGCAGGGAACAGACTCACGTAGAGGCGTTGCTGGTAGAGGTCGAGGAGCTGGTTGAGGACATCAGGCACATACTGGGAGTGGTCCTTCAGCACCTGGGCCAGGGTGAGGGCGCAGGCCTTCCTGATGATGTCCACGTCGTGGTCGACATCCTCCATCACTGCCTCGTGAAGTCTGTCCATGGGACTCTCCAGATCCAGTTCCGTACGCAGTCTGCCCCCCAAACAAGTCACATCCAACATCATAGCGTCGTTATCACCATCTTCGGTGATTATGTCATGTAACTCCAAGGCACTATTGTCACCTCCCCTCCCCTTCCCCCTCCTCCCAGTCAGGTGTCTGGGGGTTGACAACCAGTCACCATTTCCACTGTGAGAACTATAGGACTCTCTTTGCCACCTGTGTAACTGTCAATGAAATGAAAGAGCCTCTATGGACTCTCTATACCACCTGCGTAAAGGTCACTCAAGTGAAGGGGCCTCTATGGATTCTCTATACCACCTGTGTATCTGTCACTAAAGGAGTCTCTATGGATTCTCTATACCACCTGTGTAACGGTCACTGAAGTGGAGTCTCTGTGAACTCTCTATACCACCTGTGGAACTGTCACTGAAGTGAAGGAATTTCTACAGACCTCTATTCCACCGGTGTAACTGTCAATAAGTGAAGGAGTCTCTATAGACTATCTATACCACCTGTGTAACTGTCAATAAGTGAAGGAGTCTCTACAGACTATCTATACCACCTGTGGAACTGTCACTGAAGTGAAAGAATCTCTACAGACTCTCTATTCCACCTGTCAATAAGTGAAGGAGTCTCTATAGACTATCTATACCACCTGTGTAACTGTCAATAAGTGAAGGAGTCTCTATAGACTCTCTATACCACCTGTGTAACTGTCAATAAGTTCACCTGTGTCACTGTCAACAAACTGAAGCAGTCCTCAATGACTCTCTATACCATCGATGAGGCTATCACTACGATAAAGAAACCCCATGGGATTCTCTACACCAGTGGAACTCTCTATCACTGAAGTTAAACCCCCACGGATTCTTTATACCATCTGAGGGGCTATCACTGCAATGAAGAAGCCCCTTACACCTGTGGGACTCTCTATCACTGAAGTGAAGGAGCCCACACTGACTCTGTACTTCCGGTGGGACTCTCTATCACTGAAGCGAAGGACTGCTGACCTGTACAGGACAAAGGAGACACACACAATGAAAGGAGAGTGCAGAGCACAGAAGCATTTGCCAGTGGAAAATGCAAGTATAAACCACAAAGCGAAGAAGACCTGTATGAACACGAACCACATGACAGACAGGGGGGCACTCACCTTTCAGCTACCTGGCGAATGGACTCCTCCTGGTCATTGCAAGCGATCCAGACCCGCTTGGCGATGCGCATGGCCACCTCGTAATCATCGTCCACTTCGGGTAACACTTCGTACAGCTGGCGCAGAGACTGTAACGCACAAAAACTACATTAATGAATCACAGCGTAATACACACATTGCTACAGCTTTGATTTGTAGTGTAACACACACAAACTACACCTATGATGTACAGTTTAACATATTCACAACTGCAGGTATGAATCATAGTGCAGCACACAACAACAGCTTTTTAATTCATAAGGTAACAGGCTCATATTTCCAGCTATGATATGTAGCGCGACACACGCACAACTTTAACTTTGATTCATAACCAGAGCTATGATTGATAGTGTTACATAAATACATAGCTACACCTTTGCTTGACAGTTCAACACACAACTTCAGCTATGACTGATTGTGTAACACACAAAACTTCACTTACGATTGATAGTGTAACACACACAGTTTGACTAAGATTGGATAGTATAACAAACATACATAGCTACATCAATATCATGATCGACAGTGTCACACACATTCAGCAACAGCTATCTCACACACACACACACACACACACACACACACACACACACACACACGCACACACACAAACTACACCCATGATTGACAGCAAACAAGATTTCCCACACATGCAAAATGCACATTATTCATCTTTTAAAACAGAAAAAAAAAACCTGGATGCATTCACTGCACAGTTTTCTGATGAGCATGTCTGCTTCTGACTCACAGCAGCAGTGGCATCCACAAGGCCAGTACAGAGGAAGCATCACAATGTGAAGAGTGAGGACACGTGCTGTCCCATCTACCCTCTGACACGGCAACAGTGTCAACTGAGGAACCATCTCAGAGTGAAGTCAACTTAAGTGCAGGACACAAGCTGTCCCATCTTTTGCTCAGTTGACGACACAGCAGCAGTGTCAACAGAGGAACCATCTCAGAGTGAAGTCAACTTAAGTGCAGGACACAAGCTGTCACATCTTTTGCTCAGTTGACGACACGGCAGCAGTGTCAACAACGATGTCGATACAGAGGCTGCATCGCAGTATCAAATCAACTGATACAAAAGCTAAGAGCGGACACCTGGCCTGCTGACACACTGATGAGGAAGAAGCTTTATGGATCTGTGGAGGGCCTCCGCCGTACTGCAGCCTTCGTCAGTGCCTCTGGGGTTCCCATCTAAAGGTGAGGTAATGTTGCTTATAGCCCAGCTGACCGCAAAGAGCCAGGTCAGGGCTGTCACCACGTTAAAGTCAACTCACAAGTCTTAAAAAAAATTTTTCCTTTAACTCATTCACACTATCCTTTAAAATACACCAGGTATGTCAGCAAAACGACTTCCACACTTGAAGCCCAACAAAGATGTCTGGCTTGAAATGGAACGAATTGCCGGCATTTTCCACAAGAAAGTCTGCAAATGGTCCTGAACAGTCCAACACAATCTTTGCTTGGTGCTTTTAACTGGCTGAGCCATATCACCTGCCTTCCTCCGTCAAGAGTGGCCCACCAGACCCCTCAAGGA
The DNA here is from genome assembly GCA_033310375.1 of Conus canariensis. Lineage (NCBI taxonomy): Eukaryota > Metazoa > Mollusca > Gastropoda > Neogastropoda > Conidae > Conus > Conus canariensis. The sequence goes on along the minus strand of CM065736.1, from coordinate 20,852,552 downwards.
ATGAGGAGATGAGCCATCCAAAAATGACCTGGCGTCTGACCATCCAGCCTATAATCCAATGAGTCAACAGAAGACGGGGCAATCCAGAAATGATAACCGCTGACAGGTCCATCAGGAGAGCACTGACAGTTTCATGTGTCAACAGAATGCGGAAGGTACCATGTTAAGCAAAGTAATGATGATGATGATGATGATGACGATGTTGATCATAACATACAATTTAATTTTTTTTACAAAAAAGAAAAACCCATAATGGCACAGATCTAACAACCTACCCTGACTATAACAACAGCAACCACCAACACCACCACCGTCACCCCCACCACCACAAAACCGTAGAGCCTCACCTGCAGGGCAGCCTCCCTCACGGCAGTGCAGGGGGATTCCAGGGCCCTCAACAGTTCCAGCACCTCGGGCTGCGTGGCAGTGGCCGCCCCGTCATCCCCATTGGCGCAGGCCGCCAGCTTCAGTAGGGCCACGGTGGCCTTCTGCTGCAGGTCCATCTCCATGGTGCCGATCACCGACAGGCACAGCGCCATCAGCTTCTGTCGCGGCAACAGCTCCGGGTCCATCTGGAGGTCAGGTCGTCACGGTTACAGTGGGTTGGGACAGTCCCAAGGCAAGAAATTACTGAGCGTCTGACTGTGTCAAGGTATAACAATGATTCACCAGCCAGTGGTTGTATCAAGTGTGAAAACGATCGTGAAGAAATGATGTCAAGGTATGCAATGATTGTGACTGTATCCTTGACCAGAAATTATTGTTTGGAACTATGCATGTAATATAAGCCGACTGTCTGTGCCAATATTCTGGTGTGGATTGATTGTGACTATACCCTGCTATAGAAATAATTGTTCATGACTATACAAGGAATGCAAGTGACTGTGCTAATATTCAGGTGCAGAACCCATTTGTGACTATACAAGGTATGCAAGTGTTTGCCTGTGCTAATATTCAGGTGTAGAACCCATTTGTGACTGTACAAGGAATGCAAGGGACTGCCTGTGCTAATATTCAGGTGTAGAACTATAAGTACATACTGGTATGATAATGACTGCATCTTATCAAGATTCATGAAATAATTTCAACTTCCTCAGGGCATGGAAAAGGCTCTATCAAATGTCAGGAAACAAATGTACAACTTTCTACCATATATGGAAATGAAGGTGTTGATATCAAGATGTGAAAATGATTCTCTGTCACCATATCAAGTTTCATGAAAATTATTGTGATTACACATGCATGTGCTTCAAAGTCTCTCTCTCACACACACACACACACACACTTTGCGGTCCACACTACACAACATACCAAGGTCCGGGAGTCCTCAGGGAGGTCAGGAGAGCATCGCATTTCAGCGTGCAACACCACCAACTCGAGAGCCTCCATGCAAATAGCCGCATCCCCCTTCACCACCTGTCAATACGTTCATTGCACACCGCTCGTCAGTCCTGCGGGGGAAATTCTTCAATCACTTCTATCACTGTCGCTGTTCTCTCCATATCATGACATCAACACTGACATAACAACAACATCCATACAGCAAAACAGAAAGAAATGGCTGCAGCAAAACCACTCTGACTCGATTGTCTACCTTTACAGAAAGAAATGGCTGCAGCAAAACCACTCTGATTCGATGATCTACCTTTACAGACAGAAATGGCTGCAGCAAAACCACTCTGACTCGATTGTCTACCTTTACAAAAAGAAATGGCTGCAGCAAAACCACTTTGATTCGATGATCTACCTTTACAGAAAGAAATGGCTGCAGCAAAACCACTCTGATTCGTTGATCTACCTTTACAAAAAGAAATGGCTGCAGCAAAACCACTCTGATTCGATGATCTACCTTTACAGACAGAAATGGCTGCAGCAAAACCACTCTGACTCGATTGTCTACCTTTACAAAAAGAAATGGCTGCAGCAAAACCACTCTGACTCGATGATCTACCTTTACAGAAAGAAATGGCTGCAGCAAAACCACTCTGATTCGATGATCTACCTTTACAGAAAGAAATGGTTGCAGCAAAACCACTCTGATTCGATTGTCTACCTTTACAGAAAGAAATGGCTGCAGCAAAACCACTCTGATTCGATTGTCTACCTTTACAGCTGCTCACGCAACTGCCCAAGTTCCAATTGCAAACAAGTGTATACACCTCCTTGAACTCTCTGATCTGAAGACGCCTCCTGTCTCTCTGTCTGCCGTTTTTCGCTCACATCTTCTGGCAAGAAATCTTTCTCAGCTTTTGGATGAATAATACAGAACTGCTTACTTTTACCTCTTTGAAAAACAAATCAATTACTATCAACTGCTAAAGAACCATCTTTGTTACAGTGTCAATGAAAGTATCGGTGTCAGAGGAGACATACATGTAAGCAGACTAGCCCATGTGCAAGCTCACCATATCAGCTTGACGCTCTGCTATGCTCTCTGCTATACTCTCTGCTATATCATGAGGCCTTCTTGTGCTGGTGATACAGCTAAGTTGATAATTCGTAAAAATAAAATACAAATAAATCTAAAAACATGAATAAAAAAATGAAGAAACATTCCACATTCCAAAGGCCTGTTGCATGTAAAGATGAAAAGATTCTACCAGACGGAAGACGATCGGAATGTCCTAGTAACAATGAAAAAATTTTAACGCATAAAAGAAGAAAGTAATGTTACAGAAAAAAATGAAACAATTCAGTCATACACACAAAAAAAGGAGAACACAAGTGTTATGATTTCAGTGAAAAGATCCTACCACACAATGAAAAAAAGTCAGGAATATTAGAGTAAAACTGTAAAGACACATGAACAACAAATGGAATGTTGCAGTAAAAATCATGGTTCTACAGCATTAAAAGGTTAGGAGTATAACAGCAGTAATGAAAGATTGTTATGAACACAATGAAAAGATCCTGCCACATGAAAACAAAACAAAACAGGAATATTAGAGCAAAACTGAAAAGACACATGATCAACAAATGGAATGTTGCAGTAAAAACTATGGTTCTACAGCATGAAAAAGTTAGGAATGTAACAGCAATTATGAAAGATTATTATGTACACAATGAAAAGATTCTGCCACATGAGAAAAAAAGACAGGAATATTAGTGTAAAACTGAAAAGACACATGATCAATGAATGGAATGTTACAGTAAACATTTTTTATTATACAGCATGAAAAAAGACAGGAATATAACAGTAACGAAGTAAGAGATTTACCCAGTGAAGAAAGAAATCTTGCTCAGGCTGGAGGACAGCTGACATGAAAAATCTCTATAAAAAAAAAAAATAAATAAAAGGCCAGTGGTGGGGTCCAGGGGCAACGCCCTGGTGGGAGGTCCTGGGGGACGAGACCCCCTCAGCAGTAATGGAATCTAAGCAGGGTTGACCACCATTTCATGGTCTCTCATGATAAGCAAATTACTATGCAGGACGCAAAGAAACCAAAAGAAAATAACTACACACACACATATACTCAGACAAACGCATGCGCCACACACACACACACACACACACACACACACACAGGCATGCACACTTACATTTTATAAACATCTAAAAAAAATTTCTTTTTTTCAATTGATGTTTATCTCTGAGGGCCGGAATAGCTCAGTGGTAGAGCGCCGGACTCGTAATCTTGGTGATCCTGGGGTTGCAGGTTTGAATCTCTGCCAGGCCATTTTGGTACAAGGGATTTTTCCCCTCGGAGTTAACATTGGTTCTGACTCCATTCCCCACACAGTCCTTCGAATGAGACTATAAACTGAGATTCCGTGTGTGAATGCACGCATAACATCTTGCACACACGTAAAATCCCATCACCAACTTTCAGAAGAAAAGGCCAGTTTGGCCGTTGGTATGGATGGCACGTTACACATAGCATGCACCCTGCGTGAGAAATGGAAAGAATGAAGGAAGTAAGGAAATGAGTGAACGATATTAAACGATACTGACTGGATGACACAGGAAACGAATGAATGAAGTGCAAGGTGGCAGCTCTTCAGTCGGCACAACCCAGGTAGGCAGCCCGTTGTGCAAACAAGTGTGGATTGTAAAGCTCTTAGAGCTTGGTCTCTAGCCGAGGATAGGCTCTATGTAAGTAAGGCATATAACTTGGTAATGAAAGAACAATATCCTTTATTGTGGACACAATTAATGTCACTCTGTGCAACTCATTCCTTGTTCATAACCAAGCCCACCTCTGGGGTACCTATGACATATCACGTATCACAATTGTCACACCGTCAAAAGAAAACCCATGCATGTTCGTTTATTCAAAACAAAACAAAAAAAGGAGGGTAAATCCGATCAAGAACCCAAGTCTGCTCTATTTGCAGTCATCCAGGGCTCATGAAGGACCAACATGCTGCTTGCAGCGTCCATGATCAAGGAACGCTCTTAACACTACAACTGGAGCAGTCACACCGTGCCATTTCTAGCTTGTACACTTTCCAAAAATATGCTGACAACTGCTGATTGAAACTGCTCACTTTTGCCATCTTTTCAGTTCTCTCAAATCTTCGATAGCTGACGACTGTGCCTTCCTCAAACCTCTTTCCTCAATTTATGATTCATGACATGCAAGACATCGTATTTTCCTTTCAGAGACTAATTCTGTCCATGATTCACTACTAGAAAATGGCTGTACAAATCGCATTCACCTAAATATTTGCCCGCCACTGAACCAGCCTGATTAAGCGCTGTGGTATACCATAATGACTGCTGGCCGCATTGCGTTGAAAACAGAATCACGGACAGCTGGACTTTTAAAAAAAAGGATACAGTATAAGACTGGGTGATTAACGCTTGACGATTTTTTTTTTCAGCAAATATTTCTTTCGTGGATACTTGCTTTTCCAATCTCTGAAAATCAGGTGGTTTTTCACAGAAATCCTTCGATCCAAGCAGAGTTCTCCAGCCTGGCTAACAGCAGCAAGCAAAAGATGGAACCATAAGAGAGAGAGTTTGAATGTTACTTTAACAGGAAAACATTCTACCACACATACACATTAGATCAACTTCATGTTACCCAGATTTAGCCTGGAACAGAACAAAATGATCTGCATATATTTTTCAAAAAAAGAAGAAAATTATTTTGTAAAAAAAAGAAAAAAAACCTGTCTGCTGTGATGGGAAACAAAGCGGATTCTTCCTTTCTTGTCCTTTTTAGCTGGGTTTTTCACCAATGTCTGAACCTATTAACAACCATCTCATGATCAACAGATGATAAAATAGTCTTTGCAATTCACACGTTGATTTCAGACTCAATGCACTCTGTAAATGTGCAGCATGAAGCACTGAAGTAGCAATGAAAAAATTCTATTTCATAACAGAAGGCAAGAACGTTACAGTAATAAGGAAAAGATTCTACTGCATACAAAAAGCAAGAACTTCACAGAAGCAATGAAAAGATTCTATCACATAAAAGAAGGCAAGAATGTTATAGTAACAAGGAAAAGATTCTATTGCACAAAAGAAGGATAGAACAATATAGTAGCAAGGAAATATTCTGTTACATGAAAGTAGACAGAAATACAACAGTAACCAGGAAAAGATTTTCCACATGAAAGAAGATAGGAATGGTACTGAACAAGTGAAAAGATTTTCATATGAAAGACAGTTGAAATGTTGCAGTAAAAAATGATAGGTTCCATCACGATAGGAATGTTCAGTAACAAAGGATAGGTTCTATCACTTAAGGGAGTTACACCAACTTCTGGAAGCAAGAAATAATCTCAAAGGTGACAAGAATGATTCAATCATGTGTGCAAGCATACACACACACACACACACACAAACACACACACACACACACACACACACACACACACACACACACGTGTCAAGAAATCTGAACAAGTTTCTATGAATAACTAATATTCTATTACTTATTACAAAATCAAGTTATTCATAAAATTTATGAAGGCACTTTGAAGTTTTGGTGATCTTGGTGGTAGAGGTGAACAGTTCTCTCTATTACTGCTAAACCTGCTATGACGTATCTATCCTGCGCTGTTTATAAGGCGTCTTGCACATTCTCTAAATACAACCAAATTTTCTTCAAAGGAACTGGTTGCTGACACACAATCCCTCCCTCACCTTGGCCCCATTTTTCAGGATGGAGGCCAGGAGGTAGTAGAAAAAGCCGACAGCAGACGCCGGGAAGAGGTGTGGAGTGTGGCCCACAGAATGCAGCAAACAGCGCACAGTGCGGGCCGACTGTGCCGCCATCGCCTCCTCTGCCCACTCCACGGGGGTACTGCAGGCCGGCTCCAACAGACGCAGCGCCACGTTGCTCACAAGCACACCTGAAACGAAGCGGTCACCACTATCATGGTCTGAACAGAACTGTCTGATTGGATGACAGCAGCGTGTTATGTGTGGCAAATACCAACCAAATGAGTTCTCCATCTTCGTCAGCATTTAAGTGTGGTTGGTCTTGCTGAAACTGACAGCCCTGTCATCCTATGGCAGCCCACAGTCTTCTCCAGGTTGATACAGCTGCCTCACAGTTTGGGCATGAGCTGCACTCCCTCTAGCTAAGTCTGGCATCATGACACGTCTGGGGCTGAACACTACCGATCCAAAAAACCATGATCTTCACCATCGTCATCAGCCTGGGCTGAACCACTGGTTGGACAGGGGCAGTGTGCAGTTTGTTACATCACAGCAGCCATCTCCAAGCAGCCAATGAGAAGGGGCTGTCAGAAGAGCTCAGACTTCCGCCGAAATCAAAATTCTCTTTCGGTCAGTTCAACTGTGAAAACAAAATTATTATTCCACCAGGGAATTTTACAGAAGCTTTAGCCTGAAAGAGTTACTTCCCATGCATATGTTTGTGACAGCATTTGGAAAATACGAACTGTCAATATTTGCACCACTAGAAACTTCTTTTTAAAAAGTCATGAAAATATATAACTTCTTACATAGTTATCAATTCACAAACTGTGACTTCGTATTGTTCAGATAATACAGATAGCCGATAATACAGTATAATCTTACTGAGCCCATCTCGGATCTATTGTTTCATCCGGATTTGCCTCACAGATCCTCATCAAAATTCATTGCTGATCAATAGGCATGACCAATCCGTGAGAATAAACAATGAGAAAATCTGACACCAGGAGAGTGTGTGTGCTTGTGTATGCATGTGCATGCGAGTGTGTATGTTTATGTGTGTGTGTGTGTGTTTGTATTTATATGTGAGCGCATGTGAGCGCATGTGTGTGTGTGTGTGTGTGTGTGTGTGTGTGTGTGTGTGTGTGTGTTGTGTGTGTGTGTGTGTGTGCGTGTGTGTGTGTGCGTGTGTGCGCGAGCACGCCTCTAAAATAATCTCAAGTCACTGTAAAAACCTCACACTGGCAGATGGCATGACAGGTTTTGGAGAGTTGAACAAATCCAATACCACCACCAAACACCGAAGATCTGACGACTGAAGTAGAATACAGGTTTGAAAAATTCTGGTATCTCCACTTAACACTAATGAAAAAAGGAGGGCCGAAGAAGGGGAAAGGTACAAGTTACCTATCCAACCCCTTGTTTCCCTCCAGTCTGAAGTGTTCTGTTCCACACTCCAATCCTCACACAACCTATAGAGATGCACTTTTGTCTACATCAAGACATTCATACAAATTTGCTGTTAAAGGAAAGAGAGAGGCTGAGGGTGAGGGGTGGGAGGAGGGGTTGGGGGGGAAGAATCCAGCACATGCCTGCAAGATGAAATCACACCATGAAATGCAAATCAGCAAGAACTACAGAAAGCCTGAGTCCACACTCAACATAAAACTTTCTGATTCTTCCTATTTTCCCTATTTCCAATAAAGAGTAATCGAAGTAAGGTAAAGAGGAGGTCTACCAAACTACAGGTCTCACATCCATGCTGTTTGCTCAGTACTTGACCTCAACACTAGGCTGACTGTGCTGGTGGCCCTGCCCATATTTGCCTTGAAACCCAGGAGCACAACACATTGGTGGTGACTATATTCAGGCATTCTGCTATACTCGCTGTTTCTCATTGTATTAATACACCAGACTCATGTCATATGTCTCCTGATGCAGCTGATCACCTCTTGATGGTTTAATGACAGTCAAGGTCTCAGACTTGCTTTCTGACACAACAAGCAGGGCTCTGGAAGTTCAACATGGAGAAGAAATGCTGGTCGACTTGGTGGATGCCAGGGCGCCCTGTGACAAAGGCAACTGTAATGATGAAGCCAAACATAGAGGTTTTCTGAAATTTTCTTCCTTGGCGAAGACAAAGTATTTTCCTCCTGAAAGGTGATGGCTGACTCAAAATTCTGCTTCTGAGAATACAAGATGGAAACCAAACTCACGAAGTCCAGCTGAGGGTGTTTCCTCACTGAGGAAAAGGAGAAAAAACGAAGTCCATCACTTGAGGTGCGATATTGTTCACTCACTAAGGAAGATTACTCCTACTGGCTTGTTGGCGAAAGGGTAGAGTTGGCTTCCCGTTCTCCATATCTAAATCTTTTTATGGGAATCCTGATGTATGGTGTTGTTCCACACCTAGTGGAGATAAGGCATTAATTCTGCTTGGCCAGGCAAGTAAGAAGAAAACTGAACTAGCACACCAGTCTCGACTGCCCCCTTCACACAGACTCACCCAGATGTGGATCATCGAAGGCCACCTGCCCCAGCCGGAGGAACACCTGGCTGACGCGGGGTGCCGCCAATGGGGAGACCAGGAGAGGGACCAGCAGGTCGCACAACGTGTTCATGTAGAAACAGCACTCGTCCGCTGCACCGCTCAACGCTGACTCCAGCAAGGCACAGCCACAACACAGCTGCTGGTACAGCTGGTCAACCACGACACACAGAGAGCACGCTTCATCACTCAGAACAACACACAGAGCACATGCTTCATCAATCAGAACAGCTGGTCAACAACAACACACAGAGAACATGTTCCACCAATCAGAACAGCTATTCAACAACACACTGAGAATATGTTTCACTGATTAATCAAAACAAACATTAACATGGTAGGTTCCAAAGCTCAGTCCTGTTCCAACATCAAGGGTTCAATTCCCAGTCAAATCAACACCTGTGCAGACTCCCATCCCATCCCATCCAAGCCCTTCAGATGAGGCTTTAAGCAAGGTCCTCTGCATGAAAACTCTTGTACCAATGATAATAAATCATTTCCCTTTCAGTAGCACAACAAAACAGGCTTCATCGCAGCTCAAATATAAAAGTCATATAGAGTTTATGAACAAAGAACGTCATGAAAACAAATGCCAAGTTTCTTGAGGAACGAAGCACAGTCTGCACATTATTTCAGCTTCAGATTACAGGACTGAAGTAAAATGAAAGATAAATGAATAAAGATTTCATTTTCTTAATTGTAAAGAACAATAATAATATCGCCAAAAACAACCGCCGACAATCATTAAATTTAATCTGAAATGTCCATCATAATCTTGCCTTTTCTGAAATTTTTTCAAATACCTCCTTGTCCGACTGCAATTTTACACTTCATACAGCTTCGTCAAGAATTTTCATTTTTTCAGTCTGCAACGGACCAATTTTCAACCTGACAAAACCAGCTTTTTTGCACTAGCGTCGTCATGACGCACTGATTTATCTTCCTTGGCAATTACATTTCCAAATCTGTCTGCTCATTGTGTTAAATCTATGCCAGTACTTCAGCTGCCTCTGCTTGAAAGACTTCAGCATCCACCATCTGCAATCACCAATCTGTTATTTTCCCAGAACTCATCCAACCAAATCAATTTTCTCTCGAAACGCGGAATATTTTCAGTCAAAACGTTTCTGAATCATTGTTAGTTTCAGTGACGTAATCCACAAAACTGTTTGAAAAGTACGCAAGTAGTGCTTCTCAACTGAATAACGATGTCCAAGCACTGCGCATACATGTGCTTTTAGAATGACAGGGACAGTTACATGCTTGTGCATTTCCCATGCCTAGAATAGCAAGCGCCGGCACATTTCCCAACTAATACGGGTTAAAAAAGATGTTACAGTCACTTGTTCTCACAGCTGGTATGCTACTGTGTCACTTATTCTCTCTCCTAACATTCAAACAAGGTGTTACCATGCCACATGGTATCTCTTCTAATAATCAAACATCACAGAACAGTCCCATGTGTTTTACCATCTTGCGTTTAAACAAGATGTTACAGAGTCACTAGTACTCTTGACATTTAAACAGAATGTCAACAGCGTCAGCTGTTCTCTCTTCACACATCTTCAACAAGAAGACTAACAAGCCCTACCCCGGTCAGTCGGTGCCTGGTCTCCGACTCCCTCTGTCGCTGGGCGGCCAACAGCTCCTCCTGTTTCTTGCTCAGTTTGGGCATGGCCTCTGCCTTCTTCCCCTTCTTCTTCTCCATCTCCTGCACCACCACGATATTCATCGCATATGGTTTGTTTTTGAGTAAGACAGAGAGAGACAGACACACAGACAGAAACAGGAACAGAAACAGAAAGAGAGAGAGAGAGAGAGAGAGAGGCTGAGAGAGGTTGAGAAAGGGAGGCCGAGAGAGAGAGAGAGAGGCTGAAAGAGGCTGAGAGAGAGAGAGGCTGAGAGAGAGAGGCTGAAAGACATAGGTGAAAGACAGAGATGAGAGAGAGAGTCTGAGAGAGAGAGGCTGAGAGAGAAAGGCTGAGAGAGAGAGAGGCTGAAAGAGAGAGGCTGAGAGAGGCTGAGGGAGAGAGGCTGAAAGACATAGGTGAAAGACAGAGGTGAGAGAGAGAGGCTGAAAGAGAGAGGCTGAGAGAGAGAGAGAGAGGCTGAGAGAGAAAGGCTGAGAGAGAGAGGCTGAGCGAGAGAGAGGCTGAGGGAGAGAGGCTGAAAGACATAGGTGAAAGACAGAGGTGAGAGAGAGAGGCTGAGAGACAGACAGGCTGAAAGACAGAGGCGAGAGAGAGGCTGAGAGAGAGAGAGAGGCTGAGGGAGAGAGGCTGAAAGACATAGGTGAAAGACAGAGGTGAGAGAGAGAGGCTGTGAGACAGACAGGCTGAAAGACAGAGGCGAGAGAGAGCCTGAGAGAGAGGTTGAGAGAGAGAGGTTGAAAGAGAGAGACTGAGAGAGAGAGGCTGAGAGAGAGACAGACAGAGATTTTGGGAGAGAGACAGAGAGAGTGATGTATGTTGGGATATGGGGTGGGGGGGGGGGGGGGTGGAGGAAAGAGAGGGGTTAGGAGGGGTTGGAAAGTGACGATGACAAATGGCAGTTGGGAAATGGGAAACTTGAAGCCAGGTGGGCAATGTCCTCTTCCCTGCTATTCTAGCAGTTATCTCCAGACAGGAAGTGATGCGACATCAACTGTCCTGGTATTCTTCCAAACAATCCACCATAAATTTCTGTTCACAATATTCTGAACTTAATATGAAATATGGCACTCCTATTTTAAATTCCCCCCTTTCTTCCACTTAGAAAAACAAACAAACAAACACTCAAATGAAAAGAACTACTTTTCTCAGCTCCAGCTCAGCCATCTGTTCAGCGTAGGAATACAGCTTGTTCTCCCTCCGAACGTTCTGCTCTGCCGCACTGGATTTCATAGCACTGAAATCAGACGTCAGTATGTCACGATCCCCTAAACACTACGCATCATTAATGTGTTGTATAACTTTGCTAACAAGCACACATAAAAAAGTGTTCATTGTTCAAGGAAATTCCGTCAAGGAAGACAGGGGAAAAAAAAAAGACAAAGATAAAGACAAAGAAATGAAGGATGGAAAAACACAGAATCTCTCATGGAAAAAAATAAAGGATGGAAAAACACAGAATCTCTCATAAGAAATTTTTTATTTCCGTGATCTACCAGTTGCACTACACCCTAGCTGTTAACTCAGCTTACAGATGTATATGAAATATTACATCGCCATAAGGCAACCCACCAGAGGAGACACTGCACTGCCAGCAAGTCACACCAGAAACTTTTCTTCCGACTTCACATTGAAATAAACTTTCCCCTGCAGAAAATTTGTGAGAACTTAGGACCCCTGAAATGTCATGCACCATCTACCTGACAGATTAACATGACAAAAGAAAAAAATATATATACATATTCCTTTCAATTCTGTGTACCCAGGTTTGATTAGTTTTGATCTGTTTTTAGACATTTCACCTAAAACAGGTAACAATTTACTTTTGTTATTGCTATCATTTTGCTTCTTTTTTTTTTTGTTTGTTTTACTTTCAAAATCTGGACTAACATGATTACCATCAATATTGATAAGCATTATTCTATCAAGATAAGTTAAAAAAAAAAAATACTTACCTGTCCAAACTAAAGCCATAATACCATGCTCAAAGAACATACTCAGGCACTGAAAATGCTGGGGAAAAAAAAGAATATATATATGTATATAAATACATGTTTCTCTGTGACGAAAAGGAGCTAAATGGAATAAAGGGAGCTAACTGGATCTAAAAATCACCTGCCCTAACTGACATAATTTCCGCTGTTTGAAAACTGTACCCCATGTATGTCCATCTTTGATGCAGTGCAACCTAGCCTTCTCCTTACTTCTCGATGATGGAGCGGTCGTACAGCTCGCCTTCCGGTGTCATGAAAATGCCGTACTCCTCTCGGGTGATCTGGGCCAATCCCGTGTTGCTCATGATGCTGGACACGTAGGTGATCAGAGGGAGCGTCACCGCTTGCGGACAGACGCGGCACAGCGTCTCCATGGCCCCCGTCACGTTCTGCACATCGGGTGAACCATGAGTTGCTCCAGCGTCCATCAAGGGATATATGACAATAGGGTTGTTCCACATGTTTTCTGGATTTTGTATCGTTTTTCTTTTCATTCGAAGATTTCAATACCTGTGTTATGACTGATTTTACCATCATTACCATTATCAACACCATCATCGACACTAACACTGTTGCCACGACAACCATGCTGTTTGACAATCCTCTCATCCCTCTCCTTTGTCCAATACTACAACTGCTACTGTCATATCATCACCAAAAGTGGTAGTTATCCTCTCTTCATTATTTTTTTTCAATATTTTTATCATCATCATTATCATTATTATTGATATCAGTATCATTATCATCATTACTACTACTTCAACTCACATTCTTTCCTTCCTGATGGCCTCGTTTTCATTCAATGCCCATCTTGAGCCGAATTTGATGAGGTAAGTGATAGCGCGTTCTTCATTTTCACTGTCCTGAGTGCTGTTTATCTTGCCTGAACAAGACCTCGGAGGTCAAAATGCATCGTGTTTTGTCTTGTGATTCATTTTCTCATGTTTGGTGGATGTAGTACTTACTTTTTATGATTTGTTTAGATTTCCGCCTGCAGTTGCCTCACTTTGCAACTAACAAAGATTTCGAAGTCAATGGGACAAAGAAAAAATTCAACGAAACAAAGACAGAACTTAGCAAAACATGGAGTTTTTAAACCTGCCTGCTGGGTGTGTTCCTCTGACACACTGATAACACAAACAAATGGTAGGAGTCTAAAGACATGAGTGTGTTCCTCTGACACACCCATAACACAAACAAATGGTAAGAGTCAAAGACATGGATGTGTACCTCTGACACACTGGTAACACGAACAAATGGTAGAGTCTAAAGACATGGGCGTGTACCTCTGACACACTTATAACACAAACAAATGGTAAGAGTCTAAAGACATGGGTGTGTAGCTCTGACACACACTGATAACACAAACAAATGGTAAGAGTCTAAAGACATGGGCGTGTACCTCTGACACACCCATAACACAAACAAATGGTAAGAGTCTAAAGACATGGATGTGTACCTCTGACACACCCATAACACAAACAAATGGTAAGAGTCTAAAGACATGGGCATGTACCTCTGACACGCCCATTACACAAACAAATGGTAAGAGTCCAAATACATGGGCGAGTTCCTCCGACACACTGATAACACAAACAATTGGTAAAAGTCTAAAGACATGGGCATGTACCTCCGACACACTCGTAACACAAACAAATGGCCAGAATCTAAAGACAAGGGCATGTTCCTCCGACACACCGATAACACAAACAAATGGTAAGAGTCTAAAGACATAAGCATGTTCCTCCAACACATTGATAACACAAACAAATGGTAAAAGTCCATAGACATGGGCGTGTTTCTCCAACTCATAGATAACACAAACAAATGGAAAAAGTCTAAAGACATGGGCATGTTCCTCCGACACACCCATAACACAAATAAATGGTAACAGTCTAAAGACATGGGTGAGTTCCTCCGACACACTGATAACACAAACAAATGGTAAAAGTCCATAGACATGGGCGTGTTTCTCCAACTCATAGATAACACAAACAAATGGAAAAAGTCTAAAGACATGGGCATGTTCCTCCGACACACCCATAACACAAATAAATGGTAACAGTCTAAAGACATGGGCGAGTTCCTCCGACACACTGATAACACAAACAAATGGTAGGAGTCTAAAGACATCATCTGGACACTGGAAAGAATGTTTGAGCATAGATCTAGGCGATTCAGATTGAAGAAATGATCTACACACAACAAGTGCCATACAAACAAATGGCACAGCCTGATGAAATAATCTTGACATTGGGAGGTACTCCATAGACAAAAACGATACAGACTAAGAAATGATCTCAATATTTGGAGACTTGTTTTTTCTTACATACAGTTAAAACTGACAGAAGAAACTTTCTACAGACAATGGGGAGACATGTATCTCTATGGATACATATAACACAGAGCGGAAAAAAAATTGGTAGGTGTATATTTCCATTCAAACATGATTCAAACTGAAGAAGTTACCCAGACACAGGAAGGCATGTACCTCCATATTTTGGGGTGATACAGACTGAACAAAATGATCCATAGACATCAGGAGGCATATTTCTGCAAACATACAGTTGACACAGGCTGAAGAAATTATCTACAGAGAGAGAAAGAGAGATGCATTCTCCATTCATACAGACAATTCAGACCCGAACAACTCAACGACAACAACGATGGTGTTACCTGTGGGAGAGCAGCGCCGGTCTGGGCCAGGGCTAAGCCTTGGTCGGCGTGTTTCTTCACAAACTGCCCTGGGTCCAGGTTGAGTCGCTGCAGGATCTCCACCCACATGTCCTGGTTGCCAAACTCTGCGTCACAGCACACCACATGTTACATGGATATGCTGCATCACAGCACATCACACATAAGTTACACAAACACTCTGTGTCACAGCACACCACGCTTGTTACTTGGACACGCTGTGTCACAGCACACCACATACGTTACACAGACACTCGGCGTCACAGCACACCACAGGTTACATGGACACTTTGCGTCACAGCATACCACAAATTACATGGACACTTTGTATCACAACACAAGATGTGTTACACAGACATGCTGCGTCACAGTACACCACATGTTACATGGGCTCTCTGCATCACAACACACCACATGTTACATGGGCACTCTGCATCACAGCACACCACGTTACACAGACATGCTGCATCACAGCACACCACATGCTACATGGACACTTTGCCTCACAGCACACTGCATGTGTTACATGGACACTCTGCGTCACAGCACACCGCATGTGTTACATGGACACTCTGCGTCACAGCACACCGCATGTGTTACATGGACACTCAGCGTCACAGCACACCAAATAAATTACTTGGACACTGTGTCACAGCACACCATATGTTACACACACACACACTGCGTCACAGCACACCACATGTCTTACACAGACACTCTGCGTCACAGCACACCAAATAAGTCACATGGACACTGTGTCACAGCACACCACATATTACACAGACATGCTGCATCACAGCACACCACGTGTGTTACATGGACACTCTGCATCACAGCACACCAAATAAGTCACATGTACACTGCGTCACAGCACACCACGTTACACAGACACGCTGCGTCACAGCACACCACGAGTTACATGGACACTCTGCTTCACAGCACACTATATGTGTTACACAGACACTCTGCGTCACAACATACCACATGTGTTAAACGAACACTCTGCATCAAAGCACACCACATGTGTTACACGGACACTCTGCGTCACAGCACACCAAGCGTGTTACACGGACACTCTGCATCACAGCACATCTCGTGTTACATGAACACTGCGTCACAGCACACCTCATGTTACACAAACACTTTGCGCCTCAACACACCACATGTTACACTGACACTCTGTGCCACAGCACACCACATGTGTTACATGGACACACTGCACCACAGCACATCAACTGTTAATGGACACTCTGCGTCACAGCACAACACGTGTTACACTGACACTGTGCCACAGCACACTATATGTTACATAGACACACTGCATCACAGCACACCAACTGTTACATGGACACTCTGCATCACAGCAAACCACATCAGTCACATGGATTTTCATACATATGAGACATTATCCCCTCTGTCAACATGTCTGAAGAAGAAATGTGTGCTCTAAACGTACTGTCTTAAACAGCAGCAAGTCCTCAAAAACAATACAGTCTTCTTTACAACACTGATCAATATTATGTCTTCGAAGCCCATCTGTCTTCATTATAATAACAATCAACATCATGTCCTTAACGTCCATCTAATGTCATCATTGTAGTAATGATCAACTTCATATCTTCAAACTCCATCTAATGTCATCACTGTAGTAACGATCAACTTCATGTCCTCAAACTCCATCTAACGTCATCACTGTAGTAATGATCAACTTCATGTCCTCAAACTCCATCTAACGTCATCACTGTAGTAACGATCAACTTCATGTCCTCAAACTCCATCTAACGTCATCACTGTAGTAATGATCAACTTCATGTCTTCAAACTCCATCTAACGTCATCACTGTAGTAACGATCAACTTCATGTCTTCAAACTCCATCTAACGTCATCACTGTAGTAATGATCAACTTCATGTCTTCAAACTCCATCTAACGTCATCACTGTAGTAATGATCAACTTCATGTCTTCAAACTCCATCTATTGTCTTCATTGTAGCAATGATCAACATCATGTCCTCCATATCAATACATTGTTTTTGTTCATGGCTCTACTGATCAAAACCACATCCCCCAAGTCCATCTACTGTCCTCACTGTATGAACCATTAACCCCAGTCCAAACCACATCCCCCAAGTCCATCTACTGTCCTCACTGTATGAACCATTAACCCCAGTCCATCTATTGTCCTCACTGTAGCAACCACTAACCCCAGCCCATCTATTGTCCTCACTGTAGCAACCATTAACCCCAGTCCATCTGTTGTCCTCACTGTAGCAACCATTAACCCCAGTCCATCTGTTGTCCTCACTGTAGCAGCCATTAACCCCAGTCCATCTATTGTCCTCACTGTAGCGGCCATTAACCCCAGTCCATCTGTTGTCCTCACTGTAGCAACCATTAACCCCAGTCCATCTATTGTCATAGCACTGTAGCAGCCATTAACCCCAGTCCATCTGTTGTCCTCACTGTAGCAGCCATTAACCCCAGTCCCTCTGCTGTCCTCATTGGAGCAACCATTAACCCCAGTCCCTCTGTTGTCCTCACTGGAGCAACCATTAACCCCAGTCCCTCTGTTGTCCTCACTGGAGCAACCATTAACCCCAGTCCCCAGCTTCAGTGTCCAACGTACTGATGTAAGGATGGTGGGCAGGAAGGAGAGTGGCCATGGCGATGGCCTCCGCATCCCGCGTGTTGGCTTTCTCCACGCTGCAGATGGACAACAGAGCCCTGCACAGGATCTGGGGATTGATGACCTTGGACTCCTCATTGGATTTGACGTCGTCCTCTTTCTCCTGTTGCTTCCTGAGGTCTGACAGCTGTAAAGTGAGTGGACGGTTACACCTACAGCCAATCTGCAGGCGTCCATTGTAAAACACAGCTCTGTTAAATAAGCGTCCCACGTTCAAATGACAAATAGTATGCTAGTACACATGTGAAAGTCTTTTAACCTTAGAACTACAGTTACGCCCCATAACACTATGTTATACACTATGGTGGAGAGCAGAATATAATCATAGGCATCAGAAATGAGGGGGCTGCCCCCCCCCCCCACCCCCAAATGAAAATCCAGAAGAAAGGGGGTGAGGAGTGGAGGGTCAGATTACCTTCTGCCCCCCCCCCCCCCCCCCCCCCAACACACCTAAAAATTTCAAGCAAAAAAAAGTTGGAAAGCATGTTACAGTGGTCCCCACCCCCCATCCCCGCTTTTACTGGAATTTGAAAGATGGCAGCACACCCATTTAAAAATGTGAAAAATAAGAATGCCCCATCCACCCTTCCCCCAGGCTTCTATTAAAAGTATTGGTGAGTCCACCCTCTCCGTCTCTCTCCTCCCCTCTCCCTGCCCCCTTCCTCCCTTCCCTCTCTGACACTGAACAGATTATCACATTAAGTGGAAAAGCAACGACGACTTTTTCTCTGCACCTGCGATCACTAAAACCCCTTCTGTTCAAAATTCTGTCCTAACTGAACTAAGCTGGACTCCCTCACTGATTTCATTATGCATAATGTTCCAATGCCACTGTGCTTTAGCACTTCACTGACACAGCACATGTCCAACCTATTCAATGGCATTGCATTTTGACATATCACTAACACAGTGTGATATGCCGAAGCTTGACTCAACACCACTGTGCTTTGGAACATTACTTACAAGTATAACATTTTGAATTTACTAAATGGCATTGTGCTTGAGAACAGTGTAATGTGCCAATGCTTAACACCATGGCATTTTTTTGCTTTGGAACATCGGTTTCACAGTGTGAGATGCCAAAGCTCAACTCAATGGCGTTATACTTTTTGGAACAGTCACTCATACATTGTGACATGCCAAATCTCAACTCAATGGCAGTGTGCTTTGGCACATCACTCCCATGGTGTGACATGCCAAAGCTTACCTCAATGGTCGTGTACTTTGGCACGACTGCTCACATAGCGTGAAATGCCAAACACAACAGTGTTGTACTTTGGCACATACAATGCGACGTGCTAGAGCTTTATTCAATGATGCTGTGCTCTGGCACACCATTCACACAGTGTGACAAGCCAAAAGCTTAACTCAAAGGTGTTGGGCTTTGGCATATTACATACAGTGTGACAAGCCAAAAGCTGAACTCAAAGGTGTTGGGCTTTGGCATATTACACACAGTGTGACAAGCCAAAAGCTTAACTCAAAGGTGTTGGGCTCTGGCATATTACACACAGTGTGACAAGCCAAAAGCTTAACTCAAAGGTGTTGGACTTTGGCATATTACACACACAATGGCTATGGGCTGGAGTTTTAACTTTGGTATCCACCAACAAACTGATGTGCTGAAGCAGGACACAAAATTTTTCACGTATGAAAACGCAAGCAGTTAGCATGACCATTCAATTATATGCAGTTCTTAGAGAGAAAAAAACATAGTAGGACATGCGTCACATTTTCAACACACAGGATGGCAGGGCAGAGGCGATACTCAGTTCTTTCTTTCTTTCTTCCTGCGTACGCAGGCCGATACTCCTGCGGACACTGCCTGTATAGACAGGCAGTGGAGTTTTGTGTGTATGACCGTTTTTTATCCCGCCATTAAGGCAGCCATACTTCATCTTCGGGGAAGGTGCATGCTATGTGTAACATGTCATCCATACCAACGGCCAAACTGGCCTTCTCCTCTGAAAGTTGGTGATGGGATTTTATGTGTGTGCAAGATGTTGTGCGTGCGTTCACACATGGAACCTCGGTTTATAGTCTCATTCGAAGGACTGTGTGGGGAATGGAGTCAGAACCAATGTTAACTCTGAGGGAAAAATCCCCCTGTACCAAAATTTGAACCCGCAATCCCAGGATCACGAGTCCGGCGCTCTACCAACTGAGCTATTCCGGCCCGATACTCAGTTCAAGAGGCCATCAAACTTGTGATTGGCGAAGGAAGTGACTTTGATTTGAAACTGTGACACTCTGACAAGGGAACATTATTTGTTGGAAAAGTAAAGCAATTCTCCCCAGTGCATTTACTGATTGACACTACAAATATTCTTAAATAAACACTTTCCCCTTTCATAGTTTTCAGTTTCAGAATTTTGCGACTTACTGGGAACAAATTATAGAAATGGTTTGCGTGGTTTGTCTCTCTGCGCAGGTCTGTTGAATTTTCAAAATACAGCATAAGTGATCTGTCATTATACAGAGAATAGTCTATGTTTAACACATTGCCACATATTTAAGAGGGCTTCCTATGTGGAAAACATAATTATGACCACCTGTTTCACGTTTCAAGAACTGACATCTGTACTTCTGAAAAAAACAGCATGTCCTCAAGGATCATGGAGAGTTTCACGTCAAAAACCTTTCTGCACAGACTCCCATCAAGTCATCTTCTGCAGCAGTGCCACTTTTCTTCAGCCAACGTACATCCAAGACCACATCCCGACAATGAGAATTGGACAGTCTGAGATATGATACTGGGTGGGTATCAGTTGTGTAGTCTTGAGTATCAAGTACTTCTTTCCATCGTGCACACTATGATTCATGAAGAAACTTCATGAAGACTCCACACACACACACACACACACACACACACACACACACACACAAACTCCTTTCTATGGTGCACACTATGATTGATGAAGGAATTTCACCAAGACTCAAACATCACACACACACACACAAACACACACGCCCCACTCACGTTCTGTGTGTCCAGGATGTTCTTGAACTCGGCGATGAGGGCCAGGGCGATCTGAGCGCCCCCTAGCATGGACAGCAGCTTGCGCACTGTGGCCGTGCTCATGCTTCGCACCGCCGAGGAGCGGCGTGTCAGGCAGAAGATGAGCGCCCGATAATAGGGCTGTGACACGGTCTCCGTCATCTTGTTGGGGAAGTCCAGGACCAGGCGTTCAATGACCGACACCAGACTGCACAGCGCTGGACACACAGCAACACACACTGTTCACAGTCATCGCTGTAATTCACATTAACACACAGCAACGCACACTGGTCACAGTCATCGCTGTAATTTGCATGAACGGCTACCTCAATGTCAACAGGCTGCCAGCTACTTCCAAATCATCGCTGCATAATTTCATCACAGAGCTTAATCTAGGATTTTTTAAAAAGGGGGGCAGTCCCCCCCTCATATAAAAAAAAGGGGACACCCCCCCCCCCCCCCCCCCCCCCCCCCCCCCCCCCCCCTTCCAGGGCTACTTCTTCAGCCAATCGTCTTGAAACCGGTGTTCCCTTGCACTGGCACTCTTTTCGGGCTGCTTCTCCGAGCTTTTGGATGTAGTCGCGGTTTCTTCATGATCTTCTCCACCCTTGCATGGCACAGAATCTTTTTTTTTCACTTTTCCTCCACGAAAGTCAAAGTCGAATAGGGTGGGTGCACGCTTCATTTTGGAAAATCCAATATGGCGCCTTAAACTCTCGCAACTTCTCGTCGGTGATCGAGATGGAAGAGATGAACGCCGCCGATTGGTTGATTTACACTAACAGCCAATGAAATAACAAGAAATCATTCGCTCCTGCTCAGTCCTAGTTTCAGGTTTTCAAGCAGACGACAAACGAGTGCCCGCAACGATCAGTGAACAGGGCGGGCAGTCCTGCAACTGTGCAGGAGTCTGCCTGCGTTAAGACTCGACAACTGCGGAAGGAACAGATTTTCGGGGGATTGTACCAATCCCGCGCTCTAGATTAAGCTCTGTCATCATACAGCTGCACAACTTCCAACGTCATCACCTTAATAATGCATCAAAATGTAAGTCATTTTACAAGCTCTTTTCACCATTTGCCAAGTAATTACCAAAATACACACTTTAATATGTAGTTTCATTACACTGTTTATCACTTTCAACATTCGACTTCAAACCATGTTAATAGCTATCACCATCACATAACATGAAACAAAACTTAAGTGGGAAAGAATCCCCAATCCTGAAAGTGAATTACGGCGATGCCAGCAATCTTGAAAATTGTCAAAAAACGCAATCCTAAAGCTATTTTCTGGCACCTTCACACTGTCCGACTTACTCATTAACATATAATGTGCTTTTAATAGCATAAACGAAAAAAGAGTCTTTGTGTGTGTTGCTATGTTAACCCTTAGAAATATTGAAACAACATTATTTTCAACTCACTACAAATACACAGAAAATAAGACAAGGGCTAAAATGAAGTAACCTTTACTAAAAGTATAGGTAAACAGAGCTGAGCCAGAAAAAGAAATAAAATCATGCTTATGACTCCACACTCCTCAGTTCGCTGACCTGGTAGCTCTCCGTTTTGTACTGCTACAGACTGTGATAGTGCCGCCCCTCCCCTCCTCCCCCTAGCTTTGCTATGTAGCTGATCACAGTACTTGCTTTTATGTGTACTGGATCATTTGTATTAAAAGTCAACTGGGCTTTTTAAAACTAGAAACAAACTTTGACAGTTAACCACAATGAACACAGTGTCGTAATGTGTACTGATCATTTGCATGAAAAGTCAACAGGGTTTATTCGAAATGGAGACAAACTTCGACAGTCAACCACATGGTATGCAACCAATGACATCATGTGTACCGGCTCATTTGCATATGAAGTCAACTGGGTTTTCTCCAATGACATTTGTGCATCAGTTGTCGCCATGTTCATCCAGACATCTCCATTTGTAGCAATTTTGCACATTATGCTTTTGCCAATTCGTTTGAAGACATTTATGTCATTTGTTGTCCTGCACTTCTTTCCCCTCTCTCTCCTTCACTATCTCTTCACTTAATCATGTTACTGTTCACACAGACAGACCCATGACTTGTCAGGAAATACTTTTTACATTTTCACATCACTTTCTGACCAAACAGCAACCAGTAAAATTAAAGCAATGTTTTCAAGCTTTGCATAAAAAATAACCAAACAATGGGGATAGCCCAAAACAATTTGTTTTCAGGATATTTGTTATCTATACATTTACAGCAAAGAAATGATAAAGAAACATGCTAAACAAACAGCACATTTTTCTTCAAATATCTTCAAAATGGAATGTACCCCAACAAAATCTGCCGATACAGAAAAACACAAACACAGTCCTGCCAGAAAAACACAAACACAGTCCTGCCAATCTACAAGACAAACAAATCTGACATTTTCTGCTCTGGATTTCTGGTTTACTGCCAAATACATGCATCCCTGTCAATTTCACTTGATTCTTAATTGCTTCTAAGGCTATGACTATAAATTTAATGTTGTTTACAAACACATGTTCAAACAGGAAGAAGAAAAATCCCAGTACTCACTTTCCTCGGAGGCTGACCCCAGGAACTTGTCAGTGACTATCCACTGTTTGCCAGGCTCCAGGATCAAACTCCAGAACGGCCCCAGCTTGGCTTCTGTGGTCACCATGGCAGCAACACCCATAAGTTATCCACACTCTCATCAAAATGCACCACCTTGTTTTCAGATAACAACATTCTTGATTCCTAAGGCCCTTGCCAGCTTTGCCATGGGGGTGCTGGGGGTGGGGGTGGGGCATTTCTCTGGGACCTCTCATAACAAGAGCTTGTTTGTATCTCTGAACTTGTTCCCACTAGAGACAAAGTTGGTGGATTGAAATAGAAACTGCGAATGTTAAGCTCATGGTGCTTGGGATTAACTGTGACAAATCTGTCGCTGTCCTTGAATGGTGAGCTCATGGTGCTTGGGATTAAATGTGACAAATCTGTCACTGTCCTTGAATGGTGAGCTCATGGTGCTTGGGATTAAATGTGACAAATCTGTCACTGTCCTTGAATGGTGAGCTAATGGTGCTTGGGATTAAATGTGACAAATCTGTCGCTGTCCTTGAATGGTGAGCTCATGGTGCTTGGGATTAACTGTGACAAATCTGTCACTGTCCTTGAATGGTGAGCTCATGGTGCTTGGGATTAAATGTGACATATCTGTCGCTGTCCTTGAATGGTGAGCTCATTGTGCTTGGGATTAACTGTGACGAATCTGTCACTGTCCTTGAATGGTGAGCTCATGGTGCTTGGGATTAAATGTGATGAATCTGTCGCTGTCCTTGAATGGTGAGCTCATGGTGCTTGGATTAAATGTGATGAATCGTCGCTGTCCTTGAATGGTGACTCATGGTGCTTGGGATTAAATGTGATGAATCTGTCACTGTCCTTGAATGGTGAGCTCATGGTGTTTGGGATTAAATGTGACGAATCTGTCACTGTCCTTGAATGGTGAGCTCATGGTGCTTGGGATTAAATGTGACGAATCTGTCACTGTCCTTGAATGATGAGCTCATTGTGCTTGGGATTAAATGTGACGAATCTGTCACTGTCCTTGAATGATGAGCTCATTGTGCTTGGGATTAAATGTGACGAATCTATCACTCTCCATCGTGATCCAATCCACCAATGTCTATGAACTGTTTAACATTGCCACATCTCTCATGAAAACCTGATGATTTTACCAAGTAAGGATCATGATACGAAAACAGATTTCTGGGAAAGAGGCAATCATACAAGCGTCCACCCAGTACTATTTATTTAAATAATCCACCCAGTACTATTTATTTAAATAATCGCACCTCAAATTTTTCTGACTTCTGGGGAAAAAAAACACTTCTAACAACAATGTATATGGTGTGATCATGTCTAGATGTTTTTCCATGGTTTTTCTTTTGCTCTTGTCCAACATAGCCAAGAAGGTACCCTTCACTCTAAACGGCAATACTCCATTAAGTGTTTCTAAGACTGGAAAATCTCTGTATTTAATCAACTACTAAAGTTGTTAACAAAACAATACAATTTTAGTAAACAAAAACATAAGGCTGACAGCCACTAACTTGTGCCGTGATCTTCATAGCCTATCTGTTAACAGATAACTGTCGGGGATTAAAAAGCACATGGACAGCAAAGAGCAAACAACTCCCACACCACCATCTGCCCATTTGTTGGCCCCCCCACCACCCTCTTCCTTTCTACACAAACCCAGTCGCCCCTAAAACAACTGAATGTACCTGATTCGATGTCTATGGAGGCCAGTCTGACTAAGGTGCGTGACGCCGACACCACCTCCGTCACCAGAGTGGGCTGACCGGGCTGCTTCCCCGCTTTCTCTATAGTCTGTAGCAAAAGGGGGACCACTTTGGAAGCCTGCTGCATTGTGTCCCCTGAAAACAGAGAGAGGATACCATAACTGGTCACACTGTGCTTACAACAATCACATAAATAAAAATAAGAAAACCATGAACACACACCTATACACTGGTTGGAGGTTAATCACACTGCCATATGGTGTTATTTTCTTTCTTTCTTCTCTTTTTTTTTTTTCCCCTAACACTCCTTGTTTAGAACAGAATCCACACCTTAAGAAGCAAATATCACATTCCACGTTTAAAATCATTCTCCTTCGTCCCAGAGACAGATCACACCTACAGAGCAGAACAGCTACAGTTGCTCACAACCTCCTGCTAAACAGGAGTCACAACATTGTAAATGAGATAGGGAGCGATAAACAGCAAGAAATGGACGGGAAAAAATCTGTTTCACCATGGAAGCAAACACCGTATTCCTCATCACTTTGCAGGTACAAATACTTACTTTGGTGTAACCAGCGGTCAGATTCTCAGTTAAAAGGTTGCAGGTTCAATTCCCATTAGAGCCAATCATTTCAGTGTGTGTCTTTTTTTTTTCATCCCAATTGGCTCCTATCTAGAGGTGAGTTTGCTATGAGCTCAACTGGGAAAACTGGAACCACACCAACTTTCATCCTCTAAATAAATGCGCCTCTTGAGAGTGTTCAAATTTCCTAATCAATACTGCATCTCTCTGCCGGGATACAATATGAAAGTAACCTCGGAGTACAGCCCTATCATACAGTCTCAGATCTGAATGAAAGCCCATAGCATCCATCATCTTCACTGTTCTCATCCCCATCGATCAGCTTAAGAAAAAAAAAAAAACTTTTGAATCTTTGGTCCTTCATGCCAAGCTCTCATGACGACCTCAGTTTCGACTTCCTTTCCACCTCTGAACCCTTGGTGAGTTTGTGCCAATGTCGCCGTTATCGTAAAGCTCAGGGGGAAGGGGGTGAAGGTTGGGGGGGGGGGGGGGGGGGGGGCTGTCACTGCACTGGCATGGTGGAAATCCCAGTGGGGGACACTCACTCATGCTGGTTCCACAACTAAGCAATTGCTATCAGCGCTCAGTGAGAGAGAGAGACAGGTGTGTGTGTGTGTGTGTGTGTGTGTGTGCTTAAAAGGCAGTGTTCCTTGTATGTTGGATCAGGACAGTCACCACTGACGCCACTGAAGTGACTCAGCTGCAGTGCAGTGTCTCCTCTGATGGGTTGCCTCAGGGCCACCTGACTATGACTGCTTCCTGTGGATTGTCAAAGCTACAGCGGCAGTGGCTGGACAAGTCAGGGTATGGTTGTGGACATGAGGCCTGAATGAGTGGTGGGTGGACAATTCCACTGAAGTGGCATGGAATATGTAGTTTCTTTGGTGCACGGTCATGAATTAAACACACACACACACACACACACACACACACACACACACACACACACACACACACACACACACATCCTCTTTACCCACCGACTCTTCCAACCATTGAACCACCACCATGAAATAAAAAGGATCTGAAGATCCAACACTGTCAATGTCTAACCTAACCCTACAGCAAACACAAGTCAAACAACAAGCCCAAACCAAAGAGTTCCTCGGTGATATTCCACCGGAATCAATCCATCCTCAATATCAAGACTACTTCTGAATGTCGTCCGTGGAAACTCACCATGGAAACAGGCGTTCATGCACAGGAAGTAGGCGTTGCGCACAGCTGACGTAGCCGACTTCAGCGTCAGTCCTTTCTGTGAACACAGGAAGTTAACACTGTATATCAATGGAAGTAGAAATTCATCTTTCTTCTCCTCCCCCGCAGGACCCCACTCCATAAAGGAAGGAGTAACATGGCATGCATGCAGTTGTGAAGATCTGCCACACCCTTGCTTGACTGGACAACTGCATGTTCATGAATCTGACAGAAGCAAAACTGCACTCGATAGTAGCAGCAAAGCTAAGGAAAGGGAGGCAAGACTGTACATGGATGTCTTGCATGTGCATGCACTTGTGTTGTTACTGTTATCACAATGATCACTATTATCATCATAGCAGAAGCAACCAAAAAGCAACCTTTTCATGGTTGTCACCACGCTCACAAAGTCTCGTCCTACAAGTAACAAAAAAAAAGAAATCGTAGAAACATTAACATGAAATTCACAGTATAATAAATCTCTTGATATTGAAATCCTAAAACCTGATAAAGCAAGGCCCTACTGAGGACACCGCACATTTCCCTTAACTTTTCATCTCCAGTTTAGAACGACTTAAAGAAAAACTAAAGAACATCATCTGAATGTAACAAAAAACCTAAAAAGGCCAAAGGGTAAGACTGACACTGCAGAATGGCCATCATAGGTCCTCTCTACAGGGTCACAGTTTCGTGCTTGATTTCAACAAAAATGCTGGCATACCAGAAATTCAACACAAGAAAAAAAGTACAGATCTTCTAGGACACATGAACGGGCCACAGTGGCATAAAAACAGCAAGTGACAATTTCTTGAAAACGGCAGAATGAAAGAGAACGATAGGAAAGCTGAAAATATTACACAGAATTCCATAATGCAAGGATAACATTTATACTGAAAAAAACGTGGACACATGTGTATGTATGCATGCATACATAAATACATGTATTTCTGAGCAAGTGTGTGTGCTGAGGGCAACTGATACACGCACAGACACACACAAACATACACACACACACAGTGAGTGATACACATTTAAACACACATTCAAAGACAGACAGACAGACAGACAGACAGAGACAGAGACACAGAGAGAGCGAATAAGGACTGGAAAAAAAAACTGATGAAGTCAAACAGCCAGGGAAAAAAACCCAGGCCCAAACACCACTATAACAAGACAAACAACAAACCAAACATACGTGACAGCTCAGAAGAAGAATTACCTCAAACCACAGCATCAGCTTGTCGGGCACAGAGGTGTAAAACTTGCCGCACCACAGAGACAGCATGGCCAGCGTGTGCACCAGGGTCGCTTCGTGAACTGCCCGCCAACAACACAGCGCATCAGCACACAACAAACACACCAACAGATGCATGCATGCCTCTTCTTCTTCCTCACCTGCTCCTTTCTTTCTGTGGCGAGTCACTGGGACTAGGCCCTGAACAACTGTTCACCAGATTCCTCCAGGTCTATCTGGTATATCTACGTCTGCACTCTGACATAAGTCAGCCAAAATATGTATACACCTACATACAAACATGTTCATTTTACCCACACAGGCACGCTGGAACCCCCTACACACAACCACCTTGAGTTCACGTCCACGACCTGTGAACTCATTCTCACATGTTGAGCCAGAGAGCAATTACATTTCCTCCATCACGCTCAGGTGAGTTGACACCATACCTGCCAACCTTTTAGAGTCAAAATTCAGGAACCAGAGGATGAAAGGGATGGGTGGATACGAGAGAACGCCGTTCAGCTTGTGACTAAAAGCATTTCTAACCCCTTATGTTTCAGCTGACAACCAAGGGGTATGAACAGAAAGACCATTTTCCATGCATACAATTGCCAACATCCACCCACACAACATCTTTTAGGCTTTGATATTTAATCATTTCTATTGAAAAATCACCCCCTTCCCCCAACCCCACATTCTTAAGCAAAACTTTGAAATTAAGATTTTCTTTTCACTATATTCAGGATTTTTTTAATAATTTTTAAATTGGATATATTCCAGAAAATTTGGGATAGCTGACAGCTATGTTACAAAATCAACCCCCCCCCCCCCCCCCCCCCCCCCACACACACACACAACACACACACTCACACACTTATATTCTCTTCATTCCTCTGTTCTTAATTGCTATTCAATGGAATGTATACACGTAACAAAAAAATAAAAAAAATAAAGCACATACTAACATGTAACCAGCAATGAAGCCGAGAAAAAGAAAAGAAGGCTAAGACAAACGTTGACATAAAGAAAGAAACATCACTGGTGTGTCTTAGCTAAAGACAACACACACCGACAAACAGAAAAGAACAAATGCACTGAAGAAACAGAACCAGGAAGGCAGAGGCATATCTCTGTCATGGATTTTGTGACAGATTTCATGCAGTGGACAGCACCCTCCAACTCCACATATCAACAACTACAGCTTCAGGGCCAGTGAGGACCAGCTGACTGAACAATGTCTGACCCACTGACAACAAGCAGTCATCACCAAAGGAATGGTGTCAGACTTGCTCAGTGGCAGGTCTGGAGAGCCACATGGCAGAAAATCAGCAATGGTATGCTGAGTGTGGACAACGGCAAGCCTGCCTTCAATTTGTACAGTACAACATGGGCTACATCCATCAGTTCAAAATACAGCAGTGCCACAGTCAGTATCAACAACAACAAAAACTTTCTTTCTGCCTATCATTATGAATTGGAACAATCTGCAAAAAGTACCGACTGAGGCCAATTCCTCAAAGGTTTTAAGTCCTCAAGAGTGTGCTTCCTCAGCGGTTAAATCTTTCTTCAGATGGGGGGTGGGGAGGTGGGTCGTGGGGGTGGGGGTGTGAGCCTTGGCACCAACTTAACCTTTCTATCCCCGTTCCGCCCTATTCCGCCCGACCCGTCAGGCTCCTGATCCGCCCTGTACCGCCCGTTCCTCAGTAGGCTGATTGTCTCGGTGTGCCTCCCTTATTTGGGTTGACCACAGTAATAAGACAAACCGGTCGTTATCCGGGTCTTTCCTACCTTTCTCAGCGCCATTTGTGAAAGCGGTTTGTGGCTTTTTTGATTTTTAATCGATTTTTTTTGTCATCCCATCGACTTCCGACTACGATCAAAATGTCGCACTCTGACAGTGACAGTGACATGAGCTTGACTGTGGACCAAATGTTCAATATGAATGTGTTGCCGACCGAAAATGACGACTGGAATCAATCGGACATTGATCTCGACTCTGTAGACAGCGACAGTGACTATGAAGTTGCAGAAGGAGTGAATGCGAGTAGTGACAGTGACTCGGACATAGGCGACGCAGGTGACGCAGGTGCTACTGATGTCGGTGGATGTGCACAGTCATCGCAGTGGTCAAACGACGACTTTCGGACTGAAGTTCGTGTGTTTGATGCATACAGGGGCCCCCCACGTCCACAAGTGAATCTTCGAACACCTTTTGATTATTTTTCACTTGTTTTTCCTTCGGACGCATTCCATCTCATGGTCAGGGAAACCAACCTGTATGCAAGACAAACGCTCATGGCTGCTGGTCTTCCTGAGGATAAGTTTCAGCCAACCACTGTGGATGAAATCAGAGCTTTTGTTGGTCTTCTCATGTTTATGAACATGGCCCCTGTTCCTCATCGTGATTTTTATTGGAAAGACTCTTCTCCTTTCTTCAATCCCTGGGTGTCGAGTGTCATGTCGAAGAACAGGTTTGAACAGCTGAACCAGTATTTTCACCTCGCTGATACCACTCAGTTTGTTCCCAGAGGTCAGGCTGGGTATGACCCCCTGTTCAAAGTCAGACCTCTCATTTCCATGACTCAAGAATGTTTTGCTATGCAGTTTCTACCTGGGCAAAACATCACAGTAGATGAGGCAATGATCAAGTTCAAGGGTCGTTGTGGTTTTCTGCAGTACTTGCCTGCAAAACCAACAAAGTGGGGCCTCAAGGTGTGGGCTTTGTGTGATGCCGATTCTTTTTATATGCTGAATTATTCAGTATATACTGGGAAGACCAATGATGTGCCTGCTGGGACAGGTGATGCCCTAGGGGATCGTGTCGTCAAACACTTGGCAGAACCCCATTATTTCAAGTGGCACACCGTCTACTTTGATAATTATTTCACGTCAGTCCCCCTCATTCAATATCTGTTTCAGAAGAAAACCTTGGCATGTGGGACTGTGCGAAACAACAGGAAGGGTCTGCCACAGGATATGAAGCCAGCAAAATGTGTCAAAAAGTCTGGGGACACAAAGCGCTGGTTTCGTGAGATTGGCTATGATGATTTGAAGGGCAAGCTTCAGGCTGTTGCTTGGTTTGACCGTCGTAAGGTCACCCTTCTTACTTCTGTCCATGATGGAACCGATGGAGAGCTTGTCAGAAAAGGTGCAGGGGGTGTTGAAAAAGCCAGGTATTCTAGGCCCCTGGCTGTGGCTGATTACACCAAGAACTACAACGGTGTTGACAAGCATGATCAATTGCGATCATATTATTGTTCCAAGCAGAAATTCATGAAGTGGTGGAAATATGTGTTCTTCTTCTGCCTGGACACTGCTGCAGTAAATGCCTTTGTAATCTACAAAAACTCTGCAGATGCCCCACTGAAACTGCATGTGGATTTTCACACTGAGATTGTCATGGGCATGGTGAATGGTTTCAAGGGTCGAAAACGGATCGGCCGTCCCGTCGTTCACGACAATCCAGACAAGCACAAACACACTCCTTCCAAAATCCAGTCTGCCAGAGGCAAGAAGGACTGTGTCTGTTGCAAGAAGGAAGGCAGGAAAACCCCAGCAGGCAATGCCATCCAGTCAACACATGAGTGTGTGATGTGTAAGGTGGCTTTGTGCAAGGATCGTGGCTGCTTTTTTTCTTTTCACCAGCAGTGAGTAGGTTCCTACACACTCATTCTTAGCAGTACACCTGATACCTGACTAAATCAAGGACTGAACTTTGTCATTTTTGTTTTGTACAGACTGTTTTGGGGTTGACTAAATATTGAAAGTGCCACATACAAAAGTACTGGAGTTTGTGCATGTAAGAAAAGTGCACAACGGAAAGAAAATTTCATGTCAGTGATCTGTGTGTGACAAAAGTGATCAAAAGCAAGAACATTTCCAGTGACTGTGTTGTTTGTGTGTGATCACATTTGGATTATATAATTCATTACATCTGGAACCATATGGTGAGTACAACAAAAATATTTGAGTGTTGTTTTGTGTTGTGATGCCTGCCTCTCTTCCTTCCTACTAACACCTGCATATAGTTAGAAATATTATCAGTCATAGGAATTCTTTTTCTCACAAACACAAACTAACTCATGCAGATCAAAAAGCATGCACTCCAATACATTTTCAGTAAGTATGGTATGATTTTGACCTGTTATTTTTTTCTAATTATTTTTTTCCTGCTATGTAACTGCTAGGTGACTTAAAAGCGTCACAAAAATTTCACGTATATTCCTAGCTACCTGTGTAACTACTAACACCTCACAACACCCATCAGTTCTTTTCAGATGGTGAACCTGACCACTTGCCACCAAAAAGGTAGGTGTTATAAAGTTGATGGGTGTTGTATTGCCTGTCTATCACCTATTTCACTGACGTAGGTGTGTTTCCCAGGTAAAATCAGGTGTGCGAGTGTTGAGTCATAAAAATATTTTCACATCCCCCTGAAATAACAAGTGCAAACCAAAGTTCAGCTTTCCATAGATTTTTGCTGAAAATTTGAAGTCTTTATATCCATTAGTTTATTTTTTACAATTTTTTAAAGTCAGTACCCCAATTCGGGCAGCGAATTCCAATATAAACTTAGTAGTCTAGGCGACTTCTGTCATACGAAATACAGGACAATGAAGGTTAAATGTACATAAAAAGCAATGGCAAAAAAATAATCAGCAGCCTGACAGCTCCCTTTTTCTGCATTCAGCTCCGGAGTAAACTTGTAGTTCCCTCTGGTCCTAAGTGACAGGACTGACGGGACTTCTATGTCTACAGTAGAGGTAGAGCTCCACCCCCTGTTACCTTACCAACGTCAGTGTTGACTGTGACCACATACAGCAAAGTGGATCATGCAAAGTGCACATCTATGAAATCGCTGATCTTGTTTAACCCGTAGAGTGCCTTTAAGCCGTCAGCCGACGCCGCATTAAAAATGCTTTCCCAGTGCCTATGGGCCGTCCACTGACGTCATGCATTTTTCTTGAATTTTCATTCGTTACTATTTCTATCAACGGACTTAAATAGAGTGTGCGTAGTAAGCCTTATATGTCTGTAGTATTAAAATGATATGTAAATGACCACACGTGAGGGGAAAGCCCATTTATTCTCATCACTGACTGGATGACCAGCCAGCACTTTGTCTCGCTTGCAAAGATGGCGGCACAACCTTCGACAAGCGCAGCGACCAAATCAACATATTTACACAGCTGAGCAGGCTCTGCTAATGATTTTTGACAAAGACAATAATCTTTTATTCAACGACTCACTCGAGCATGAAGGTGAGATGATGATAGTGATGGAATTGCCGACCGTATTCGTCAGTTATTGTGTCGGGCTGTGTGACCTCAATGTGTGTTCAGCTGACTGGTTTGCCAGCGTCGAACGAGCTCGCCTAGTGTGTACTCTGCACTGCGTGCCAGTGGTCAGTGACGTGATAGTCAGCGCAAGAGGGGAGCGCGGCCTGCTCGCGGCGTGGCACGGGGCAGAGGGAAAGGTAGGGGAAGAGGAGCAGTGAAAGAGAGGGTTGAAGTCCTGCAAGGGGGCGTGGTGGGGAGAGGGGGGCGTGGTCGTGGACTGACCTGTCTGCATAGAGTGTGAGCATCTTGATAGACTTCTAAACTGTTTTACTTTCATTTACAGGTGTAGTGTGACAATACAAACTTTATTTTCAACTTTTTTGCTTTGTGTTCTTGTTTGGATGTGAAGATGTAGTGGTAAATACATATGCTTTTGATCGTGCAAAAAAATCTATCCAAATCTAATTGCCTAAATACTTTTTTATTATCAAAATTAAAACAAAAGAAGCCCAGATTCAAAATCTTCATTCAATTTCCTTCAAAAATCATATATATTTCATTGTTATATCTTTTGTAGTTTCTGAGCTAGAATTTTTTGTTAATTATTACCCCCAAATCATTAGATTTCCCTGGCACTGGGAAAGCCTTTGTTTGTAACATTTTCAAGCAGCGAACGGGTTAAGTATGACCAAAAATGGCTCAACTAAAAAAAACACATACACACAATCTTTATCATTTTGAATGTTACTGTCTTGCCTAAAGAAGACCAAAAGATAAAAATGAATTACATTTGTTTAGTCATTTGTTTGCTCTATGGCAGCACAGTGATTCTGTTTTAGCTTGTTTCAATATCTGCCTGAAGTCACCCCACTTTGAAACAACCTTTAACAGAAAAAAAAAAGATCCAACTTAGCTACTAACTAGCATCCAAAACAGCACAATAATGAAAACAGGACAGTTTTTTTTTAAAAAGCTGAGGATGATTCGATGCTTGATTATGACAATGAGCATGACAAATCCAACAAACCCAGACAGAGTCTCGGGAAAGGGTGGTGGCAGGAACTTGGGAGAGGGGGGACAGAAAGCATACTTTCCTGCTGAAGTGTGGGACAGGAACTTGGGAGAGGGGGGACAGAAAGCATACTTTCCTGCTGAAGTGTGGGACAGGAACTTGGGAGAGGGGGGGACAGAAAGCGTACTTTCCTGCTGAAGTGTGGGACAGGAACTTGGGAGAGGGGGGGACAGAAAGCGTACTTTCCTGCTGAAGTGTGGGACAGGAACTTGGGAAAGGGGGGATAGGAAGTCTACCTTCCTGCTAAAGTGTGGACTGGAACTTGGGAAAGGGGGGATAGGAAACCTACTTTCCTGCTAAATGTGGGATAGGAACTTGGGAAAGGGGGGATAGAAAGCCTACCTTCCTGTTGAAGTGTGGGGCAGGAACTTGGGAAAGGGGGGACAGGAAGCCTACCTTCCTGTTGAAGTGTGGGGCAGGAACTTGGGAAAGGGGGGGATAGGAAGCCTACTTTCCTGCTAAAGTGTGGATAGGAACTTGGGAAAGGGGGGATAGGAAGTCTACCTTCCTGCTGAAGTGGGGGCAGGAACTTGGGAAAGGGGGGACAGGAAGCCTACCTTCCTGTTGAAGTGTGGGACAGGAACCTGGGAAAGGGGGGATAGGAAGTCTACCTTCCTGTTGAATTGTGGGACAGGAACTTGGGAAAGGGGGGACAGGAAGCCTACCTTCCTGTTGAAGTGTGGGGCAGGAACTTGGGAAAGGGGGGACAGGAAGCCTACCTTCCTGTTGAAGTGTGGGACAGGAACTTGGGAAAGGGGGGATAGGAAGCCTACCTTCCTGTTGAAGTGTGGGGCAGGAACTTGGGAAAGGGGGGACAGGAAGCCTACCTTCCTGTTGAAGTGTGGGACAGGAACTTGGGAAAGGGGGACAGGAAGTTTACCTCCCTGAAGTGTGGGGAAGGAACTTGGGAAAGGGGGACAGGAAGCCTACTTTCCTGCTGAAGCGTGGGACAGGAACTTGGGAAAGGGGGGGACAGGAAGTTTACCTATGTGAAGTGTGGGGCAGCATCTTGGGAAAGGGGGGGACAGGAAGCCTACCTTCCTGCTGAAGTGTGAGCAGGAACTTAGGAAAGGGGGACAGGAAGTTTACCTATGTGAAGTGTGGGGCAGCATCTTGGGAAAGGGGGGACAGGAAGCCTACCTTCCTGCTGAAGTGTGGGACAGGAACTTGGGAAGGGGGGACAGGAAGTTTACCTACGTGAAGTGTGGGGCAGCATCTTGGGAAAGGGGGGACAGGAAGCCTACCTTCCTGCTGAAGTGTGGGACAGGAACTTGGGAAGGGGGGACAGGAAGTTTACCTACGTGAAGTGTGGGGCAGCATCTTGGGAAAGGGGGGACAGGAAGCCTACCTTCCTGCTGAAGTGTGAGCAGGAACTTAGGAAGGGGGGACAGGAAGTTTACCTACGTGAAGTGTGGGCAGGAACTTTGTAAATGGGGGACAGGAAGCCCATCTTCCTGCTGAAGTGTGGGGCAGAAACGTGGGAAAGGGGGGATAGGAAGCCTACCTTCCTGTTGAAGTGTGGGGCAGGAACGTGGGAAAGGGGGAACAGGAAGCCTACCTTCCTGCTGAAGTGTGGGCAGAAACATCTCGGAGACCTTGATGGCCAGGTCCTGCAGGGAGGACGTTCCGCTGACTGTGTTGTGGACCAGGTTGCCGATGCCCTGCAACACGCTGACCTTCTGGTCTGCCACCGTCAGCTTTCCCTCCGAACCTTGAGGATGGAACAATCATCATAGTGATGATGAGGAGGAGGAGGAGGAGGAGGATGCCTGGTATATTAATATACATTGGCTCAAAGCATTTTTCAAAGAGCAAACACTACACAAATCAGCAGGTTACCTACAAAATATGCTTACATGTTTACGCTGGTGTGTGCCTATGTTGGAGTGTATCCCCTTTATGCACTTTCATGCAAAGTGTTTGTTTTCTTTTGTTTCAGCATTCTCAGACAACTCTCTTCCTCTGGGTACCCCCTTCCCCTCCCCTTTCAATTTCATTTTTTCTATGTGTAAATTTGCAACGTATGTATAACAGTATGTTCTTTGTCTTTGAAGAGCCTGTGGATCTTTTGTGTCTACCTTTTCTTTAGCGTTTTATAAAAAATGTATAAACAAAATGCCAAAGGACAAACCCAATCACACACACACATGTACAAATTACCTTACACACATACTTGCACGTCATACACTTGCATACGCATTTATATTCATCCACAAATCCATGCATTATTGAGCACAGAAACCTGACCCTCAAATCTAAGAAATGACTGAACCAATTACAAACCAAATGGATACAGCAATGAAACAAACAACTTAGCGATTAAGATAGCCAAAAAATGTTTGACTAGCTTACCATTCAAGACAGCCAAGAAGTGTTTGACTAGCTTACCATTCAAGACAGCCAAGAAGTGTTTGACTAGCTTACCATTCAAGACAGCCAAGAAGTGTTTGACTAGCTTACCATTCAAGACAGCCAAGAAGTGTTTGACTAGCTTACCATTCAAGACAGCAAAGAAGTGTTGGACTAGCTCACCATTCAAGACAGCGAATAAGCGTTTGACTGCTTACCATTTGGCGAACGAGGAAGAAGAAGACTGCTTACCATTCAAGACAGCCAAGAAGTGTTGGACTAGCTTACCATTCAAGACAGCGAAGAAGTGTTCGACAATTTACCATTCAAGACAGCGAAGAAGTGTTTGACAACTTACCATTCAAGACAGCGAAGAAGAGACTGACAACTTACCATTCAAGACAGCGAAGAAGTGTTTGACTAGCTTTTCCACAGCCCCAGGATCACTGCACTGGACAGCTAAGTTCTTCACCCCGGCCACAGCCTCTCTGCGTGTCCCTTCGTCCTTGGACACGATCTGAGCTGTAAGAGTTAAGTCAGAAGGAAACAAATCAGACAGTGGATTGACACCGTTTAGCTCTCGGGGTGCACTAGGATTGTTGATTATTCACCCACTTTTTTTTTTTTTTTTTAAGATGGAAAGCCAATCGAATAATTTCTTAAGTTATTTTTTTCTAACTCTCTGCCTGTATCTCTGATGTGATCCGACTTCTCGTATTTCACTGATCTTGATACAGAAACATTACTGGTAAAATGAAAAGAAGCATCATACAGTGTCACACCTCTCTCCCTCGCCACGCCTCCCTCCCTATTTTTCAGGCAGAAAATGGATCACACACACACACACACACACACACACACACACACACACACACACACACACACACACTTTCTCTCTCTCTCTCACATTCTCTCTTTCTCTCTCTCTCTCTCACACACACACACAAAACCTCAACATTGGGAAGTACAGAATTTTATAATAATAATACAAAAAAAAAGGACTGGACCAGAAAGCATAGAGAGCATGTTTCTGTCAACCGCACTTGTGATACTGAAAACTCATATTATCATATTTGGTACAAATTCTCTGAGTTAGTAAGTCTGTCCCATGCCATGAAGCCAACACTGGACATCAGGCTGGTGATCTCCCTGCAGTGTCTTACCTCCCAACAGCTTGCCCAAGTCCGCAGCGTACTGACTGAGATCCACACTCAGCTGACTCAGCATCTGCCCCACAGCTGTGAACAAAAAGCATGCCTAGTGACAGTGACTCCTTTAACATACAACAGGGCGGCCACTAACGAAAAGCAAACACTGCTGAAACTCGACTGAGGTATGGTCGGAATGCCCCCATCCTCCCACAACCCCCCAATCACACACATACCCATCCCCTTGAAAAATCTTGAAACTTGGCTTTCAATAAGGTGAAATTGGATGCAAATCTGAGAATCAGGTGGTGAATCACCCACTTTTTAGGACCAACCACAACCAGGGCCATTTGTTCATATAGTTTCTCTCTTTTTCTGTTACATCTAAAGCATCTTTCTGAAGCATGATGTCCGTTATTGTGCCTTCATATGGGTTCATTGACTGGCTATTTTTGCCTGCTCTTGCAAAGACGTTTACATGACCTTTTGTGATGTCAATCATCTGCAAGTACACCAAAAGCACAAGCAGTGCTGTGCTGATACTGATGCCACTTCTTTTCTTCTCCCCCAAATGTTCATTGCTCAGAATGACTTATTCCTTCTACTCATTCACACACCCTTTACTCACAGCTCAAAATGAGGTATCCCTCCACTTCTTCATACACTCTACACTCACTGCTCAGAATGACATATTCCTTCCACTCATTCATATACTCTACACTCACTGCTCAGAATGACATATTCCTTCCACTCATTCATACACTCTACACTCACTACTCAGAATGACACATTGCTTCCAATCATTCATACACTCTACACTCACTGCTCAGAATGACATGTTCTTTCCACTCCTACGTACACTCTACACTCACTGCTCAGAATGACATATTCCTTCCACTCATTCATACACTCTACACTCACTGCTCAGAATGACACATTCCTTCCAATCATTCATACACTCTACACTCACTGCTCAGAATGACATATTCCT
Source organism: Conus canariensis (assembly GCA_033310375.1). Classification (NCBI taxonomy): domain Eukaryota; kingdom Metazoa; phylum Mollusca; class Gastropoda; order Neogastropoda; family Conidae; genus Conus; species Conus canariensis. The sequence continues at coordinate 20,813,715 of CM065736.1, read as the reverse complement.
TCCACTCATTCATACACTCTACACTCACTACTCAGAATGACACATTGCTTCCAATCATTCATACACTCTACACTCACTGCTCAGAATGACATATTCCTTCCACTCATTCATACACTCTACACTCACTGCTCAGAATAGCATATTCCTTCCACTCATTCATACACTCTACACTCACTGCTCAGAATGACGTACATATTCCTTCCACTCATTCATACACTCTACACTCACTGCTCAGAATGACATGTTCTTTCCACTCCTACGTACACTCTACACTCACTGCTCAGAATGACATGTTCTTTCCACTCCTATGTACACTCTACACTCACTGCTCAGAATGACATATTCCTTCCACTCATTCATACACTCTACACTCACTGCTCAGAATGACATATTCCTTCCAATCATTCATACACTCTACACTCACTGCTCAGAATGACGTACATATTCTTTCCACTCATTAAAACACTCTATACTCCTTGCTCAGAATGACGTACATATTCTTTCCACTCAGACACTCTGTACTCACTGCTCAGAATGACGTACATATTCCTTCCACTCATTAAAACACTCTATACTCCTTGCTCAGAATGACGTACATATTCTTTCCACTCAATCAGACACTCTATACTCACTGCTCAGAATGACGTACATATTCCTTCCACTCATTAAAACACTCTATACTCCTTATTTAGAATGACGTACATATTCTTTCCACTCAATCAGACACTCTATACTCACTGCTCAGAATAACGTACATATTCTTTCCACTTAATCAGACACTCTATACTCACTGCTCAGAATGACGTACATATTCCTTCCACTCATTAAAACACTCTATACTCCTTGCTCAGAATGACGTACATATTCTTTCCACTCAATCAGACACTCTGTACTCACTGCTCAGAATGACGTACATATTCCTTCCACTCCTTCATACACTCTATACTCACTGCTCAGAATGACTTCAGGATTCCGTAGCATGGCCTTCTGTGCTGCAGGCAACACTTGACCTTTGAACTCTTCATGGGAGCAGTGGCGCAAAATCTCTCTTGAAGACACCTGCACCCAAAACACACACATTTCATTTCAACCCTTCCACCTGAACAACAAGTGACATATTCATCAGTACCAATTACTGATTATTACAAGGTTTAACCTCAGCACATTTAAACATAGCACTATTAGTCCATGTTGTTAACAACATGCTAATTGACAGAATAATCGATCCTTTGTCTTCCACAGAATCTGGCTAACAGTAACCCATTTGCCAGGGAACTGAACAGATGGTTGTAGAAAGAAAAAAAAAAGAAAAACTACTTGAATAAATTCAGAGCTACCATAAATAATTTCACACACTCTCGGATAGGCAAATGAATCAACAACTCAGAATTTTTTTTAATTTTCCTATGTTTTCCATGAACACGCCTTCAAAAGAGATACATGATCGCTGTTCCCAAACGGTGAACACTGCAGTGAAAGGGGCGATAATTTTCTGCCATTCTTGAACACGCTAAAGCAGCTGTCAGAAAGTGACAACGCTCCACAGCCATAAACAATTCCCCTCCCCCACGTTCTTCCCGCCCTGGACTTCCTGACAGTGGCCGAGACAGGGAACTCACCACAACAGCGTGGGGAGGTGTCGTGCGACTGGCCAGCACCTGCTTCAGGTAAAAGTCCAAGTACGCTCCCTGAAGGGGGAAAGGAAATCCTTTTCATTAAAACACATTTTTTAAAAGTTGCAGAAAGAGAGGAAGCATGACAGAGAGGGAGCAAGACAGAGAGGAAGGACAGACAGACGAACAGGAAGCTAGACAGACAGAGAGGAGGTAGTACATGCAGAGAATAAGCGAGACAACAAATACAACACAGTTACATTCCATCTAAATAATACAATGCCATTCTGTCAAACAAACAGTCACATTCTGTTGAAGCAATACAGAAAGACACTGTCATAACTCTTAACATTCTGTTCAAACAATCTGAAAGCACTCCTTCAAAACAATACAATATCTTTCAGTCATAACAATAACATTCTCTCAAAAAAAAAGATTACAGTAACTATGTCATAACAATATAGCATTGCTGTCAAAATAATACAATAGCCTCCTGTCAAAAACAAAGTGGTGAACTAAGGGCAATCACTTTTGCTGACTAATCTAGGGATTGAGGTCAAGTTCGTTCCCTGCTTTCCCAATTTTTTTTTGGGGGGGAGGGGGAAAAAGTGGAGGGGAGGGGAGGGCAGTGAGGTAGGGGGAGGCCCTGATTATATGGCGATGTTCCACACCAAGTGGGGTTGGGCATTTGTTGGGACAGGTAAGCAAGAGAAATCAATACGATAACATTCTGTTCAAATGATGCCATGACATTCTCTCAAAACCGTGCACCAACACTCAGCCTAAACAATGAAATGGCGTCCTGTCTAAACCAGGCAAGGACAATCTGAACACATCTTGGGCTCATCCAGTTAGCCCAGACCTACCTTGTACTTGTCTATCAGAGCCTTGTTCTTCGTGGCGGACAGGAAGCGCAGGACAACGGCCACACAGCAGGCGTTGAAGGACGATGCCTCCACCTTCTCCAACAACGCCAGGTACTTCTCCAGTGACCCGGGTACCTGTCAAGACAGTGGTCTGACATGCTGGTCACCTTCTTTGCTGTCCCTTCCTACAGCTAGCAGTCTGCTGCTTACATGTGCGTATGTATACCCACATACACAAACATGCACGCACACATGTAAAGACAGAGAGAGAGTGACCGGTGCCAAGAAACGCTTACACGGCAGACATCTTCAATGCCTCTTCTTTTGCCAATGTAAATGTGCACTCCTATTGGTTACCATGCATGTGCTTGTCCCTTCATATGTGAACATACATACAAGCAAGCAAGTATATATCATATCTTGTGTGTGTGTGTGTGTGTGTGTGTGTGTGTGTGTGTGTGTGTGTGTGCGCGCGCGCATGTGCATGTACGCGTGCGCGTGTGCGCGGCATGCCCAATTGTGAATGTTTTTTGGGACCAAAGTGTTGCTGTGACTTATTCTTTTTCCCCCCTTAGTTTACTGTTCATTCTTACCGAAATCCAAACCAGTCGCAGTTTGCGGTAAGCAGCCTGGGTCAGAACATTCCGATCTGCGGCACATGCTCCGTAGACCAACACACACTGCAGTCCGACCTGATGCACACATTCAACCATGTCAGACACTTCAACAACAACATTCTGGCTTGACAAGAAAGCTTACTAAACAACAACCAAACTGGAGCCTGCGATTCTGTTTCAACAAGACCTGTCTGCTCTTAAACTGCATTCAAGGTGCTGCTAAATTTGACAAGGTCTCAAACTGAAATCCATTCAAACTTAAGCGGCAGGGAGTTAAGGTGATCTAGATACTGAGATCATTGCCATCAGTGTTTGGATCTTCAGAGTCAGGTGAGTTACCATGCTGGTCTGTCTTCAACAACACAGACTGTTTATCCCCCTTAGAAACCCAAGTGTACAAAGGCAAGTTGAAAAAATGTAATCTGAGAGCAAAAAGGTGTATTCTCAGAGGATGCACCACAACACCATCATAACACATTAACATCCACAGCAACTCAACAAATTCACCTTCAAATTCTTCAAGTGACCTTCCCTAAATACCATCCTAGACTGAAAGGACAGTGGATCACTCAAACTGATTATCCCCCTTCACTTAATGCCCTTCAGCAACGCAACAGGCCAGTGCAACTGCAGTAGTACAGAGCTATTGTGAGCATATTCAACCACAACAGGCGTCCATTGTATGAACAGAGCTAGTTGCATTCTAATTAGCTCAATGAGACCATGAAAGCGGCTCTTCCAAAGAGTAATTTTGGTCATCTCTAAAGAGGAATGAAACATAGTATACTGGTGGAAAGGGGCCCTTAAAAGTGTACTTAACCCACAGTGGAAGGTAAACAGGGCCCTTAAAAGTGTACTTAACCCACAGGTCCTGAAAACAGACCAGATATGTCAAAATTACATCTGCCATTAGATTTCAATACAACATCTGGTGCCACTTTGACCTTTTTTGCATTTCTTTTTAACCAGTACCCTGATTTCATGAATTTGGCATTTCTGAAAATTAATGTGGCAGTTAAGTTGATGTACCTGACAAATCTGACTGTTATCAAATTAATGTTTTAACTATCAATCTGCCTGTATTGACCATTTCATTAGCCATTACTTTAGCTGTCATGAGCACTCTTTATGTTTGGTTTCCATACAGACCATATGGGAAGGTCTGCGCATTAAGCTTCAGGTTCTGATCAGCAGCTTTACATCTCAAAGACATCATTTGCAATGTGCTTCAAAACAAGCCAGAATTATTCTTACATGTCTTTTTTTTTTTTACCCTGTATCAGAAGCCAATAATAACAGAAAAAGAAATTAACAGTGATGAAAAGTCCATTTAACACAGATCTCGATGATTTAGCAACCCAGGCAAGACCCACTTAGTCAAAAAAAGACAACACAGTCATAACTGTACACAACACAAAATATTTCACAGTTGATTCAATCTGAAATGATGATTACATACGTGAGTTAGAGTCTCTATTCCGACTGATTTTGGGATCTTTCAGAATACAGATGTGTGATCACGGTGGTCAGTCATAAAATGGGAAACGCAAATACCACGCACACAGACATCAGACTACAAGCACAACTAAATGTCCATGCAAAATATTCAGTGCAGTTGGAACATGAAGAGTTGTCTGCGTCAATTTTTTTAAAACAATGCCCCAATTCAAGGAGTGTTTAAGCAATACCAGATTATTACATAGGCAGCTGTGTACAAGCTGTGTACAACATAAAAAACATCTTAGTCATTAAGTTCCAAAAGAACATAAACTTCCTAATGTTTTCTACTCATTGTTAACAGCTTGAGTATGGACTTGATTTTACCGATCACGCTTAAAGTCATATGCAAACAACACACACCGAAACTGAAAAGCACAACAGCATGACAGAATTAAAGCAGTGTTAAGAAATATACAGTACCTATTAGGAACGTTATGACTTTCTTTATATTTCAATAATTGTAATTGATTTCACTATTCAAGAGCAACAAAATCAACTGCCATCTTAATAAAAGAAAAAAACCTGCACACACACACACACACACACACACACACACACACACACACACACACACTCACACACCAAAAGAACAAAATACAAACAAAAAACCCTCACCAGCTGCCGCACACTGTCCTCCGACACGTTGCATTGTGCGGTCCAGATTTCTCGCAGTGCCACACACGTCATGCTCAGGGCGTACAGCGAATCTCCTGAATTGCTCTTGCTGTGAACAAAGACATCATCACACTCTGTTAGTGCCGTCAGTTCTCTCCAACCTTTCATCACGTCAAGCTCAGTGCACACAGGGCGTCTCCTGAATTGCTCTTGCTGTGAACAAAGACATCATCACACTCTGTTAGTGCTGTCAGTTCTATCCACCCTTTCACATCATGCTCTGTCCACAACAGAGTATTTCCTCAAGAGCTCTCTCTGTTAGCAAAGCCATCATCACACTCCGTTTGTGTATTTACTTCTAGACAGGCTTGCACATTATGTCAACCTGCTTACCATATAGGTATACTTTCCCACAAAAATGAGTGCAGTATCTGCAAAGCGTGTGGACAAACAATCTTCCAAATTTTTGTAAAAAGCAGCAAACAGTGGATTGGGAGGGGGAGTAATGGGAAGGAGAGGGGAAGAGGAGGAGAGGGGGACGGAAGGGAGACTTCTGCTGCCACTAAACAACTAAACGATTACAATGCACTAACTACAGTAAAAAAAATTGCCCTCAAACACCAAATTTCTTTCACACCTGGTTCAACGGCATACTTTGGCGCAAATTCATGCTCTCCTTACATTTTCTTTTCTTTTTCTTTTTTTTTTTTCCTTCTCAATATTTCAGTCCCTGCAAACTATTCCTGCACATCATATACTGTCAAAGAAGAAGACAGCCATTTGCAAAAGTTAGCAAGAGTTGTCCACCTTTGGTCAAAGCAAATTGGCACACCAAGACATCATCATAGCTACAGTCCACAAGTGTGACTGGTGCTCCAAAACTTTGTTTCTGGCTTTTTATTTTGAACCTTTTTTTTTTTTCAGTTTGTCATATTGATAATATTTTGACCAAATGTATGTAAAGCTTGTTTAAAATCGTATGAATAAACAGGTCTGCATCATGTGCAAGTGAGGCTACATCACACAATGAAAACAGACATCATGTACAGGAAAAGTGCAATGTTTGAAACAACCAGGACGTCACAAATGACAATGAATCAATCTCAGTCCAAGGCAGGCAACTTGTGCCACAGAATGAATGAAATTATCAATGTTTCAGCCTAATTTTGCTATACAGTTGGGAAGTTAACACTTCATTCACCCCTTTCCATTTATAAAAGGAAGTGCCAACTGTGATCACTTTCGACAGATGCATGAATAAAGAAAAGGATGGAACATTATGATCTCTCATGTGATTACATTTACAGAGAGGCAATTTAATATTTCCACCAGCTGCAATGGCGAAATGGTTAGTGCCGTGGACTCCCAACTGGGAGGTCATGGGTTCCATTTCCATCAGAGCCTGCGGGGTTTTTCCGCCCCTACCCACTTCTACTCAGAGTTGAGTTTGCTAAGGGCTCAGCTGGGAAGACTGGGACCACACAGTTGAGTTTCATCCACTTAGTGGATGCGTATCTGAGAGTGTTGCTCAAATTTCCTGACCAACACTGTGTCTGTATCTCTCAGGCCTGGTTGACACCAGGATATATTACGAAAGTAGGCTTAGAGTACAGCCCTGCCATGCAGTCTCAGACCATAATGGAATCCGTGGTATCACCTTCATCATCCTCATTCTCACTGATCAGTATTAAAAAAAGTCTCAAATTCTGTGACCTTTCATGCTCTGCTTTCACGGTGACCTCAGTTTCAATGTTTTTTCCATGTCTATGGCCTTGATTTGATTCCGTCAGGGTCACTGGTATCAGCAATTTCATGGGGTTGTCGCTGGACAGAAGTGGTGGCACCCTCTGGAGGGAGAGCTCACTCACACTGGTTCCGCGACTAAGCAATTATTGTTGTCAGTGGGGGCTTAGTGGGTGGTGTCTTGCGTATGTTAGATCAGAACAGGCGCCATTTAACACCACTGAAGAGACTCGGCTGCAGTGCAGTATCTCCTCCGGTGGGCTGCCTCTTGATGACTTGACATTGCTCCCTGTGGATTGCCAGTGCCGGGGCTGTGGCTATGGATGGGTGTTAGGAATGAGTAGCGTGGGTGGGGTGCCACTGAGGTGGCACCAAAGATGAAGCAGCAAAACAAAAAAACAGGACAAAACTTTGTCTTTCCTTTACTCTATAACCTGTTAACTCTATGAGCAATCAGTATTCTACAATTCTTTGTATACACATGTCAATGTCAGTGATACTCAGTGATTCAGCCAATCAGCAATGGTCTCATTTCCAGTTTGTCAGAACCAAAAGTCAATTTCTAAATTTGTAAGTTATAACTTTTACCAAGGCACTCACATTACAATGCCACTGCCCCCCCCCCCCCCCCCCAAAAAAAAAAAAGTAAACAACTGCTGCTGGTATGAAAACATGAAAAACAAACATTTCACATGTGTTTGAAACCCAAAACCTTTACTTAGAAGTACAACAACAACAAAAAATCTATTTAGCCTATGTATGGGAAATATTGCATTTCTGAATTCACTTTTTTAACACTAATTACAATCAATACCAGTCGCTGGATTATTTACACACACACACACAAAAGAAAAATTCTGCAATTTAAATGCAGATGTCAACATTCTGGAGATCTAACTCTGCTTTTGATATAACCAACAACCTATTTTCAATGTCTTCCACATGCACACATTTGCACGCAAGGAGACACATGCATCATGTACACCCTCTACACGCTCCCCACCCTTCTGCCTACCCACCTCCAACCCACAGTTACTGATCACAAAAAAACAAAAAAAAAGGTTTGGAGCTGTGTGGTACAGTGCTGATAGACTTCAAGAATTACCATGGTGAACAGTTCTTGCAGCCCTCGGCAAATGAAGAAAATGCAGTGACAATGTTCGTCACACTGAGCTCCGGGTAGGCCCTGACGACCGCTGCCACCAGCCTGCACGCTGCTCGTCTTGAGGCTGCATCCCGATATCGGCCAATGGTTGATGACAGGAAGCGATAGATCCCTCTGACTGCTAGCTCTGGGAGATCTGTTGCAACAATTGCATACTTCAGCCTCACTCACTTCAAACTGTCGATTCTCTCCCCTGGTTTTCACAACAATGCTATGGATTGACACCACCACCACCACCACCCCACCCACCCCTCAAAAAATTCATTTCAGATATGTTGTTTTAATCTAGCTGGTGAAACTGATTACTACTGAACTTAAGGTGGAGTCAAGTTCACACAAATCTCATATACTGTTCACTTCAGGCTGTCCAGTTCCTTTTACATTCATCTGCCTGGTAAATAAAATAGGTATGTTTAGATCTATAAACACATAGGAACAAATAATAAGACTGACAGATGATTTACAAGTGCAACGTATGAGTAATTCTGAGAAGAAGCTGGATGAGTTGCTAGTAATGATGATGATGATGATGATGATGATGATGATGATGATGATGATAATGGTGATGATGATGATGATAAGGTTTCATACAAGCTCAGCTGCTGACAACAAAATGCTGTATACCACGGTAAAACAGATCAAAAGAACGCCTGCTCAAATCACATTGAGGTCTGTGAATGTCCTGACACTACGAAGTTGCGGGGTTGGAACAGTCTTAGTTAGCACTTCCCTCACAGACAGAGCCTTCACAGAATCAAGTCCACAAAAGTATCTCAGTGGTGGAGTCACATCATTCTGTCAGCTACGCTTCACAGAAATATGCAGACAAGCTAAACATCATTGATCAAACCTGCACTGCATGAATATGTCAAATTGTCATCCAGCCCTCAGTTCCAAGTTGCTCATTTGAAACCTTTCAAGGGAACAGAAGTGCCGATGGTTCTTCCTGACAATCGGAGGACATTACTAATGTTTGTAAATGGGGACAAAATTATGGCTGGACATAACTGGAAAAGATGCCCTTCCTGACCTCCCACACTTAAACATGATATTCTCCTTGTTCAAATCAAAGATGAATTGGACTTTAAACAGAAAGAAGATGAAACAGAAACTATGGTGTTGACTCTCAGTCTTTGCTGTTCATCTGAGCTGTCTCTTTTGTTTATAAAGATGAGTATATACTAATAATATACGTTGGTCAGTATAATTTGCTGAATCCTGTACGCTTCCTTCAGATTGCAAAGAAAAGCCTGCTGCACTGAACTCTTCTTACAGCTGCTTTTTTGTTTCAACATTTCAACTGCAAGTATAAAATGACAGGTTAGTTTTGTTTCTGCTAGCTGATTAGTGAACAAAACAAACGAGCAACTCAGACTTAACCCACCTGAACTTGCTTTCAGGTCACAACCACATGTAGCCTACTGGAAAACATAACATCATGTGCTGCTTTGTGATGCTGAGATGCAGTACAGTTAAAAACAATATATGAAGATACTGTTTCCATGGTCATTTTGACAGATGCATATAGCTCCATAGAATGCAATTCATTCAGTCTTGTCTATCTGCTACAGCCTACCAAAATTATAACACTCCTCCAATTCTCATACCCTGAACTTCACACAATTCAACACACACACACACATATATATACACACACATGTATGCATGTGCACACACACACATGCACACACACACACACACACACACACACACACTAGCAATTCATAAATACCTTGCACATCTTGCCGCCTACCAGCCCCAACCTCTCTTCCCTTTTCTTTCCTAAGCAACTTGAGTTTTATTCACCTTTACAACCATACTCACATCACACTGAATCTGAACTGAGCTGTTTTTCCCCTTCCAATGTTCTGTTTGCCTTGTTACCCTCTCTCCCTTCACCTGGCCCTACCGCTGCCCAGCGGGTTGGTGTGTAAACAGACTGCTGATGTCCCTATACTGACCTTCATTTCTACACTTCAAATATCATCCGTTTGCTCACATGATAGCAAGTGGTGGATACTTCCATCATCTTGGAACAGTCATCAACATTTCTGTTCACAGAAATCAAGCTGCTCCACTATTTTTTTCAGCACTTCATAAACTTATTTTATCTTAAGTAGACTCGCTGTGCTCTGAATAATTCAGTGGCAGAAATGTATAGAGGATAAGGCAGGAACTTTCTGAGTTTTCTAGAAGTAATCATGTGTCAATGTTAGAAATGAACCTGAGCATGTGTGGCTGTGATTTTTTTAAGAGTAAAGTTGGAAATGCCCAGTGGCTGAGAACAGCAGTGTCAAGAATTTAGATCTCTCAACCTCATTGCCGAGAATGAATCCGCTATCTGACCAATCAAATCAGTGTGCAGACATCTCTCTTGAACAGCTTCCGATTTAAAACACTGTTCAACTGCATGACTAGATCATGGACAAACAACAAGCGTTTTGTTATTGTTGTTTTTTAACTGAACCCAGCTAAGATCTTGCTGACATAGGTCACTGCCTGCAAAAGGCACAATGACAGGTGAAGTCTGAAGATGAAAGGAAGGAACTTGCACAGCCATATTCATGGGTTCATTCAGGTGTGTCCAACAAAAGTTTACAAAAACTCGAATGAAAATCATTCTGATCATTTTCATTTTTGGTATACGCTTCCTTATAAATGATTCAAGAGCCTCAAAACTCCAACATCAATCTTTCTCATTCCATTATGCTATTCATTATAAGCAATGAAACAATCTCTTAATCCCAACAGCAAAAAATTGTACTTTGAATTAACTATAGGCGAACTATATATGTTAAAGTGAAGTTTCTTGTTAAGTTAAACCTGGTTAACTGAAAAAGTCTCAGATCAGTGTTACAATGGATGGTTTTGGTATACCTTACTGACAAGAAACTTTAGAAAGAGTCTGTGAGAAAGCAAAAAACGAATCAGGTGATAGATGGCATGTGCCTCTATGTTCATGGAAGATGGTGCAACAGTACAAATGTGCATGTGAAAAAACGAATGTGTACGACTGAAAGAGCTTGAACTCATCTCAGTCTCATTCAGACCTGAAACCTGCTACATAAACTTGGGTGCATATTTGCAACAATTGTGCATACCCTAGATTCTAACCAGCCTGCTGCATGTGCTGGACAGACAACTGCCGCTGCTGTTCATGACCTGTAACTTACTTCTGTCCATGCCCCTTTTCTCTGTGTGTGTGTGTGTGTGTGTGTGTGTGTGTGTGTGTGTGTGTGTGTGTGTGTGTGTGTGTGTGTGTGTTTTGCTTGTTCTTTTTTTTTTCTTTTTTTTTTTGCTGTCCCATCTTCTGTGCCACCTCAGTGGCAGTGCACCCACACTGCTCAATCCGAAACCCCATCCACAGCCACAGCCCAGTTAGTCACCGACAATCCATAGGGAACAATCAATGTCAAGTCGTCAAGAGCACCCACTACAGGAGACAGTGCACTGCTGCGGAGTCACTTTGGTGGTGTTCAGTGGCACCTGTTATGATCCAACATGCACAGGACACCACCTACTAAGCCCCCTACTGACAGCAATAACTGCTTAGTCGCAGAACCGGCGTGAGTGAGCTCTCCCTCCAGAAGGCGCCACCAGGTCCGTTCAATATAAGCCCCCATGGACTCGCATACAGGTGACCCTGACGGAACCAAGCCAAGGCCACAGACTTGGAGAGGACATCGAAACTGAGGTCACCATGAGAGCAGGGCATGAAGGGCCCCAGAATCTGAGACTGTTCTTTTATGCTGATCGATGAGAATGAGGATGATGAAGATGATGTGACAGATTTCCATTCCAGTCTGAGACTGCCTGACAGGGCTGTACTCTATACTTCCTTTCATAACATATCCAGGCTTCAATCAGGCCTAAGAGATACAGAAACCTGTGGTGTTGGTCAGAAAATTTTAGCAACGTTCTCAGAGATGCATCCATTAAATGGATGAAACTCGACTGTGTGGTCCCAGTTTTCCCAACTGAACCCATAGCTGGGTAGGAGCCGATCAGGGCAGAAAAATCCCACAACTCTGATAGGAATCAAACCCACAACCTCCCAGCTGGGAGTACGCGAAGCTAACCACTTCGCCACAGCAGCTGGTCTATGCTCCTTTGTTTACAGCTGGTGATTTTAACCATTGTGACTCACAGGAAGTACTTTCTTCTTTTAACCAATATGTGCTTTCTCCCCCAGGCTGTGACAGAAGAACTGATCTGTTTTACTGCAGCATCCTGTTGTCTACAGATCGTTTACCCTTCAAATGGCTGGTTCATCTGACATAACTGACACTATACAAATAATTGCAGCCAACAGACCTAAAATTTAGACTGATGTGTGTGTGTGTGTGTGTTTGTGTGTGTGTGTGTGTGTGTTCGTGCGTGCATGTGTGTATGTGTGTGTGTGGTGCAATAATATGTGTATGTGTGTGTGTGTGTGTGTGTGTGAATGTGTGTGTACACACGTGTATGTGTGCCATATACATGTGTGTGTGTGTGTGTGTATACACAAGTATAGTTAGACCGACGATTGGTGTGTATCTTGTGAATAACTGCAGCTTTAACTTTGCCATTTCTGAACAATTGATTTTTCCCCCAGGGACGTTCTGAAGACCCTCCACATAAGATTACAAGATGGTTTCACCAACAGGTAACCGCAAGAAGGTACAGCTGAATCACCCAGTATAACATCCCAGCAAAAATTTCTGTTGCTCTTTTCTAAACGCTTTCAAGAAAAATAAGATGTGCTGTCCCAAACACTTTGAACACAAAATTTTGGTTAATCTTCCATTTCTGATGCCATGTTACAAGAAAGCTCCCACCGGCTATACACCCCAAATTCAGTCTGTATACAACTTGTACTGAAGGCACTTAATTCTAGAATTCTGAATTATTTTGACAACAAATTATAATCAAAACTACATTGCAACCAAATTTTCAAGGAAATCTAAAAAAAACCCAAAAAAACTGTGACGTAAAATCTCTGGGACAAGCTCTCTCCAAACTCCTCACAGAATGAGATGTGTGGAATCTGGAGCATTGGGTCAAAAATATCGGGGAAAAAATGTCCACAGAAACATCCTCCCCCCCTTTGTTCTGTGTCTCTTTCCCTCCGCTTTCCCAACCTCCCTCTTTCCTTATCACACCTCTTTCTCGAACAGAATGCGAGTGTCAACTGACCCAGCTGCTGCCCGTACCAGTGATGAAAACTGCATCCTTCCTTACCAGTGATCAAAACTCCATCCTTCCTTACAGGAAGGAATGGCATGTACATTGTTTGTAACATGCCTTCAGTGAGGATAAATGGCTAAGCTGCCTTCATATCAGAAAATAAGACAGAATCTTAGGAATGAAGATCGCAGAGCTTGATCATGGCAACAGTCACTAAGACAGTATAGGAAAGAAATCATATGAAAATGCCGCATGACAGATATGTCTGTGTGGATGTGTGTGAGGGTGTGTGTGTGTGTATGTGTAGGTATGTGTGTGAGTGTGTGCGAGTGTGTGCATGTATGTGGTGGAGGGAGAGGGGGTGGGGGTTGTGTTTACACTAGTTAATCAAATACAAAAAGAGAATAATTATAGAGCTTTACTTCAAACAGCATACAATCAATATTTGTTGCTTATTCATTGCTACCACTAGCTAACATTTCTGTTGCATACATTCGGTAATACTCGAAAGTTGCAGCAAAACATGCACTTGTGCCACATGTTGCAACAAAAACGTTCGTACGTATTTCATGGAACCAGAGTGACTGACAAACGAAATCGTTCTTAACTACATGGGTTTCTGGTGTACAAACATATTACTTTGTTTAATGACTAAAGAGATACAGTCAAAACTCCTAACATCAAATATTCTGATGATTCTGTCACTGAAGATTCTTCAAACTCTGACGCTGTCTGTCTTGATGAAATAGGTAAGTTCTGTTTATGGTGCAAAGAAAATCATTTTGATTTAAATGTCTTGAAAACAAACTGCTGAAAACAAACTGCTAGTTGATTTCTGTAAAGACCCGCCAAAGGTACATGCAACAACTGACTGTCAAGTTCTTGAGAAGACAGTCAAATATAAATATCAGGACACAGCTTTAGACAATAAACTGGTTTTTGACATAAATATCGATAAGATTTTTTTTTCCTTTAAGTCAGTCAAGAATGTTGCTTATAGAAACTCATAAATATTGGCATCCATTCAAAGATTTTACATACCTATTAAGTATTATCGTTGATATAAAATTTGTATCAAATCTTTGCTCACAATTTCTTTTACATGCTGGTATGGAAGCCAAGGTGTAAGAAGCATGCAAGTTTTGAATAATTATGTGGTGAGTGTGTGCAGTAAAGTTGTCAGTGCAAGGCAAATTGGTATGCAAGAATTGTATCATTTATAAACCAATTGTACATTAGTTAAGTCATAGTGCAAGTGATGTTAGCCATGTTCTATCCAGATGCTATGAACTTCCATCATCAACCAGCCGCCGTGGCGAAGTGGTTAGCGTCGCAGACTCCCGGCTGGGAGGTCGTGGGTTCGAATCCCATCAGCAGTCATGTGGGTTTTTTCTGCCCCGACCGGCTCCTACCCAGAGTTGAGTTGCTGCGGACTCAGTTGGGAAGACTGGGACCACACAGTCGAGTTTCATCCACTTAATGGATGCGTTTCTGAGAGTGTTGCTCAAATTTCCTGACCAACACTGCAGGTGCCTGTATCTCTCGGGCCTGGTTGACGCCGGGATATATTATGAAAGGAAGCGTAGAGTACAGCCCTGTCATGTAGTCTCAGACCGAAATGGAAATCTGTAGCATCATCTTAATCATCCTCATTCTCATCAATCAGCATAAAAAAAAAAAAAAATGTCTCAAATTCTGTGGCCCTTCATGCCCTGCTCTCATGGTGACCTCAATTTCGATGTCCTCTCCACGTCTGTGGCCTTGGTTTGGTTCCGTCGGGGTCACCGGTATCGGCGAGCCCATGGGGGCCGTGGTGGCGCCCTCCGGAGGGAGGGCTCACTCACGCCGGCTCCGCGAGTAAGCAATTATTGTCGTCAGTAGGGGGCTTAGTAGGTGGTGTCCTGCGTATGTTAGATCAGAACAGGCGCCACTGAACACCACCGAAGTGACTCGGCAGCAGTGCAGTGTCTCCTCCGGTGGGTTGCCTCTTGACGACTTGACATTGACTGCTCCCTGTGGATTGCCGCTGCCGGGCTGCGGCGGGGCCGACCGGGCTGTGGCTGTGGACGGGGTGACGGAATGAGCGGCGTGGGTGCACTGCCTCTGAGGTGGCGCAGAGGTTGGGACAGCAAAAAAAAAAAAAAAAAAAAAAACAACTTCCATCATCAAGGCGCCGTTTTAGGGCAATAAGGATTACATCTAGGCCACAGAAAACTTGTATCCAAAAATCAATTCATTTCTTAAACTTTTTATACTTTTATACCACTTGCTCTGGACAGCGAATCCTGTGTATGTGTGAATGAGTGACTGTGAATAAGTGTTTCACTTTGTATGTCTACAGGTAAATGTGCATGCGAGTGCATACTATTTATATGTGGAGATGGGATGGAAGGGTGGCAGGGTAGGGGGTGGTACTGGTAGCTGAGAGGCAATGTTGGAATGGGCGGGAGTGTGTCTAGTGGAGAGAGGTGGGGAGGAAAGGAAGGAGCCTGCATTATGTTATTGTTTATAACATAATCTCAGTATAAATATAATCCACACTCTGCCCCATTTTCCATAATATCATAGAAATATCTATTATTTGTTTTATACATGTATGTCTGATATTCTGTCTGTTTTACTTGTATGATAACTGTTGCATCTGACACAATTTGTCTTTTTGCAGATAATACGTATATCTTATCTTGAAGGAACTCGGTTCGAACAGTGTCAGTAGGTGATGAGACCTATGCAAATAATTCAATAGTGTTCATATCTCATTTCAGCATTTTTCTCTGAATGTTTTTTGTTGCTGCTGTTGTTGTTTTTTAGCTTCAATATACATATATGAACTATGCCTCCATTTTCGATCTAGAGAGACTGATTTTAAGCTACCATTTTTTGTTACATGCTGATCCTAATCTAATCAGTTCTCATCAAGTTTCTTGGCTTTGATGCAGATCTTGAACATCTAAGATCTAGTCATGTGTCAAAATGTGTTCTTGGCGACTGATAAAAGACAAAATACTGAATAATATGGCCTATTCACTATTATTAGAAATTATCATAAAGTAGATCTATAAATGTCTTTGCACTCTGTCAGAACAGCACCTTTCTAGTAATGTAAATTACCATGCCCAATCACAATAGCTTGACTGCATAACTTGCTATGCCCTTTTGAGAAAACAAATGGTCACAGCTCCATCAAAATAAATAAATCAAGAAAGTGCAGGATGGGTGTGCAGTGTGTGTGTGTGTGTGTGTGTGTGTGTGTGTGTGTGTGTGTGTGTGTGTGTGTTCCCGCAGTGATAAGACATTTCAATCCAGTTATCTACAGAAATGGTGACACTGGCATTATCAGCAGTGCCATTTGAGTTATCTGCAGTCATCTGTTTGTGAACTGGATTCTAATCTGCAGTACTATTGTATCATTTCCAGTCAGAATTCTTAACAAATTTGTAAGTTTCAGGTGTGACTTTTAATCATAATGAAATTCACCATTTTAACCATGCATGCAAGACTTAACTTGAAACATTCAAAGCATTTCTCGTTTTTTGCTATCAATGTAACAGACTGGGGACCCAACATTGTGGCTTTACTCGAACTGAAGCAACTTTCAAACTTCTAATGCCCTATAATGCGTGAAACACACACATCTGTACATGAATCATGAGACCTGCTGAAATCAGATTATCATATTTATCAGTTTTTTTGTTGACAGTAACATTCTGTGCATGTGTGTGTGTGTGTGTGTGTGTGTGTGTGTGTGTGTGTGTGTGCTTGTGTATGTGTATGTGTGTGTGTAACATTCTGTGCATGTGTATGTGAGAATCGGCAGACTCAACATGTGTACTGTTTAAGAAACACTAACGGCAGACTCAAATTTATCATGGTATTGGGGCGTAGCTTCATCTTCTAGCCAGCCTCTATTTCGTTATTACTTTCTGGGTGGTCCATAGAGGGCAAATTCTTACAAAACTGTACAGCCACAATTTAAGGACCCCTATTCTTGAGACACATAATTTGCTTTCATGCTCCCTCTCTCCTCTCTCTCTGAAACCATCGATGCAAATGTAACATGTTCCACGTCTGCCAAACACACACACACACACATACACACACACAAGATGGCATATATTTCAATGTATGTGATCTGACGGGAGGAAGCTTTCATTTAATCAAACAGAAATCATCTCACAGTCTGGTGGGGAGTGGACCTTGGGCCGGGGAACTGGGGTGGTTGGGTCTTACGTCAAAAGAAAGTTAATTACCTAACTTGTAGCCAGATGCTTGAACACAAAACTGATGGATAACAATACTTAAGACTTACATGCTCTGCTTTGATATGTACCAACACAATATTTACTTATCAAACTGTCTTTTTAAATACATTATACTAATGCCAGGTAGGTTAAAATAGTCATGACCAAGAAACCAACCTCCATTCTTCACATGACCAACCACCGCCTCGGTAACTCCAATTCGCTCTTTCGTGCTAGACGCCGTCACTTTTGCAGCGAACCGCTTCAGAACATCAGCGCCCTGAAAGCATTCGTTTTAAAGTTATTATTCATTCAAGTATTCGCGCATTTAATGCAAAATATGTTGGTAATAGAAGGTTACTTCCACGTGGGAAACTCACTTGTGCGCTGCGTTCCGCCATCTTGATGGTGCAATGTGATGAGGTGAATTTACGTCAATTTTCATAACAAGTCACTTCTAAAATTCTATTTGAAGTCACAGGTTTCTAGTGTACATAATTTTGTTTAGCTAGAAACTGTTTGTTATGAGGTTTAGGCAATACATAAGATTTCCCAAAGGAAAAACACATTCAACGTTTGAACTGCAGACTTGGTAAACCGCCTTCTGTCCTGGCCGATAAGTCGTCTGCTAGACTGTCTATTTATATAAATTTTAGCCAACATAAAAGCAGTTTCATTTGTAATATCTACGCTACCCAACCCGTCAGGCATAAGCTAAATGATCAACACTAGTAAACACAGCGCAATACATGTTTTGATCTTGGGAACTGTTCAGAATCTTCTGAATAGGAAAAACATGAGAGAGAGAGAGAGAGAGAGAGAGAGAGAGAGAGAGAGAGAGAGAGAGAGAGAGAGAGAGAGAGAGCGGCTCTGTGTACTGCATTCTACATGTTTTCTTGGCTTCTTAAGTTTGTGCTTTCCGTCTGTACAGTTCCACCATCTTTTAGCTTGCTCGGTGCACGCACACAGCACTGTCAAAGCCCTTCCCAATCAAAGTATGAGGCCTTATTCAAACAGTACGTCAGTTCCAAAGTTCAAGTCATTACCATCAGTTTGGTTTTGTGAAATTTAGAAAGAGGAGGGGTTAGTTACTGCCAAGGACACAGACAAACAGAGTACAGGACAAGACACAATGCATTTTGACCTCTTGGGTCTTCTTCAGGCAAAACAAACAACATTTAGGACAGTGAAAATATTCTCATATTCGGCGCAAAATCAGAATAGCTGGTTTTGATTTTGCGCCGAATATGAGAAGATAAGTGGGTTCTCGTTCTTCGTTTCCACTGTCCTATACGTTATTTGTTTTTGCCTGAAGAAGACCCAAGAGGTCGAAATGCATTGTGTCTTGTTCTGTACTCTGTTTGTCTGTGTCCTCGGCAGTAACTAACCCCTTCTCTTTCTAAATTTTGCTTTGTTTTCTGCCCTCAGTCACTTCGTTTTGAAGCTAACTTTGTTTTGCGAGTTAACAAGCTCTGCGCAAAACTATAAAGCACAAACAGTGGTCACTGTGGGGCAAAGTGGCTGGTCAGATCATTACCTGAGAGATGACATGGCTGACAGTGCTAAGGGAGAGCTGACAGTGCTAAGGGAGAGGTGACAGTGCTAAGGGAGAGGTGGCATGGCAGACAGTGCTAAGGGAGAGGTGACATGGCAGACAGTGCTAAGGGAGAGGTGACAGTTCTAAAGGAGAGGCGGCATGACAGACAGTGCTAAGGGAGAGGTGGCATGCCAGACAATGCTAAGGGAGAGGTGACATGGCAGACAGTACTAAGGGAGAGGTGGCAGTGCTAAGGGAGAGGTGGCATGGCAGACAGTGCTAAGGGAGAGGTGGCATGGCAGACAGTGCTAAGTGAGAGGTGGCATGGCTGACAATGCTAAGGGAGAGGTGGCATGGCAGACAATGCTAAGGGAGAGGTGGCATGACAGACAGTGCTAAGGGAGAGGTGGCATGCAGACAGTGCTAAGGGAGAGGTGGCATGGCAGAAGTGCTAAGGGAGAGGTGCATGCAGGCAGTGCTAAGGGAGAGGTCGCAGTGCTAAGGGAGAGGTGGCATGGCAGACAGTGCTAAGGGAGAGGTGCATGGCAGAACAGTGCTAAGGGAGAGGTGGCATGGCAGACAGTGCTAAGGGAGAGGTGGCATGGCTGACAATGCTAAGGGAGAGGTGGCATGGCTGACAAATGCTAAGGGAGAGGTGGCATGGCAGACAGTGCTAAGGGAGAGGTGGCATGGCAGATAGTGCTAAGGGAGAGGTGGCATGGCAATGCAGGAAGGTGCTAAGGAAGGGAGGCTGGAGATAGGCTAGGAGAGGATGCAGGCTGTGCTAAGGGAGAGGTGGGCAAGGTGGCAGCACAGTGCTAAGGGAGAGGTGGCATGGCAGACAATGCTAAGGGAGAGGTGGCATGGCAGACAGAGTGCTGCAGAAGTGTAGGAGAGGTTGCATGGCAGACAGTGCTAAGTGGAGAGGTGGCATGGCTGACAATGCTAAGGGAGAGGTGGCATGGCTGACAATGCTAAGGGAGAGGTGGCATGACAACAGGCAAGGGAGGTGCATGGCGACAGTGCTAAGGAGAGGGTGGCATAGGCAGACAGTGCATAAGGAGAGTGCAGCAGTGCTAGGGAAGTGGCATGCAGATAGTGCAGGAAGGGAGAGAGTGCTGGCAGTGAGCAAAGGGAGTTGCTTAAAGCTAGGAGAGGTCGCAGTGGCTAAATGAGGGAGAGGTGGCATGGCTGACAGTGCTAAGGGAGAGGTGGCATGGTCAGGCATGCACAGTGCTAAGAAGGGAGGGAGGTGGCATGGCTGACAATGCTAAGGGAGAGGTGGCATCAACATAATGGCACATGGGACAATGCTAAGGAGAGGTGGCATGGCTAGACAATGCTAAGGGAGAGGTGCATGGCAGGCATGACAAGAGTGCATGGAGAGGAGAGGTGGCATGGCTGACAATGCTAAGGGAGAGGTGGCATGGCAGACAGTGCTAAGGGAGAGGTGGCATGGCAGACAGTGCTAAGGGAGAGGTGGGCATGGCAGAGCAGTGGCTAAGGGTTAGGAGGTCGGCATGCAAGGGAGAGTGCATGGTGCATGTAAGGGAGAGGTGGCATGGCAGACAGTGCTAAGGGAGAGGTGGCTGGCAATGCAGATGACAGTGCTAAGGGAGAGGTGGCATGGCAGACAGTGCTAAGGGAGAGTAGGTGGGGGGCATGGCGACAGAGAGATTGGCTAAGGGAGAGGTGGCATGGCAAGGCAGAGGGCAGAAAGTGCTAAGGGAGAGGTGGCCAGTGCTAAGGGAGAGGTGGCATGGCTGACAATGCTAAGGGAGAGGTGGCATGGCAGACAGTGCTAAGGGAGAGGTGGCATGGCAGACAATGCTAAGGGAGAGGTGGCATGGCAGACAGTGCTAAGGGAGAGGTGGCATGGCAGACAGGGTGCTAAGGGAGAGGTGGCATGGCAGACAGTGCTAAGGGAGAGGTGGCATGGCAGACAGTGCTAAGGGAGAGGTGGCATGGCAGACAGTGCTAAGGGAGAGGTGGCATGGCAGATAGTGCTAAGGGAGAGGTGGCATGAAGGCAAGTGCTAAGGGAGAGGTGATGGCAGATGCTAAGGGAGAGTGGGTGCTAATGGTCTGGACAATGCTAAGGGAGAGGTGGGCATGGTCAGACAGTGCATAAGGGAGAGGTGGCATGGCTGACAATGCTAAGGGAGAGGTGGCATGGCAGACAGTGCTAAGGGAGAGGTTGGCATGGCAGACAGTGCTAAGGGAGAGGTGGCTTGGCTGACAATGCTAAGGGAGAGGTGGCATGGCTGACAATGCTAAGGGAGAGGTGGCATGGCAGACAGTGCTAAGGGAGAGGTGGCATGGCAGACAGTGCTAAGGGAGAGGTGGCATGGCGACATGCTAAGGAGAGTGGCATGGCTGACAATGCTAAGGGAGAGGTGGCATGGCTGACAATGCTAAGGGAGAGGTGGCATGACAGACAGTGCTAAGGGAGAGGTGGGCATGGCAGACAGTGCTAGGTGAGAGGTGGCATGGCAGACAGTGCTAAGGGAGAGGTGGCATGGCAGACAGTGCTAAGGGAGAGGTGGCATGGCAGACAGTGCTAAGGGAGAGGTGACATGGCAAACAGTGCTAAGGGAGAGGTGGCATGGCAGACAGTACTAAGGTAGAGGTGACATGGCAGACAGTGCTAAGGGAGAGGTGGCATGACAGACAGTGCTAAGGGTGAGGTGGCATGACAGACAGTGTTAAGGGAGAGGTGACAGTGCTAAGGGAGAGGTTGCAGTGCTAAGGGAGAGGTGGCATGGCAGACAGTGCTAAGGGAGAGGTGGCATGGCAGACAGTGCTATTGGAGAGGTGACAGTGCTAAGGGAGAGGTGGCATGGCAGACAGTGCTAAGGGAAAGGTGACAGTGCTAAGGGAGAGGTGATAGTGCTAAGGGAGAGGTGACAGTGCTAAGGGACAGGTGGCATGGCAGACAGTGCTAAGGGTGAGGTGGCATGGCAGACAGTGCTAAGGGAGAGGTGGCATTACAGACAGTGCTAAGGGAGAGGTGACAGTGCTAAGGGAGAGGTGACAGTGCTAAGGGAGCGGTTACAGTGTTAAGGGAGGGGTGGCATGGCAGACAGTGCTAAGGGAGAGGTGACAGTGCTAAGGGAGGGGTGGCATGGCAGACAGTGCTAAGGGAGAGGTGACATGACAGACAGTGCTAAGGGAGAGGTGGCAGTGCTAAGGGAGAGGTGGCAGTGCTAAGGGAGAGGTGGCAGTGCTAAGGGAGAGGTGGCATGACAGACAGTGCTAAGGGAGAGGTGGCATGACAAACAGTGCTAAGGGAGAGGTGACAGTGCTAAAGGAGAGGTTGCATGGCAGACAGTGCTAAGGGGTAGGTGGCTGATCTCTCTCGAAGGACGTTGATGTGAGAGGTCAATGTTGGATGGCGCAGCCAACCTTCTAGCCACTACAGATGATAACGTGTCTAGCCTGTGTCACCAAGGAATGGCTCCTGGAGATGTGGGGAGGTCAGTGATGGAGTGCTGCTGCCTGACTATGATAAACGTGGCCTGGCAAACCAAGTTATCAGGTCGGCATGGTGGGCACTCCTCTCGGGGTTGGGCTAAAAAAAAAAATGAAAAAAGAAAAAGGTTTGCTCTCTCAACCGTAGTCAGTGAGAACCACCAGAGAGAATCGTGCAGCGCTCTAGCGATGCCCGTCCTGCTGCCTCTTTGGGGCAACTTCAGGCAGCACAGGACCATGACCACCCCAGCACAAAGAAGGCTGCCCAGTAGCCCTGAAGACAGGCCTTCTAGGGGGGGGGGAGAGGCAAAGATTACCGACACTCATATTTGGCTGACCAACACCACAGACTGGACACTAGTTCATACGGAACCAGAAGCAAATGCTGGACACCAGTTCAGCGGGAAGAAAGAAGAGGAACCACACTCCAGTCTGGGACGAAAACCAGAACAAGACCGGGCCCAAGACTCCTGCCAGCCAAAGCTACAGACTATAGTCTGGGATACCCTGTCCTTAAGGGCCTCAGGCGAACGGAACGTAAAACTCACCTCTTCAGCTTCAGTAAGTGACCTTACTGTGGACTAACTGATCAAGCTGCTGATGGCAGCCACACATCTGAATCGACAGGTCTTCCGGCCGAGAGCTCCCCCCCCCCTCCTTCTTCTTCCCCACCCCTTTCCACTGTTCTCATGCTGTTCCGAGTTCCGCCAGTCGGCCAAGTGTTTGCTTGATCTGCAAACATACTGAAAAGAAAAATCATTATGCCGCCAAACGAAAGAAACAAACAAATTACGAAACAAACACGACCTCACTGGTCTCCTTCAGACAAGACGAACAACATTCAAAACAATGAAAACGAAGCACGAACAGACAGTCACTTCTCTCCTCAAACTGGGCGCACATCCATTTTGCATTTCATTTGAGGAGGTAAGCGACTGTTTGTGCTTCGTTTTCATTGTCTCGAATGTTCTTTGTCTTGCCTGAAGAAGACTGAAAAAATCGAAACGAATCATGTTTGTCTCCTAATTTGGTTGTGTGTTTTGTTAGGCGGCATTGTAATTTTTCTTTGAAGTTTGTTTCAATTCCCGCCTGCAGTCACCTCATACTGAAACTAAACGGCATTGTAATTTTTCTTTGAAGTTTGTTTCAATTCCCGCCTGCAGTCACCTCATACTGAAACCAACTCTGAACTGGAAAGTCTGCGATTTCCATCTCTTCGGCGGAGTTTTACTGTATCCTAGGTTACCCTCTTAAAAACTTGATCGGTCAAAGTCTGTGGCTTTGTTCTGACAGCCAATCAGGTCATCACCATTTCGCTCTCAGAGTTGGCAGACTTCTGAGGATTTGCAAGCACATCAAATAGCTTGGGGCAAGCGTTCTGCACCGTAGACCAAGCGATCAAGCAGCGTGGCCTGTAGTACACATGACAGGTGCTTCGGCTCCTAAGTGCGTGCGTGCATGCTTGTGTGTGTGTGTGTGTGTGCATGTTTTGTGTGTGTGTGTGTGTGTGTTGTGTGTGTGTGTGTGTGTGTGTGTGTGTGTGTGTGTGTGCTGGTCAGACTCAACAACGTGCATCTCCTGGTTAGATGGCAACCTCAAAGCCAAATCAAGTTGTGACAGGTCCTCTGCTAGGATTACCGAATAGCTTTTGGGCACCTGTTGTGTGCCAGGAATCTAGGTCATATGAAGTTCACGTTTATTCCTCCCTGACTAGATTTGACTGAAAGTCTTCCCAGCCTCTTCTGCCATCATCTTTGGGGCTGTTCTCCTCTTCTTGAGATCTTTTGCTTGAGATCATCTGTATCTGTATCTGTATCTGTAACTGGTCGTTGTCGGAGCAAGCGAGAGAGAGAGAGAGAGAGAGAGAGAGAGAGAGACAGAGACAGAGACAGAGACAGAGACAGACAGACTGACTGACTGACTGACTGACAGAGAGAGAGAGAGAGAGAGAGAGAGAGAGAGAGAGAGAGAGAGGTGTGAGGAAAAAGATGGTGATGGAAAGCAGGGGGGCTGGGGGTGGGGAGGGGGTGGATGATAGTGGCTGTGATTGTCACGTCACAGCCCCAGGTGAGGGGGGTGGATGATGGTGGCCGTGATTGTCACGTTACAGCCCCTGAAGCTGCCAGTGTTGTGGGGCCCTGAGAAGCACTGTCCTCGACTCTCAAACCAGTCAACCGTGAGCAGTCGTGCACCACCCTTGGAAGCCAGCGCTGCGTTCACATGACCTAGGGTGCAAGCATTGAGACATCAAGGTTCACGTGTTGGCACAGGCAATACGCAGGTGGACAGGCCTACATGGTTTCCTGAGAGATCAGTCCAGCCAGTCAGTGGCACAATGCGCTCACAGAGCGTGGTGATTGTGTGGCGCATGGAAGTGGAATTAATGACAGAAGATAACAACACCAATTGCATGTCATGCAGTCGATTAATTAATATTATGTTGATATGTTACCAGAAAAGTAATCAATGTGGTAATTTAGGCTCATTCGATGAATCACCGCATAGCCTGACATATTCATTTAATGGGAAGTGGAGAGAGAGAGAGAGAGAGAGAGAGAGAGAGAGAGAGAGAGAGAGAGAGAGAGAGAGAGTGAAAACGCAGATGTTTTTTTCAGGTAAAGGCCATTGCCTTTTATGAAGGTTGATGGGGGTGGAGGTGGCGGTTATAGAGAACGTAATAACAGTTAGTGAATTTCACAGACAATTAGAAAGACCGAATGGACGTCCTTCTCACGAAATGATAACTGATCAAAACTGAAATCCCCTGAACAAGTAGACAGGGAAATTTCTTACCGTGCTTTGATTCTAAGATGCCATGGGCATGACTTCACCAAAACTGACAGGGATCCCTGGAAGACTTTGTTGGCAGGCCTATTTATTGCGCTCTTAGACAAGGTAATTTGCAGCTGCAAACAACCAAACAAAATGCAGTTCGTCTTCTTTTCCATTATTGCATAGTGGAGAAGTCAAATCCATACCAGCATATTTACTGTAATGATGCCGGTGTTGTGCAATGTCTTCCCAGTCCAAATTTGATCATAATTAACTTCAAGTGTTTGCCTAGATCCATTCACAAAGTTTGACATCGTGTACGACATAAAATGTCCGATACATGGTAAAATCTATCGCTATTTTTTTTTTTTTCTTACATGAAAGAAGTTCAATCCCTGCCACCTGCATGCGATCAATGTCTTTAAATTCACATAGAAATAATCTGTCATTTTGCACGCCTTGGTTTATCCAAACAAAACCAATTTTAATTGATATAGTTTACAACAGACATTCGAAACGCCGTTTTCAGAGAGAGAGAGAGAGAGAGAGAGAGAGAGAGAGAGAGAGAGACAGACAGACAGACAGACAGACAGACAGACAGACAGACAGACAGAGACAGAGAGAGTCGTGAACTTGCATACGCGGACACTGTGGGATACACAAGTTGATACATTTGTACACAGACACAGACACGGACTGGCACTTACATTGCCTCGCACAGGGACACTGCGGAACAGACACGTAGATACACTTGTGCACACGCACGCGCACGCACACGCGCACGCACGCACACGGACACACACACACACACACACACACACACACACACACAAAGACAGAGACAGAGACGGACAGAGACAGACAGACAGTCGTGTTGGCCAGACGTCAGATCTGTCATCTTTTGACGTATGCTAATGTTGTGTATGCCTATAGACACCAGTCCCGCCTTGGCAGTGGTCCAAGCTGCCTGTGGCTTGCTGTTGGCCTATGTGAAATGCGTGCAGTGACCCGTCCGTAGAGACTGCAACCGAAACTGGAACCAAAACTACACTTCCTTACCTCCTCCCCCCCCCCCCCCTCCTGCACCCACTACCTTTATTTCTCTCTGTCTCTATCTCTATCCTCAAAACCGAAAGTCGAGTAGCCATACGTCCTTTACTATTTAAAGAATTATTTTGGAAGAAACCTAAAGTTGGGTGGTTTAAAGTCTCGATCCCCACCCCCAAGTCCGTTGTTAACGGCCATACCGTTATGTTTGTTGTGTACAACAAGAACGAATAGTGCATTCGGAGGCAGTGAGTAGTAATGGCATCGAGTACCGCGATGCAGTCCTGGTGTCTTGGTACCAAAACAGAACGAAATAAACATACATTTTACAACATCACCCTTTTCCAACTTCCAAGTGCAAAAAAAAAGAAAAGAAAAAAAAGAAATCAAATTTTACGACATCCCCAATTTTCGAGACCAAAACCGAATCGAGTGTTAAAGTCATTTGGTTTAGTATGCAAAGTCCTTCATTCTGTTTTGCCGTATTTCTCGTCCCGATCGAGTGCGGATGTGGATTCTGGAACAGGGAGATGAGGTCCACAGCTGGCTTGGTGGTGTCTGGGACTTCTCTGGGGAAGCGGGAGTGCTGTGCGTCTCAGGAGAGGTTGACCTGAACGGCATCTTTGGGGAAGGAGTGGCAGGAATCTTCTGGAAAGATGGAGTGGCAGGAGTTTTCAGGGGAGGTGAAGCAGCAGGCGTTGGCATGAGTGGGGCCAGTGTGCAGTAAGGTCGGTCGCCAGCAAGACGCATAGAGGGTTGCGTCGTGGGGGTCGGATGGTTGGTTTCCGACTGTGGCGCTGGGGCCTGGTCTGCCATCTTCTTCAGGTGCACCCGGTTCCGGCGGTAGGTTGCTCCATCTTCAGCTTCAACGTTGTAGGATCGGCCGTTGCTGCAGGTGACTGTGGCTGTGCTCGATTTCTTCTTGCCATGCGTGAGTGGTTGCATGACAACGGCATTGCCTTCTTCCAGGGGTGGTGAATCTTTGGCTCGCTTGTCAAAGTTCTTCTTCTGCTTCATCTGGTCAGTGCGCAGCTTCTGAATGTCTGACTCCAGGCTGAATTTTGGCTTCAGCAGGGCTTCGCATGTGGGCAGTAGTGTCCTTGTGCGTCTATTGAAGAGGCGCTGTGCAGGACTAGTTCCAGTGCTCTGACTCGGTGTGTTCCGGTAGTTCAAGAGGGCCAGGGACTGGTCTCCATCCCTATTCTTCCTGAGGAGGGACTTTGCAGTTTTGACAGCGGATTCTGCCTTTCCCTTGCTCGTGCTGTTGTAAGGGCTGGACGTTCTGTGTTCAAAGTCGAACGTGAATGTGAACTGTTTGAAGTTTTAAGAGGTGAGTTGGGGACCATTGTCGGAAATCAGTACACAGGGTGAGCCATATCAGGCAAAGTAAGCTTGCAGTTTCCAGATGACGGTAGTTGCTTTGGTGTTTTCAAGTCTGTCTATTTCCCAAAAGTTTGAGAGGTACTCTACAGTCACCATGTAGTCCTTTCCATCCATTCCATACAGGTCAACACCTATCTTTTCCCACTGTCATGAGGGAAGTTCATGTGGTTGAAGAGTTTCTGGTTGGTTTGAGGACTGGTACGACTGGCAGATTTCACATGCAGAGATGAACTGTTTGATGTTGCATGTCATCCCAGGCCAATACAGGCATTCTCTGAGCACGCATCGATTCCAGAGTGTGTGGAGTGGAGCAGCTGCTTCATTTCTGAACGCATGCTGAGTGGTATCACGACTCTGTCTCGTTTGATGATTAGTCCATTTTGCACGGATAGCTCATCACGGAAGCTGTGGTATGGGGCGAGTTCCATTGGTAGGCTGGATTTCTCATCAGGCCAGCCACTCATAATAACAGATTTCAGTTTCTGGAGAGTCTCGTCATTGTTAGTTGCGTCTTTCAGTTTTTCGAGCCCCTCTTTTCTGATGAGGACAAAGTCGAGCATGTTGATGTGCTCAATACCTTCCTGCTCGCCTGGCTTGTTCAGGAAAGCTCTGGACGGGGTGTCGGCGAGAAGCATTTCTTTGCCTTTCTTGTAGGTGACGCTGATATTATACCCTTGCATTCTGACCATTAGGCCTTGTAGTCTTTTTGGAGCTGATGGCAGTGGCTTTTGGAGGATGGCTTCCAGTGGTCTGTGATCACCCTGGACTTTGACTGGTCGTCCAAACGTGTACTGGCGAAACTTCTCCATGGCGAACACGATGGCCAGTAGCTCCTTTTCTATCTGAGCGTATCTTGTTTCGACGTCTGTCAAGGCACGACTAGCGCAAGCGACTGGACGCTCATTTTGAAGGAGCACTGCGCCGAGGCCACTCTGGCTTGCATCACACTGAATCGTCAGTTCCTCTTCAGGATTGTAGAAGGCCAACACTGGAGCTTCTCTGATAAGTTTCTGGACAGTTTCAAAACCTTTGTCATGAGTTGATGTCCAAGTCCACGTGACGTCTGCATGCATAAGTTGTCTGATGGGCTCAAGTACTTCTGACAGCTTTGGGAGGAACTTGGAGAGGTAGTTGACGAATCCACAGAATCGTCTGACGCCTTCAACATCTTGTGTTTTGGGCATCTTCAGAACAGCTTCCAGCTTCTCTGGGTCTATCTGTAGGCCATCTTTGGTCACCAGGTGTCCCAGAAAGGAAATCTCTGCTTTTCTCAGCTCAGCCTTTTCTTTGTTCAGCTTCGCACCAAGGATGCGGCACTTTTCCAAGAGAGTGATAGTTTTTTTTTCCATGGTCCTCAATGTCTACACCATGGACAATCACATCATCAGCCACACCAATCACACCTTCAAGTCCTTCGAGTGCTTGATCAAGGCGCTTCTGGAACAGTTCACTGCTGACAGATGTTCCAAATGGTAACCCTTCCAGCGGTATCTTCCATACAGTGTCTGAAATGTGGTTAGCATGCTTGACTCTTCATCCAGATGAACATGCCAGTATGCACTGCTGAGATCCAGTTTTGAGAAGACCCCTGCGCCAGTCAGTTCCGGCAGG
The DNA here is from genome assembly GCA_033310375.1 of Conus canariensis. Lineage (NCBI taxonomy): Eukaryota > Metazoa > Mollusca > Gastropoda > Neogastropoda > Conidae > Conus > Conus canariensis. The sequence continues at coordinate 20,784,369 of CM065736.1, read as the reverse complement.
ATGTCATCAATGACAGGGAGTGGGTAGTGTTCTCTTTTCAGAGCCTTGTTCAAGGGTCTTGGGTCGATGCAGATTCACAGATTGCCAGATTTCTTTGTTGCCCCTACCAGCTGGTAGGTTCTTCCACAGGCGTGACGACATCTGCTTCAGTGAGCTTCTCAAGCTCAGTTTTCACCTTCTTCTGTATGGCATGAGGAATGTGGCAAGATGATTAGATGACCAGGGTAATGGTTTCATCAATCTGAAAGTGAGGTATTCCTGGAAGGCTGCCTTGGTCATCAGCTTAATCTGTGTAGCTTAAAAGAATGTCTGTGCTCTCTCCAACCTTGGATATGCTTTCAAAGTTCTGGTAGTGCACTGTGATCAGACCCATGTCTTCTGACGTCTTCTTGCCAAAGAGTGTAGTGAGGTCCTCCTTGACCACTACAAAGTCGGCTTTGAAGTGGTTTCCCGTTTTGGGATTGGTCAGATGCAGTTGAGTCTTGCCTTGGGCTTTAATCGTGGAGCCATTGTAAACGTGCAGCTTGGTTCTGCATTCTTGTAGATTGCTCTTTTTGATGGGTCGTGTCGAGATTACATTGACACTTGCCCCTGAGTTGATTTGGCAGACGACCTTCTTGCCCTCAATAATCATCTCAACCTTGATGATCTTGTCTCTCCTTTCATGTCCCACGGACAGCAGTTGTTCATCTCCAGATTCTGATTCTTGAACAGCATGAAGTTTCTTCTTTTGCTGGCATCTCACAGCAAAGTGGTTCTTTTTCTTACAGAGTTTACAGGTTTTTCCCCATGCAGGACATGTTTCCTTTTTCAGGATGTGTCTGAGCGCAGAATTTGCAGCTTGCTTTCTTCAGCGTCAAGTTTTTTCTAGCTCAAGATGAGATGGCATGAGCTTCTCCAGAAAGTTCATTTTCACTTATTGCTCCAAGTTGTTGGGAAGTGGTCCCAATTGCCCTGCATCTGTCGATACATGACTGAAGTGTCAGATCTACCTCCTGTAGTAGACCTTCCCTCGTGGTCTGGTCTCTGATACCAAGAACAATGTGGTCTCGCAGCAGTGAGTTCTTCATATGGTCACAGAAATTGCAAGTTTTCATGAGAGTTCTGAATGTGGCTTCATAGTCCTCAGAGGGCTCATCCATCTTTTGATCCCTCTTGTTAAAGACGTAAGTTTCATTTGTCTTTCCTATGAAGTAGTTCTCAAATGCGTCTATGTCAGCCACTGTGTGGACATCACCGAGTTTCATCCCGTTGTAGATCATCAGTCCATCAGGGCCTAAAGTGTGGAGGAACAGAGCTTTCTTGTAGGCATCAGTTTCATCATGCAATCTAGCTATGATAACATAATAGTCCCACATCTGTCTAAAGAGTTTCCAGTCTGCACTGCCTTTTTTAACATTTAGGTGAGGTGGATGGCTTACTGTCGCAGTATGATGTTGCTGAGATTGTCCTCCTTCAGCCATGGTAAAGAAAGTAGTGTGCACCAAATAATATTAGGCCTAGTATCTAGCTGAACGTTTGTATGACGTTGTTGAATGTCGGTAGATGGGAGAACAAAAGATATATTCTACTCACGGTTTCTTGACAGCATCTAGAGACGACTACTTGCCCCCAGTTTCTTTTTCTTCTTCTTCCGTAGAGTCTCCACAATCAACAGGCTGATTATTTTGAGACTGAAACGGGGGATCTGCTCGGTAAAAAAAATATTCTAATTCCTATTTCATTAACATGAAATTACTCACATTCATACCACAAAGTGACACCCCCCACCCCTATCTTACCTACTCACTAGCCTACACAAAAAAAAGCAAAAACAAAAAAAAAAGTAAAAGCTAAGTGCGGAGCTGCCAGCATGCTACCACGCTCGCTTTTCATCCATTACTATGGACTAGCTGACCCCAGGCTGCAGTAGGCAGCTCAGGCCCGCAACATCCTTCCACTCATCCATTCACACAACAAGACAGCTTTATGAAGAAATCTAGTGAAGATTTACATCCTTCCACTCATCCATTCACACAACAAGACAGCTTTATGAAGAAATCTACTGAAGATTTACATCCTTCCACTCATCCATTCACACAACAAGACAGCTTTATGAAGAAATCTACTGAAGATTTTGGCATCAACAGTATCCTGGGGGAGGGAGTTCTAGTCCACAATTGTTCTTGGGAGGAACGCCATCAGCCGGTAGTCGGTGTCTGCAGCTAATTGATTAAACTGCTGATCATGACTTCGTCGCTCTCTCTTCTTGGGAGGATGGAGCTGCTGTTTCAACCTTGGGCAGCTGACTAAGTTGTTCTTGATTTTATAGAACATGGAGAGCCCCTTGCTTTTTTCCTTCTGTTCTCAAGGGACGTCCAACCTAGAGTCTGCAGCATGTTGGTAACGCTGGCAGTACGTTGGTAGCGGTTAAGCACAAAGCGGGCTGCCCTACTCTGGATTTTTTCTAACTTCACCTTGTGCTGTTTCTCCTATGGGTCCCAGATGGATGCCGAGTATTCTAGCAGAGGCTTAACAAACGTTTTATAGGCTTTAGCCTTTATGCTAGGGGAGCTGATTTTCAAATTACGTCTGAGAAACCCCAGGGCCTGGTTGGCTTTGGTCCAGATGGAGTTGATAGCATCTTGACAGCAACTAGAGAAGACTACTTGCCCACAGCTATTACCACTGCTTTCACCGCTGCCACCATGTTATGTTTGTCGAGTACAACAAGAACGAATAGTGCATTTGGAGGCAGTGAGTGGTAATGGCGTCGAGTACCGCGATGCAGTCCTGCTGTCTTGGTACCGAAACAGAACGAAACAAACATTCATTTTACAGCGTTGAAAGCACCGGTTCTCATCCCAGGTCCGTTCACAGTCTGCAACTGTCACCTGCCGGTACGTGTTCACGTGAATGTGGCGCTATGTGGCTTTGTTTATGACAGTGAAGACAGGAGACAATAATTATTGAGCTCTGTCAACATGTGTTATGCTGGGTTGGATGGGATACGGTGAATTAAAGTCGTATAATCTGGCTCAAGGAACTCTCGGCAAACGACGCAGTTACCAGACCGGTGAGTCCCCTTACAACCTCTTCCTCCCAAAGAAAGAATATTGTTGTTTAGCAACTTAAAATACCGCGCATTGACGCTTAACTCATTCAACACTCAAGAGAACAAATGTCAATATTCTTGTTGTTGTGTTGGATGGATGAATGGAACACGAGTGATGTACCTTGTTGATTTGCATTTAAAACCAGGATACAGTGAACTGAAATCAGCCATTTTATTCTGGTTCCCATAAACAGCAAAAGTGAAGGATTTTACCGTCATAATTTGACGCTCTAACGCCTACTAACTCACCCCCGTTTTCATTCTTTTGCCACCCACTTCCCCTTTTAAAATGAAAAAAAAAGAAGATATTTGTGTATTTATTTATGTATTTAATAGTTTTAATTTATCTTTGATGTGTCACACACAACACACACACACACACACACACACACACACACACACACACAGAGTCACCTAGGTGACTGTGCCTTGACACAGTACACACGCAATCTGTGTGTGTGTGTGTGTGTGTGTGTGTGTGTGTGTGTGTGTGTGTGTGTGTGCGCGCGCGCGCGCGCGCGCACGCACGCGACATCATTTCAATCCTGGCACTGAGAGTATGAACCAACGGAATAAGATCCAGCAGTTTATCCAGCCTAGCGTCCTGCTTCGATTGGATTTCCTTTTGGTCATCCATGCAGGGTTGGCATACCCACTGGATGTTGGCATTCAGAGGGTCAGTGAGTGTGTAAAAAGTGTCTTTGTTCAGGTCAGTGCATCGAAAGTGACACCAGTTCTTACACACGAAGCACTCAATGGAGTCCTCCTCTTCATCTACTGCATTTTCGCAGTAGTTGCACTGCCATGCAGACATGGCCACTCTGGACCGTCCGTGACTGCTATTCTTCCTTTGGTATGTACCGCCACCATTGCCCGATGCCGAGCCTTTTGGCTTACCAAAGCCAGTGCTGCTGGTACTACCAGTACCGGTTTTACTCTCTTTCTTTCGTTTTTCAGACATATCTCATGAACTTTGTATGAGATAGAAAAATAAAAATGAAAGTGAAAAATTTAGCAATTGGGTGATTTGCAATGGTTTACTTTAGTGCAGTGCTCAAAAGAATAGATTAAATTAGTAATTAATAATTTATCACTGTAATTCAAACAAAAATGAAACCTAAAATGAAAGCAAGTCTAAACTGAACATGCATCAACGCAAACGCGGCACGGTTATGAAGATTTGAACTTAACTGAGTTAGTCCGGGTGAAGTGAAGTCCAAGAATTTTTCAAACTAGAAAAAACAGCCACAGAATCTTGACTGTGTATCATTGTTTCGTATGTAGTTCTCCACTGGGTTTTGCGTCAGGTACGTACTGTTGTCTCTGGTGGAGCAGATGCGTCGTCCTGGTTTCTGAGGTGTGATGAAGTCACTCGGGGTGATCGCTGGCACCAGACCCTCAACCACCCTGTAAAAGAATCCTAGCCGTAGCTGAAGCCGCCGTTCTTGGAGTGTAGTGAGCTCATGTTTTCTTAGCAGACCCGTTAGGAAGCCTGGCGTGGTGGAGCGGTAGTCCTTTGCTATGAAGCGCACTGCATTTCTTTGTACGCGCTCCAGCATGTTGATCTCTTGCTGCATGTGCGGGTCTCAAATGATTGTTGCATACTCCAGGACAGGGCGTACGAGTGCAAGGTAGGCAGGAGGTAGGGCTGTGCCTGAGATTTCGCCGGAGAAATCCTAGTGTGCTATTGGCCTTCTGTGTGATGGTGGCGATGTGTTGAGACCACTTGAGGTTGTCAGCGAATTGGATGCCGAGGTATGGGTTATGAGAGACTTGCTGCAGGATGGTATTATTTAGGGAGTAGAAGTAGGAGGAGGTAGAGGATTTTGCAATGCTCATGATGTAACATTTTGAAGCATTGAACCGCATGCCCCATTTGTCTGCCCATGACTCTAGTGACTTGAGGTCCTCTTGTAGAGTGTGGTGGTCATTAAAGTCGTTGATCTCCCTGTAAATGAGGCAGTCATCTGCGAATAGGCGTACTTGGGATTTGACTGCTTCTGGGAGGTCATTTATGTGGCACAGGAATAGGAGGGGGCCGAGCAGGGTGCCTTGTGGGACTCCTGAGTCGACAGTTGTGGCGTTGGATGTAATGCACTCTACCACCACTTGCATGGTTCGCTCTGTTAAGAAGCAGGTAAGCCAGGTGTGGAGGGTGCCGGTGATGCCATAACTGGTCAACTTATGGAGGAGACGGTCATGGGGTACTGTATCAAAGGCTTCTGAGAAGTCCAAAATAGCCATATCCACTTGCTTCCCTTTGATGAAGGATATCAGGAGATCGTTAGTAGTGGTGAGCAGTTGGGTCTCGGTGGAAAAGCCTGAACGGAAGCCGTGGTTGATATTTGTGAGTATTTTTTGTTGTTCTAGGTGGGACATGATATGGCGGCAGACTATATGTTCAAGGAGTTTACAACATACAGATGTCAGTGAGATCGGGCGGTAGTTTGATGGGGTATGCCGATCACCTTTCTTGAAAGCACAAGATATGTTGGCTCCGAGCCAGTCTTGTGGTAGGCGGCCGGTGTCCAGTGAGATCTGAAAGATTGTGGTCAAGATTGGGGCGATGTTGTCGGCCAGGTTCTTAAGTATCCGGTTTGGGATGTTGTCCGGTCCTGAGGCTTTGTTGGGATTTAGCTGGTGAAGCAGCTTGGCTACACCGTGGGTGTCGACATGGATGGGTTTAATATGGGCTGTAGGCTTCTTTAAATTTGGTTGGGTGGACGTTACTGCTGTGGTGAAGACAGATTTGAACTGTTTTAGTAGAATGTTTGCCTTGGTCTGACTGTCACTGTGGAGTTGGCCGTCCTCTCTAAGTGGGGCTACCCCAGAGGAGTCTTGTTTTCTAGACCTGATGTAACGCCAGAAGGGTTTCGTGTTGTTGCTGGCGAGGCCTTCCTGGATGGTTCCGTTGATATATTGCCATTCTGCTCTTCAGAGCTCCCGCTGGCAGTGTTTCTGGAATTGACGGAAGGCAGACCAGTCGTTCTTCACCCTGGCTCGCTGAAACATCCTCTTCTTCCATTTAATCATCCTCCTGAGTGGGGCAGTCAGCCATGGCAATGTGCTTGATGGTCTGAGTAGGAAGGTGGGTATGTTTGTCTCCATTGATGTATTCAGTAGGTTTTTGAAGGTAGTCCAGAGGCTGTCGATGTCCTTCCCCGCTCTCTTTTCTTCTTCAATGATGTCCACAGCATTTTTCATGTCTTCTTTGAGCTTCTCCCAGTTTGCCTTCCCAAATCTATAGCATTTACATGCTTTCTGGTGGTGTATCTGGGGCTTTGCATCAAAGTCTGAGACCACAACATCATGGTCTGAGATGCCTGGGACATTCACTGAGGTCTTGACAAGGGGGGGTTTGAGGTGAACACCAGGTCCAGGACATTGGGGCCTTGGGTCGGGGTTAGTTGGATTTGGGTTAGCAGGTGTTCAGATGTGATGTCGACCAGGGAGTTGCACATCATGGTCCTTTCCCGATGATCCAACACTGTGGGTGGACCAGTCGATGTTTGGGCAGTAGAAATCCCCGGCTAAGATCACCTCTCTTTGCTTCTTCCCATTTTCTGTTAATCTATTTAGGGATTTGTTGAGTTCTTTGATGTCATTTGGGTTTCGATCAGGTGTGTAGAATGCCCCAGTGTGTAGGTCCTTCTGGTTTTTCATCTTCACCTTCACCCATTCTACTTCGCAGTCAGTCACCAACTGAGGTTCCTCTGAGGATGTAATGTTTTTGTGTACTAGTATAAAGACACCGCCTCCATTTATATTGCGATCGTTTCTGTAAACTTCATACTGGGGCGGGAACATTTCAGCTGATTTGATGGCGTCTTGGGTGGGGGGGTTTCCTGGTTTTATGCCTCTGAGCCATGATTCAGTGCCGCAGACAATATCTGGCTTGATGTATTGTATTGCCGCTGCTAGTTCTTGTTTCTTGGCACCTACACTCTGACAGTTGACGTTCATAACCCTTAGATTTGTCTTCCTCGGGAGTTCAAAGACTGATGAGGCAGATGATTTTGTCTTCTGCCTTCCTCTATCTGAGGAACTGAAGTTAGGGGTGCTAGTAGATGACACACTGCTTGATATTTTGGGGCTGCTGGCCCTAGGGGGTGAGAAGGTTCCGGATGAAGCCACGGATTCAATGTGGCTATGTTGAAGGGGGTCGTAGAAATTGGAGCACTCTAGTTCATAACTGCGGAAGGTGAGGAACTGCAGTTTGTACTGTCACAGCAGGGGCAGATCCATGCTACTGTTGGTCGACTTAGGGCCTCATATTCTGCTGATCCTACATCAACACATGCATGATGGAACCAAACATCGCATGAATTGCAGCATATACCCTTGCAGGATCAGGTGACGGATTCTTGGCAAAACCCGCATGGGTATACTGAAGCATTGGGACCTGGGTTTATTTGCACGTCACCAGACAGCATGATTGCTAATAGGGCCGTACAAGGGTACTCTGTGCACTTACCCAGTGCTTTGTTGACGTGGCGACGATGGACTGAGAACACAGCCTCAAGGCTGGAGGGGTTTGATGGCCATGAGCTGGTATTTCTACAAGTTTGTCCATATGGCTCATGTCCATGACTGTGGCAGTCGGGGATGGGAACTGGCAAGAGTCGCTGTTGGATAGTCAGTAGGATCACGGTGACAAAAATTCCTTTCAGCATGGTGGTTTTGCTATCTAGTTCAATTTTGGATTCATGAAGTATACAGGATGATGTATCGTGGTTTTTATCACAGGGTGGTATATTGGGCTGGCGCCAGCGGGACGGCGTCTAGCACATGGTGGGTTGGTGGGTCGTCATTGATGTTATTTCATAAATAAAGCAGGAAAAAGTCACTTACTTGAAGTAGTAGTTGTCTTCACCACTACTGGTGGTGTGCAAGTAATATTTCTGACTTTACCATCGGCGTGTACAGTTCACTGGAGCTGTCGACTGACACCATTTTCTGTCACAGCACAGCCTACACCAACAAGCACTGGTGACTACAGCAGCGAGGCGTAGTGGGTGACAACAGGTCGATGATCACAGGCAACAGCTTCAGTCTGAGAACTCTGTGTTTGGAAAACTACAATATGGTTTAAATGCTAATTTTGTCTATAACACACATAGGCCTGATTTGGTACCGATCAGTTACCGTTCATTTCTTCCAAAATGGCGCCCGTTGTGGTTTGTATTCAGCGAGCTGATCGATTTAACAAAGTTAACTTTATGGTCTACTTGGCTAAGTTGGCGAAAGTTCCTGAGAATTTTCACAACGCGAGTGTCTGGCAGTTGTTTTTGTACGTTCCTACACAGTTTACAGTTCAAATTCTACAGAAAAAACACAATCTATCACAATATTCTGGGCCGTGGTTGAAAAGACGACTGTACTCCTCGGCGCATGCGCAGTCCTCCTGAATTCATACCTTTTAAAGAGTGAAGAAGCTCTGTGGTGCATTCCATGTCATGTGCCACTCAAAATGAAACATATTCTTTTATAATGTTTGGACTTGCATGATGTGAGACACAAACATTTTACAGCGAAAACCTTGTTCAGAGATGTTCCGCCTGATACGATTTTTGAATTCTTGAAAGAGACTAACATTTTTCATGGGATCTGAGATTTTACAGTGGAAAGATTTTTAACAAAATTTCGGGTGTGTTTTTAGATGTATTTTAAAGAGTTGTGTGAAAGAATGACTTGAGTTGATTTTGACGTGGTGACAGCCCTGATATGGCCCTTTGTGGTCGGCTGGGCTATAAGCAACATTACATTACATTATCCTAAAAGGGAAAACAGATATAGCATGAACTGCAAACTGGAGGCCACATATCATATGCAGGTCCATGTCAAGGATTTACACCAAGATTCCTCTTTTACTGTTGTTCTGACATTTCCGTTTGCATAACACAGACACTAATCCCCAGCTTAGAGAGTGGGAGCGAGATGAGAGAGAGAGAGAGAGAGAGAGAGAGAGAGAGAGAGAGAGAGAGAGAGAGAGAGAAAGGAGAAGAACACAAAGATATAGAACTGGGGAAAGTCACTCTGACCCTGTCTACAGGGAGGGGCCGAGGAAGGCTCTTGCTTACGCAGACAAAACAAGTGGCTTACAATTTATCTCACTCTTTTAATTTATCTCACTGAACAATTTCAACAATCAACCACTGGTTTAATTAACCAGAACACGACACTGATTTTGAATCAAAAGATTTCCAAAAACCACGATTAAGGTTAACATCAAACATAAAATAAATCATCAAAACAGTTCAGCCCAGCATAAACATCATCCCATCCCTGAGGTTCCGCAGGTACATTGAGACGGGTAGCAGAGTATGGGTATTTGCGGACTAGACCAGGGACAACTTTGGATGCAGGGTAAATGAGGGTAATTTGGGCAAGGTTGGAGGTAGGACGGGTAAGGAGGAAAATAAAAATGTGGCAGAAATAACGACGAAGTCGACGAAACGGATGGCCCCTGGGAATAACACATAACACAATACATTAGCCTTCTATAGTGAAGAAATCTACTATTAAAAACTACAAACAAGAGCAACACCGCTGAACATAAAAGAACACATCAATCTTGCCACACACAACAAATACCCCAGCCAATCGGCAATCTTAACCCACTAGCGTGGAGGCATTATGCCTTTCACACTCTCTCTTCCATAATAAACATTCAAGCCCTTGCACAGAAATAACCAGCAAACATCCTAAAAACATTCCTACGTCAATACAACAACAATTTGTCTCCACAAACTTCTAGTACTGAGAAAATCTCAAATGTAGCAACACAATACATGCTAACAAAGCTAAACAACTCTCTTCTCCTTAGTTGCAGGGGTCATTCCATAAGAACAAAGGAATAAAAAGGTTTCCCCCTGGAACTAGGCCCTAACTATACAAATCTTCTACTACTATAATAATTTAATGCCAGGAGTATTGGGCTAAATTATGAATCCCTAGCCCTAGGCACAACATGGTTAGCAATGATCCTTAAAAGAAGGTGAGAGAAAATATACAGACGGAGGGAAACCAAATGAGAAAGAAATTTAGACTGGAAACTAAGATTAGACTCTTAGCTCTGTTCGACTTGAGAAGGGAGAGCACAAGAGAACTGAATAAGCATGACAGAGAAAATAAGTCTTAATTTCTTTAACACGCCTTAGTACTATTTCAAACAAGACAGCCTACTAAAATCCTGTAGAATGGCCAGGATCCTTTCCCCAATTTCAAAGTGTCTACCAAAAGCACATGGTAAACTCAACCGGTTCAACATACCAACTTGACCAGTATCTAGACAAGTCCAATCATAATATGATCAGTAACTATATTATACAGGCTTAGTTTTTAGTCTAATCTACTTATAATCTTACTACAGCTTACTAACCTTGAATTAAGAGACCACTTTGCCCACTTTGTTTTCCCTCTAGAGAGACAACGTGGTTCCTCCTCTCTTCAGCCGGTCAAAAAGGGAAAGTACTTCTATGTCAAGGAACAGGAAATAGGGTGTGGAACTTGCCAGGAAACAGGAAGTAGGTTGGGGAACTTGATTATCATTTCCCTAAATTAATTACTTCTAGTAACTTTCCCAACAATATTTTTGTATACAAAGAATAAAAATAGTAAACTAGAACCAAATCAAAATACATTATCTTCAATTCCACAACCTTCTTTTTACCACTCAAGGGGAACAACTCTCCAAAGGAAACAACTTAACAAGAGACTAAAATTACGGTTACTTCCCTTGAACTGTGCTTTGTGTAGCCCGACCAGTCCTCTGTCATGCTGTCTACACATACATTGAAATTGCCTTGAAAGCGTACCTTGAATTTGTGTGTTGCTCTTTTCCCTTCTTTTTAAACTGATAATAAAAAGTAATTTGTAGATAAGTGTTGCGTGGCCCACTTCTCTTTATTACTGGGCTTTTCTGTATTTAAGTCCTATTCGTAATTTAGATACAAAATGTGACATGATTCATTTTCTTGAGATCAGTTCTAATATCACATTGGCAGTTACCAGGTCACAAGGTGAACTGAAATGAACTGTTGAGAAATGGGTGTTAGCGTGAGCAGTTTCAGCGATACTACTGTCCATATAATTATTACTGAACATTAAACAACATGGCATTAGCCATGTAATGACTGAAACTGTGATGCTTTCTCATGTGAAGGGATTTTGTTAAATTAGGTACCAGCAGGCAATCCACGGTAACCAGCACTAACTCTGGTGCCAGGCGAACAGTTGAACATGGAATGAATATATTGTTGTAGAGACTGATTGCATTAACTAGTAATTATAAAAGCACCTGGACATGAAATATGCATCTACCAATCAGTTATTGCAATGAATCTATCCTTGTTTCTGAAAATTGTTTGGGAGGGTAGGGAGGAGTGATTGCAAGGGTGGGAACAGTACACTTGAGGATTTTTTGTTTTCAAATTATACATACAATGGGAAAGTTGCATAAATTGTTGATCACGACCAAGAGTTTGATACTCAGTGTATGGATCGAAGCAAAAGATAGGCCAAAATTCTGTATATAACTGAAATGTCACATGTTTTCCCCCTATTTCTGGAATAGCAATGTGGGTCTGACTTAGGCAACATTTTGGAATTTTTGAATTTCACAAATAGCCATCAATACAGCATATTTTTGGCAGTGTGAACACTTTTCTCTTTTAATGATCTGCAGATTTAGACCCTGTAAAAAAAAAACTGCCACATGATCCTGACTCCTGCATTATGAATTTTACAAATAAATAATGAAAATGATTGAATTGTTCATTATATTGAACCTTTGTCAGTTATTTTACCCCTTAAAAGCTGCTGCACAATGTCTTACATGACTGACAATGGACGTCTTGGGCAAGGCTACTTAGCTGTGTGGTCTGGGCCTGGTGCCACAAACAGCTTTGTAGAAGTTGAGGTAAAGGCCCATAGTCTAATGGCCTTAGGGGCAAGGAACTGTGAGGTTTACCATACCTGAGCATGGGATAATGAAAGGGGCCTCACACCCCTCATTCTCCGCTTTTAACCTTCGCTGAAGTGAATCAGGAAACCGTTAACTGCTGGGTTGATAGATGGGGTTTTCCAGCAGAAAAAATCTGACCGTGTGAGAAGTTAAAATCTGTGACTGTCGGCTTTGCAGGCAAAAGCTTTTATCTCCCTATGGGCTCCACCACCAATGATTTCCTGTTATGAGATTTATTTGTGTTGTCTGGTCACCTCACGTTTTTGCCAAGTTGGTGAATTAATTGCCTTGATTACAGTTTACATCTGAAACAAAGTCTTGTCTCTCAATTAATCATGGACTATGAAAACAAAGTGTTCAATAGTCTATGGAGATGTATCCCACTCAAATAAGAAATGAAAATCAGACACACTCTTACTCATGTAAACAAGACAAACAAAAGAGAAAGAAATATTATCTCCAAGATTTTATTTTCCAAGTTTTTGAACAGAAGTATTCCAACAGAAATTCTGAATCAGAGAATCAGTCATAACGATCACCAAGTATGACTTCATTCTTAAAAAGGGTGAAATCACAAGAATTCATAATCTAGCTCTTTAACTTTCTGGTGGTATTTTATAAGAATGGTTTTATTTCACATTATTATTGATAACTTACTCAGTTCAAATGGCATTTTTCCAGATAGATCAAGAGATTGATCAATGGATGGATGGGTAGATGTAGATTGAGAGAGAGAGAGGGGCGGAGGGAAGGGTGTGTGTGTGTGTGTGTGTGTGTGTGTGTGTGTGTGTGTGTGTGTGCCCAATATATTTTCTGCTCATCTTCAGTTAGTAATTTATCAAACAAATGTATAAGTGATCAGAGAGAGAAAACAAACTACACCACTTTACTTAATCTTTTCATGGAATTGTAGTAATTAATGCAGTCTGGTGAGATTAATCTTTTTGTGACGCGCCGAGCGATGGTGATGTCAACTCGGTCACCCCATTCACGCCGAGCCGTTCCGTGGTGATGGCGACGCTGCTGTACTCCCTGGACGTGCCGGCACAACTATAAAAAAAAATCCCCTGTTCTCTCGTCTACAGTCTAAGGGATGCAGCTGCTCTAAATATTTAGAACAGGGTTCTAGCCACTGCAAGGGTAAGTTCACATGCACTATAGATGACTGTTGTATATTACGAGTGCCTATGATTGGTTCGGCTGTATGCGGTAGTTTGACAGACAAGGGAGATAACGGGGGACTGCCGGTTACCGCCAAACTGAGATAAGCACACGACGCTCTTTCCCACTTGGTCTAGCTTCAGCTTGTAAATAAATGTAGTTTGGAAATCAACAGGTTGTCTTAGTCAATTCTGTGAGAATATGACATCTGGCGACGAGGATGGGATCGTGCAAGATGCTGTGTGAAACCGGGCAACAATGTTGAAGGCCTAGTCATAAGTGCACATCTGCCGACATCGTAACGGGAAAACCAGTACAGGCTAATACGGTTAATATCGACACGTCAGGCTTCAAGGGAAAACACTGTTAGGCCTACCATCTAGCTTAGACTCCGAGGCTGACACCAGAAAGGACTCATTCAAGCTGAAATCAGGTCAGATCTGAACAATCTGTGATTTTTTCCTTCTTGTTCTAACCATTTTTTTTTTTCTTTTTCATTTACTGTTGACAATCACAATGGCACAAGTTGGTAAACTGGAAGAATTTGATGTTACTACATGTGATGTTGACACCTATTTTGAACGTTTAGACTGTTTCTTTCTTGCAAATAAGATCGAAGACAATGCCAAAGTTCCCACTTTCATAAGCTTAGCAGGGCCCAAAACATACAAGCTTCTAAAATCGCTGTGTGCTCCTGAAAAACCTTTGGACAAGACAATAGGGGACGTCAAACAGGTGCTGAAGTCTCACATCAAACCAGCAGAGTCGCTCATAAGTAGAAGAACGAAATTCTATGCTAGGAAACAGGGATGCAACGAATCCATCACAGACTTTGTGGCGGCCTTGAAGGAGCTAGGTGCTGAATGTGAGTTCGGACAGTTTCTGAACGAAGTGCTGAGGGACATTTTCTGCATCGGAGTAGCCAATGTGGAAACACAGAAGCAACTGCGGACAGGGACTGCACCGAGCTTTCCGGATGCAGTAAAAAGCGCACTGGCGAGAGAAGCACTAAAGAAAGACATCGACACCCTCTCCTTGCCGGCACCCACGGAATGTCATCGTGTGGAAGGCGGACAACCAAGTGGACGACCTCACTCTAGAACAGGGGGTACACAGGGAGGCAGAAGAAGGTTGCCCCCAGGGTCAACTCGAGAGTGTTACCGGTGTGGCAGAGCAGACCACGATGCAAGGGACTGCAGATTCAAAACCTACGAGTGCAGGCTGTGTGGAAAGAAGGGACATCTGCAAGCAGTGTGTTGTAGCACGGGTGCTACCAAGCACATAGATGTTGAAGAAGAAGATGATGACTACAGTGGACAGAGACTGCAAATACAGCGGATTTTCCACAACCAAAACAAGGGCGGAAAGGGCACAGCACCCTGGACAGAAAGATTACAAGTTGATGAGGTGAACCTGGAGATGGAGATCGACACAGGTTCGGCCAAATCGATCATCGGCAGGGACACCTTTGCCAGATTCTTCAAGGGAAAACAGCTAGAAAAGAAAGCGCCAATCCTCACCACATACTCGGGAAAGCAGTTACCCATGAAGGGAACCCTGCAGGTACAAGTTGCTCACAATCAGCAGGTGTACCAGATGGAGCTGCTGGTAGCAGATGTCACCGGACAACCCCCATTATGGGGAGAGAATGGCTGGCAGAGATCAAAATGGACTGGGCACAAGTGTTCAACCTCCGGCAGACCAAGCAGCTGGATGAAGTGCTGGCCGACCACAAGCCGATGTTTGAGGAAGGTCTGGGGGCCATGAAGGGGTTCAAGGCAAAGCTGCACTTGAAGCCAGAAGCAACACCTAAATTTGTCAAAGCCAGGCCAGTTCCCTTTGCCCTACGTCAAAAGGTGGAGGAATCCCTAGACGAACTAGAAAGAGAGGGAGTGTTGACCAAAGTGATGCGCAGTGACTGGGGCTCACCCATCGTTGTCATACCAAAGAAAACCGGGGAAGTAAGGATCTGTGGGGACTACAAGGTCACCCTCAACCAGGCACTAGACGTGGACCAGCACCCACTCCCCAAGCCCAGTGACCTGTTTGCCACGCTAGCAGGAGGCAGGATATTTTCAAAGCTGGACCTCACTCAGGCCTATCACCAGATGGAAGTAGATGAGGAGTCCCAGCATCTCCTCACCATCACGACCCACAAGGGACTGTATCAGTATCGCAGACTACCATTTGGGATTTCATCAGCACCAGCACTCTTTCAGCGAACCATCGAGCAGATCCTACAAGGAATCCCAGGAGTGGTAGTTTTCATTGATGACATTCAACTGACAGGAACTACAGTTGAGGAGCACTTGGACCGGCTGGACCAGGTTCTACAAAGATTAGAAGAACATGGACTGCAGCTGAAGATGTCCAAATGTGAGTTCTTGAAGGACAAGGTTGAGTACCTGGGTCACATCATCGACAAGGACGGACTTCACCCAGTGCCAGAGAAAGTCCAGGCCATCACTGAGGCCCCAACACCATCAAACGTCAGTGAGCTGAGGTCCTACCTGGGAGTGCTGCAGTACTATGCCAGGTTCCTGCCTAACCTCTCGTCAGAGCTGAGTCCACTTCATGACTTGCTCAAGGACAAGACACCATGGCACTGGACCGACAAGTGTCAAGCAGCCTTCATGCGAACCAAGGAGCTTCTGACATCTGCAGATGTCCTCACCCATTTTGATGTTAACCTGCCAATTCGGCTGGAGTGCGACGCATCCTCTGTGGGGTTGGGGGCAGTCATCAGTCATGAGATGCCAAATGGAACCCATCGTCCGGTTGCCTATGCATCCAGAACTCTGTCAAAGTCGGAGAGGAACTATGCCCAGATTGAAAAGGAGGCACTAGCCCTGGTGTTTGGAGTAAAGAAATTCCACGACTACCTGTACGGTCACCCCTTCACACTTGTGACAGACCACAAACCGCTCCTCACCATCCTTGGACCAAAGAACGGGGTACCAACTCTGGCAGCAGCCCGAATGTAACATTGGGCGCTGATTCTGGCAGCTTACCAGTACCAGCTACAGTTTAGAACAACAAACGAGCACAAAAATGCAGACATGTTGTCCAGACTGCCCCTGAAGACGGAAGACTCAACAGCCAGAGAAGAACCTATTTTCAACATCAACTGCACTGAAGATCTCCCACTGACAGCTGAGCGAATTGCGGAAGTGACCAGAAAGGACCCAGTACTCTCTAAAGTGTGGAACAACACACTCAACGGATGGCCAAACCATGTCAAGGATGCAGAACTACAGCCTTACTTCAAAAGGAGACAGGAGCTCTCAGTTGAGGAAGGTGTGGTCCTTTGGGGTCTTCGAGTGATCATCCCCACATCACTGCAGCAAAGGATCCTGGGGGAGCTACATGAAGAGCACCCAGGAATGTGCAGGATGAAAGCTCTTGCTCGGAGCTATGTGTGGTGGCCCGGCATTGATCAAGACATTGAAGCTACAGTCACAGCTTGCCATGACTGCACCAAGGTGGCCAACACACCAGCAACCGCACCACTGCATCCATGGTCATGGCCGAAAAGACCCTGGCAGCGGGTACACATTGACTTTGCAGAGCATCAGGGACAGAATTACTTTGTTCTGATTGATGCACACTCCAAGTGGCCAGAAGTGATTCCAATGGGAAGCACTACCACTGAGAAGACCATTGATGTTCTTCGACGTCTGTTTGCTTCATATGGGCTACCAGAAGAAATAGTGAGTGACAACGGACCCCAGTTCATGGCTCAGACTTTTGCCAACTTCCTTCGAAGAAATGGGGTAAAACACACGAGAGCCCCACCGTATCACCCCTCCACAAACGGAGCAGCTGAGAGATTTGTCCAGGTACTGAAAAGGAGCCTGAAACGGAGTTCCCAGCTGACCATCCAGCACCAACTGGCAAACCTGTTCAGCTACCGGGCCACTCCACACATGACGACAGGAGTGTCACCGGCTGAACTCTTCCTGAAGCGGCAGCTGAGAGTTCAGCTGGCATTAGTGAAACCAGACCAAGGCGGAACAATCCTTTGCAAGCAGAAGCAGCAGAAGGAGCAGCATGACCATGGCACAAAGAATCTGCGTGCCTTTGTACCTGGGGAGACTGTCGCTGTGAGGCAGTTTCGGGACCCTGACAAATGGGTTTGGGGCACTGTGATGCAGCGCCTGGGGCCGACAAGCTACATCGTGCACATAGCTGGCAGAACCATACATGTACACATTGACCATCTCATACCACCACCGGAAGAAGAAGCCGAAGTCAACACACAGGTGACAGTGGTCCACCCTCCTATAGCCCAAAATAGGCCCACATATCCGTATGCAGAGGCGCGTAACCCCGCGCATTCCCTTGGTCCAACCCCATTAGATCTGTCACCTGTGCCTAACGATGCATCAGTACCAGTTCCATCAGTTCCTGAGCCAAGGGCAGCCACTTTGAGAGGTTCCAGTCCGATGTAGACGAGGTTAGACCAGCCAGGGCCAGTGACGATGCCAGGACGGCCTGCACAGTCACCACCTCCACCCCGAAGGTCGACCCGTGAGCGGAGGGAGCCAACCCGTTTCGACCTATGAACATCAGCTTGCTCAGAGTGCATGGACATTCGTTATTTCGTTTTTGAAAGCACTCCATGAGAACAGACAGAAGGACAATCGAAACTGTGCATGCTACATCGAATTCGTGCATGCTACATCGAAATCGTGCATGACTCGCAAAATTGTACATGGAAAATGAAACCATTGAGATTGAATTGACAGAACACATGACCTCATGGTAAGGGGGAAGGAAGTGTTGTATATTACGAGTGCCTATGATTGGTTCGGCTGTATGCGGTAGACAAGGAGATAACGGGGGACTGCCGGTTACCGCCAAACTGAGATAAGCACACGACGCTCTTTCCCTCTTGGTCTAGCTTCAGCTTGTAAATAAATATAGTTTGGAAATCAACAAGTTGTCTTAGTCAATTCTGTGAGAATATGACAATGACCTTTGTGACCCCAGAGCAGTCCCAACAAAGAGACCCGTCTGGCACTGGGAATTTCTACAAAAGGCATGTGTGAAGTTTCCTGCCTCGCCAGCATATCGGGCAACAGATGAATGACATGGGGTGCTAGAACAGCAAAGTAATTCAGAGGATGAGGGAGGTCAAGGTGTACAAGTTCATCGAAAAGAATCTGAGTTTGATTTATTTGCTCTGTGTATTTAATAGTTTTATACATCATATCGTCAGAAGCCAAAACAGTGAAAAGTGAGTGCAAAGTGCAATGATTTAATTTCTTTTTCTTTCTTTAAGATTCACTTGGATTACACATAGTGAATACCTCAGGCTTTCTCTGCATCTATTCAAAGTAAGAGCAAAACTTTATTCCCCTTTTCTTCCTCATTTGCTGTTGACATACTAGCCAAACAAATGTAAACAAGATTGTGTTCTCCTACGTTTTACTTATGTTAATTCCATAACTGTAGCGGTGCTATTTTACTCAAAATGTATTTACATCTATGCTCATTGCAAAGTTAACGTTTTACCCTTTCCATTGATATAGAACAAGTGCTTGTTATTTCATATTAGGGGACGTAAAATAAAATAAAAAAGTGCAAAAATTGCATGTCTGCAACGGTTGTACGCAGTTGCAGTGCACACATCTGCAGGGAAGTGATGTTGCTCTGCTGCGCCCGTCATGAAAGTATGAATTAATTTTCCAGATCTATTGAGTCAGTTTACCAATTTCCCCTCTTCCCCCAGTTGTACTTGCCAGGATAGTTCTTACAATAAGATCAGGGTACTTGTCTTTGAGAAGGGATGAAAAAAGCCAATTAGCACCTGGCATGCATCATGCCCAAGTTTAAAAGAACTCATTCCCAACAGTTGTTTCCTGAAAAAATCAGGTTCTGTAGGTAACTCCACTTGAGCTGGCAAGTTAGGTAAAATGTGCATTAGGCCAGTTCCACAAAGATCTGTACACAACATGAACCTGGTAAGTCATATGACAAGTGCATATTGCCGGTTATGAAAATCATCTGTAGATGGAATCTACTTGAACTGGCAACACAAAGAAGATGTGTGCTATGCCAGTTTGACAAATATCAGTAGAAAAAATAAACGGTAAACAAGTGGGGTAGCTTGTTTGATGTTGCTCGGAGCAGGCAATACAAATATATCTGCCTTCAAAATGGATTGCGATGGTTCCCTTATGCAGCTAGTGAAGAGTTTTCATATCTGTAATATATTTTCTTAATTTCATGTTCCCAGTTTCTCCATCTTCAACCCCCCCCCCCCCCCTTAAGTCCAAATCTTTGCCAAGTCATTACTATGAAGAAAGTTCAGTTGTTGGCTTGCGCTTGTTTTTTCCCCCACTATTAGATTGTTCGTCTATGTATTTGTCTGACTTTATTCAAGTTTAAAAGGCTGTGCCAGTCTTGAATAAAAGTTACTCTGTGTTAGGTTTTCTTATGGGAGCAAAAGCTACCCCACTTGTTTACTGTTTATTGTTTACTGTTCCCTGCCTCATTTCATTTCCAATCAGTAGAAAAAGTTTACCTGAATCCTGTGTCCATAGCAGTCCCAACAGACACGTTGACAAATCTGCTTCAACCAGCAACCATGTGATGCGCACCTGGCAAGCTGCACTGAGAGTGCTGGGATGTGCCTCTTCTCACAAAAACAAGGATCTTACAATCAAAAAATCTTGAAGCATTTTTCTGTGGCATCTATATTGTAAATTCAGAATGAATGAAGCAACAAAAACTACTCTTTAGTTTTCAAATAGGAGCTGTAACATACAAGGCTCCAAAGCAGTAGAAACATTAAAAACATAAATCACTACCAAAACCTTGGGATGTAATGTTTAGAGTTCCAACATAACAAAGAAAGAAAACTTATCAATCTAATTTAAAAGATCATATTAATTGAAAAATGGATATTACTTTTGAATAATATTGTAAAATATATCTAGTCATCTGTACATGAACTTCTTTCACACATTCATTTTGTAAGCTGTTGACTGCTTGTTGTGCACACCAACACTATTGTTCTACTGAAGTTAAAGAAGATGACAAACACAGCGGATACAGTCCACTAGAAAATGAAACACTGGCATGATGTGGTGAAACTTCATTTCTTGAGAACTGACAATGATATAGTTCAGGTTTGCCAAGATTTAAATCAATTTTGCAATCTCACTCTCTCTATATAAAGATATCTTTTTTTATCCTTCTTCACCATCAAATGTGTCAAATATCAACCTGTAATGAAATTGATCACTGAGCCATGCTAACATTGCATCTACTATTTGCAGTACATTCAGTACTGTTGACCTTACGATGAATTAGATGCTAACCTTTCATCATTTTCATTATTGAACTTGAAGATTTTTTTTTTTAATAGTTTCAACCACTTTAAGATCACACAAACAATGCAGTAGCAACTGCCTCTAAGAAAAGTACCATCTCTATAAACCATGTTAAGAAAATGTTAGAGAAAGTTTCAATCTATTCCATGATAAAAAAAAAAAAAGATCGACCAGTATGATATGCACAGCTATAATCTTGTAAAAGCAACATCATAAAATCAGTTGAATCAAAATTTATAGATGCATCTGACTCTAACAACTCACATCATCTGCCTCTATTTTCAACTGATGTATTTATTTCAATTATTAGAAAAAAATACATACAAAAATTTTTATTCAAGTGAAAACAGTGACAGATAGGTGACCTCAGACCCATTCTGTGGCAGAGGGTCATGTTTGTGTATGAGGAGGGCATCAAACTTGTCATGTATGTAAACATGCCGCTATTTGAGGTTGAAAGACAGTAGGTTCACTTCAATCTCTGATAAATCTCAACAGTCACCAGTGTTCAAATTATGGTGGTTGCAAAGGAAACCTAGGTCAAGTACAGATCAATGTTCAGATCTAGCAAGCATTCAGCATTTCCTGTACTTCATAGGTGATAATTTTGCAAAGGACTGATTAAAACCATAGCAATAAAAGATGCAGACCAAAAGAGTTTTAAAGGCAACAAAAGATTCAGATGAAAAGTTACTCCTTTGTTTTTGATCCCCCCCCCCCCCCCCCCCCCATTTCTGGCTGAAACAAAACAAAAGTGATCCAAATTTTAAATTCTTACTGTTTACATCTTTGCATTTAAAAAAGGGGTCTCAACAGGAGATGTAAACACTGATAGAAAAATTGATCATGATGCAGAACATCATTATGTAAATCGTTTCCTTCCAGAAAACATACACTATTCTAAATTATCTATCACCTCTGATTACAAACTTCATTTTTTGCAAATGATTGTTCTATAAATCACCTAAATACTTTTCCCTCAAATTAAAAAAAAATTCTTTTTAAAATGAACAAAGCCAAAAATGAAAGCAAACAAACAAGCAGCAGTAAGTTTTGGTAAATGGAAAATCCACTTGAACAGAAATAAGGGGAAAAAAAATCACATTCACATGGAAGTGTTCCTAATGGATGCAGTGACTCAAAAATGGAAAAAAAAAAAATTCAAAATGAAAATAAATATGTTTTAAATTCCAACAGGTAGCTTCTGAAAAGCAACAAAAAACAAAAAGAAAAAAAGAAAAAAAAAAAGAAGAAGAAAAATAGAAGAAGAAGGGGGCAGAAGAAAACCCCCCAACAAAAAACGCATTTCTAACACACAAGATAAAAGTAATCTTCAGAATGTTATAATTAACCAAGCAATGCAGGTCATTTCTGGTGGCAAAACGCCACATTCCAGAATTTACGCACTGACTACGAAACAATGGATTGTCAAAAAAAAAAAAAAAAAAAAAAAAGTAAAACAAGCAAAAGATGATGTTTAAAATCATGTATCTTAACTGTGTGGAAAAGCAGTGATTGCCATGGGCAAAACACACTTCTGCCAGTAGACAACTAAAACAAATAAGTCTCCAAGTTGAACACAAAAAATGCTTAACTGCACTAAAAGCTTAACTGCGTATCAAAAGAAAACAAAAATCTTCACTCTCGCACTAACCCAACCTCAACCCAAACAAGTAGTCAGAAACAAAAAGGTGTCATTTCAAAGCCAAAGTTCATCTTCTGCACAAGGGTGTTCCACGTTCCTTAAAACAGAGAAGAAAAAAGAAACTGATGCAAAATAATCTAATCAAACTGATATTATTCATGTGCATGCTCAAACACAAAGAAAAAATAATGACTGGAGACAACCAAAACAAGCATATTCATAATGGTGTGTGTGTGTGTGTGTGTGTGTGTGGTGTGTGTGCGTGTGAAGCAAACAGAAAACAGTCCAAAACAACAAAATCCCTTTACCTTGTGGAAAACAGAGCTATATCATACACGCAGACAAGGAAACCAAGTTTTTTTTTTAATGAAAATGAGATAAGCAGCATTTTCCCATTTGTAACACGTACAAGTTTTCATTCCCCTTAACAAAAAATACCTGGATGTGTGTTTGTAAGATAGCATGTATTGCACATGCTTTTTATATAGTGTGTGTGTTGTACAGCGAGCAAGCATTATGTACTGCTTGTGCACGTCAATGCAATGCATAAAATCATGTGCACTTGTGCACATGTACTTTCAACTGTGCACATGTATAAAGACAACTGATTTAAAAGAAGAAAACTTTCATGATAAAGCTAGAAAAGAATAACAAATTATGTTCATAGACAAATATGCAAATGGGGATGAAGGGGGGTTGGATGAATAAAACCTTTTTTTATCTGTACGATCGCGGGCATGTGTGACAGGTTGAGTTTATATGTTCGCAGGTACATATGCTTGAGAGAAACAAGAGGGAGAGTGGGAGGAAGAGAGGGAGCAGGAGAGACTGACTGTGAATTTACAGCATGTGTTATCATGCAATAACAACTAAGTGTGACTTGAAAATAACCTACATACACAAATGCACACATATGTAAATGAATAAAGTAAGTACTGATGATGAAAAAATCTACATTAACTTCATATGCAAGCAAATACATAGTTTCCCTTAGAACTGAGCCAACAATAAACTCCTTAGTTATGGCATCTGAATAAGATGAGATTATCATGGCACTTTTTTAAAACATTCCAGTGATAACAACAAAGCATTAATACTACAATCTATAATGGTTAAACTCCTTGACAAATCATGACAACCACCAACATCTGTTAGCTTCCTACACCATTAAAATGATGCCACCATCACACTAATTCACATAATCTCAGTCTGCAGGCTCATTCAACTGATCCTCTGATGGCACACTGAATTGCAGCATTAAAATGATGCCACCATCACACTCATTCACATAATCTCAGTTTGCAGGCTCATTCAACTGATCCTCTGATAGCACACTGAATTGCAGCATGATGGCAGACAACCAGGCTGTATTGGTACCGGCAGACATTCCACTTAATTTCAGCGCCGACCTTCATCATCATGGCTGTTGGTTCTCTCTCTCTCTCTCTCTCCAAACCCATCTTGCACAGACACTGAATACAGGAAAGGCCATATTGGCAAATAATGGCATGAGCGGGAGGTGGCTGCCACACTTTTACATTCACACCATCTTGTTTTCCAAGTGCACCAGCCAGATGTGGCCACCGTACAGTTGACGTTCACATTCACACCGTCTTGTCCCAGGAAAGCAGTAAAACATGTGTAAAGAAGAACAACAGCTGATCTTTGGCTGGACAATCTAAGTGGAGGCAACAAAATGAAAAATAAAAAGGAATTAGAAATAAATCCAGAAAAAGCATTAAACATAATCATATGATAAATAAATTAATTCATGCATCATGCATAAAATCGTTGTCACTTAGATCATGCATGAATTTTTATTCATCTATGCTAGTATTTTTCATTCATCAAAAAATAATTTTATATGACATTTAAAACTGGTATGAACAAATTTAGAAAATACTTCACATCATCAACAATCAAAACAATAAATAAAAACTATTCAGCTCATAAGCAGTTAAAGAAACAAACTATACAGATCATAAGCAGTTAAAGAAACAAATCAAACCTAGTAAAGATCAGATATCAACGATCACAAATATTTCAAAAACAGTTCACATAAGCAATCAAAGAAGGTAATCTAAGATGCAATCAAGCAAAGGAACATTTACTACTGCCATGAACGACGATATTTCTAGTAACAAAGAACAGAATCTTCTCAAAAAGTGGAAATGTCAGATATTTCAAGCCCCAAACTACTGAATAACAACATCTACAAATAGGCAGCAATCCTACAAGTAAAGAAATAAATCATCAGGTATGCCAGGAGATTCCACAGATAACAGCCCTATTGACCGAGGCACAAATTAACACCTCTGCATATAGATGACTCGAGCAGCAATTCTCTTGATATCCTATGAATTGTTGATGTCCTATGAATTATACGCTCCAAAGATGATAATCCAAATAACAAAGCCACAAATTAACACAGACTCTAGCAGCAATTCTCTTGATATCCTATGAATTGGTAGATTCCAAAGATGATAATCCAAATAACTAAGCCACAAATTATCATGGATTTAACCAGCGATTCTCTTGATATCCTATGAACTGGTAGATTCCAAAGATGATGATCCAAATAACAAAGCCACAAATTAACATGGATTTAACCAGTGTTTCTCTTGATATCCTATGAACTGGTAGATTCCAAAGATGATAATCCAAATAAACATGCCACAAATCAACACTTCTCCTATAGCTGAAGCCTGAAGCAGGCAACATTCCTATTCATAATACCACAAATCAACACTCTGCTAATGATGATATAGGCAATAACAAATAACACTCCAGCAACAATCCTATTGATGATTCTACACATTAACACCTCTACTACAGATAAAGCAGGCAATGATCTCATTTATAATACCACAAATCAACACCTCTGCTATATAAATGAAGTAGGTAACAGTTCTATTACCAATATCACAAATTAACATCTTTGCTGTATATGATGTTGGAAATGATCCTAATACCACAAATTAACGCATTTGCTTTCAATGAAGCGGTTAACAAATTAACCGTGTTGATAATACCACAAATTAACAGCTACTACAGATGAAGCATGTAAGAATCCTATCAATAATACCACAAGTAAACAATTTAAACACCTCTCACAACAAACTCTGTACGCAATAATCTTATTAACAAATCCACAAATGAAGACGTCTGCTGTAGAAGATCCAGGCAACAACCCTATTGATAAAACCACAAAATAACATTTCTGCTTTTAATAGTTACACTTCTGCTGTTAGATCCTATGGACGAGAAGCCTACTGACAAAGCAACAAATAATATAACTAGTATAGATGATGCAGGCTGCAATACCAGTGAGAATAATCAATATCAATGCCTCTGAAACCAGGTCCCACAGACGATGGTCCTACTGATAACACTGCAACACTTTTGCTTATGGATTGTATAGACCACAATACCATCAACAAAGGCCTCTGCCAGTAATTCACACAAATCAATACCTGTGTTAATAGATTCCATAGAAAATGCTGCTGACCAAGCAACAATTTTACATTTCAAACAGGAGGTAACACATGCAACGATACCATTGAAACAAACACAAACTGACACCTCTGCTGGTCAATAATATGGGGAACAATCCTGTTGACAAAAACATGAATTAACACTAGTATCAATAGGTAACATACAGAAAACAATCCTGATGACAGAACCATGAATTAAAAATCTCTAAGAGTACGTAATATATATATAACAACCATTTACACTAATCACTAATTAAGACTTTTGCCAGTAAATTCCATAAACAACAAATCCTATTGAAAGAAGTCTCAAACTTAATATATATTTTGAGATATTTTCTCAAACAGTAAGTTTCCTAAAAAAAAACACAACAAAAAACCTTGACTATTTACAGAGATTTGAGCTCCATATTTGATTGAATTAGTCCATCCCAGCAAGTGAGCTGTTGCCAAGTTCTGAGTACAGTAAGCTACATATGAAATGAATAAATGGGAGGGGGGTGGGACTAAGAATACAAGCAGTTAAACGGGTAGAGTAAAAATTCAATGGTGCTTGTCAACAGAACAGCCCATTTAATTTTCCTCATAACTCAAAATCCTTATAACTCCATGAAGTACCATTCTCAGCAGTAATGTGACTGCTCTCCATATTTAAACATTCTGCAGCGTGGGGACATGATGACTGACAACAGGTATGAGGTCAAAGACTTCAGTGAAGAGTAATCCATTGAAACAGGTTCAAATCTTATTTCTTTTGGTAAGTAGGGCATGATTATTACTTCAGACAAAAATGCATTAGGCCCAGGTTGAGATGCAGGGGGGAATGTCCAACAGTCAAGAGAGTTTTAACACAAATTACAAACATTTTATCAATTTCATCACCAACGCTACATTTTTACCACAAAAGCGTGATCGTAAACAAAAATTCACTTTAACACTTGAAACAAAAGTCCACAGCATATAAACTTGACATGAAATCAGTAAAGAATTAGACTATTTACAACAAATGGAAAAGTTCCCAAATGCATGTCAACCTCTTTCAAATGGGATGAAACTGTTCTATTTCATATATATTTACAACCAAAGCACCTTTTTTTCACATTTGCTAAAAAGAAAATGTGCTGATTAGTTTAAAGAAAATATGAACATATAATTACAAACAAACTGGTTGCATGAAATCACTATGAAATGATTAGAGCAATAACTGAAATTTCTTTCACACAATTAAGCTGTAATACACAGTAGCAAGGAATATTTTTCTTCTTACTCATTGACAAATTGTAACAGAAAGAACCCTATTGTATGCTCCAGACATGTTCTTACTTAAAACATTACAATTTATAACAAATGGGTTAAAACACAAAATACAGCTGAAAATCTATACCTACCATAAGCATACATATAGCAAAGAAAAGAGAAAAGTTATTTCACCTGAAAACAAAATCTAAAATATTCTGACAACAAAAAAATATCAGAATGACATAAACAGAGAAGCTGATTGAATAATCACTAAAAACATGACAGACAAACAAAAATATTAATCAACTTGTAAGACTTTTCAAATCTTACACTGTTTATGCAGGCACATGCTTTAACCATTTGACATCAAGCCCCTATTGCCCTCAAACTAACCGTTTATGGTAAATAATCATATTTTCTTGTGAAAATAATAAAGACAAGGAGAAGACAATACACGCCAACCCAATACAGATAAAAATGTTTCTGAGATGAGAAAAACTATGTGAGCATTTAATAACATTAAACAGGTTATTCTCAGATAAGAGAGAAAGAGAGAGGTGTGGGGGGTGGGGGATGGGGGTCATATTAATGTGTTTATTAAAAAAGGTTATGTACTAGAAATGAGGAAGAAGTCTGAAGATGAAGAATGGAACATAAAAAGGCCATGAACACCAACCATGCCAGTTAACATAAGTGACTTTCATTCCTGATAATACAATAGTGTGACTATCATTATTATTAAAAAAAAAAAAAAAAAATCACTCGGTGATTGGTACTAGAGTTCAATGTTTTCATACTTTCCTATGGTTAGGCAACAATTAAACCTTCATGCAATCACAATCTCAATCAGAATGCAATAATTGATGAAATAAGCACAATTATTTCTTGCAATCTTCACATAATTTCGACAGCAATGAAATCATTTCTATGAAATATATCAGAATGCACACTTCTTCATATTGAGGACTATACACAAAGACATATCTTCTAGTGGGAAAAAAAACATGCATCAAAATATGGATAACTCTGCTTTTACACTTTATCTGGCATGTTTTAGGAGTTATGTCAAACATCTAAACCATTCTTGCCATCTCCAAGTTTTTCCATTTTTCACAGTAGAATATTATAATTATGTACTTGGCTTACATATATTCCTTTAGTTTTCCTCTGGTCAAATGTGAGTCCTCCCAAACCAAACTAAGTATTGGATAATAATTCAAAATGTCATCACAAATGAAGTTGTCAACTTAAACCCCTTGTCCATCAACATGAATTAAAAAAGTAAGACTTCATTTTACGCATGATTTGTACACACTTTGGAAAGCATCTGATTATATTACACAGGTAAAAAGTGTTATCTGATAAACTGTAATATGCAATAAACCTCAAGCAAATGTTCTAGCAACGTTACAGCAAAGAAACCAATGTATGTGTTATAACCAAAAAGGAAAACAGAAAACGCATTGCATTAAAAAAAAAATTGAATCAAAAATTTTGTTTGTTGCTTTGTTTTAACAGATATGCAGTGAAACAAATCTTGTGGCAAGTTTCAAGCATATATGTAGCCATTAAACTGAGTTCATCTGATGTCCAAGGCACACACAATTCATCACTAGCTGACAACCAACACTAGTTGAAATAAACGCAATCTGATATGGACAGAGACTTTCAAAGTATTACTATGGTCTTGTTTTAAGGCATAAAGAAATTTATATGTTAAATACATTTTTCAAAATATATTTACAGTTCATGAGTGACACATCAAATAGAAATTTGAATGCATGAAAAATGTTTATACAGATTTGTACATGATCTAGTTTTATACATTACCATCAGTAATCCTGATCCAGTTTATTGTCAAAAGGAATGAACAGAAAAAGAGGGTTATCTACTGATACAAGTATGCAGAATGTAGCCTGGCAAACAGAAATCCATGCATAAATTCAGAATATACCATAGAATTAATGTAACAAAAGAACACACAAATTTGGACACACTGACATGAACATGATTTGATGCAAGCTGTTTGTGAAACAAAC
The DNA here is from genome assembly GCA_033310375.1 of Conus canariensis. Classification (NCBI taxonomy): domain Eukaryota; kingdom Metazoa; phylum Mollusca; class Gastropoda; order Neogastropoda; family Conidae; genus Conus; species Conus canariensis. The sequence continues at coordinate 20,755,395 of CM065736.1, read as the reverse complement.
GGACTTCCTCAACCAAATAGAAATTTCATAATACCCCATCACATTCAAGCAGACAGACTTACCACAGATTTTTAAAACTGATAACTGATTACGATAATGAGACAATACATAATATTACAGAAAGGATGAATCGCTAACCACTTGTTCACTGCAGATAGGATGAATCGCTAACCACTTGTTCACTACAGAAAGGATGAATCGCAAACCACTAGTTCAAATAGTTAATCAATGAGAATAAGAGCACACAGCATGAAATAAGCAGCCTCAAAGCATGGTCTTGATCGTTTTGACATTTGAATAACATAATTTTCTACTCTGGATAATCAGTCCATGGAATTCAAATGTTCATCAAAAAAGGGGGTGTGGAGGTTGAAAAGGTGAGAGAGGCATTAAAAAAACTTAAAGAAAACAATGTTATCAATGAACCTGTACATCTCCTCTTGCTCTTCTACTTCACACACACAAACACAGAGACACACACACACACATACACATGCAACTAAGTGAAATGGCAATCAAGTTACTCTAGCACTGATTGAACAGTTTTATGTAAATCAAACATGTTTAGAAAAAAAAAAAATTTCCTCAAAAAGGAAAACATTACAAAGTGCCGAGAATTAAGCATTTAAAAGTATATTCATTAAACATGTATACCAAAGAAATCACATTTATATTATCATTTATACAACCAAGAAGAATCCCCAAAGAACAAAGTGTTATCTGAGTAAACACTGGGTTCTATAATAAACAGGATGACAAAATATCACCAATAGACAGATATTTCTATGATAAACAGGATGACAAAATATTACCAGTAGACAGACATTTCTATAATAAACAGGATGACAAAATATTACCAGCAGACAGATATTTCTATAATACACAGGATTTCAAAATATTGCCAGTAGACAGATATTTTGCATTCAACAACATTGGTATTTATTTCAATGTTGTTAAAACCAGTTTTAAAGTGGATATGTTAACAAATGTCCTATTGTCAAATTCCTCAGATAAAATACACAAATAGCCATCATTACACTCGTTACAAACAACGTGCATGCAGCAACATAACACGTATACAACATATGCTCACAGAATTGTCATCTCTAAGCATAGTGGACTAGCAAGCCCAGGAAAACACACCATTATTTTTTAATGTTATATACAAAGGCTAAGAAATGGTTACATCAAACATCCTTTAAATCATGATTAGCAGGTGTAACACTTCCATTCTGAACATCCTTGTCAAGGAGGAGGAGGCAAGGCTTTCACTGAGGAATCTGCAAAAAGAAAAAAAATGCCGACAATAAATCAAACAGCCCTCTTGTAAACACAGGAAGACTTTCTAAACACCTGCACAAAGGATACACAAGCATATATACAGTATTGGAATTTACACACCCATGGAAGTTGTACAAATGTAATAGGGGAGGCAATCACTACAGAGCTGCCTGGTGCACCCTGGTGACAGGATGATCTGAAGGTATGTGGCATGTAGCTTCCTTTTCAAGCTAGGCTTCAGACAGTCTGCAAAACGTAGGTATATGCTAGGAAAGACACAGACCCATACATCCATGATTCCAGCTGAGGACTCACAATGGCAAACCCAGGAACACTGGCCATGCAACACTGCCAACAGATGCAGTTGAAGCGGCCTCCTTGCATTCCCTGTTGCTCTGACTGAACTTGGTCCTCATCGTCACACAACTGAACAGACTTTTAACCTTCTTGTATTCAGATTCTCTGAGGCCAAATTCCCCTAGTTTTCAGATTTTTTTGGGTGAATTTAGCCTTAAAATGGGTATGTATGGTTCATGCTTCACCACAACCAAGAATAAACCTCTAGAGCTACAAAATTCTGCATGTATGGTCACAAGGCTTTGTTCTATACTGTGAGCAAGATTTTGTGTCTTGAGGTGAAAGGTCGTGTCAATGTCACCAAAATGTCACCCAATGTGTTACATACGATGGTGACAATTCTGATACAGCACACCAACATGCAGTTATCCCACGCACATGCATGTTAGTGTTGTAAAATGAAAGCTGCGGCCTAACTGAGATGATCTGTCTTCTGTCCGCCTGTTAGTCCCCACAGGTAATCCACAGAATGTCACACACAACTAGTGTCAATTGTCACTACTGAACAGTTACTGTAAGTAGATTCAAGCACAGCACCTTGTTTTTCTGTCACTGTTCTAAGCACCTTATACATGTCCATATGTATTTACGTAATGTATAGCTGTACAGTGAGGATATTGAGTAGAGTGTTACTGCCAAGTGTCATCGAAGCACTGTCACCATAAACTACAGGTAAACATATATACACATACACACAAACACAGAGACTAGCGAACTGCCCTACTGTTGAGCCACATTCTGCGCATGGTAGTCATGAAAACAGTCATTCTTATGAAAGCATAGAGGCACTTGGCAGGAAGAACACATATATGACGTTTCTACGCATCGCCCCTTAGTTGTCATACAGAATAATTAGTACAGAGACATAGCCCTGCATTTCGTCAGGTGTTGTGTCCAACCACAGGGAGTCAGGTGTGCCCTTAGCTGCTTGTTTTTGTTGAGTGTATCTGTTAGTATCTTCTGCTACTAGTTGAAAAAAATGTGAGAGGTAGAAAAAAGAAATGATCTAGTGTGGTGGCAGTGTTTTGCAGTGAGTGCGCAAGGCCTGTGGGCTGTTGGAATGTGGCCATGTTGGCAGGATGTGTAGCCGGTCGCCATGTTGTTTGCAGAGCAGCGAGTGGCACGTTGTTCTCGGGGTCGTTTTCATCATTTTCCTCTCCTTCATTGGTGCCAATTTCAACATCATTCTCTTCTGCTAACTCTCCATTTTCATACTTCTCTACTTCTTGCATAATTTGATCCCATTCTTCCGCCGAATACTCAGGAATATCATCAAACTCGCTGTTGTTAGCAGACGACGCCGTTGTGAAAATTGGTCAGTCTCACACACAACTTCGCTTGCAGTTTCTCCTCTTTCTTAGTGAATGGAAGTGGTGCCAGCATCCAAAAATAGTGCTGCCAGATGACTGGGCTATAGTTGGAAATCCCCAGCAACTTTAAGTGGCTCTCCAAGCTTTTTCACGGCGTCAGCATGTGATGGAAAAGTACCGTACACATGCGGCGGACAGCTCCTGTCTGCGCCCGTTATGAAATCTAGCGCGCTGTCTCAGTGCTTCCTTCTGCGCCCGTTTTGAATACAAGAGGGTTAAAGAACACTTCTATCAAAATCCCTTATCATTTGCTGTTAAACTACCATTAGAGAACTACCTCAGAGTAAATTCCATAGCTCACTCACTCACTCTCTCCCTTGACCGGATGGTCGTGGGGGAGACATGATGGACGTCTTGCGGGCCAGAGAGCGCCAGCCAGGTCTGTCTTCTGCCGCTCTGATCAGGGAGGGGCTGTCCATTCGGGTCCACTCTTTGACGTTATCCATCCAGTTCTTTGCTGGTCGTCCGCGTCTGCGGCCACCTTCCAATGTTCCTTGCAGCACTGTCTTGGGTAGGCTGTTGTGGCGAGTGACGTGACCAAACCATGTCAACTTCCTCCTTTTCACAAGTGCTAGGAGGGGTTCCTGCGGGCCTGCCCGTGGTGTTATTTGGGCACGAACAAAGTCATTGGTCTTGTGGTCTTTCCAGGAGATCCCTAGCATGCGTCTGTAGCACTTGGTCTCAAACGTTTGGACTCTTCTGGTCGTCTCAGCTGTCATGGTCCAGCTCTCGCAGCCATAGAGAAGGATGGACAGAACCAGGGCTTTGTAAAGTGTGATCTTTCTTGGGAAGCTGATGTCTTTGCTGCTCCAGATCTTATCAAGTTTTACCATGGTGGATGTTGCAATGGCGAGCCTGGTCTTGATTTCGATGGTGGAGCGTCCGTCCTTGGTGAGTGTGGTGCCAAGGTATTTAAAAGTGTCCACCTCTTCGAGCTGTTGGCCGTTCATGGTGATCTGTGCAGCAGTGTTGTTTGCGCTGTTGACCATGACTTTGCTCTTTTCGCAGCTGACCTCCATGCCATATGCCTTTGATGTGTCTGCCAGTCTGTTGGTGAGAGAGACCTTGCAGTTCGCTGTTGCTGCCCCCCATCAGGTCGATGTCATTGGCGAAACGTAGGTTGTTGATCGTTCGCCCACCGATGGAGATTGTGGACTCAAAATCATGTAGAGTCTCTCTCATGATGTTTTCCAGATAGAGATTGAACAGCACCGGAGAGAGTAGGCATCCTTGACGGACACCGACCGTTGTCTTGAAGTACTTTCCGATGTTGTTGTTGAGGACGACTGCACTACTGGCAGCGTTGTACAGGGACTGGATGGTTTGAATTAGTCCCTCCTCGATGCCAAAGCCTCTCAGAACATGCCACAGTCCTTCGTGCCACACTCTGTCGAAGGCTTTTTTGAAGTCTATGAAGTTGTGGTATAGTTCTTTTTGGCGCTGGAGGTGTTTTTCCATCATAATGCAGCAGTTGAAAATCTGTTCAACTGTGCTTCGGCCTGCCCTGAATCCGGCTTGTTCTTCTGCCAAGTGTTCTTCAGCTTCGCCTTTGAGTCTGTTGAGAATGACTCTTAGCATGATCTTGCTGGTGTGGCTGATCAGGCTGATTGTCCTGTAGTTGTTACACTTTCGAAGGTTTCCTTTTTTGGGGAGGGGGATGATGAGTGATTTTGTCCACTCATCAGGCCATTGTCTGGTCTCCCAGATCTTCTGACAGAGTGATGTTACCACAGTGACCAGGTCATTTCCCCCGTGCTTGAGGAGCTCTGCTGGGATGTTGTCTGCTCCTGGTGACTTGCACGCTGGAAGGCTGTGGATGGCCTCCTCTACTTCTTCAAAGACAGAACCCTTTTGACCGAGAGCTCCGCAGCGCTGGCCAGATGGACAGAGTACTGCGACGAACTATACAACTATCCCATACAGCCAGACACCAGCGTGCTAAAAAGGGAATCAAGACCACCCAAGGAACTCTCTCCACTGCCTATCATGAGGGAAGAATTCCGTAGCAATCAATGACAAAAATGCATGGATACTGTCCATAGCAACATCATGTGACCATGAGAACTTTATGTGACCGGGAGGTGATACAAATAAAGACCTACTTATGTCCTATCTCCTATTAAATTTTGCAGTCAATAATTATTAGAACCCTGGAATTGGTGAAGTATCTGCCAACAAAAGGCTTTATTAATTCTGCACGGCTTTACAATGAAATTTTTAATTCTGCATGGCTTTACAATTAAATGCTCTGTAAATTCTAGAAGCTTTTCATTCTGTAAAAGTGCTCTATCAACATCTTTTAAAATTTACCATATTCTGTATTCTTCTCCTTCCCCTTCTCGTTATTTTTCTTCTTCCTACAATTATTATTACTAATATAATTATCATTATTAACATCACATCCATGATTGTTATTATTATCATTGCTACCATAAACATATTGTTACAACTATCATCTCATTCTTTGTCTCCCGTTATTATCTGTGCAGTTACTACAATCACTATTGTAAGTTTGATTAAATTGATGGTTATACTACCGCTATGATTATTATTTCATTATCACTGTTATGATTTGTAACCATATCTTCTTCCCTTCAACCTTAGTTCCATTCTGTAAATTTAGTTGTTCACCCAAGACCACATCTTAAATCAGATTGCTGAGATAAATGACTGTTCACTCTTTGTTTTCATGGTTTTTAATGTTATTTGTCCTGCCTGAAGAAGACCAAATAGGCTGAAACTCGTTTGTTTTGTAATTTGTTTGTTTGTTCGTTTGGCAGTGCAGTAATTCTGTTTCTGCTCATGTTTCAATTTCCACCTGTAGTCACCCCACTTTGAAATGCAAATGTACAAACCCAGACTGCAAACTTTGGATGGTAGCTCGTCTTGCTGACCTGTTGCCATCAACCTTGGGGCAGAAGATGCTGACCCGCTGACAGCCGAGTCAATGCTGCAGCTGCTGCTACCGGCAATGGCTGAATGGCTTGGGCATGGGCGTGGTGGAGATGGACAACTTGATGCTGCAGGTGGGCGTGGGGGGGATGGCTGGTGTGGAGGTGTTTTGTATGTGTCAAACTGAAAACAAAAGAGTTCCATTTTTTTCCCCACAAATTATAAGGAAAGGATCCATTCTTTGCAACTGAACCTTTTTTTTTGCTGTTCCATGTTCTGTGCCACCTCAGTGGCATTGCACCCATGCCATTCATTCTGAGCCCCCTGTCCACAGCCACAGCCCGGCCATCCTGCTACAGCACCGGCACCGGCAATCAACAGGGAGCAGTCAATGTTAAGTCAAGAGGCAACCTGCTGGAGGAGACACTGCACTGCTGCCAAGTCACTTTGGTGGTGTTCAGTAGTGCCTGTTTTGATCCAACATACGCAGGACACCCCCTACTAAGCTCCCTACTGATGACAATAATTGCATAGGCATGGAGCCAGCATGAGTGAGCTCTCCCTCCAGAGGGCGCCACCATGTCTGTCCAATGACAGCCCCATGAATTTGCCCAGACTGGTGACCCAGACAGAATCAAACCAAGGCCATAGACGCGGAGAAGATATCGAAACTGAGGTCACCATGAGAGCAGGGCATGGAAGGCTACAGAATTTGACTTTTTTTAAATGCTGATTAATGAGGATGAAGAAGATGGTGCTACGAATTTCCATTCTGGTCTGAGACTGCATGACAGGGCTATACTCTACGCTTGATTTCATAATATATCCCAGCACCAACCATTCTAGAGAGATACACCAGCAGTGTAGGTCAGGAAATTTGAGCAACTCTCAGAGACGCATCTATCTAGTGAATGAAACTCGACTGTGTGGTTCCAGTGTTCCCAACTGGGCCCGTAGCAAACTCAACTCTGGGTAGCAGCTGGTCCGGGCAGAAAAATTCCACATGACTCTGATGGGAATCGAACCCATGACCTCCCAGCCGGGATTCTGCGACACTAACCACTTTGCCAAAGCGGCTGGTTGCAATTGAACATTCGATACATTCTGCCTTTCAGACCAAACTCAAATCTGATGCAGTAATGAAATACACTTGGTTGCTATTTACTTTATCAATCAATCAGGAATAAAGTTTTAAGCAAAGAAAAACTAACTATACTTTTCAATGCTGAAATCAGGCACTCGGATCAACACCAAAGTCAGGTACACAGGGCAATAAGGAAATTGGGTAAATGGGATTGTAAAGAAAATGGGCGTACGGAACAGCACAGGAAGCGGACACACATTACAAAAATCATGCACACAGGACAGTTCGGAAATCAGGAACAAAATAACATGGAAATCAGGCACATTTAACAATATAGCACTTGATATAATGCAGAAAAAGAGTACATAGGACAATTCAGAAATCTGGCACATACAACAACACACCATTTGATATAATACAGAAATTGTGTATATATGGCAATTCAGATATCAGGCACATATATATAACAATACAGCACTTGGGATAATACAAGAAATCGGGTACATAGGACAATTCAGAAATCAGGCACATATAACAACACAGCACTTGGGATAATACAGAAATCGGGTACATAGGACAATTCAGATATCAGGCACATATAACAACACAGCACTTGGGTAATACAGAAATCAGGTACATAGGACAATTCAGATATCAGGCACATATACCAACACAGCACTTGGGATAATACAGAAATCGGGTACATAGGACAATTCAGATATCAGGCACATATAACAACACAGCACTTGGGATAATACAGAAATCAGGTACATAGGACAATTCAGAAATCAGGCACATATAACAACACAGCACTTCGGATAATACAGAAATCAGGTACATAGGACAATTCAGAAATCAGGCACATATACCAACACAGCACTTGGATAATACAGAATCAGGTACACAGGACAATTCAGAAATCAGGCACACTGAACAATACAGACATCAGGTACAAAAGGTAGTATCGAAATAGGCACATAGGGCATACAGAAATCAAATTACCATGTAATGCAGAAACTATACACATGTATACAAACACACACACACACACACACGCACATGCATCTCTCTCTCTCTCTCTCTCTCTCTCTCCCTTGACCGGATGGTCGTGGGGGAGACATGATGGACGTCTTGTGGGCCAGAGAGCGCCAGGCAGGTTTGTCTTCTGCCGCTCCGATCAGGGAGGGGCTGTCCATTCGGGTCCACTCTTTGACGTTATCCATCCAGTTCTTTGCTGGTCGTCCGCGTCTGCGGCCACCTTCCAATGTTCCTTGCAGCACTGTCTTGGGTAGGCTGTTGTGGCGAGTGACGTGACCAAACCATGTCAATTTCCTCCTTTTCACAAGCGTTAGGAGGGGTTCCTGCGGGCCTGCCTGTGATGTTACTTGGGCACGAACGAAGTCGTTGGTCTTGTGGTCTTTCCAGGAGATCCCTAGCATGCGTCTGTAGCACTTGGTCTCAAACGTTTGGACTCTTCTGGTCGTCTCAGCTGTCATGGTCCAGCTCTCGCAGCCATAGAGAAGGATGGACAGACCAGTTGTAAAGTGTGATCTTTCTTGGGAAGCTGATGTCTTTGCTGCTCCAGATCTTATCAAGTTTTGCCATGGTGGATGTTGCGATGGCGAGCCTGGTCTTGATTTCGATGGTGGAGCGTCCGTCCCTGGTGAGTGTGGCGCCGAGGTATTTAAAAGCATCCACCTCTTCGAGCTGTTGGCCGTTCATGGTGATCTGTGCAGCAGTGTTGTTTGCGCTGTTGACCATGACTTTGCTCTTTTCGCAGTTGACCTCCATGCCATATGCCTTTGATGTGTCTGCCAGTCTGTTGGTGAGAGAGACCTTGCAGTTCGCTGTTGCTGCCCCCCATCAGGTCGATGTCATAGGCGAAACGTAGGTTGTTGATCGTTCGCCCACCGATGGAGATTGTGGACTCAAAATCATGTAGAGTCTCTCTCATGATGTTTTCCAGATAGAGATTGAACAGCACCGGAGAGAGTGTTCAATCTCTATCTGGAAAACGCACATGCATACACACAGGATAATAAGAAAAAAAGGTCAGGCACATAGGATGATACAGAAACCAGGCACATAGAATAATAGAGAAATTGGGTACACATACAATAACGAACTTGGGCACACAGAATAATGCAGAAATCGGATGCACAGAATATTGCCAAGATCAGGTATGCACGACTAAACAGAAATCAGGTACATGGGATAATCCAAAAATTTGGTACACTGGATACTACCAAAATCAAAAACACTGGATTAAAAAAAAAACCCAAACCAAAAAAAAAACGGGCACACAAGATAAGAACAAAATCAAGCACATGGGATATACCAAAATTGGGCACACAGGACAATGCAGAAATCTGGCATACAGGCCAGTAGGCTACCAAAATCAGGCACACACGATAATACTATATCAGACACACAGGATAATGTTGAAATCAGACACAACGGATAATGCAAAGATCAGGCTTAAAGGATAATACTTAAACCACCTTGTTAGCGCCCACCCCCCCTTTGTACAAAATTTTCCTTCAAGTCAGGGGTGGGCGTTAACTAGGTACTACCCCCCCCTGCAGAAGACCAATTGCCTGATTTCTGGGATGGGCATTTGCAGCTAATTGAAGAAAAAAAACACATTACAATTCAAAACAAGCTTAAACTCTTTCTCTCCACACACACACACACCCCCCCCCCCTCCGACCCCCGCTCTCTCTCTTACACACAGTCACCACTTTGAGCATTTGTTTCTTATTGAAACCGTTTCAAAGATCATACCAAACAGCAAAAAAAGAATCATTGTGGGGAATACAAAATTTCAAACACCAGAGAAAATGTCTGCATCAGATCGAAAGGAAAATTCAACTTCTGGCAAACTGCAAATGAGGCAGGTCGACGCTGGCTTGTTTAGTCCTCTTCCTCCAGTCCAACAAAGTCAACTTCCTCTTCCTCCCCATCATCAGAAGACTCGTCTGCCTCTGCCTCCCTGTCTTCTCCATCCCCTCCGTCACCTCTGTAGGGCAGATTGGCCTGGATGTGTTCTGGGAACCATTCCAGTGTCTGGTCCGAGACCCATCCAGCGCGTTGGAGATGGCACATCGGAGAAATGATGTGCTGATGGTATCCTGACCCACTCTGCCCCATGCCTGGCCCACCCAAGTGACAACGTCTTGCTGTGATGGCTGCCGTAGGTTGCCGGCTGCTGTCAGGAGCCTGGGCTGGGTCATCCACTGCACCCAGCAATCACGAAGTGCATCCTTGAATGGCTTGACTATGCTAACATCCATGGATTGGGCGAGAGCGGTGCAGCCCCCAGGAACAAATACGAGGTCAACATCCCGGGCAGCCATGGTAGCCCGCACCTCAGCCGGCCTGTGTACCGTATAATGATCTAGTGCCAGCAGACGACGTTGGTCTGAGTGACCTAGAACCCTTTCCATCCACAAAAGCAGTGACTCTCGGGTCATCCACCCATTTCTTGTTGCTGTCACACGCACATTGTCTGGCACCTGGAGCTGGAGGAGGACTTGGTTAGGGATTTGCCCATTTCTCTCACAAAAGATAACAAAGGCTGGAAACTTTATTCCATCTGCTGCCACCAGCAAAGCTATGGTGAATCCCCGTTTTTCAGCCTTCGTTGTCTTTGTCCATACCACTTTTGCCCCTTTCATGTTGTTGGTGCGGTTGGGCAACATGTTGAACCTGACCATAGTCTGGTCCATGTTGAGGATATGCAGCAAAGGATACAAATGACGATGCCTCAGCCGAAGTACACTGTGACAAAATTCTAACAACTGTTGCTCAAAATCGCCAGACACCTTTTGGTTGGTGCAAGTGCCTTGCCGGGTGGAGATTCCATGCCGTTTTTTCCAGCGCTTCACCCACAAATGGGTGAAGCGAGGAATCCTTCAAGTCTTTGAGCGCCAGCCAATTCCATGGCCTTTCGTTGTAAGTCCTTGTTTCTCACAACTCTCCCCTCAGCTCGTTCTTGATTAAGATAATTGAGGACACCTTGATCAACTTCTTCAGAGCGAACTTCTCGCCCGTGGTGAAGTCTTCGTTTCTTTTTCTCCATTCCTGTTTGATGCTGCATCAGGTGATCTCGATTTTCTCTCCATTCTCGAATCCTTTTTATGTCAACCCCAAATTCTTGGGCAGTTTGGGAAACATTCCCTCCTGCGAAATGATAAAAAAAATCCAAGGCTGCAAGCTTGAACTTGGCAGTGTAGGATTTGCTTCGTGGCATTATGAGTTTCCAATCACACAGCCAAGACAGAAGCCCATTTATGAAACGGAATGAATTTTTACTGTGAAATAAAAACCGTTATCTAGAGAGTTTTTTTTTCACAATCTAGAATGATGTCAAATGAAACTGTTTACATCATATTTAGGCCGACATAACCTCCCTTTCCCTCCCAACCCATAGCATCCGTGTAAAAAAAAAAATGGAAGGAAACAAAATTGCCAACAGCAAGATTAAAATGTGGGGGATGGGCGTTAACAAGGTAGTATACCCTTTGCACAATATTGAACAAAAAGTTGGGGGTGGGCGCTTACTAGATACTGGGCACTAACAAGGTAGTTTACAGTACAAAAATCGGATATTCAGTATAATACCCAAATCAGGCACATAGAATGACACAGAAATCATACTCAAAGGATAATACCAAATTGGACACAAAGGTTGACACAGAAATCAGGTACACAGGACAATGCAGAAATTGGTAGGTCCAGCCATTTTTTTTTAACTTGAAAAAGTATGGAATGTTTTTTATTTTTCAAAAGACAACATTAAAAGTGATATACATGCAAAATTTCAAGGCTATAATATTGAAATCAGGTGCACAAGACAATACCAAAATCAAACAGAAGATATTTCTGTTGGCAAACAGGATAATGGCGAAATTAGATGACAATACCAAAATCGGTAAATAAATAGGATAATTGGGGACACAGGATAATATACACATCAGGCACAGAAAATAATAAACAAATCAGACACTGCGAATGATAAACAAAGCAGGGATACAAAACGGTAATTCGGGCACAGAGGATGACACACATACCAGGCCCACATGACAATACATAAATCAGGCATACAGGATGATACAGAAATCACGCTCATAAGACAACACAAAAATCTGACACTATAGTACCAAGATCAGGCACACAGACAACACAGAAATCGGGCACACAGAATTCAGAAATTTGGCACACATGATAATGCAAATGTGAGGCACACAGGGCATGACAGAATTCAGTCTCACGGATAAAACCAACATCAGGCACACATGATCATAAAGAAATTGGAGACATATAGAATTATTTCCATACCAGCTCCTGAGTTCTGTTGACGATCTGTTCAGCCAGGTCACATGCTTGGCATGCCTCATGTCTGTCATATATGTCTGAAGGAATCTTGGGAAAGACGAGCAAATCTGGGTAACGCATGCGTGTGTGGGCCTGAGCCACATTATGCAGTGCATTCACACTTTGTTGAATCGTTGTGTCTCCAATCATGGAAGCAAGCCCACAGAGTTCATGGCTGTATTTCATCTCATGATTGGCGTCACGCTGATACAGAACTGCTTTAAGTGCTTTTTCTGCAGTCTGAAAGAACACAAACGTCATCACCGACTGGTCTTTTTAAAATTTTCATCAAAAATCTGTTTTACATCCACTGATATAAACTAATTACAAATCCATCAGGAACCATTTTCACAATCTGTTGTAACCACTTAAAGACTCGCAAGAGTTGATCAAGTCTATGTAATCATATAGTCTGGGTTGTCTGTCTGTGTGTGTGCCTTAGTGCTTGCATGTATGAGTGAGTGTGTCTGTGGTAAACTTTAGCATTTTCTCGGCAAGTACAACCGTTAGATATATCAAACTTGGTAGAACGATAAATACTGGTAAGACCTTTGCTGTCATCTTCTGAAAGAAGACGCCACCAGATTATTACAGCTGTAAGTCTGCAATTGAATTTTCAGCAATATTTTCAATACCATCATACTGATCTGATGTTAGCTTTAAAACTGTGATCACATAAATTACTGCATTATACTCTGATTAAAGACAGATCTCATCATGTACAATTTGTAATCAATAACATGCAACATTTCATAAGGAACTGACCTTTTAATGTGATTGTTACTAAGCAGAGGTAGAGATATAAATAAACGTATCACAATATAAATCTTAATGAGTAATATGCTACTTTCCATTAGGAATTGACCTTTTAATATGATTTTTACCAAGCAGAAGTAGAGCTATATATAAATATACCACAAAATTAATTGTAATCAGTAACATGCTACATTTAATAAAGAATTGACCTTTCAATGTGATTTTTAGCAAGCAGAGGTAGAGATATAAATAAATATACCACAAAATAAATCGCCATCAGTAATATGCAATATTTCACAAGGAATATTGACCTTTTAATGTGATTTCACCAAGCAGAAGTGGAGATATAAATAAACGTATGAAAGGTAGAACAAAGATGTGTCACAAAGACATATCTTGCCAAATGTAACCAAGTAAGACTTTATGGGTTTATTACTTGCATTGAATAATAAAAAAAAAAAAGAGTATGCTGTAAAGCAGCTAATGGAAGGCTTTCTCAATGTAACAGTAATAGACGTTTACAGAACACAACACACACACACACACACACACACACCACACACACACACACACCACAATGGAGGAATGCTTCCTACATTGTACATCACTGCCAACATGAAGGAAATAAGTAGTAACCAAAGAAAATACAAAATGAAATTACAACAAATCATCACATATTTTACATGAAATAAGACTAATAATGTTGTCACAGTTCCTATGATGTGCATTTAGACAATGTCAGCATCCTATATGCTGCACAAGGCATCATAGAGAAGGAGAGGGGGCGAGGGGGGGGGGGGGTTTACTAAGTGAGGAATTGTGGTGCGGTGGCCAGCTGAGTTGTGTCTGGAAAGTGATACTGTACTTGTTCAGCTCTCAGCTGGCCAGTTCACTTTCTTCTGAATCACCTGTATGTGCAAGTGTGCATTTGCGCGCACTTATGTATGTGTGTCTGTGATATTGGAATGGCTCAGATGTCAATATTCCCACTCTCTCGATCCATGTGTGTGTGTGTGTGTGTGAAGATATGGGCTTTGTCATAAGAACTCTAAGGGTCTAGAGGCACAGCATGGTAACAGTGAGAGGTCATAATTAATGGACAGACTATAATTCATTTGTGCTCATTTTGCAAGCCATTCTTGTCTTCTCATATTAACAAATTTGTTCTTGTCTTTTGATCTGCTTTTGCTGGACACAAAATTCAGATCAAAGAATGCAACGGGACACCAGCAATTGAGTGTCTGCCCTAAATCTGAGAATAAATCAGTTCATGATTCTACACTGAAGAAATAAAGCGATCAGCTCTTTCTGACTCCAAAACCAAAGGAAAACTAGATGTTGTCTTGAGATGGAGTTAAACTATTTTCCAGCGAGTGTGTTTTGCAGTCCAAACTGCTTTATTGTGGGTGAAGAAAGAATCTTTGTAAAACATCTAGGAGCGCATCCATGAGGCCAAAGCACTCAGAGTCTACCAATATATAGTTCCTCTGTATACAAATGACTGGACATGCAGTTATGCAAATCATTTTATGCATGGTATGAAAATTACTGTACAAACAGGTACACAAATAACTGTACACGTAATTAGCCATTTTACATGATTTGCTGTAGTCAGTGGGTTTGTCAGTTGTTGTTTGACAGTTACTTAACGGCTCAGTTGCAAATTTATCTTCTTACTGGTGTGTGATTTAATATGACAGACAACCATGTTTTAGTGCCCTTACATGTGAAATGGCTAAACTAGTTGATTTTTAAATGTCCATCCATTTGGATATGATGGATCAGTATACATTCCTTTACTCATTTCTTTTTCATTATTTTACCAAATTATTTCTTCATTCATTCCTTCAGTAACATGCCTTTTCCCCCCAAAGTATTTACCTGTATAGCCTCCTTACACAATTCACATTCATACTTACGTTTCTCTTCATGTATTAATTATTCACTACCTTGTCATTTTCTGTGCCCTTTACCCTGAATTCAGACAATTATTTTTCAATGCATGGTTTATGATCCCCTCCCGTTCTCCTCTCTCACCCCACCCCCACAGTCCAATACAACAGTAGAAGTAGTGCATTGATGTCCCACAAAGACAATATACACATAAAGTGAAATATAATACAATTCTGCACAGTCCCTATTTACATGTGTAACCAGGAAAGAAAGGAAGTTAGAAAAGAGAAGAGCAGAGTGCCAATGGCGAAGATGTTAGGTGCATTAGTGGACAAGATGGCAGACAGAATTTTGAACACAAAATTATCAAACTGTGCAACAACCAGATACAATAACAAGATGCTGATGGTGTATTCTGAAGTGGGTAACTTGTTGCTGCTAAATCTTTTTAAAAGGTTGGGCAGGGTTACTGGACACACACCCACCCACCCTTCCCTGGCTGGCAAAACTGCGATTTTGACAGTCCCCCAACCCCACTCCATTAGAGCAGGACCTTCATTAACCCTTTGGAAATGCACTACGCACTCCACCCTCCCTCCATTTCACTCCCTTCCACTCGCATAACTGATCTGACCCTGGCATATGCACATAAGATTTCCAGACTTTCCATTTTAATATCGCAAGTCTTCAGGCTGTGTTCCCTACACAAACACAACTTCCCAAGTTTACTTTAGTCCAACTGTCTAACTTGTCAACCTTTCATAACCTCTTAGCCCCTAAACTGTTGAGTCTTATTGATGACAGATCAATGTGCAACTGGTAACATGGCTGCCCTATTCCATCAATAGGAGGATAGTCTCTCAGTACACTAATAAGTACCAGTCAATGAGTTGAGATGTGAGCTATATACTTTTACATCATACAAATTGTTGTCCCTGAAAAATAATGTATCCCATCTATGTTGGAGATTCTGATAATTAATTCTTTGGTTGTTTATTTTTCTGTGAATTTTTACCTTAACCCAGAACCTGATTTACAAAATCTTGCCAGCTGATTCTCAGCCACATACCTATTTATGCATACACAATAATGACTTAGGAGAAAGACAGAACACACAATTACCTGGTGAGCGTGATAACATGCCCAGTTGTAGAGTCCCTCACCCCCCTGACTTAATGTCAGTCTGGCTGCCTTCAGGTCCTGCTTGGCTTGACGCATCCACCGCTTGCCCTCCTCTGGTTGGGGGTTAGCACAGGAAGATCCTGATGTGCCACTGGAAAAAGAAAATGAGGCCCTGCGCCATCCACCACCGCTACCATTGAAGCTTCTGATAGACTCTGCATAGGACTGACCCCTGGAGAATATGTTGTCAAAAAAGTGGCTGGAGAAATCGTAAAAACGTCCGCCGCGAAAACGATATCTTCGATGGTATGACCTGTGAGATGGTGTGTAGCTGGTAACAATGTCATCATCATCTTCATCATCACTTGAAAGGAGTTGTCTGCCCTGCTCTAGAAGATGAACATAATACTGGATCTGCTGAAACATCTTTGTACAAAATTCCTCCCTCCCAGGATTTTTGTCTGGGTGCCATTTCAACACAAGGCGTTTCACCGCTCGTCCACAACTTTCACCGGTGAAGTTATGCCAGATTTCCTGTAGCTGGTGTCGTATGTCTGCCAGAACTTTCTTCAAGTCATCACCTTGGTCAGACTCTGAGAAAGCAGATGGTGGCTGAGTAGTGTCCCCTGTAAATGGAACGACGACGTTGAGGGAAGGTCTGATGAACTTGTACAGCTCCATGGCTTGAACCTGTTTCAGGCAAATCAGAATTAGTGACCTGACGTTAAATGTTCACTAATGCTTTACACAAGCAGTTTGAACCATGACTTCTTCATCATGAAGCTTTGATACTAAAAGTTTTCTGATGGGCCTGATATGGCCCCTTTGTGTTCAGCTGGATTATACACAGCATGAATTGAACTGAACTGTTTTCTGTGTTGGATCTGACTGCACACAACTCTGCTTTTCATATATATGCTCAACCTTGCCTTTGTATGGAAAAGGAAACTACCACCATTTCAACAGACACCAAGGCATTATAATGTAAGGTTTGTAGGTCTGAGGTCCGAATACAATTTGGAGCTTGCAACAAAAACACCAACAAAAAAATTCAGTAAAAGCAATTTGGTATTATGTTGTTATTTTAAAGGAATACCACAAATTATTTTTTAACCATTGCAAAAATATGCAGCAAACTGGTTAGGTTTTTCTTTTTCTTAAAAAAAAAAAAAAAAAACATAAAAAATTGCAGCAATTCAACTAAATTGAAAGAAAAAGAAGAATTTGAAGAAAAATGAGTTTGGTGTTAAAATTCAATCACACATTCACTGTGGCCGTATACAGAGTGTTTTAGTTCAGAGAAACAATGTGCACAAAAACGAATTTAAATAAAATACTGGCTATAACCTTTAAACTACTATAAGATATATATATATATATATATATATATATGTATATATATATATACACTAAAAATACTATAATGATAATAAACTGATGATCTGAATTTGTCGGTTCTACCTAACATGTATCATTTGTCTTGGAAACAAAATAGAATAGGAACTGCCAGAGTTCAAGGGCCAGACAACTCAGTGGCGTTTTTGTGCAGACCAACTACAACAAGAACAAGATGGAACTGTCATGTGTTATGATCAAGAAGAGCTGGTCATCAACCACTAGAGCTATACTTTTCACAGTCCATGGAAGAGCAATGGGCATGCTCAGATATTGACGCCAGTCTCTTTCGCATCAATTCAAAGAGTGATCATGTATGCTGGACTAAAATGATTATTGGATATCTTAGTCAGTACTTCATTTACTTTTACTGTGTTCACATAAATGAAGAGTAATTGCATATCTTTCCCCATTTTGCTATACATGAGCATGCACTTACTTTTTTTTTACATTGTTACACATCTTTGTGTGCATGTGTGTGTGCATCTTCTGCACAGTGGCAATACTCCCATGCCATTCATTCTGCCTCCCCATTCATGACAACAGCCTGGATTGTCCCACCACAGCCTGGATATTGGCAAACTACAGAGAACAACCATTATCAAGTTGTAGTAAGGTGACCCACAAGAGGAGACACTGCCCTGCTGCCAAGTCACTCTGGTAGTGTTCAGTGGTGCCTCTTATGAACCAACATATGCAGAACGCCCCCTAACTAATCTCCTTGCGGATGACAATAATTGTTGCCGAGTCAGAGTGAGTAAGAATTCTCTTCCGCAGGCCGCTACTGCATCCGTCCATCGACAGTCGCTTTAAACTTGCCAGTACTGATGACCTTGACACCAAGTAACCAAAGGTACAGACATGGAGAGGAAATCAAAAAATCACTTTTCTTTTTTACGCTAATTGATGATGATGATAATCATGATGATGATACTATGGAGTTCAGTTCTGGTCAGAGACTACATGACAGGGCTGTAATCTACACTTTCTTTCATAACATATCCAGGCATCAACCAGGCTACAGAATTACTGATACCTGCAGTGTTGTTACAGAAATTTGAGTAAAGCTCTCACCAACTCAACCGCATAATCCCAGTCTTCCCATTTGATTCCATAGCAAGCTCAACTCTGGGTAGATGCCAATTGGGGCTGAAAAATCCTACAAAGAAATGGCTGTGATGGGAATGAAGCCTACTGCCTCCCAGTTTGCAATGTGTGACTCTAACCACAGCCTGTGGCAGCTAGGACTTTGGTGCATTTAGTTCTAGCAGCCCTGATGTGGCCTTAATGGTTGGCTGGGCCATAAACATGACTTGATTCTAGCTTATGTCAACCAGTCACCCACCTCTTTTGTCTCCTCTTCTCCAATGTTGATGACATAATGCAGCAGCATCAGGCGGGTCCTCACATCAGATTCTTCACAAGCAGAAGGACGTAAAACTTTGCTGACTTGAGCAAAGATGTAGACTGGTTTCTTCTTGTGGGTCTGATCAGTGGTACTGCAGTCAGAAGTTTGTGTGCTCTCCTCCTGCTCTTCTTCTGCCGTTGCTTCTTCTGTCTCTTCAGCAGCATCCTGGGAGTCGGTTCTTAGGGGGTCCAGGAGTGGATCATACAGTTCATAAGCAACATATTCACTAACCTTGTATTCATACACATCTTGATCCAAAAGGTGGTGCATTTCATCAGGAACAAAAGATCCAGGAGGGGGAAATACTGTTGTTTGTCTCTGAATGTGATTTGGGGTGACATTGTTCTCTGTTTGTCTCTGGATGTGATATGGGGTGACATCCTCCTCATCTAGTTGCTGTTCTGCGTCAGACAGATCCTCCAAACAAATATCCAGCAAGTATTTATCAAGACTGTATCCAACAGCCCATAAGACTGCTTTCTGAGCGGAGCGTCTACACTTTCTGTCTCTTAATGTGATGCTGCTTTGTTGATTGGAGTCAGTGTACAGGGAAACCCTGCTGACAATTTGTCCATTTCCAGAGTCTTTGACATCCTTAGTAACAAAGAAGGTTTTATCTTCTGCTGTGTCAGGTAGCTGAGATCCATCCATTTCAAGAACTGACTGCAGATTTGCAACCTTTAATACTAACACTTTCTTCAAACCTTCCTCAATCTTCTTGGGATCATCTTCTGTGAACTTTTGGCCTTTTCTTGAGCTTTTCATGATTGACAATGCGCTTTACAGCATGTGCACATGTTTCTGAGCGGAGTTGACCGGTCAATTCACGAGTGTGATCATCCTCCTCCGCAAGAGTCCTGCAGGATTCTGTCAAGGTTTCTCTCACCACTTCATGCCATTCCTTCATCCTGAAAGACTCTGGAAGAAGCTGAGCATCTCGGTGCAAATCATAATTCTCCAGACCCAGTCTGGAAAAACTCACAAAAACGGCAAGATTCTTCATAGGGACTTTGATCCGACACTGTTGACTATGGTTCACTTCCAGAAGAATCTTCCTCGAATCAATCAGCCTCACTTGCGGAACATCCTCTTGCAACTTGCTGATGTCTTCTGCAGGAAGGTACAGGGTAGGTCTTGTAAGAGTACTCTGGTCAGATTTCAAATGCGTAAACAAACAGTGAACAATTCTCTTAACTAACTTCAGATCATTTGGATTCAGAAAGTTATCTGAATATAGCATGTGGACTTCTTCTAAAGCTCTTGCATAATGGTCAATGCTCACTTCTTCACAGGCACCAAGTCGTCTGAACAAGGGGAAGAATCTGCCTAGAGCCTCCGGAGCTCTCATGATATGACCTTCTACAATCTGATCTGGCAGAATCTTGATGACGACTTGTTGACCTGTGAACATGCTCTTGTTCTCTCTGTCCAATATAAGGGAGACTTCATGTAAGTCTTGTAAATCACTATCTTCAAAAGTTTTTTTCAGATGTGTATACAATGCTTTCATGATCTGTTCAACAACATTAAGAGTAGATTCCTCAAATATTGTCAGAGGTAATGAGCCATCTTGTCTTTTCACACCAAGAGACTGACATATGTTCTTCACATGTCTGATGACAAACTCTTTTGAAGGTTGGCGTTTGAATCCAATCCAGTCATACATGTCATGCTCCCAGTGACTGAAGTTTGATGGATCTGCATGATCAGAGAAAAAACAACTGGTAGTCCACACTTCAAACACCCAGTGTGCAGACAGACCCTCTGAAAATGATATCAGTGATGTAGGAGGGGTGAACGCAGGGTGGACTGAAGCCAAGTGCTTTCCAGAATTCATCTCATGCTGCTGCAGAGGCAAGAGGAATCTGATGTCTTTCAGCTGCCTCAGAAATGACTCGCTTCGCAGATGATCTGATTTTTTCAGATAATGTGAAAGTTCACAGGACTGCTCTCTGACTCTCTTTGAAACTTCCTTCTTTCCAGCTTCTTCTACCTGTCTGACAAATCCAAGAAACATATCCTCTGACACAGTGCATACCAGTCCAGTTTGCATACTCCGTTTCTTCAGAAATGCTTTCCACTCTTGACCATCATAGGGTGCTGGAGGAAAGTGGCCTTTTGTCAACATGACCTTGAAGACCTGCAGTCAGGATCGTAGAATTCTGAAGCTCTGCACAGAGTTCCATCATGTCCAGTGACAAACTGCGTTTGACGAAGTGAATCAAGATGTGTCCGATCCTCTGGCCTATTGTGAAGAACAGGCAAAAGATTGACTCTGATGTACTTCATGTGCACTGGAATGGCTTCTCTTGGAAGATCTCTAATGCCAGGAAGAAGGTGTTTGAAGCAGAACTCTGATTTGGTTGGTATCTCTATATTCAATGATTGATACAGTTCCTGCAGGCTTGGATTGGCCTTCACCAAGACAATGTTCTTGCTGCCTGACCAGACATTCAAACCTTCCAGAGGCACAGACTGTGGCAGACAAAGAACCCTGGCTGTGTTTCCCAGTGATATCAAGGCACCATCAGGTCTCTCAAAAAATGGTAAGACACGCATAGCTGATGAATGAAATGCTCCAAGTTTTTCTGTAGAAGAATTCCAAGACACTCCGTGCCTCTGCTGCTGACAAGCTGTGTGTTTGCAGTCTTCCATGAGTGAGAGCTGTGAGCAGTCCCTTTGGATTTCGGACAGAAGCCACAATTTGTGTGGCCACACACACGATGGGCAGTAAGTCTGTGTGCAGTATGTTGGGATGTGGAGTCAGTTTCCCAAGGCACTGGTTGACGTTATATTCATCCATTCCCAAACTGTGGCCAAGTTCATCCACCCCCAAACTGTGGCCAAGTTCATCCACCCCCAAACTGTGGCCAAGTTCATTCACCACTGAGGTACAGCCAACCATGGATTCCTTCAGAATATGGACAACTTCATCCTTCTTTTTCAGAGGAAAGAGAACAGCTTCTGTATCTTTCCAAGATGGAAGTAGACTCCAGTCATCCAACACACTGTCCAGTATCTGACCAGCTGGTCTTTGACTGTCAAGAAACTCCCACAGACGTGTGATCCATTTTCTCTTTGATAGCGTAGCATCACCGAGGGGGAAGGGCAGCTTATTTTGTTGAATGATTTGTCCACAACCAAACACTTCCTTTGGCAGTGTGGTTGGCAAAAACTTAACAAAAGTTATGATGTCCAATTTTTTCAGATAATCTTGACTGTGAATAAAATCAGGAGTAAGTTTCAGCAACTTTTTGTGCAGAAAATGTTCACTTGATTGCGGCAGCAAGTCACAATATTCAGAAACAATGGTTGGGTTTTCTGAGCTGAAATAGTGAAGCTGTCTTGACTTTCTCAAACTAAGGGGTAAATTTCTTAGATCAGTGGACTTTTCTTCAACCTGAATGAAGCTGAAGACCTCGAAGACATTCTCCACAACTTCAAACGATGTGTTTTCCACAGGTTGGGGAAGGTTCTTGAGGTTGCAAGAACTTGCTTTAGGCTGTTGACATGACAGCAGAAATTCAATCACTGTTGTTCTCTGAACCTGTTTGACTGTGGACACCTCACTCCTGATGAATGACTCATGAATTCTGAAAGGACTCTGCACAATGTTCATGTTGAGTTTCATCAGCACGTCCTTCAGCCTGGGGCTCTTTAGATCCCAAAAGTATCCAGGAAATCCATCAGATCTTGCAGCTGGAACCCATAGCAGGCGCTTCAGATCTTTCCTCAATGAAGGAAACACCTCAGCTTCTGTTTCTGCCAGTTGTCTGTAGAATGATGTCACTAGATGATTCCAAAAAGCGTCCACATGATCCTGATGCTGTGGGAAGAAGCTGCTGTAATGTTCAAGTTTCCAGTGCAGGTCTGTACTAGAACTGATACTGACATGTTCATGACTTGCTGCCATACTGTGTATCTGGGGTAAGCTCCTCCTTCCAGACGTTTGAGGTGATCCTGAAACGGCACTGATAGATTCCCTTTCTGATGGGAAGCATAGAGAGGTGACCTCACAAAGAGCTCTGATGTAAGCTGGTACTATGATGGAATTGGCAAGCAATGTGTTCCAGGTGGTCTGATCTTTGCCAGGACGTGAGAACAAGTTACTGCGTGTCTCATGATCCAGAGCAAAGTGAGCGTTGACATGAACAGGCAGGCCTGTTGCTACAGGCAAAGGCAGCATACAGAAAGCATGAAATACTCTCTGTTGCCAAGCAGTCCCTGACACAGAACTGCTTTCACATTGTTGTGGTATACCTCCTATGACTCTGCTCTCTGGTCTTAATCCTTCAGCATGATTTCCTTCAATGCCTCCGACATGCATGTCACTATCAGAGGTACTTGCACTGATGTCATGCTGCTGACTGTGGGAGAGCTGGTGTGACTGGTCAGCAGTCTGACACTGTGACTGCTGATGGTGCGCAGACAGGCAGACAGCCACACCCCCTAGAGGCAGCAGTCTGTATTTCATCACGGCTTGGTCAGACTGCAAACAGGGAGGTACGCTGTCGCTGCCGGTCAGGCCAAACTTGTGTACCACCAACCAGTCTTCCTGCTTGTC
Source organism: Conus canariensis (assembly GCA_033310375.1). Classification (NCBI taxonomy): domain Eukaryota; kingdom Metazoa; phylum Mollusca; class Gastropoda; order Neogastropoda; family Conidae; genus Conus; species Conus canariensis. The sequence continues at coordinate 20,731,897 of CM065736.1, read as the reverse complement.
CTCTGAATCTGACAGATGACAGAGCACCACTGCTTCTTTGGCAGCAAAGTCCTGCAGTCGGGGAGGACCAGTTCCCGTTTTCAGTTTCCTGGCCTCTCCCTGTACATGCTGACCAAAGTCCTGCAGTGTTACGGAGTTGCTTTCATCTGTTGAAATCCGTGTCTGATGGTCCAGTTCAAAAGTTCCATTTTGATGGGCTGTGTAGACAGACACCTTCTTCACGTGGCTCAAGAACAGAAGGGATTCCCCCATCCCACGCTGAAACTGGCGCAGGAGATGGTCTATCTCTTCCATGGACACCGCAGGCTGCCTGATCTTTGACTTGTGCGCTGCCTGCACAGGACTCATCTCCTCTGATGATGGCTGAATGTAAGCCTTTTCCTGTGTTCTGAGGGGCAGTCGGAAAACAGTGCCTGTCCTTCCCTCTGTGATATCTGGGAGACAGAAACAAACCAGTGGTGAGTCTCCAGGATGACCACATACCATCAACAAATCAGATGAATGGTAGGGAAGAGGGGTTGAGGGATGTCATTAAAAAAAAAAATTCTGACGTTTAATGCAAAATAAATATAAAACAGGTAAATAATCTGGGAATTTTTATTCATGCTCTAGCCTAGAAATGTGTCCAAGGGAGCTCATATGTAAAAGCTTATAACTTCTTGCCATAATATCACACGATCAGGACAATTAGTAATGTTTACCTTTGTTATGAGGCATTAGAAATTATGTTATTTCCAGGCTATAAGCCAGTGTTTTTTTTTTTGTTTTTTTTTTCTACTCTCACCCTTGCAGCTACAACACTGGTAGCAAGCTATCTATGGATTTTTTTTAAACAAAGAACCAATGTTTGAAATCTGCCTACTTTGCTTGGTTCGCCTGCAATTTGACATTCACACTGACATGGCTTTGTCACCAACTTCAAAAGTCTGCATCTGGCAAAGATTTGAAACTTGATATAGTCAGCTTTGTCAACGTTGATCTCCAATTTTTTTTTGTCAAAGAAAAAATCCATTTCTTTGCAAAATAAATCACTTCCATCATTTTGTCACTAATTTTTGTCTTTCTGTTAAATTTGCACCAACACTACTCCTATCACTGGCTATTCCTGGCAAAGCTTCACTTTCCGCCATTTGTAGAAATTAGTTTATTTTCCCTGCAAAAACCATCCCATAAGATTAGTTTTTGCTCTTACTCCAAGCATCTTCATGTAAAAATATGTTGCTGAATCATCAGTAGTTCCAGGATCATTGATGGCTAAAGCATGTGATGAACACATGTTTAGTGCTTTTCAATCCTCAAAATACACAAGCCTTGTTCATACTGTGTTGCACCTCTTTATTCATATTTTAGGTTTCACAACCACTTTCTTGTGACTAATCAACAGGTTGCTGCCAATATGATGTTTTCTCTGAATTTGTTTTATTATTTGGAGGAAGTGGCTTACACAGCAAGCACTTTACAGCATAGAAATTAAGGTACAGTTTTTTCCCACCTAGTCTACAACCACTTCATATTTTTTTTAAAAAAAGAAGAAAACTTAACATCACATATAATTGAATAAATCATGACATAACACATATTACTTTTACCATCTACATGCAGAAACAGTATCAATTTTACACATAAAATTTCATATGTAAGAACCAATACATTACATTCTTTTTTCTTAACCGTTTCACTGCCAGACGTTCTGTTTTGCATAAATCCCAATCACCAGCCATTTTTCAGAAAATCTCTTATTTCATACTAGCATGTGTGAAATGCGGATATATCTGGAACTAAGCAACCAATTCTCAAGCTGTTTTTTGGAAAATGGATACTTTCATTAAATTACAGAATGTTAGTAATGGTTAGACAACAACAATTTCACATTTTTGGTAATTTCAAGCGCAAAAAAAAAAAGCAAAATAAAAAATTGAATGCTATCTTTAGTGTCAACAAAAAATGAAGAAAGCATGCAATCAAACTCTGAACAAAGAAGGAAAAATACTCCACTCACAAAATAAAGACCAGGAAATATGTAATATCCAACAGAAAAATGAAAAAACAAAAACAAAACAGCAATAAATCAACATACCCCAACAGCAGAAAAAGAGCTGGAAGAAGTCCACAAGTTGGAAATCATCCTTGCTCACACGCACTGCTGAAACAACATTCAGAGGAATAATTAGTGCTATGACTAATGAGGTTATGCAGAAAAGAAACCACACACACACATACATATACACATACACACATGCACACACACACACACACACACACACACACACACTGCTTACATCCCACTGGCACACACATGAAAGAGAGAAAAAGAGAAGGGAACACACACACACTTTCTTATGCCCCACTTGTACACACATGAAAGAAAGAAAAAGGGAACACACACACACACAAACACACACACACACACACACACACACACACACACACACGCATATGCACATACATCCCTTTCACTCTCGTGAAAGCAATATTTTTTAATGAAAACAAAGTCATTCACTTGCCTGTGGGTCTCTATAACCTGGGAAGCAATTCTGCTAGTGCCTATGAGTCCATCTCACCACCCCAACTCATCTCTGCAGCAGACCTCTGATACGTGTCAGTCAGCCACGCCCCCTTCGACCTCGATTCGTGGTAAGCCATCTGGGCTCGCAGTTCATTCATTATCTCATAGCTGTTAGCCCTATAACGCTTCTCTCACTGTTATGTGTGATCCGAGAGTCGTCATTCAAAAGTTGGCCCACCAACCAGCAACACTAAGCTTGTTGAACGACCTCTGTGTGTGTGTGTGTGCGAGACGAGAGGCACTGCTCAGCCACTTGGCACGCATCCAACAGTCAGCCACTGTGATTATTCGGTCAAGCTCCCCCTCTCACTTAGGGCCTGCTCACACTCTGGGTGTTCTTTATCTGAATCAGGATTAAATGACCGTCTTTTCAATATTTCTAGCACCTGATCTGTGGTAAATGTACGGCAAGGCTGAGTACATGAAGTGCTTGGTTGTGACGTCATAGTGAATGGAAAAATAATCGGAATAAATTGATAAAGAACACTTAACTGAACAGCACTCTGACGAAGCAAATGGCTGTGTGCACAGGTCATGGAATCACCCAACTATGACGTTCCTTTCTGGCTTTCTGTCTCATCAGATTAGAGACTGAGAATATCGGGAGTTAGGTAACCCTACTTGGTCGCCTTTCGGTGATGTCGGCGATGAGCTACGTGGTCGCCAAACGGCGACATCAGCGGCGTAAGGGTTAAACCTAAGAAATGGTCAAGGGTGATCTTTTCGTAATGAACGTGGCAAACACCACTTTGCCGTACACATGGACTGGAATGAATACTGATATTTAGGCATGTTATGAACAATTGAGATTAAAAAGAATATACTCAAGACATATTAACATATGAATTTGTGCAGACATGTCTGATCATTATTAAGCCATTTTGATTTCAGAAAACTTGACAAAAGGCAAGCTGAATATTGCATATTGATACTGTCTTGTGTAAATAGCATCTATTACTTTGAAAGTCCTTTATTTTTCAGTTAGTTTTTTTTTTGTACCAGAGCCATTTTCTTTCATAATGAATCCTTTTGCATTTCAGTGAATGCATATATTTTTCAATTTTGTCTGACCTTTAATTCATTAATAAACAATCAAGTATTTGGTTTCAATTTATATATGCTGCATCTATTCAAAAAAATTTTTTTCCTCACATTTGGATCAGATACTTTGAATTACCTCCACAGACTTTTTTCTGAATACTTAAAAGAAAAATTAATATGAAGATTAAACAAACAAACAAACCACGCACACAAAAACGTATTCAACAACACAGCGTACATCAATGTACAGTCTGTGAGGTCAGACAACAAATAAGTGCATGCAGATTTTCCTCCATACATATTTGCTCAACACATTTACACAAACAAGAAAGAATGTAAGACTGGATACATTGGGGAGATGGGGGTGGGGGTGGGGGGTGGGTCGCGGGAGGAGAAAAAAGAAAAATGCAGGTCAGATGTTATATCTCTGACTGAAAAAGCATTGATGTGTAGTTGTTCCATGCAGTCTCAAAATTGTTTTGGCTATTTTTCACTTTTGGCATTATCCAGTTCAATTTCAAATCTGTTGCTCTGCTAACTTTGAAACCAGAAACAATAGGCACATTTTGTTCATTTTGTATTTATAAATACAGCTCTTTGCAAGCATTGTAATGAAGTCAAATATCGTCTCTGTTTTTATCTGGTGGTCCATTCCCAAGTGACAATTTCACAAGTAAGCTTAAGACTGAAAAGATTTTTGCATTTTTCAGTGAGTAAATGCTCAACAGGTTTCCATGACTTCATCACCAAGCACAATTATAAATCAAATCTCTTTATTCATTGCAAAATGTACAGTTTGTTGTGCTTGATAGTCTCACAGCATTTAAATAAAGTTCATACTAAATATTGTATGTTCAGTTTCAATTTGAAACCATTTTTATTTGATGTCATTTGTTTTATGAGTTTGGAGAATACCTTCTTACCACAAATTTCAAGACTTCAGGTTTTGTTCCATTTTGCACAACAATTTAACCAACGCTCATCAAAATTTAGACTTTCATAATATTTTTTTTAGCTCCTCTGTTTACCTTCAAATTAATGTTTAACACTTTTAGTAAGTCATAAATGTTCATTACCACTAAGTAATTTAATTGCAATTCATTTGATGTAGTTTTGCATGGAGCAAATCCATAGATTTTAAATTAGAAAATTAATGTTATTGTTGATTTTGGATGCAAGTACTTTGTATGTCATGAATTCTCCATTCTAGAAAATACTTCAATGCATATTTTTCCTTTCTGTCGGTTCCAATTTATTTTTTCAGTACTTGTGTTGATTTTGTGTAAGGCAAGTTCTGCAAGTAGTTCATTCATTGTCTGATGCTCAATACAGAAACAAAATCCTTTGCAGGCCTTGAATACATGAGTCCAAACATAGGCCTTAGAAACAGGAGTCTAAAATAAATTTGAATTCATATATTTGCAGGTAAGTGGTGGTCCATAATTTTCAAGTTTTTCAATAAATGGGTAAGTTTTGGTTACAACATTCCTCCAGCTATGATTGGTTGCACTGCCTTTCTTTTTTTTTTTTTTTTTTTTTTTTTTTTTGCAGTTCCTTTTTTTTTTTTTTTTGTTTCTTTCATCTATTAAAGTTTCAAATCATATATACATTTTCTAATCTCAGTCGTGTTCAGACCACCTTATTTTACAGTTTTTATCGTTATCCTCTGCTGATCATATCCTGTTTACCATTCCAAACAAACCAGAAACAAATCTTCCAAAGTCTTTGCATTAAAGTGGTCATGTGGGTCAGGTAAAGAATACAAAGATGTATCAGTTTGGATTCAATATTCAAATTTTAATCTTAGGCACTTTTCATATTTTTCTCAAAGAATGTATTGTAATTCTGTCCTGAAGCCAAGGGAATATTGATAGCTGGGTACATAATGTTTCAGACTTTTTCCTGTCCACAAGTTACATGGACTGCTAAAGAAATTAGATATCATATGTAAATATTTGAAAAATCCATGTAATTTTGAATTCAATATGCTATTGTCAAGAAATGAAGCCATACATTTAAAACTGGCAACATTTATCTGTGAAACTTTGACAAGATTACGTACAGCAACATCCTAGCATGTTTACAGTTATAAATTGTTTCATTGTTAGTTTGTTTTACGCAAGCAAGTGTGAAATTTGATATAACAGAGTCTTGCTGGGGGCCGGAATAGCTCAGTTGGTAGAGATCCTGGGGTTGCGGGTTCGCATCTCCACCGGGCCGTTTCAGTACAGGGGGATTTTTCCCTCGGAGTTAACACTGGTTCTGACTCCATTCCCCATGCAGTCCTTCGAATGAGACTATAAACTGAGGTTCCGTGTGTGAATGCACGCACAACATCTTGCACACATGTAAAATCCCACCACAAACTTTTGGAAGAGAAGGCCAGTTTGGCTGTTGGTATGGATGACACATATTACACATAGCATGCACCTTCCGTGAAGATGGAGTATGGCTGCCTTAATGGCAGGATAAAAAACAGTCATACACACAAAACTCCACTGCCTGTCTATACAGGGACTGTCCGCAGGAGTATCAGCCTGCATACGCAGAAAGAAAGAAAGAAAGAAAGAGCCTTGCTGAAGCAATTCTCATCATACTTTTGATTCCTTTGCTATATACATTGCCCTCTTCGGTTAGGGGCTTTGGCCTGTACTGAATAGATTATTCAAATTTGTATTCACAAGTTTCACATGTCACTGAATGCAAAGCTCATAGTCTTTAAGATAATGTTTGTCACTAGCACTCCGTAGCATATTCTTCTTTGAAGCCATTTTAGTTTTATGTCCTTCATTTGTTTTCTCTTCCGATTTTACAATGGACTTAATGCTGGATTTTGTTTTGTTTTTTTACTTTACCCATGAGAATTTCAAAGGACATTTTAATTTTTACACTCTATAAAAATTGTCTGAACTTTGTGCAAATGTCACAAATGATATTTCTAATTGTTGTACCATTTTCTATCATGTAATATTTAAAGGAGTAATGCTAGCCACACATTCTTTGAAAAAAAAATCTTTATTCCTATTTTTTTTAACAGTTGGTACTTGAAGAATTTACAATGATTGATACTTTAAGAATTTATTATGATCAACAGTTTTATACTTTTCACACACACACACACACACACACACACACACACACACACACACACACACACACACATTACCAACAGTAATTTACAATCCATTTCTGGTGAAAGGAATCTTTATGAGCTAATTTGAACTTTTCATTGAAGAGTTTGGGTTCACCTAAGATGTAATTACCTTGTGTAATTTCTACACCTTTGAACATGTTAGCCATGTTGTGACCATGCTGGGCCCATAAACATAATGTGAACTGTACTTCTGGATAATAAAATATAAGTATCCATTTCTATTTTGGAGTCTGAGACCTCAGTCATTGAATCCATTTATAGTGTTTGCAAATATAGTTCACTCTTCACAATACCCATCCCTCCCTTTTGAATTCTGTGAACAGATTACTGTCTTTTTACTTATCGTTTTTTTTATTCCCATATGAACTTAGAAAAAAAAATTGTGGTATTTATTTTGCTGTCAGATGGATTAGATTAAAACGGATCCGCAAGTAAATATATTTCTTTTAGATAGAATCAATGATTTTATCACTGCTGCCCTACCTATTGGTGTTTGTGCTTTCAGCCACGTCTTGAGTAATACTAGGCTCACTGAACAGTATGCTTGGCTCATTGAACATATGCAAGGCTTGTTCCGCAGTCAGGAAAGCTCAATGAACAGTATGCTAGGCTTGCTTAACAGTATTGTAAGCTCATGGAACAGTATGTTAGACTTGCTTAACAGTATTGTAGGCTCATGGAACACTATGCTATGCTTGCTTAACAGTATTGTAGGCTCATGGAACACTATGCTATGCTTGCTTAACAGTATTGTAGGCTCATGGAACAGTATGCTAGGCTCAATGAACAATATGCTAGGCTTGTTTAACAGTATTCAAGGCTCATGGAACAGTATGCTAGGCTTGTTTAACAGTATTCAAGGCTCATGGAACAGTATGCTAGGCTTGTTTAACAGTATTCAAGGCTCATGGAACAGTATGCTAGGCTCAATGAACAATATGCTAGGCTTGCTTAACAGTATTCAAGGCTCATGGAACAGTATGCTAGGCTTGCTTGACATTGTGCCAGGCTTTTAAAAGAGTATGCTACAATTGCTTAACTCTGTGCAAGGCTCTCTGAATATTAAGCTAGACTGGTTTAACATTACATTAGGCTTGCTTGACAGTATGTTAGGTTCACTGAATAGCATGCCAAGCTCACTAAACAGTATGCTAGACTTGCTGAAAAGTATGTTAGGCTCACTGAACAGTATGCTTAACACTGACCAGTTATGATGTGCTCACCGAACAATATGCACAACTCACTGAAAAGTATGCTAGGCTCACTGAACAACATGCAAAGCTCATTGAACAGTATGCTAGGCTCACCGAACAGTATGCTGGGCTCACTGAACAATATGCTAAGCACTGACCAGTTATGTCAGGCTCACTAAACTTTATGCTGGGCTCTCTGAGCAGTATGTTGGGCTCACTGAACAGTATGCTGCACTCACTGAACAGTATGCTAGGCTCACTGACAGTATGCTGGGTTCACTGAACAGTATGCTGGGCTCACTGAACAGTATGTTAGGCTCACTGAACAGTATGCTGGGCTCACTGAACAGTATGCTGGGCTCGCTGAACAGCATGCTGGGCTCACTGAACAGTATGCTGGGCTCGCTGAACAGCATGCTGGGCTCACTGAACAGTATGTTAGGCTCACTGAACAGTATGCTGGGCTCACTGAACAGTATGCTGGGCTCGCTGAACAGCATGCTGGGCTCACTGAACAGTATGCTGGGCTCGCTGAACAGCATGCTGGGCTCGCTGAACAGCATGCTGGGCTCACTGAACAGTATGTTAGGCTCACTGAACAGTATGCTGGGCTTGCTGAACAGTATGCTGGGCTCGCTGAACAGCATGCTGGGCTCGCTGAACAGCATGCTGGGCTCACTGAACAGTATGCTGGGCTCACTGAACAGCATGCTGGGCTCACTGAACAGTATGCTGGGCTCGCTGAACAGCATGCTGGGCTCACTGAACAGTATATGTTAGGCTCACTGAACAGTATGCTGGGCTCACTGAACAGCATGCTGGGCTCACTGAACAGTATACTGGACTCACTGAACAGTATGTTAGGCTCACTGAACAGTATGCTGGGCTCACTGAACAGTATGACTCACTGAACAGTATGCTAGACTTGCTGAACAGTATGCTGGGCTCGCTGAACAGAATGCTGGGCTCACTGAACAGTATGCTGGGCTCACTGAACAGTATGCTGGGCTCACTGAACAGTATGCTGGGCTCGCTGAACAGTATGCTGGGCTCGCTGAACAGTATGCTGCGCTCACCAAAAGTATGCTGTGCTCACTGAACAGTATACTAGACTCACTGAACAGTACGTTAAGGTCACTGAACAGTTACGTTAGGCTCACTGAACAGTTATGTTAGGGTCACTGAACAGTACGCTGGGCTCCCTGAACAGTATGCTACGGTCACTGAACAGTATGCTGGGCTCACTGAACAGTATGCTAGGCTTACTGAACAGTATGCTAGGCTTACTGTATAGTATACTGGGCTCAGTGAACAGTATGCTAGGCTCAGTGAACAGTATGCTAGGCCCTCTGAACAGTATGCTGGGCTCACTGAGCAGTTATGTTAGGCTCACTGAACAGTACACCAGGCTCACTGAACAGTTATGTTAGGCTCACTAAACAGTATCCTGGACTCACTGAACAGTACATTAGGCTCACTGAACAATTATGTTAGGCTCACTGAACAGTATCCTGGATTAACTGAACAGCATGCTAGGCTCACTGAACAATTATGTTAGGCTCACTGAACAGTATCCTGGATTAACTGAACAGTATGCTAGGCTCACTGAACAGTATCCTGGATTAACTGAACAGCATGCTAGGCTCACTGAACAATTATGTTAGGCTCACTGAACAGTATCCTGGATTAACTGAACAGTATGCTGGGCTCACTGAACAATTATGTTAGGCTCACTGAACAGTATCCTGGATTAACTGAACAGTATGCTAGGCTCACTGAACAGTATGCTAGGCTCACTGACCAGTTATGCTGGGCTCACTGAACAGTTATGCTGGGCTCACTGACCAGTTATGCTGGGCTCACTGACCAGTTATGCTGGGCTCACTGAACAGTTATGCTGGGCTCACTGAACAGGTATGTTAGGCTTACTGAACAGTATGCTGGGTTCACTGAACAATATGCTGGGCTCGCTGAACAGTTATGTTAGGCTCACTGAACAGTATGTTAGGCTAACTGAACAGTATGTTAGGCTCACTGAACAGTTATGTTAGGCTTACTGAACAGTATGGTAGGCTCACTGGACAGTATGCTAGGCTTACTGAACAGTATGCTGGGCTCACTGAACAGTATGCTGGGTGTCACAGACGGCCTCCTCCCTTTCCCCTCTCCGAGAGGTTTAACCAGGGGAGAGGTGAGGTGAGCTGTCCACGCTATTCTCACCTTCCCCTTCCATCCCCCAACCTCTCCTCAGTGTGCCGTGTCACTCGTTGCAGCAAGAGGAACTTGTGAAACATATATCTCTCGTCCTTTACGACAAGTGTTTGCAACAACTGTTTACCATTCTAGGGCCAACACAGGCTGTGTGTAGCCAATTTGCTTTTCACTCTTGAGTTGCTCATTGAGTGGAGAGCACCGTCTCTACCACTGGAAACCATCAGCGAGCATTTCTGCTCTAGGCCACTTCGTTCAGGTCCAGTCTACGGAGGTCTGGGTTCTCCCATCTTCACTGATGTGGGGCAATGGTCCTGTCTTTATTTTCTTCTTGAGTTCCAGTCTATGGAGGTCCGGATTGATCTGTCTTCACCAATGTGAGGTGACGGTCCTGTCTTTACTTTCTTACAGAGGTCGGGGTTGTCCCATCTTCACCAGCGTGGGGCATTGGTCCTACCTTTATTCTTCTCCTTCCAGACTACAGAGGTCTGGGTTGTCCCGTCCTCATTGATGTGGGGTGATGGTCCTGCTGGGAGTCCTGTCTACAGAGGTCCAGGTTGTCCTGTCTTCACAAACGTGGAGTGACAGTCCTACTGTTTATTCTCCCCATCCACCATCCTGTTGGTAAGCACTGGAAGAGCTTGTACAGGGTCGAACTTTAATTAAGGACCACCCCGAAAAAAGGCCCTTTCTTTTAAATTGGCCAAAAATACAAGCAATGCATTTTTCGAAGAATTCGACTGGGAAAGGTTTAAGGGGTTAACAGAGTATTCCGCAAAGCTTGCGAAAGCTGTCTTATTGTCACGTGCGGCATGCAGAGGGGGGTTGAAAGTTGCAGATTGTTGTCAAAATTGCTTGTTTTTTTAAGCAAGAGTGAACACTGCTTCAAACGGTTTTGCACTGAAATTCCAAATGCACGTGCAAAAACCAATGCATTGCAGAGCATTTTACTGACTGGAATGCCCCTAAAAGCAGCCCAACATGCATAATTCTTCATAACACAAAAATGCCTCCAAGACGCAAGCTGTCTGATTTTGACCGGACCCAGGCGATTGCATGGCTGCAGGATCGAGTCGGCATTCGAGAAGTGGCCAGAAGACTACAAGTGTCCCACTCCGTCATCATTCGGCTGAGAGAACGTTTTCAAGCCACTGGAACTGTCAAAGAGAGACCCCGTCCAGGCCAGCCAAAGAAGACCACTGCAAGAGATGACAGGTTCATCCGCAGACATGCTCTTCGGACCAGGACCACCACCTCCAACACCATCAGGCGTCGGCTCCAAGCTGCCACTAACACAGCAGTGTGTGAGATGACCATACGGCGGTGCCTCAATGCTGCCAACCTTTGAGCAAGGCGCCCAGTCCAGAAACCAAAACTGACTGCGGCCCACCGGGCACGTCGCCTGGTCTGGTGCACAGCTCATCGAACATGGACTTGGACTCAGTGGTAGATGGTGCTTTTCACCGATGAGTCCAAGTTCCAGTTGAAGCCACGAGATGGACGCATTCGGGTGTGGCGGCGTCCTAGGGAGCAGCTGGCAGATGACGTCATCCAGGAGGTTGTCGCTTTTGGTGGTGGCTCCGTCATGGTATGGGGGTGGGCATCAGCAGTCACCACAAGACTCCCCTGTACCATGTGGATGGCAACCTGAATGGCCAACGCTACCTGCAGGAGATTTTACGGCCTTTGGTTGTCCCAGCACTCCAGCAGATTGGGGCTCAGGCTGTGTTCATGGACGATAATGCCACTCCACATCGTTGTCGAGCCGTGAACACTTTTGTGGTGCAAGCTGGCATCACCAGGATGCCATGGCCGGCAAACAGCCCGGACATGAACCCTATTGAGAACATCTGGGGCGAGCTTGGGAGGAGAGTTCAAGAAAATCACCCTGTTCCGGCAAATCGACAGGAGCTGCTGCACTACCTGCAGCAGGAGTGGGCAAACCTCCCCCAGGCACTCATTACAAGAACAGTCAACACCATGAGGCAGCGCTGTGTGGATTGTGTGGCAGCACGAGGGGGGCACACTCGGTTTTGATCAGACTGTAAAGAAACACTCTTTTTGTGAATGTCATTTTGGGGGGTAGTCTCATTCAGGCTCCCCTGTCTAATCAGAAAGAATTATTTTTTCGATGAAAGTGACAAAATGTTGTTCACTGATAATGAAATTAAACATTTATAACGTTTCTGTCGTTCGTCGGTTTTTCTTTCTATGTTTTGTGAGACTGTGTATGAGTGGTCCTTAATTAAAGTTCGACCCTGTATTTATGTGTAGATATGAAAGGCTGGTATGAGTTGAAATTCCTATTCATTTTTCATGGTAGCAGCTTAGAGGTCTTGTTTTCTTTATGTCTGGAACTAGTTGCTACTGGGTCATTTCTTTCCAAGAAGGTTTCTTACTTGTGCAAAGGTGCAATTATCACTTGCCTATTGCTCCCGGAAGGGAAGCTACGTTGAGTATTGGCGCGTACAGCGTTGCAGGCAATTGGATGCTGGCGTTTGCAGGCAACGGATGTGCGAGCATGTGTAGGCAGCCTACATGAATGAATGATAACGTAAGTACAAGTGAATGAGACCAGTGAGCAAAGTACACAAGAAATTGAAGGTGAGTGGCAGCCCCTTTTTCATTCACAAGTAGATCTTGGCAGCGTAAAAAGTGGTGTGCGTGTATAATTGGATTGAATTAATTGGGTATAAAAGCTTCTCTGAGAGAAGCCTTGCTTGCTCATTGTGTAAAAAAAAAACAAAAAACAAAACCGCATGTGTTGCATGCATCATATGACCATACAGTTTGGAGTATAGTTCATAATTTTCACCTGTGTGTGGCTGTACCTTAATTCACCTGTGTGTGATATACAACTATCCTGTTCACCTGTGTGCGATATACAACTATCCTGTTCGCCTGTGTGCGATTTGGCAGTACCATTCCACCTGTGTGCGGTACATGAGGTATAACCCTAGCTAAGCACGGCCAGTCATTCTGGGGCACAGGACCAAGAGGTCACAACTATAGATAAGGAGGATAACATCGAGAGGCTTGATGCACGCATCAGTCAAATGGATGACATATTTTCTAGACTGGAAGAGGCTATTCACGAGCTGTTGACCGCCAAAAACTCGGACAAAGACCTGGTCATATCCCAGGCACCGCATGGCACTAAGAGACAGCGCAATTCTCTCTCTGATGAGGAGGGTGAAGAAACTGGGTCATGGTCTGACCGCGGCAAGTACAGGTGCACGAAAGGTGAACAGCCGGTTAAGAAAACTGCTAATGCCACTCTGAGCAATGAGGACTCTGAGTCATCGTCAGATGGAGAAATCAATGATGATGCTGTGGATACTATTTCCCTTGATTGTCAAGATGATGACTTGTTAAAGGAGATAGAACAAGACTTGGACAATAAAGAGAAAACAGCTGACAAAGTGGCTGACTCAATAGCTGAGATCATTAATAAAAGATTTGCACAGGGGCTTTCTGAAACAAAATTTAAAGAAAGGCTTGATAAATACCAACGCCCAGACAACTGCCCCAAGCTTCAGGTGCCCAAAGTGAATACAGAAATCTGGAAGGATTTGCCTGCAACTGTCAAACAGGCTGTTAAGATGGCTTCAGTGCAGAGAGCCATTGTCAAAGCCACAGCAGCACTGGCACAGAGCACTCAGGCTATACTCAAAGCATATAGCAAGAAAAAGTTGACTGATGTGGACATTAAAGCCTCTGTCACTGATAAGAACGCTGATGCTCTGGCCTTGTTGGGTCATGCATGTCACGAGCTGTCAGTAAAACGCAGACAGGTCCTGCGCCCCCATCTCCCCAGACAGCTGTCAGGGTTGTGTAGTGAGAGTGTCCCCATTACTGGTCAGCTCTTTGGAGACAATCTGACTGCTTCCATCAAGGAGATCAAAGAGCTGGACAGACTGTCACGTTGGTGCAGGCCCAAGTTGTTTTCAGCCCCATAATGACAACAGACAACGTAACAGACCATGGCAGAAAGCCAACAACAAAGAAAAACATCCTTTTTTAGGCCAGAGACAACAACTCTACGGCCATCAAAAGAGGTTCCATGGGAACAGAAACGCAAGACAGTTCTACCAGAAGAAAGCCTAGAACCTGTGTCACTCTTGGATGGCCAGGTGAGACACACTATCCCTCCTCATCTGCTGGATGAAATGAGACAGGAGGCTTTACTTTTTCAAGGTGGCAGGCTTACACAATATGTTGATAGATGGAAAAATTTTACAAAAGACCCTGAAATTTCAGAAACAGTACAAGGCGCGAGCCTTCAATTTGATTGTGATATTGTCCAAGTCAGACAGGATTACACTTTCCAGCCTGAGTTAAATGCATCAGAAAAGAAAGTTATTGACAAAGAAAATACAGAAACTTAGCCAAAAAGGTGTGATTTCAAAGTGTCAGGCTGAAGCAGAGCAGTTTGTGTCACCAGTTTTTGTTCTTCCGAAGAAAGATGGAACTCACAGAATGATTCTGAACTTAAAGAAACTAAACAAAGATATCGTTTATTATCACTTCAAAATGGAAACCTTGCATACTGCTCTAAAACTAGTGACTCCAAACTGCTTCATGGCTTCAATTGACTCGAGGGATGCATACTACTCGGTATCAGTCAAAGAGGAACACAGGAGATTGCTCAGATTTGAGTGGGATGGCCAGCTTTGGCAGTTTAACTGTCTGCCTAATGGGCTGGCACTTGCACCACGTAAATTCACCAAGCTGTTAAAACCTGTGTTTGCCACCTTGAGAGGGGAAGGTCATCTTTCCTCAGTATTTTTGGATGATTCACTTTTGTTTGCAGAGACGAGAATGTCATGCACCTCTAATGTGTTTAACACAGTGAAACTTCTGAGGTCTCTGGGATTTATTATCCATCCCCAAAAATCAGTACTCGAACCCACACGTCGCATTCAGTATCTGTGAGTTATCATTGACTCTGAGTCAGTGACAGTAACTTTAACACCTGAGAGAGTAGCTGACATGATTTCTATTTGCCTGTCAGCTGTCAAGAAAGATACAGTGAGTATCAGGGATGTGGCGAGAGTGATTGGGAAGATAGTGGCTTCCTTTCCAGCAGTGATGTAAGGACCACTTCATTATAGACAGCTGGAGAAAGAGAAAAAGACAGCACTGTTGCTGAATGCAGGGAATTTTGACAGACACATGACACTGTCGCCTCTTGCCAAAAGAGAACTGAACTGGTGGGTCACCAACATTGAGACTGCTTATAATGTTTTTCACCAAACAGAGCCAGATGTCACCCTGACCTCGGATGCATCAAAAACTGGATGGGGTTGTGCATGTGAACAGTCAAAATCGGGGGGAGAATGGCTGCCAGAAGAAAAAGATTTTCACATCAACTATCTAGAACTTAAGGCAGCATTTTTTGCTTTGAAATGTTTCCTAAATCAGGTTTATGGGCAACATGTCTGTATCATGATAGACAACACAACTGCTGTTGCATGTATCAATCATATGGGAACAAGTCATTCTGATTCATGTAATTTGATGACACAGATGATATGGAACTGGTGCACTGACAATCACGTATGGTTGAGTGCTGCTTATATTCCAGGTAAGGAAAACACAGCAGTAGATGAGGAGTCAAGGAAAATAAACCTGGATACAGAATGGAAGCTGAACAGAGAAGAGCTTTACAAAGCATTGATACAATTGCATATGAATCCTGACATTGATCTCTTTGCCTCTAGGTTGAACAACCAAATGCAGCGCTATGTTTCTTACAGACCTGACCCAAATGCCTACGCAGTAGATGCATTTTCTCTCCCTTGGAGTAATCTTCAATTTTATGCCTTCCCCCCTTTTAGCACGATCACGACAGTGTTGGGGAAGGTGAAGAGAGAGCGAGCGATTGGGGTAGTGGTGGTGCCCCGCTGGCCAACACAAGTCTGGTGGCCTCTGCTGACACAGCTGCTGACACAAGACCCAGTACTTCTACCAACACGAGACACCATCCTCTCCCTCCCCACGCAGCAAGGGAGAACCCACCCCCTTCTTCCCCGCCTTAAACTGATGGTATGCAAAGTATCCGGGAGCGGTAGCAGAGGGAAGGCTGTTCCAACCAGGCAGCAGCGCTAATCGTCAGTTCTTGGCGCCCCCACACACGCGCAGTGTACAACTCCTACACTGCCAAGTGGAAGCAGTACGCAGCAAAAAATAGTATCCCACATGATGTGCCAGACATTGTGCAGGCAGCAAACTTTCTTGCCAAACTTTTTAGTGCTGGAGCAAGCCACAGTGCTATAAACTCGGCGTGCTGCGCTTTGTCCGCCTATCTGCCATTAGTGAATGGATTTTCAGTGGGCAGTCACCCAGTTATTTGCAAACTTGTGAAAGGAGCATTTGAACATAGGCCTTCCTTACCCAAATATAAGGACACTTGGGATGTAAATACTGTACTTAATTATTTAGACTGCTTATCTCCCATCAATCAGTTGACTTTGAAAGAACTGACTTTGAAAACTTGCATGTTGTTAGCTTTAGTCACAGGTCAAAGAGGTCATGCTTTACACTCTTTGAAAACAAGTGATGTAAAGATGTTTGATTGTAAATGTGTGTAACAATTTTCATGTGTATTGAAAACAACAAAGCCAGGGAAACATACAGAACCAGCAGAGATTAGCGCATTTGCAAAGAATGAAAATCTGTGTCCAGTGAAACACTTGAAGCAGTACATTGACACAACTAAGGCTCTCAGAGACAGGCGCCAACAGCAGTTATTCATCAGTCACACCAAACCTCACGCACCTGTGGGTAAGCAGACATTCACGCGATGGGTGAAAGAGGTGCTAGGGCGCTCAGGCATTGACACTAACCAGTACACAGCACACTCCACCAGGGCTGCAAGCTGCAGTGCAGCCGCCCAGGCCGGAGTTTCATTGAAAACAATATTGAAAGCAGCGGGCTGGACAAATGAAAGGACATTCTGTAAATACTGTAAGAGACAAAACAGTGCCAGTTTCTGCCAGAAGGTACTTGATGGCTATGTGAACAGTAAATGAAAATGATAAAGGATCATTGTAAATAAATGCGTGTGGCATTACATGTCTGGCCTATGATGTTGTTTATATTGGCCACTATCCTTACTTTCTCTAAAATCTCAACGTAGCTTCCCTTCCGGGAGCAATAGGCGAGTGATAATTAGAAAATTAAACTAGACCTATGCTAGGAGGTTGCAGTTTAATTTAAATTATTACGAGCCTATTGTGGAGGAAGGAGAAGTTACGTCCCTACCAATAAGTGTTCGTAGTAATAATCAATTTTACTGTCCCTCCCTAAAGGCGTAAGTGTAGTGGCCATACAGCTCTGAAATTTGCCTGCAACGCTGTGCATGCCAATACTCAACATAACTTCTCCTTCCTCCACAATAGGCTCGTAATAATTTCAATTAAACTGCAACCTCCTAGCGTAGGTCTAGTTTAATTTTCTAATTATAGTAGCTGGAAAAGTGCCGTTTTTCCTGACAGGAAATGGGAGGAGGTCGTTTTGGAAATCTCTTCTTTATTCCCTGTAGTCTCACTCGGGGAAGTGTTCACTTTGAAGAGGACCAGCTGTCCTACATTGGTTTAGTAATCATGTTAACAGTTCATGTAATGGTTAATATTTGAATTTATTACATGTGCAGAAACATGCTAGTTCATCTAACCATATGGGTTCTGTCACCCTGATCAGATATGCCTTTAAGGAGTGTGATGCCATCTAACATAGGCACGTGTAAACCGTGCCAGTCTAGGGTAGATTTTGCGTGTTTTGCAGTTGCTGACTGTCAGGACAGAACTAGGAGGGTGTTCTTAATTGCGGAGTGGGGCCCTCATGGTGGCAATGGTAGACGCAGTGTGTCGTGTGTCGAGTTTGTCAGTGGGGCGGTCGGGTGGGCGCTGATTGGTCAATGAGGTTTGTGTTGTGTGATTTGTGTTCACCCCGCCTCTGGTTGAGAGTGAGGTCTGTGTCACTCTGAGTCGCAGCGTGTGAGCTGTTTGCTGTCCAGCTGAGGCGTTTGTGCCGTTGGTTTTGGTAGGCTTCTGCCTGGGTACTAAGGACTCATGTCCTTGACTTAGTCTGGTTCGTCGTTTTGTTGTGCATCTCCTGGGAGGAGACCAGGGTGCATTAATTGTCTTGGCTTGAGAGTGACCCTGTTCGCCGCCAGCTGCAACCCTTTGCCGCAGCTGCAACCCTTCGCCGCCAGCTGCAACCCTTCACTGCCAGCTGCAACCCTTTGCTGCAGCTGCAACCCTTTGCTGCCAGCTGCAGCCCTTCGCCAACGGCAGCCCTTTGTCGTCAGTTGTTGCCCCTTCTCTTCATCCGTGACTCCACTGGTCTCTCCTAATGCGTCACCATCAGGGGTGTTCTGTGTGAGACCAAGATTCCCCAGTGTGGCATGTCGCTGGGGGGTGAATTGTGTCTGTGGGCTTCTGTGTGAGCCGGGGATAGTGTCTGTGCTGTGAGAGCACAGCTAGCCGGTGTGACAAATCAGCAGCTTGTCGTCGCTCTGCCACTCAAGTCTGCATCATCACAGCTTCAGCTTGACAGTGTGACAGTCAGCATATTGTCACTGCCCTGCAGTTCAGTCTGCGTTGTCACATGTGTGGCTTCACGGTGTGACAATCAGCATCTAGTCGCCAGTCTACAACTCCCTAGTGTACTAATGAGAGAATGGGGGTGTATGCAAATAAAGTATGGGGATGTGTAAAGTGGATGATGTTGCTGACATGAGCTGTTTCATTTGTGTTATTGAACATAAATTGTTGTGACCTAGACAGTGGGGTAGGACATACTCTGTTTAGAGGTTAGAATCTTAATGTGGTGATAGATACCCCTTTTCCATAAATGTAAATTTGTTAGTTGGTACTAAATTCTTTGTTTTGGAGCCCTGCTGGTGCATCCTTTGAATACACCAGCGACGTTCCACTTCTGCCATTTTCGTCCCATTATCTGTTTCAGAATCCAAGGATAACCGTTTAACCCCCTTAAATTATTTTCTATTGGAATTTTCCCCATCTTTGTTAAATTGTCTCATTTGGTTTTGTGGCAGCCTCTTCTGACGCTGTTGCAACCAAATCATTATTATTTGCTTTTCCGTTGATCACTTGTCCCTGAGGTTGTGGGGCAATGTTATTTGTAGTGATTTGCACAGTGGGTACAGTGGAGTGGAGGAAGTAGCCTTGTGCTGATGTGTGGTGTAGGGTTGGTGTGCGAGGTATTGTGAGTGTGTGTGTGGTAGCGTAAAAAAGGGGTGTAAGTATACCTGTGGGGTTTAAGTGTGGTTGCATTTAGTGTTGTAATAAAGTTTGTGTTTTGTGTAAACTTCTTGTGTTTCTTTGGTGTGGGTCGTCTGCGATAGAGTAAGTTTGGTACGGGAGGGAGTAAGGGCTCACTGAACAGTATGCTCGGCTCACTGAAGAGTTTGTTAGGCTCGATGCACAGTATGCCGGGCTCACTGAACAGTATGCTAGACTCCCTGAATAGTATGCTGGGCTCACTGAACAGTATGCTGCACTCACTGAACAGTATGCTAGGCTCCCTGAACAGTATGCTGGGCTCACTGAACAGTATGCTAGGCTCACTGAACAGTATGCTAGGCTCACTGAACAGTATGCTAGGCTCCCTGAACAATATGCTGGGCTCACTGAACAGTATGCTAGGCTCACTGAACAGTATGCTGGGCTTGCTGAACAGCATGCTGGGCTCGCTGATCAATTGCTGGGCTCGCTGAACAGTATGCTAGGCTCGCTGAACAGTATGCTAGACTCACTGAAATGCTGGGCTCACTGAACAGTATTCAAGGCTCACTGAACAGTATGCTGGGCTCACTGAACAGTATTCAAGGCTCACTGAACAGTATGCTGGGCTCACTGAACAGTATTCAAGGCTCACTGAACAGTATGCTAGGCTCACTGAACAGTATTCAAGGCTCACTGAACAGTATGCTGGACTCACTGAACAGTATGCTGGGCTCACTGAACAGTATGTTCGTTTTACTGAACAGTATGTTAGGCTAACTAAGCAGTATGTTAGACTCACTGACAGTATGCTAGGCTTACTGAATAGTATGCTGGGCTCACTGAACAGTATGCTAGGTTTGCTGAACAGTATGCTGGGCTCACTGGACAATTATGCTGGGCTCACTGAACGGTTATCTTAGGTTCACTGTACAGTATTCTGGTTTTGCTGGACAGTATGCTGGGCTCACTGAACACTATGCTGGGCTCACTGAACAGTATGTTAGGCTCACTGAACAGTATGTTAGGTTCACTGAACAGTATGTTAGGCTCACTGAACAGTATGTTAGGCTCACTGAACAGTATGTTAGATTCACTGAACAGTATGTTGGGCTCACTGAACAGTATGTTAGGCTCACTGAACAGTATGTTAGGCTCACTGAACAGTATGCTAGGCTTACTGACAGTATGTCAGACTCAATGAAGAGTATTCTAGGTTCCTTACTTCCAGTCTGTCAACAATATTAGACCACCAGGACAGGGTGAGTACCGGCATAAAATTTTTATGTGATCGGATCATGGCACTGGACAAGAATATTGAAAATCTTACAAATATCATCTTAAGCTTGCAGAAGAATAATAATGTGGATGCAATTGGAAAAGTAGTGCTGTTTTCTCAGCAAGCTCTTTCCTACTCTGATGCCATCAAAACACCAGCATTAGCCTCACCAGTTGTAACACCTGAAAGTGGTCCAAAAACACCTACGCTAGACTAACACATAAATCTAGTTAAAAATAAAAGCAAAACCCATCCCACTTCTGCATCAAAACAAAAGAATGCAAAGTCCTCTGACACTGTTCGTTCGGATGGGGCAGCAGGGATGATGTCATCTTCACAACAAAAGAATTAAGTTTCTCCTGGTACTAGTGGTAGTCGTAGATCTAGACCTAGATCTATAAAAGATTTCCAGATGAAGCCAGAACTAACCACTGTCACTATCATCCACGATTCCATTCTCAATGGCGTGCAGCCAAAACAACTGGGCTTATCTTACGGCCTTCATGTCCGAAAGCGAAAATTGTCATCAATCGAGGACATTGGAAAGGCTATGGAAACATGTAAAGATGCTGATGCTTTTGTTCTCCACTGTGGCATCAACACTTTAAAACGTAACACTGCCCAGGCTGCCAGCAAGATGTTCATCAATGCTGTCACAAGATACAGACTGACCACCCTAATGTGAAGCTGGTCATCAGCAAGGCTTCTTCAGTGAAAGACTCTTCTCTAGAAGCAAAACAACACTTATTCAACGCCTTGGTCTTCTCTGAACTCGTCGACGATAACAACGTTACCTTTGTCAGTCACGAGAACCTGCTGCAGAGAGCCCTTCGAGACCAGCTACACCCAAACCAGTGAGGGTTGACTGTTGGAAATTCAAAAGCCCAGGCAACATGCAAGGCCCAGATACCAGTATCCCAGTGGGTTTTATGACTGGAGTGGAGTGTGGTACACCAGCTGGGACTATCCATAAAATGCCCTGTGTTTGCAACATACAGCTGTGCAATGAGTGTGTGTGTGTGTGTGTGTGTGTGTGTGTGTGTGTGTGTGTGTGTGTGCATGCATGTGTGTGTGTGTGCACGCGTGCGCATGCATGCAGTGGAACATGAAGAAGCATGTGTGTATTTGGTGTAAGTTGAGAGTTTGGTGTGTGTGTGTGTGTATGTATTGTGTGTGTGTGTGTGTGTGTGTGTGTGTGTGTGTGTGTGTGTGTGTGCGTGTGTGTGTGTGTTAAAGAGAGAGGGAGAGGGCACAGCTCTTATATGTTGTGAAGATTTATTAAAAATGCCACTATCAGTATATCTGATTTCCTTTATATCCAAGGCGAAAAATGCACATCGTTTTGTTCAGTCAATTCTTTGTGAGACACAACATCCCTCTGAAATATTATCTTTTTTGACAGCCAGAGAACTTAGTACTGTACTGCTAGTTTGCTGAATAGACTCATTTTTGTATTGTTGCATTTCTAGTTGTTCATTTTTCCTTCAAAATTTTCACATTGTTGTTTGGCTTGTTTATCTTATGAAATGCTTTTTGTCAGGATAGCTATGTTCATGCATAAATATTACGGTATCGTCCATTATCTTATCAACTATATTTATGACAAGTCATATCTTTGTGACAATAAGAGTATGAAAAATGACAGGAACGACTAGAATCTGCATAACTACAGATACAATCTGCATAACATACTACCTGTAAATACAGTTTATTAAGGAGTTAGATCCAAATAGCCGCTTCATAGTGTTTCAGTGGAATGTGAGGTCTATTTCCACTAACCTGTTATCTTTTGAAAGTCATGTTCTGGAGAAAGGCTACAGTGTTTAAGCACTCCAGTCACTGAATGTGGAAACGAAAAAGCTTCCCAATCTTAAGAACTATCACTACCCACCTCTTTACAGTATCAGTGAGGTAAATAAAAAGGTGCAAACCACTATCTACATTAGACTTGACCTTGAGTTTACAAATATTAGCCCACTTCCAATGCCCATAGATAAACAAGATGTGTTTGCTACAGGTGCTGCCATCAAAGTAAATGAGAAATCAGTTTATAATGTTCTGTCTGTGTATTATCCTGACGGTCCTAAAGAGGATGACACAGATTGGTTAAAACAAAATGAGAAATCAGTTTATAATGTTCTGTCTGTGTATTATCCTGACAGTCCTAAAGAGGATGACACAGATTGGTTAAAACAAACTGATTCTACAAAGAGGAGGTGGGTTACTCTGGGTGACTTTAATGCTCATGCGCCCTTTTGGGATACAAGTTGTACTAAAGTGACATCTAATAGATTTGTTGAAAATATTGTTGATTTGAATTTAATTTTATTAAATGACTGTAGAATTACAAAAATTCTTGATGTAGTTACTCACAGGTCTAGTGCAATAGATCTACCACTTGTTTCCCCAAACATAGCAGTAAACTATAACCGGTTTACAGTAGAAGATTGATTAGGGAGTGATCATCTTCCCATTACAATACTTTTTAATGAAACTATATGTGATGAACCGTCTACCACTGAATGCAAAATTCCAAAATTTAACTATAAACTGGCCAACTGGGAAGCCTTTCAAACTTTTCTTGACTCCCAAAATACATCACCAACTGAGGATGACAATCTAGACGTGTTTTCTGCAAATTTCTCACAAGTAATATTACTAGCAGCAGACTGGAAAATATGTAGGCAATGTATGGTGGACAGAAGAATGCAGACTTGCTGTACAGTCAAAGTGAAAAAGCTACAAAACATGGATAAGAAGTAAGTCAGAAGAAAACTTTATAATCATAAAACAAGAAAAGAATAAATGCACTAAAATTATTGCTCAAGCAAAAAAGTACTGGATTTAGTGTTGCGAAGCCGAAGTATCAGAATCAAAAGATTTGTTTAAAGTTTGGAAAAAAGTCAAAGAAATGAAAAATTGCTATAAAACTCAGTCATATCTTGTAAAGCTACAAACTGATTTTCCACTGCTTTGGATAAAGCTGAAGCTTTTTCTGATTTATTTTCAGCTTGTAGTCAGTCTAAAAATCTTCAGCCAGAAAGCCGTCATCACAGAAACAATGAAGAACAAAAAGATGATTACATGGCTCCCCCACAAGAAAACGAACATTTCCTAAACTCACCTTTACTGTCATCAGAACTATCAGAATCATTAGATTCTATCCCTTCACATGATTCAGCTGTTGGCCTTGATGGAGTGTCCTATCAACTCATCAGACACCTTCTTCATGGAAAGTACTACTGCATTCATTATTCAAAAAATGTTGGATTAATGGCACTATTCCAAGAATCTGGAAAAGTTCGGCAGAACTCAAGGAAGGTAAACCAAGGGACATCTGTGCATAGTCACAGACCCATAGCTCTAACCTCTCATGTTGGTAAACTTTTAGAAAAAAATTATTTAAAAACGACTGTTAAATTACTGTGAAAAAAAATGCTGTGATTCCTGTTCAGCAAGCAGGCTTTCAAAAAGGTCGTTGTACCACAGACCATTTAGTAAAACTGACCAGTCACATTAAAAACAATTCTCATGCAGAAAAAGTACTTTGGCTACATTTTTTAATGTTAAAAAATCCTACAACTGAGTATGTCACACTAGGCTACTTTTCAAATTAAAAAATGTTTTTATTTCTGGAAGAATGTTTGATTACATTTAAAGCTTCCTAATAGAAAGAAGCATATGCCCACAAATTGGAAGAACTTATTCATCCTTTAGGAATGTAGATATGGGTATTACTCAGGGATCAGTTATTGCTCCCATGTTATTCACAATCCTAATCCACGATCTTCCCACATCTATGTCAAAAGCAACGCATGTAGTTCAATATGCAGATGATATTGCAATTTGGATTAACTGTAAATTATGGAAGCATTCCAATAAAAGAACAATAAATTTTGCACAGAAGTTGTACCAAAAGGAATTGGATAAATTATCTATATATATGAAGAACAATGGGTTAGAACTATCTGGAGAAAAAACATGTCTTATGTTGTTTAACAATAGTGAGAACCCAAAGAAGCTACCCTTGCTTTTGCTAGATGGTCAGATTCTAGAACATAAACAAAAAGTTAAATTCCTGGGGGTATTTCTAACTCCTAAGCTGAACTGGAAAACACATATTCAAAATTTTATTGATAAAACAAGAAAAAGATTAAACGTTCTTAAAATCATATGTTGCCAACCATAGGGTCAGGACTGTCATACCCTTTTACATCTATACATCTCTTTAGTCTGATCGAAATTGACATATGGACAGGAAGTATATTTCTCTGCACCTAATTTTCTTTGAAAGAGATTGCAAAGCTTGGACAGTAAGGCCATGAAATTAGCTCTGGGAGTCCAAGTTCATACAGACACTTATAGTGTTAGAAAGAAACAAATATATTACCACTAAATGAGAAGTGAATATTCGATGTGTACAAATATATTGTCAAAAGTCTTTCTGTTGAAAATTCAATTACTGAAGAAATACTGATGGTTTTTTTTTTCTAACAGGTCTAAAAACATATCATATATTCAACCAATTAGAAACTACACATCTGACTTTATGTCACTTTGTAATATTGATATTACTGATACACCAAAATTTCCTGCGGCATCTCCAATGCCTCCTTGGGAGCACCTAAATGCTTCTTTTGATTACAAATACACTATGTCAAAGAAAACTGATAATGTAAATATTTCAACAACTGAAGTTTGTGAACATTTAGAAAACAGCTATCCAAATCATTTAAAAGTGTTTACAGATGGTTCGGTAATGGAATCCTCTAACAGTGGTTCTGGCTTTATAATACCAACTTTAAATGTCAGGAAATCATGTTATTTAGGAAAGGGGTTTTCAATCTATACCTCAGAATTATATGCAATACTGAAGGCTTTGACTTACATATATGATACACCAATTGCTTTCTATAAAATTTTACTGTGTGTTGATTCCAAATCTGTTTTACAATCACTAGAGCATCGGGACTGCAAAGCTAGAAAAGATTTGCTTTTTGAAATAAAAATGGGGAGTTTTTATTATACTCCCTGTTTGGCTAGTATACTTACCATGTCAGACCATAGCATTCTACGGCAGTTAGTCAGCTCTGCCAGGCCAAAATTTTTTGTGGCTAATGCAGTAATAAGACAGTCACGTGACGCCCACCCCACTTCCGCCGTAGGAAGAAGCTGGTGGCCGCTTCCTGTACCTCATTCATCGAGGCCTGTGCGCAAGGTAACCCCGAGAACCTTGGTGCTAGCGGGAAAGGTAGGGAGGGCATTAAAGTCTGACATGGTAAGTATACTAGCCAAACAGGGAGTATAATAAAAACTCCCCATTTTCGCGTCATATACTATACCATGTCAGACCATAGCAGAATTTATCGGAATCGGAGGAGGGCGAGTGCCCTAGTGGTTCTTGGGGTTAACCGATATGGCTGCGTTAGCCGCCACAAAGGAGATCCCTTAGAACCATCAGCCCTGGTCATGCGGATGTCCCTTAAATAAAAGCTTATAAAGGGATTTTCCAAACGCCAGTAGGCTGCCTCTAGGAGATGGCGCAAGGGGACAGAGTGCTGGAACGCTGCTGAAGTGGCCAGGGCTCTGACCTCATGGGCCTGAGGGGATATGACGGGGAGATCCTTGGACGCCTGGGCGTAGGCAGATCTCACCGTCTAGGAAAGCCACCTAGAGATAGAGCCAGCCGAGATGTCTTTCTTATTGTTGGCGTTGCTAGAAATAAGGAGACATCTCTGGGAAGTGCGCCTGGGGCGTGAACGTTCCCAGTAGTGTCTCAGACACCTGGAAGGGCACAGATCCATGTCTCCCCCACTCTCCCCACCTAGGATATCCATCAGCGAGCGGATGACGATGTCGGGGGAGGGACTGCCCGGTTCCTGATTCTTAGCTAGGAATTCGGGAAGGAACTTAAGAGAGACAGAGCCATCCCTGTGGAAAGCAATGTTTCTGGGGTCCCCGATGAGGGCGTGGATCTCGCTTTGCCTGGGCGAGGAGAAGGGTGGTTTTCATGGAAAGAAGGTCAAAGGGGAGGGTGGCGATAGGCTCAGCGTCGAGAATGATAAAGAGGTCCCAAAGGGGAACGCGCCTAGGGGACTGGGACTCACGTAGGGCCACCCCCCTGGAGATCTCTCTGAGAAGGAAGTCATTCTCAAGGAGGGTCCGCCGAGTTGGCGGATGGTCGTGCAGATAGCCGACCTGTAGCCCCGTATGGAGCTAGCCGAAAGCTTGAGGGAGGAGGATAGGTGGGATAGGAAATTTCCTATCTGGATATTGGAAGGGTGATCATGGGGAACAGAGTTTTCTGAGCACCAGGAGACCCATTTCTCCCATCGGTAGTAGTAGAGGGACTCCGTGCTTGCCCTGTGAGAGGTCGTCGCTAGGTCCCGGAGGTCCTGCGAGGCCCCCGCCCCCAAGAGAATGTTTAGGACGGACTGGGACCTGTCCGTCCAGGAGGTAGAGGCAGGTGCTCGGGGGGTACATGGGAGAGGAACTTGAGGTCCGGAAACCAGGACTGAGTGGACCACCATGGGGTTATGAGAATGAGCCTGGGTCTTTCGAGTCTCGCCTTCCTGATCACCTTGTGGAGGATCGGGAAGGGAGGGAAGGCGTATGCTATGAGGCCGATCCAGGGAAGGGAGGGAGCATCGATTGCATACGCCTGGGGATATGGGACGGGAGAGACATACACTGGCAGACGATGATTGAATCGGGTGGCAAACAGGTCGACCATGGGTCTGAACCAATGTTCCCACACCGAGGTTAGTGTGAGCCAGCTGAGGGTCCATTCCGTCTGGAGGACGGACCTGGAGCGGCTGAGAGAGTGTGCCAGGATGTTGTGCGTCCCCGCTATGTGGCTCGCACGAAGGGTGATTCCATGCTCGTGACGCCAGCGGAGGAGAGCCTCTGTCCGGAGGGAGAGGCTGATGGAGCGTGCCCCCCCCCCCCCCCCCCCCTGTTGACATAGCAAGAGACCGAGGTGTTGTCCATGAGAAGGAGAACAAGTCAGTGCGAGACCAGGGTCTGGAAGCGGAGGAGGGCAAGCCTGACCGCTTCCAGTTCCAGGATGTGATGTGGAGACGGGCAGTCTGTGGGTCCCACACCCCTGAGGCATGACTGTTCTCCAAGTGGGCCCCCCCAGCCCGAGTTGGAGGCGTCTGTGAAGAGTTCAAGTGCCTGGGTTGGGAGGGAGATGGGAACCCCGGGGCTGAGTGAGGAGGGGCTGAGCCACTCCTCTGTGGCCCAAGGAACCAAGGCCGAGGGGAATGGTCTGATCCCAGCGGTCGGAGGTCTGAGACCAACGACGGCGGAACTCCCTTTGGAGTTGACGCTTGGGGACCCGGCCTAGGGGATGAGGGACGATAGGGACTACAAACCCTAGTGAGGAACAAGGCGCAGAAGTTTGGATGTGTGTGCTAGACACTGGGCCCGTGAGGGAGCCAGGACGAGCCAGTTGTCGAGGTACACCAGGAGGCGAATGTCCTCCTGTCTGGCAAGGGAGGCCATCTCCTTGACTACCTTCATGAAAAGGAAGGGTGCCAGGGAGAGGCCGAAAGGGAGCGCCTTGAACTGGAACACCCGCCCCCGCCAGATGAACCGAAGGTATTGTCTGTGGGAGGGTGTATGAGGATCTGAAAGTAAGAGTCCTTCAGATCTATTGAGGTGGCCCAGTCCTGATGGTGGATGGAGTCTCCGATCTGGGTCGGGGTCTCCATCTTGAATTGGTGGGTCTGAGGAACTTGTTGAGTGGGGAGAGGTTGAGGATGGGCCTCCAGCCTCCCGTGGGTTTGGGGACCACGAAGAGGTGAGGGTAAAACCCGGAGTTGGGATGGGATATCTCCGAGATAGCCCCTTTTTGGAGGAGTTCCTCGACTCCTGGTGAAAACATTTACTGCATTGTTTCATAACTTTAGGCATAAGAATTGATTTTTGTTGGGTCCCATCTCACTGTGGTATAAAGTGGAATGAAATAGCAGAAAGCCTAGCAAAAGGAACAAACAGAAACGCTGAAAATTTATCAAAAAATCCTTTAGATTTGTCCTCTTGTGGATGAATCCAAATCATGGAAAAGTATGTACATAATCAGAATTTTAGTCAAAAAAGGGATACTTTATGATCATGCCCAAGACACACTGTTAGATTAATTCATAAATTAAGGCTGAATACTTGGAACACTAAATATTCTCATAGAATAACTTGTGTCTGCAGAGAAAACATTTCTGTGCATCATCTTTTGTTTGTATGCCCAGTGTTGACCTCGCTCTATCAGGAGAAAGGTATTAAGATGAATAACTTTGATAATGTCAGTACTGTCTTATATACTTCATATGTTGCTGAAATTGTCATGGTTATTTCACAGTCACATGTTGCAAAATTTTTACAAAGATAAACAATTTTGTGTACCACTAGGGTATTTTACTCATGTAAATATGCATATATGAGATATGGATTTGAAAGTACTAACATGCACGATAAGTTAAGCGTGGAGGTTTTTTGTTTGTTTGTTTGTTTGTTTTTTAATAAGTGTCTAATATCATCTGGCGATGAAAAGATATTAAATAAACCACTGAACTGAACAGTATGCTGGGCTCACTGAATAGTTATGCTGGGCTCACTGAACAGTATGCTGGGCTCACTGAACAGTGTGCTGAGCTCACTGAACAGCACGGCAAGCTCATTAAACAAAATGCTAAACCCACTAAACAGTATTCCATTTTCACTGAATAGTTTTCAAAGTTCACAGAACAGTATGGCTCACCAAACAGTATGCTAAGCTCACTAAACAGTATGGCTTACTAAACAGCATGCTGAGCTCACAAAGCAATATGCTAGACTCAAGGTATAGTTCATTAGACTCACTGCACAGAGTGCAACACTCGGGGAACAGTACATGTGATTTCATAAACAGCATGCTAGGCCTGATAAACAGCACACCACTTGGTTCATGGATGACCAGCATATTCTCAACAGTAGATTTTGACTGCAGAGCTTTCAAACAATGACTGTGTAGCTCTGAAATCACACAACTGTTTTCTTCACTCTTGAGTATCAAGCTGCTTCAATGTCATAGTCCAAATTTGTTTCCAACTTCATCTTTCTATCAACAGTTAACATTGCTGATACTCACCACCCAGATCAAAAGGTGACAGCATGTCGGGGTACTGCTCCTTGAATTGATCAGTGATGGACAGCCGCTGTCCTGGAAGCTTAGAACGATGTTTGACCACGAAGAAGTTAGGATCAAGGACACATAACTTTTGGCCCAACCGCTTGTTGTTCTCCTGTAAAGAAAAGAGTCAGCATTCAATTGCTTGTTGCTCTCCCACTGAAAACAAACTTGAATGTTCAACTGCTTCTTCTTCTCCCGCCAAAGACACATGTCAGTGTTCAACAGCTTCTTGTTCTCCTGCAGAAAACAAACATCAATATTCCTCTGCTTCATGTTCTCCGGCAAAAAATAAACATCACTATTCAACTGTGTCTTGTTCTCCTGCCAAACGCAAACAACAATGGTCAACTGTTTTTTGTTCTCCAGTCAAAGACAAATGTCAGTATTCAACTCGATTATTATCTCCTGCCACAGGCAATCATCAATGTTCGAACGTTTTCTCATTTTCCTGCAAATGACAATGTTCTGTTCCTGACTGATCTGCCACAGATAAACATCAGTGTTCAAATACTTCTTGATCTCCTGTAAACGACAAACATCGTTCAACCAGTTCCTGTTCTTGTGTAAAAGACAAATGTTGATGTCTAACAGCTTCTCATTCTCAGGCCAAAAACATACCAGCATTCAGCTGCTTGTTCTCCTGACAGAGACAAATATGAACATTCAGCTACTTTCTGTTCTGTCAAAGATGACAGAGACAAATATGAACATTCAGCTACTTTCTGTTCTGCCAAAGACATATCAACATTAGATTGCTTGTCATTTGCTTTTCAAAGACAAATATCAACATTCAACTGCTTGCTGCTTTCTGGTCAAAAATAAATGTGAAGATTCAACTGCTTCTTCTCCTGTCAAATACCATCATTCAATTGCTTGTTGTTTGCCTTTCACTGAGAAATATCAACATTCCACTGTTAAATCAACTCAAAGACAAACATCAGAATTCAAATATATCTTGTTCTCCTGTCAAAGAAAAATAGCAATGTTCAACTGCTTTTTATTCGCCAGTCAAAGACAAATGTCAACCTTCAACTGTTTGTTGTTCTGTGTAAGAGAGATGACAATGATCACTTCCTTGTTGTTCCCTACTCAGAGACAAATGTCAGTGTTCAAATCCATCTTTTTCTCCCATCAGAAACAAATACCAACATTCAACTGCTTGTTGTACTCCTGTCAAAGACAAGTGTCAGTGTTTAACTCCTTGTTGTTCTGCTGTCAAGCACAATGGCAATGTTCAGATGTGTCTTGTTCTCCCGTCAAAGACAAATATCAACATTCAGCTGCGTCTTATTCTCCAGTCAAAGACAAATGAAAATGATCAACTGTTTGTTGTTCTCCATTTGAAGAGACAAGGCCCACTGTTTGCATGAAATATGACAGTTAAATTTGCATGAAATATGACAATTAAATCAGAAGGGTCACTTTCCTCTATCATTGTTGGCTGCACTACAAAATACATGGATCAATTCAGATTCCCTCTGCAAGCACACAGAGAGGAATGCGATTGCACTACATATCTGTCCATGCTATTCACATAGACTTCTCAATAAATTATTACCTCTCCAATACTGACCAGTTCATAATGACCTCTGATAATAACTTCTCAACAGTGGCTTCTTCACAATGACCTCACAGTAAAGAGATCTTAAGAACTTCCACCAATGATGTCTCAGTAATGACCTTCCAATACTGAAGTCTCTGTAATGACATCTCAATAATAGCCTTCAATCATGACACCTCACTAATGACCTCTCAGTCATGATCAGTCCACAATGACCTCAATAAAGACTTCCAATACTGACCTCTCTATAATGACTTCTCTATAATGAACTCCCAGTAATGACCTCTTAGTAAAAATTAACATGTCCTAAGCTCATGTAAAGTAGCCCTGGCTCAAGGAAGGTACACATGGAGGCACAACCAAGTGCTCAAAGAAATTGTACAAGTAGTCTGGGCTAGTACCAACACCACAAAAGGGAAAATCAGGACTCCAAAAGCACCCGCAACATTCTTCACGGCAGGAGGCAGCAAATCATGGCCAAGAACAACAGTGCCACTCGAAACATGCAGGCAGAGTCTGCAGGACGGGGCAGATGACTGGGAGTGCACTGCAGACCTCCCAGAATGGAAGAGTCACCCAGAGATCATCAGCAAGAGTGGCATGAGACCAGACATAGTAGTCCACTCTAAGTCAACCAAGCAGCTGATCATGATCGAGCTCACGGTGCCATATGAGAACAGAATGGAGGCAGCTCAAATCTACAAGACTGAAAAGTATGCTGATCTGGCAAACAGCCTGAGGAGAGAAGGCTATCAAAGTCCTCACTGCAGAAATTGGAGCTAGGGGGTTTGTAGGAACGTCTGCATACAGCCTCATGAAACAGCTCTCAGTTGCAGGGAAGGAAAAAACCAGAGCCCTGAAAGCAATGGCAGAAGCGGCAGAGAGGTGTTCAAGCTGGATCTGGTCAAGGAGGAACAAAAGTGAACTTCATAAGGCTTAATTTCCCTACAAATATCAGGTGTCCCTGTGGCTCAGTGGTTAAAGCGCGAGTCATTAAGTGGAAAATGAGCATGTCCAGAGGGTCATGGGTTCGAATCCCAGCCATGGCTCGTCCCAAGATGGGAAAAAAAAAAAAAAAAAAGGGGCAGCAGAGGGACATCCGGAGTCATGAACCGGGTGTGGCCCAACCCCCCTAGAGTGTCAGGAGATAAGGGCCGAAACACTTGCTTGAAGGGGGCTTCTCTTCTGAGGACTCTCTGCTGCCACGCTCTCCACGAGTTTCTTTCTACTGATGCATGGGTAAACCATTGACTTCCGGGAATAGGCCGGAGGACGTCCGGGAAAGACCGGAGGACACTGGGAAAGACCAGAACCAAGGGCTCTGTGGGCTGGCTCCCCACTTTGCCTTAAACATGTGGCTACTAAAAATAAAAGGAAAAGATGCTCCCAGGATTCACCGAAAGGGGGAGAGAATGATGAATCCATCGGTGCTCAACCAATCATGACTGCAAATCCCAAACGGACTATGAACATGGACCAAATGGAATATCCATGTGTCTGTGGAAAGCGTTTCGCTACCACCCGTGGCATGAAGATCCACAGAACAAAGATGGGATGTGTGAAGACTCATCTGAATGAGCAGCAGCGCACTGCATCAGCAGATAAGACGTCGGAAGACCAAGGCCAGGATTTAAACCACAGTGCCAAGGACATCCACGCTGTTGGTTCGGATGAGGAATTTGCACAGGCCCTCGATGCCAGGCGCCTGAAACTCAACCTGCCATGAGCAAACGAAACTGAAGATTGGGAGAAACTGGATGCAAAAATCGTCCAAAGACTCGATGCACTGATAGGGAAAAGCACCCTGGAACACAAACTAGCCACATATGGGGACATTGTGTATGCCACATGTAGAGACGCCTATGGAGCAAAACTACCCAAAGAGAAAACACCTCCAAAGAAATCCAGACGCCAAGAAAAGATGGACAAGATCAGGGTCCAAAAGAAAAACCTCAAGATGCAAATGAAGACCGCACTGCCAGCTGAAAAACAAGGCTTGGAAAAACTGTGGAAAGACCTGAAAGAAAAACACAGTGCCCTCAGCAAAGCGGAATCTGCGAGGAAGAGGAAGAGCAAAAAGAAGAAGACACAAGAGCGCTTCTTCAGAGACCCCTTCCA
Source organism: Conus canariensis (assembly GCA_033310375.1). NCBI lineage: Eukaryota > Metazoa > Mollusca > Gastropoda > Neogastropoda > Conidae > Conus > Conus canariensis. The sequence goes on along the minus strand of CM065736.1, from coordinate 20,698,354 downwards.
GTTTGCCAGAACACTGTTTGAGCAGCCAAAATCTGGGACCCTAAGTGTGGACAAAGGAGTTCTTGAGCAGCATCTGAGGAAAACATACTCTGACCCACAGAGCAAAGCACCACTCGACATTCAAGGTCTGGTGTGGCCAACCAACCCTGAGGAACAGTTCAATGGCAAGCCTCCAACGTTGGCGGAAATCAAGAAGGTGGTCGACAAAGCCAGAGCCAAATCATCACCAGGGCCAAACGGAATACCTTACCAGCTTTACAAGAAATGTCCCAAGGTGCTGGAGTGGCTCCACAGGCTGCTGCGATCGGCTTGGAGAAACCAGAAGATCAGCGGCCAGTGGATGACGGCAGATGGTGTGTACATCCCCAAAGAGCAAAACTCAAGTGACATTAGCCAGTTCAGGCCAATATCACTACTGAACGTCGAAGGGAAAATCTTCTTCTCTGTCATGGCAGCAAGGCTGACCAAGTACCTGATGGAAAACAAGTACTTGGATGTGTCAGTCCAGAAAGGTGGCATCCCAGGCGTGGCGGGCTGTGTAGAACACGCCACAATGATCTGGGACGCAATCCAAAAAGCAAAGACAGAAAAGAGAGACCTGGACGTAGTGTGGCTTGATCTGGCAAACGCATATGGATCTGTGCCCCATGAGATGATACAGTTGGCTCTTGAGATGTACCATGTGCCAAAGAACATCCGCGACATGCTCAAGAAGTACTTCAATGGCTTCTCAATGCGGTTCTCTACCAAGGAGTACACAACAGACTGGATCAACTTGGAAGTGGGTATTGCAATGGGCTGTGCAATTTCCCCAATACTGTTCGTGCTGGCAATGGAACTCATCTTGAAAGCAGCAACAAACAACGCGAGACAAACAGACCTTGGCGATGGATACAAGATGCCTCCTCTCAAGGCCTTCATGGATGACACTACAGTATTCATCCAGAGAAGACGAGACACGTCATGTGCTGGAGAGGCTGGACGACATAGTTGCCTCATCCAGAATGAAATTCAAGCCAAAGAAATCACGGAGTCTCTCACTGAGGAAAGGAAAAGTGGCCGGATCTGTGGTCTTCAGTGTTGCCAACCAGGCCATTCCAACAGTCACAGAAGAACCAGTCAAGAGCCTTGGAAGATGGTATGATGATACGCTGAAAGACACACAAAGAGCAAAAGAAACCAAGCAGATGGCGGAGGAAGGCTTGGAGACCATTGACCAGTGTGGGCTCCCTGGCAAATACAAGGTCTGGTGTCTGCAGTTCATGCTGATACCAAAGCTGCTATGGCCTCTGATGATATACGACATCTGCACCAGCATAGTGGAGGCAATGGAAGCCAAAATCAACAAGTTCACAAGGAAATGGCTTGGTGTCCCACCCTGTCTGACTGACATAGCGCTGTACTGTCGCCAAGCAAAGCTGAAACTACCCCTGAAATCCATCCTGGAGGAATACAAAGCAGGGAAGATCAGACTTCAAAGCATGCTGGAGGACCAGGAGACAAGGTGGTAGAAGCAATTAAGCCCCAGCTGAAGACAGGCAGAAAATGGAAAGTTCAAGAGGCGATGGATTCTGCAAAAGAAAGTCTCAAGATCAGAGAAATAACAGGACACACACAGACCAACAGACAGGGACTGGGGGTGACCAAAACTGAATGGTGGTCAAAGGCCAAAGGAAAAGCCAAAAGAGACATGATGATTCAGGAGATGAGAAAAGAAGAAGACCAAAAAAGACTCCAAAAAGCAGTCCAGCAGAGCCAGCAAGGGCAATGGACAACGTGGGAGAATGCACTCCAAAGAAGTCTCACTTGGAATGACATTTGGCACATGGCCCTCTCAGGATCAGCTTCATTCTCAGATCTGCATATGACCTTCTGCCCTCAAATGCAAACCTGGTGAAGTGGGGGAAAACAGACGATCCTGCATGCCCCCTCTGCCATGAAAAACAAACAGTGGAGCATGTCCTAAGCTCATGTAAAGTAGCCCTGGCTCAAGGAAGGTACACATGGAGGCACAACCAAGTGCTCAAAGAAATTGTACAAGTAGTCTGGGCTAGTACCAACACCACAAAAGGGAAAATCAGGACTCCAAAAGCACCCGCAACATTCTTCACGGCAGGAGGCAGCAAATCATGGCCAAGAACAACAGTGCCACTCGAAACATGCAGGCAGAGTCTGCTGGACGGGGCAGATGACTGGGAGTGCACTGCAGACCTCCCAGAATGGAAGAGTCACCCAGAGATCATCAGCAAGAGTGGCATGAGACCAGACATAGTAGTCCACTCTAAGTCAACCAAGCAGCTGATCATGATCGAGCTCACGGTGCCATATGAGAACAGAATGGAGGCAGCTCAAATCTACAAGACTGAAAAGTATGCTGATCTGGCAAACAGCCTGAGGAGAGAAGGCTATCAGGTCAAAGTCCTCACTGCAGAAATTGGAGCTAGGGGGTTTGTAGGAACGTCTGCATACAGCCTCATGAAACAGCTCTCAGTTGCAGGGAAGGAAAAAACCAGAGCCCTGAAAGCAATGGCAGAAGCGGTAGAGAGGTGTTCAAGCTGGATCTGGTCAAGGAGGAACAAAAGTGAACTTCATAAGGCTTAATTTCCCTACAAATATCAGGTGTCCCTGTGGCTCAGTGGTTAAAGCGCGAGTCATTAAGTGGAAAATGAGCATGTCCAGAGGGTCATGGGTTCGAATCCCAGCCATGGCTCGTCCCAAGATGGGAAAAAAAAAAAAAAAGGGGCAGCAGAGGGACATCCGGAGTCATGAACCGGGTGTGGCCCAATCCCCCTAGAGTGTCAGGAGATAAGGGCCGAAACACTTGCTTGAAGGGGGCTTCTCTTCTGAGGACTCTCTGCTGCCACGCTCTCCACGAGTTTCTTTCTACTAACAAATGTCTCAAAAACTGGCCGCAGGTACTGACCTCTCTCTGAACTCAGTAAAGACCTGAGTAATCACCGCTAAGTTACAATCTGTCTGTAACGCCCTCGTTTACTGACCTCTAAACAATGATGTTACAGTAAGAACTTCTCAATAACTACCTCCAGAAATATGTACATTAGGTCATAAACAGCACACACACACACACACACACACACACACACACACACACACAGAGCTGACTGGGAGGTAAACCTATACTCAGACCATAAAAGCTACCCAAAAGACCAGCATAGTCCACAGGGAGCCATAAATATCGGGTTGTCATGAGGCAACCCTACACTGCACAGATGCAAGTCACTTTGACACATTCAGTGGTGCCTCTCCTGGTGCAACATATGCAAGATATCACCTGACATGAAAGTAACTGCTTCATCATGAAACCAGTTCAAGTGAGCATTCCCCCACCGAAGATGTCGGCATACGAATCCAATGACAGGCTGCATGAACTTGCCATTACTGATGACTATGACACAAACATACCACAAGCACCATCATGTACAGGAAACTGAAACAAAGGTCAACAGGATAGCATGGCATAAAAGGCAAAGATTTTGAGACTTTGTACTTTTTCTTACAATCAATGACAATCACAGCCAACTGAATTAAGACATTAATTCCAGATCAGATTGGAATCCCATGATATCATCTTCGGTGTTTAAGACAGTTTTACCAAATTCAATACATGAAGATCAGACTGGATTTATAACATTTAGAGATACTAGAGATAATCTCAGACTTTTGTATGATATGATACAGTATCCAGAGATAAAAAATCTTCCTGGACCATTGGTTTCTGTTGATTTTGAAAGGCCTTTAACTCTGTCAACTGGAGTCATGTGAAAAAACTTCTAAAAGCTTTTGCTTTGATGAAGATATATGCAAAAGGATTCATACTTGTAACAATAACGCAAAAACACATGTAACTGCCAATGAAGAAAACAACTTGGAATTTTCCTATAAACAGACAATGCTGTCAAGGCAGTCCAATATCTCCTTATCTATTTGTTGTGTTCTTTTCTATGTGTGGAGTTACTAGCTTGCAAAATATGAGAAAATAAAGGAATTAAAGGTATGAATAGATTACATACAAAATTTCAGATAGGTCGATTCATAGATGACATCTTTTACTTTAGGAGAAGATAGGACCTCTTATGAAAATTCATTAAATACATTAGGAGAATCTGAAAATATATCAGGTCTTAAACTCAACTTTGAAAAAATGTGTTATGTGGGAAAAAAGAAGAATTCAAATGTATTTTACACATTTGTAAAATGTAGGACATGGAACCATTGAAAAAAATCACAGGACAATTTAATATTTAGAGTTTGGTCAAAGTGGGCTGTTACCTCTTTAGGTACAGCTGCAATGCTAAAATCCCACATTTTATCGAGACTTGTGTCCTCATGGAACTTACTCCCAAATCCGCCTGATGAAGAGCTGAAACAACTCCAGCCTGTGTTCTTTGAATTTGTTTGGGACAAAAAGCTTGAAAAGATCAAGAGAAAGAATACATTACACAGGGTTAAAAATCTAGGCATCGGGTTACAAAAAAAAAAAAAACAACCCTTTTTTGCAAGCATGAGTAAAACAAATAATTCTTGAAAATACAAAATGGAAATCAGTTCTGATGAATCTTTGTCCTGGGGTTAATAATTTACATTATCATGATTCAAAGAAATTCTTGAATATTAAATGCAACCTGTTTTGGAAGGATGTGTTTAAATCCTATGATAAGCTATCTCACGCACGGACATTCAAGGGACATAATTGCGCATATTGTAAGGTGGAGTTATTGCAGCAGTCAGTTCTTTCTTTTTCCCCGTGTCGATATTTGGGAGTTACGATGCATGTTTTATTCTTTTTGTGTGTGTTTTGGTCGAGTCATTGTTTGTAGGTGATCGACCAAAGAGGGTGAAGTTTGTGCCTATGTTTGGCTGTATCCATTCTTGTGATTTTGTGGTCTGTTGCCTTGGTGATTTATGGGTGATTGGTTGACCAACTGTTGGAGATCGGTGCTTGTATATGGTTGTGTCCACATTTGGTCTTGTGTACAAGTGTTGGTGGTTAGCGATTGATGATTGGAAGGATTTATAATCTAGAATCTGTGCCGATACACAGTTGTTCCCATATTGGGAAATGTGGTCTCATCACCCTAGGTGACTTATTGCTGACTGGTTTCTGGCAGGTTGGTGTTTCGAGTCTGTGTACGACTGCCTCTATCTATGCCCCTATCTGGAGTTTTGTCGTGCCGTTCCCTGGGCAACCTATTGATGATTGGTTGAAGTCAGGGTGTGGCCTTGTCAGTTTCATGATGTCTGTCAACTCTAGCGTCGTCTGTTTTTTTGACTGTCTGATTGAGTTGTTTGCGACTCCTGGCTCGAGACGGAGGTCTTCTGATCCAGCGTTCGGTGAGGCGGTTTTGCCACTTTGTTTAGTGGGCTGCCAAGAAACCCATCGGTGTGTCCTTGTGACAGCTTGGGATTCCTAGAAGAAGTTATCGGTGTGTCGGTGTCTGCCACCAGTGTCCACGCCTTCAAGGGAGCAGGGTTTCCCCGGTCTGGAGCTGCTCTGGCGGCTGTTTGTCCTGTATTGTCTTCGTTGGTCATCGTAACTCCAGGTGTCGACAGGGTTTGACCGCTCTGCTGCTGCAACCTCTGTGTGAGGTACTGCCCTGCTTCCGACTACTTTCTGGCCGACCTCTAGGTCATCGCTATGAACGACTGGGAGGGGGCGAGCTCATCCTTCTGCGAGCGTCGGAGCTCCCCCTCCTGCTGCCGAGATCTGCTGAGCTGCTGGGCTCTTCATTTTCTTCAATGTGTGTCACAGTGTGCTTTGAATCAGTGACTCTGTGTTGAACCTTATGACATCGTCGAATCTTCATTGTTCGGCGCTTTGTCTGTTGGGGCATCAGGACCTCAGTGACAGTGTGGTCACCAGTGCACAAACCGTGAACGTTCGTGAAGGAAGGGAAAAAAAGTTGAAGTGTGGGAATTGATTGTGTGAAAAAAAAAGATGGTTCGAGTGTGCGAAGGGTGAATGGTATTGTGCGTGAGTTGTTTATAATTATATATAACATATATATAGATTTAAATATATTTGTATGTATTGTGTGGAGGGGGAATTGTAACGAATTGTTTTTTTTTTTTGTTTTGTTTTGTTTTTTGGGTGTCGTTGTGTCCCCTTTGTGGTTCGTATCCGCGGGCACTTCGGGTTCGGTGGGCCATCCTACCTCTGGATGACCCAGCCCAAGGTTACCACGTGATAGTCCCTGGAGTATCCCTGGTCCGGTATTAACCCTGTGTGGGTTGGGGTCCCTTGAGGCTTCCTGGATTTGAAGGTGGGGTGTCGGGGCATTTTTATTGTGCATTGTTGATTTGGTGCTGTTGTTTTGTTTTTTTAGTTTTATTGTTTGAAGATTGTTTTTGCTGATAGTGTGTGGGTGAGTGTGAATTTGAATAAAATTTGATTGTTTGTTGCACTATTATTTAGTGTTTTATATTTTTGTTCTGTGGTGTTGGTAGTTTTAGAGTGTGGGTGGGGTGGATTAAAAGGGGGTACCCTTCTACATTCGGGTATCCCTGTCACCGCACTAGGCGTAGTGACAACACGTGGTGGAGATGCGGGGTAGGGTTAATTAGGGTAATTAGGTTAACTGGGATTTAGGTTCTTTCGGCTTTTGGGTACAGAGTTAGGGACCTGTTGTATGTTTAGTTAGTATAAAAGTAAATTGTTTTGCTAGGGCCATTTTTTCAGTGTGGGTGGTTGGAGGGCGCGTGCTATGTAAGGGGCGGTAGCACACGGTTACCTGGGTAATAAAGCTTCCCAGATCCCAGTAACATTGTCTTGTTGTGTCTTGGCTTGGTGCGGCCAAGGGGTGAGTGGTGTGTGAATGGTTGTGTCTTTTGTGTTGTTAATGTTATATTGTGTTGGTGATTTGGTCTTGTTTTGATGGGGTATACCATGTGGTGGATATACATGCATAAACACAGATTGTGAGTGCGTGTGTGAGAAGGAAAAAACGGCTTGTTTTGGTGTTTTATACACTTGTTTTTCCTTCTGTGGTAACCGTAGTGTAAGGTTGAACATTAACCCAGTGGGGTAGGGGGTAGTAGCCCAGTAAGTGTTTAGCCTTTGTTGGTTAATTGGGTACTCTCCCTTGGGTTAAAAGGGGTAATAGTTTAAGTTATTGTGGTTTCACGGTTGCGGTCACGGTTTTGGGTACGGTTGCGGTCATGGTTGTGGTCACAGTGTTAGCCGTTAATCCTGTGTTGGGGGGCTGTGTGAATTAGGTTGGGGGTTAGTCCATGTGGGTGCGTGATAGTATCTTGTGATCATTCGTCATGGTGACAGGATCGGACCGAGTACTACGGTCGCATACTGCTGCGCTTCAGGAGGACGATGGTCAGAGGAGGGACCGACCTCCACCCCTGCCAGGCATTCAGTGAGGGCCACCTCCCCAGTCACTCCTGTGTCCGGTAGGCGGGGTGTTGAGGATCCCACAGGAGGTGGTGCCAGGTTCGGGACGCCCACCGGGACGGCTATGAAATTCTACCTGCGCTTAGGTAGTGAGATGAACCTCAGCAAGGCAGAGTTGGCACAGTTTGTGGTGGATAACCTCGCGAAGGAGGAGGAAAGGAGCCAGGAGTTGTTCTTAAGGAAGGCTCAAGTTGCACGTGAGGTGACGTATAAAGAGAAGGAGGCTGCAGCCAGACTCAGGAGAGAGGAGGCTGCCCTCAGGAGAGAGGAGGAGGAAGCTGCCGCTAAGCGCCAGAGAGAGGAGGCTGCCCCAGGAGAGAGGAGAAGGAAGCTGCCGCTGAGCGCCAGAGAGAGGAGGAGGAAGCTGCCGCTGAGCGCCAGAGAGAGGAGGAGGAAGCTGCCGCTGAGCGCCAGAGAGAGGAGGAGGAAGCTGCCGCTGAGCGCCAGAGAGAGGAGGAGGAAGCTGCCGCTAAACGCCAGAGAGAGGAGGAGGAAGCTGCCGCTAAGCGCCAGAGAGAGGAGGAGGAAGCTGCCGCTAAACGCCAGAGAGAGGAGGAGGAAGCTGCCGCTAAGCGCCAGAGAGAGGAGGAGGAAGCTGCCGCTAAACGCCAGAGAGAGGAGGAGGAAGCTGCCGCTAAACGCCAGAGAGAGGAGGAGGAAGCTGCCGCTAAACGCCAGAGAGAGGAGGAGGAAGCTGCCGCTAAGCGCCAGAGAGAGGAGGAGGAAGCTGCCGCTAAGCGCCAGAGAGAGAGGAGGAAGCTGCCGCTAGCGCCAGAGAGAGGAGGAAGCTGCCGCTAAGCGCCAGAGAGAGGAGGAGGAAGCTGCCGCTAAGCGCCAGAGAGAGGAGGAGGAAGCTGCCGCTAAAGCGCCAGAGAGAGGAGGAGGAAGCTGCCGCTAAGCGCCAGAGAGAGGAGGAGGAAGCTGCCGCTAAACGCCAGAGAGAAGGAGGAAGCTGCCGCTAAGCGCCAGAGAGAGGAGGAGGAAGCTGCCGCTAAACGCCAGAGAGAGGGAGGAAGCTGCCGCTAAGCCAGAGAGAGGAGGAGGAAGCTGCCGCTAAGCGCCAGAGAGAGGAGGAGGAAGCTGCCGCTAAACGCCAGAGAGAGGAGGAGGAAGCTGCCGCTAAGCGCCAGAGAGAAGAGGAGGAAGCTGCCGCTAAGCGCCAGAAGAGAGAGGAAGCTGCCGCTAAGCGCCAGAGAGAGGAGGAAAGCTGCCGCTAAGCGCCAGAGAGAGAGGAGGAAGCTGCCGCAAGCGCCAGAGAGAGGAGGAGCTGCCCAGCGAGAGAGGAGGAGGAAGCTGCCGCTAAGCGCCAGAGAGAGGGGAGGAAGGAGAGCTGCCGCTAAGCGCCAGAGAGAGGAGGACTGCCGCTAACCCAGAGAGAGGAGGAGGAGGAAGCTGCCGCTAAGCGCCAGAGAGAGGAGGAGGAAGCTGCCGCTAAACGCCAGAGAGAGAGGAGGAAGCTGCCTACGCCAGAGAGAGGAGGAGAAGCTGCCGCTAAGCGCCAGAAGAGGAGAAGGAAGAGAGGAGAGAAAGCTGCCGCTAAGCGCCAGAGAGAAGAGGAGGAAGCTGCCGCTAAGCGCCAGAGGAGGCTGCCCTCAGGAGAGAGGAGGAGGAAGCTGCCGCTAAGCACCAGAGAGAGGAGGAGGAAGCTGCCGCTAAGCGCCAGAGAGAAGAGGAGGAAGCTGCCGCTAAGCGCCAGAGAGAGGAGGAAGCTGCCCTAAGCGCAGAAGAGGAGGAGGAAGCTGCCGCTAAACGCCAGAGGAGGAGCTGCCCTCAGAGAGAGGAGGAGGAAGCTGCCGCTAAGCACCAGAGGAGAGAGGAGGAAGCTGCCGCTAAGCCCAGAGAGAGAGGGTGCCTCAGAGAGAGGAGGAGGAAGCTGCGCTTAAGCACCAGAGAGAGGAGAGGAAGCTGCCGCTAAGCGCCAGAGAGAGGAGGCTGCCCTCGGAGAGAGGAGGAGGAAGCTCCCGCTAAGCACCAGAGAGAGAGGAGGAAGCTGCCGCTAAGCGCCAGAGAGAAGAGGAGGAAGCTGCCGCTAAGCGCCAGAGGAGGCTGCCCTCAGGAGAGAGGAGGAGGAAGCTGCCACTAAGCGCCAGAAAGAGGAGGAAGCTGCCGCTAAGCGCCAGAGAGAGGAGGTGGAAGCTGCTGCTAAATGCCGGAGAGAGGAGGCTGCCTTCTAAAGAGAGGAAGAGGAAGCTGCCACCAGGCTGGCCCTCCTGGAGGCAGACAGGTTAAAGGAGGTGGAGCTCGCCCTCATGAAGTCCAGGGGAATGCAGGAGATGGCCGCTAGCCAAGAGGACGCAGAGGCGTGTAGAAGGAAGGAGGAAGATGAATTAGCCCTGAGAAGGAAAGAAGTCAGCCTCAAACAGGAAAAATTGTGACTCCGGGAACGTGAGATGGAGGCCACAGCTCAGAGGGCCAAGGACAAAGCTACCAGCCATGTGCTAGACCTCACGATAATAAATAGAATACTTATATAGCGCCTATTCTCGGCTAGAGACCAGCTCTAAGCGCTTTACAATCAACACTCGTTTACACAACGGGCTGCCTACCTGGGTAGTGCCGACTGAAGAGCTGCCAGCTGGCGCTTCATTCAGTCGTTTCCCGTGTCATCCAGTCAGTATCGTTCAATATCGATCACTCATTTTCCTTACTTCCTTCATTCTTTCCATTTCTCACGCAGGGTGCCAAGGACAAAGATACAGATGATGTCGACACCTATCTGGCTCATTTTGAGCGTGTCGCCAATCTATGTAGGTGGAAGAAGAGTTCATGGTCATCCAGACTCATAGCTCTGCTGAAGGGAAAGACAAGGGACGCCATCCTGAGGCTCAATGCAAAAGAGCTAACGGACTTTGACTATGTCAAGAAGGCCTTGATGGATTACTTCCGCCTTGATGCAGAAGCATATTGTAAGAAGTTCAGGAATATGAAGAAGGAGGCAGGGGAGACTTTTGAGCAATTTCTTGATCGTCTCAAGTCATGCTTTAGTCTTTGGTGTGTGGCCACCGGCAAAGACGAGGCTAAGGCAGAAGATCTTAAAGACCTCATTTTTGAGGAGCAATTATATGGTACCTTTACACCTGACTTCGTGACGGAAGTACGTCGTGCTTCCCCTAGGAACGCAAGAGATGTGGCATTGGAGGCAACCCGCCTAGCGGAGGCACGGCGAATGGGGAGAGTGAGAGACCATTACCTCAAGTAACACGTGGGCAAGATACCAGTGTCAGGTCATCTGGAGTTGGGGATCGGGACCAGTCCACCGAGGTCAAGACCCTCGTCGTTGGCAAGGGTACAGGACCGCCACGGCAGGCACCCAACAAGCTGGTTAAGGGACCACCGAAGCAAGGTATGACGTGCTATGCATGCGGAAGTCGGGGACACTTGCTCGGAATTGCCCGACTCCTCCTGATGGCCAGATCCGTTTTGTCCGTGACGAAGGAGCACCTACTTATGCAGACGTCTCACCGACGCTATGTGTGCCTTGCTCAAAGAAGCCCTTCAACCCCAGATGCAAAGTCAGGGTTGGCGACTCATGGGCTGAGGGTATCCGGGACACCGGTGCCTCACACATTGTAGTTGCTGCCAGACTGGTTCCAGGGGAGGCATACACCGGGGCAACACGGACAGTGGTACTGGCTGAGTCCCGCTGCAGAAGTGTACTGCCTGTGGCTTGTGTATATTTAGATACGCCATTCTTTGTTGGCAGAGTTGAGGTTTTGGTGATGGAAAACCTGGTTGCTGATTGGTTTCTGGCAGGTTAGTTTTCGAGTCTGTGTACGACTGCCTCTATCTATGCCCCTATCTGGAGTTTTGTCGTGCCGTTCCCTGGGCAACCTACTGATGATTGGTTGAAGTCAGGGTGTGGCCTTTTCAGTTTCATAATGTCTGTCAACTCTAGTGTCGTCTGTTTTTTTTGACTGTCTGATTGAGTTGTTTGCGACTCCTGGCTCGAGACGGAGGTCTTCTGATCCAGCGTTCGGTGAGGTGGTTTTGCCACTTTGTTTAGTGGGCTGCCAGGAAACCCATCGGTGTGTCCTTGTGACAGCTTGGGATTCCTAGAAGAAGTTATCGGTGTGTCGGTGTCTGCCACCAGTGTCCACGCCTTCAAGGGAGCAAGGGTTTCCCCGGTCTGGAGCTGCTCTGGCGGCGTTTGTCCTGTATTGTCTTCGTTGGTCATCGTAACTCCAGGTGTCGACAGGGTTTGACCGCTCTGCTGCTGCAACCTCTGTGTGAGGTACTGCCCTGTTTCCGACTACTTTCTGGCCGACCTCTAGGTCATCGCTATGAACGACTGGGAGGGGGCGAGCTCATCCTTCTGCGAGCGTCGGAGCTCCCCCTCCTGCTGCCGAGATCTGCTGAGCTGCTGGGCTCTTCATTTTCTTCAATGTGTGTCACAGTGTGCTTTGAATCAGTGACTCTGTGTTGAACCTTATGACATCGTCGAATCTTCATTGTTCGGCGCTTTGTCTGTTGGGGCATCAGGACCTCAGTGACAGTGTGGTCACCAGTGCACAAACCGTGAACGTTCGTGAAGGAAGGGAAAAAAAGTTGAAGTGTGGGAATTGATTGTGTGAAAAAAAAAGATGGTTCGAGTGTGCGAAGGGTGAATGGTATTGTGCGTGAGTTGTTTATAATTATATATAACATATATATAGATTTAAATATATTTGTATGTATTGTGTGGAGGGGGAATTGTAACGAATTGTTTTTTTTTTTTGTTTTGTTTTGTTTTTTGGGTGTCGTTGTGTCCCCTTTGTGGTTTGTATCGCGCGGGCACTTCGGGTTCGGTGGGCCATCCTACCTCTGGATGACCCAGCCCAAGGTTACCACGTGATAGTCCCTGGAGTATCCCTGGTCCGGTATTAACCCTGTGTGGGTTGGGGTCCCTTGAGGCTTCCTGGATTTGAAGGTGGGGTGTCGGGGCATTTTTATTGTGCATTGTTGATTTTGGTGCTGTTGTTTTGTTTTTTTTAGTTTTATTGTTTGAAGATTGTTTTTGCTGATAGTGTGTGGGTGAGTGTGAATTTGAATAAAATTTGATTGTTTGTTGCACTATTATTTAGTGTTTTATATTTTTGTTCTGTGGTGTTGGTAGTTTTAGAGTGTGGGTGGGGTGGATTAAAAGGGGGTACCCTTCTACATTCGGGTATCCCTGTCACCGCACTAGGCGTAGTGACAACACGTGGTGGAGATGCGGGGTAGGGTTAATTAGGGTAATTAGGTTAACTGGGATTTAGGTTCTTTCGGCTTTTGGGTACAGAGTTAGGGACCTGTTGTATGTTTAGTTAGTATAAAAGTAAATTTTTTGCTAGGGCCATTTTTTCAGTGTGGGTGGTTGGAGGGCGCGTGCTATGTAAGGGGCGGTAGCACGGTTACCTGGGTAATAAAGCTTCCCAGATCCCAGTAACATTGTCTTGTTGTGTCTTGGCTTGGTGCGGCCAAGGGGTGAGTGGTGTGTGAATGGTTGTGTCTTTTGTGTTGTTAATGTTATATTGTGTTGGTGATTTGGTCTTGTTTTGATGGGGTTACCATGTGGTGGATATACATGCATAAACACAGATTGTGAGTGCGTGTGTGAGAAGGAAAAAACGGCTTGTTTTGGGTGTTTTATACACTTGTTTTTCCTTCTGTGGTAACCGTAGTGTAAGGTTGAACATTAACCCAGTGGGGTAGGGGGTAGTAGCCCAGTAAGTGTTTAGCCTTTGTTGGTTAATTGGGTACTCTCCCTTGGGTTAAAAAGGGGTAATAGTTTAAGTTATTGTGGTTTCACGGTTGCGGTCACGGTTTCGGGTACGGTTGCGGTCATGGTTGTGGTCACAGTGTTAGCCGTTAATCCTGTGTTGGGGGGCTGTGTGAATTAGGTTGGGGGTTAGTCCGTGTGGGTGCGTGATAGTATCTTGTGATCATTCGTCATGGTGACAGGATCGGACCGAGTACTACGGTCGCATACTGCTGCGCTTCAGGAGGACGATGGTCAAGAGGAGGGACCGACCTCCACCCCTGCCAGGCATTCAGTGAGGGCCACCTCCCCAGTCACTCCTGTGTCCGGTAGGCGGGGTGTTGAGGATCCCACAGGAGGTGGTGCCAGGTTCGGGACGCCCACCGGGACGGCTATGAAATTCTACCTGCGCTTAGGTAGTGAGATGAACCTCAGCAAGGCAGAGTTGGCACAGTTTGTGGTGGATAACCTCGCGAAGGAGGAGGAAAGGAGCCAGGAGTTGTTCTTAAGGAAGGCTCAAGTTGCACGTGAGGTGACGTATAAAGAGAAGGAGGCTGCAGCCAGACTCAGGAGAGAGGAGGCTGCCCTCAGGAGAGAGGAGGAGGAAGCTGCCGCTAAGCGCCAGAGAGAGGAGGCTGCCCTCAGGAGAGAGGAGAAGGAAGCTGCCGCTGAGCGCCAGAGAGAGGAGGAGGAAGCTGCCGCTGAGCGCCAGAGAGAGGAGGAGGAAGCGCCGCTGAGCGCCAGAGAGAGGAGGAGGAAGCTGCCGCTGAGCGCCAGAGAGAGGAGGAGGAAGCTGCCGCTAAACGCCAGAGAGAGGAGGAGGAAGCTGCCGCTAAGCGCCAGAGAGAGGAGGAGGAAGCTGCCGCTAAAGCGCCAGAGAGAGGAGGAGGAAGCTGCCGCTAAGCGCCAGAGAGAGGAGGAGGAAGCTGCCGCTAAACGCCAGAGAGAGGAGGAGGAAGCTGCCGCTAAACGCCAGAGAGAGGAGGAGGAAGCTGCCGCTAAACGCCAGAGAGAGGAGGAGGAAGCTGCCGCTAAACGCCAGAGAGAGGAGGAGGAGAGAGAGAGCTGCCGCTAAGCGCCAGAGAGAGGAGGCTGCCCTCAGGAGAGAGGAGAGGAAGCTGCCGCTGAGCGCAGAGAGAGGAGGAGGAAGCTGCCGCTGAGCGCCAGAGAGAGGAGGAGGAAGCTGCCGCTAAACGCCAGAGAGAGGAGGAGGAAGCTGCCGCTAAGCGCCAGAGAGAGGAGGAGGAAGCTGCCGCTAAACGCCAGAGAGAGGAGGAGGAAGCTGCCGCTAAGCGCCAGAGAGAGGAGGAGGAAGCTGCCGCTAAACGCCAGAGAGAGGAGGAGGAAGCTGCCGCTAAAACGCCAGAGAGAGGAGGAGGAAGCTGCCGCTAAACGCCAGAGAGAGGAGGAGGAAGCTGCCGCTAAGCGCCAGAGAGAAGAGGAGGAAGCTGCCGCTAAGCGCCAGAGAGAGGAGGAAGCTGCCGCTAAGCGCCAGAGAGAGGAGGAGGAAGCTGCCGCTAAGCGCCAGAGAGAAGAGGAGGAAGCTGCCGCTAAGCGCCAGAGAGAGGAGGAAGCTGCCGCTAAGCGCCAGAGAGAGGAGGAGGAAGCTGCCGCTAAGCGCCAGAGAGAAGAGGAGGAAGCTGCCGCTAAGCGCCAGAGAGAGGAGGAAGCTGCCGCTAAGCGCCAGAGAGAGGAGGAGGAAGCTGCCGCTAAACGCCAGAGAGAGGAGGCTGCCCTCAGGAGAGAGGAGGAGGAAGCTGCCGCTAAGCGCCAGAGAGAGGAGGAGGAAGCTGCCGCTAAACGCCAGAGAGAGGAGGAGGAAGCTGCCGCTAAACGCCAGAGAGAGGAGGAGGAAGCTGCCGCTAAGCGCCAGAGAGAGGAGGAGGAAGCTGCCGCTAAGCACCAGAGAGAGGAGGAGGAAGCTGCCGCTAAGCGCCAGAGAGAAGAGGAGGAAGCTGCCGCTAAGCGCCAGAGGAGGCTGCCCTCAGGAGAGAGGAGGAGGAAGCTGCCGCTAAGCACCAGAGAGAGGAGGAGGAAGCTGCCGCTAAGCGCCAGAGAGAAGAGGAGGAAGCTGCCGCTAAGCGCCAGAGAGAGGAGGAAGCTGCCGCTAAGCGCCAGAGAGAGGAGGAGGAAGCTGCCGCTAAACGCCAGAGAGAGGAGGCTGCCCTCAGGAGAGAGGAGGAAGAAGCTGCCGCTAAGCACCAGAGAGAGGAGGAGGAAGCTGCCGCTAAGCGCCAGAGAGAGGAGGCTGCCCTCAGGAGAGAGGAGGAGGAAGCTGCCGCTAAGCACCAGAGAGAGGAGGAGGAAGCTGCCGCTAAGCGCCAGAGAGAGGAGGCTGCCCTCAGGAGAGAGGAGGAGGAAGCTGCCGCTAAGCACCAGAGAGAGGAGGAGGAAGCTGCCGCTAAGCGCCAGAGAGAAGAGGAGGAAGCTGCCGCTAAGCGCCAGAGGAGGCTGCCCTCAGGAGAGAGGAGGAGGAAGCTGCCACTAAGCGCCAGAAAGAGGAGGAAGCTGCCGCTAAGCGCCAGAGAGAGGAGGTGGAAGCTGCTGCTAAATGCCGGAGAGAGGAGGCTGCCTTCTAAAGAGAGGAAGAGGAAGCTGCCACCAGGCTGGCCCTCCTGGAGGCAGACAGGTTAAAGGAGGTGGAGCTCGCCCTCATGAAGTCCAGGGGAATGCAGGAGATGGCCGCTAGCCAAGAGGACGCAGAGGCGTGTAGAAGGAAGGAGGAAGATGAATTAGCCCTGAGAAGGAAAGAAGTCAGCCTCAAACAGGAAAAATTGTGACTCCGGGAACGTGAGATGGAGGCCACAGCTCAGAGGGCCAAGGACAAAGCTACCAGCCATGTGGCTATCGACCCTCTCACAGATAATAATAATAATGAATACTTATATAGCGCCTATTCTCGGCTAGAGACCAAGCTCTAAGCGCTTTACAATCAACACTCGTTTACACAACGGGCTGCCTACCTGGGTAGTGCCGACTGAAGAGCTGCCAGCTGGCGCTTCATTCAGTCGTTTCCCCTGTCATCCAGTCAGTATCGTTCAATATCGATCACTCATTTTCCTTACTTCCTTCATTCTTTCCATTTCTCACGCAGGGTGCCAAGGACAAAGATACAGATGATGTCGACACCTATCTGGCTCATTTTGAGCGTGTCGCCAATCTATGTAGGTGGAAGAAGAGTTCATGGTCATCCAGACTCATAGCTCTGCTGAAGGGAAAGACAAGGGACGCCATCCTGAGGCTCAATGCAAAAGAGCTAACGGACTTTGACTATGTCAAGAAGGCCTTGATGGATTACTTCCGCCTTGATGCAGAAGCATATTGTAAGAAGTTCAGGAATATGAAGAAGGAGGCAGGGGAGACTTTTGAGCAATTTCTTGATCGTCTCAAGTCATGCTTTAGTCTTTGGTGTGTGGCCACCGGCAAAGACGAGGCTAAGGCAGAAGATCTTAAAGACCTCATTTTTGAGGAGCAATTATATGGTACCTTTACACCTGACTTCGTGACGGAAGTACGTCGTGCTTCCCCTAGGAACGCAAGAGATGTGGCATTGGAGGCAACCCGCCTAGCGGAGGCACGGCGAATGGGGAGAGTGAGAGACCATTACCTCAAGTAACACGTGGGCAAGATACCAGTGTCAGGTCATCTGGAGTTGGGGATCGGGACCAGTCCACCGAGGTCAAGACCCTCGTCGTTGGCAAGGGTACAGGACCGCCACGGCAGGCACCCAACAAGCTGGTTAAGGGACCACCGAAGCAAGGTATGACGTGCTATGCATGCGGAAGTCGGGGACACTTCGCTCGGAATTGCCCGACTCCTCCTGATGGCCAGATCCGTTTTGTCCGTGACGAAGGAGCACCTACTTATGCAGACGTCTCACCGACGCTATGTGTGCCTTGCTCAAAGAAGCCCTTCAACCCCAGATGCAAAGTCAGGGTTGGCGACTCATGGGCTGAGGGTATCCGGGACACCGGTGCCTCACACATTGTAGTTGCTGCCAGACTGGTTCCAGGGGAGGCATACACCGGGGCAACACGGACAGTGGTACTGGCTGAGTCCCGCTGCAGAAGTGTACTGCCTGTGGCTTGTGTATATTTAGATACGCCATTCTTTGTTGGCAGAGTTGAGGTTTTGGTGATGGAAAACCTGGTTGCTGATTGGTTTCTGGCAGGTTAGTGTTTCGAGTCTGTGTACGACTGCCTCTATCTATGCCCCTATCTGGAGTTTTGTCGTGCCGTTCCCTGGGCAACCTACTGATGATTGGTTGAAGTCAGGGTGTGGCCTTTTCAGTTTCATAATGTCTGTCAACTCTAGTGTCGTCTGTTTTTTTTGACTGTCTGATTGAGTTGTTTGCGACTCCTGGCTCGAGACGGAGGTCTTCTGATCCAGCGTTCGGTGAGGTGGTTTTGCCACTTTGTTTAGTGGGCTGCCAGGAAACCCATCGGTGTGTCCTTGTGACAGCTTGGGATTCCTAGAAGAAGTTATCGGTGTGTCGGTGTCTGCCACCAGTGTCCACGCCTTCAAGGGAGCAAGGGTTTCCCCGGTCTGGAGCTGCTCTGGCGGCTGTTTGTCCTGTATTGTCTTCGTTGGTCATCGTAACTCCAGGTGTCGACAGGGTTTGACCGCTCTGCTGCTGCAACCTCTGTGTGAGGTACTGCCCTGTTTCCGACTACTTTCTGGCCGACCTCTAGGTCATCGCTATGAACGACTGGGAGGGGGCGAGCTCATCCTTCTGCGAGCGTCGGAGCTCCCCCTCCTGCTGCCGAGATCTGCTGAGCTGCTGGGCTCTTCATTTTCTTCAATGTGTGTCACAGTGTGCTTTGAATCAGTGACTCTGTGTTGAACCTTATGACATCGTCGAATCTTCATTGTTCGGCGCTTTGTCTGTTGGGGCATCAGGACCTCAGTGACAGTGTGGTCACCAGTGCACAAACCGTGAACGTTCGTGAAGGAAGGGAAAAAAGTTGAAGTGTGGGAATTGATTGTGTGAAAAAAAAAGATGGTTCGAGTGTGTGAAGGGTGAATGGTATTGTGCGTGAGTTGTTTATAATTATATATAACATATATATAGATTTAAATATATTTGTATGTATTGTGTGGAGGGGGAATTGTAACGAATTGTTTTTTTTTTTTGTTTTGTTTTGTTTTTTGGGTGTCGTTGTGTCCCCTTTGTGGTTCGTATCGCGCGGGCACTTCGGGTTCGGTGGGCCATCCTACCTCTGGATGACCCAGCCCAAGGTTACCACGTGATAGTCCCTGGAGTATCCCTGGTCCGGTATTAACCCTGTGTGGGTTGGGGTCCCTTGAGGCTTCCTGGATTTGAAGGTGGGGTGTCAGGGCATTTTTATTGTGCATTGTTGATTTTGGTGCTGTTGTTTTGTTTTTTTTGTATTATTGTTTGAAGATTGTTTTTGCTGATAGTGTGTGGGTGAGTGTGAATTTGAATAAAATTTGATTGTTTGTTGCACTATTATTTAGTGTTTTGTATTTTTGTTCTGTGGTGTTGGTAGTTTTAGAGTGTGGGTGGGGTGGATTAAAAGGGGGTACCCTTCTACATTTGGGTATCCCTGTCACCGCACTAGGCGTAGTGACAACAAGCTACATGTAGGTGGGACCATGGTCTGCCCTGGGCCAGGAAAGCAAGGGAAAACTGACTAGTTAAGCTCACTTTGCTGTATAAATTTTCATGCACATGTATGTATTTATTCAGATAAAATATATTAATAAATAGTTTAAGACAAGAACTATATGTTTGTTGTGGGTTTTTGTGTGAAATGGAATGAAATAATGATGTAGAGAGCATTACACATGAGATGCATTATGCGGTTGGCAGGCGAGCTGGCGCTTGACGTGTCAATCTTGCATACAATCTGAAACACAGTGCCTCTCTTCCAGCTCGCTTCACAACCTCCAAGAGTAACAAATCTATTTATAGCACATACCATTAGAAAGGCAAAACTAACAGCTGTCCAACAGTGTATGGGGAAAATGTATCAATTTCCATCTGAATGTAAAAATATGAGTTTTAAAAAATCAAAAATTTTTGGTGACGTACAAAACGCTCCCACTCGTTGTAAAAAAAAAATCCCCAAACACCTTTAGAAAGGTTGTTTTCTCGACAACAAGCACATATGTTTGGTTTATCGTGTGGCTTTTGCCTGGAGCTCGCGCACCTCATTTACATAGAATAACCGTGGACAATGTCTTTCATATGCATGTCACGATAGCTGATGGAACTGATCAAGCGATAGTGCTTCCAATGGCCTAAAGCGATGAAGAAATCTACTATGTTTTTAACTCATCTGACCATCATTTGGGTAAGTATTTGCAAGAATATATATCTGTCAATGAATATTGTTGGTATTTTTGTTTTGATCAATGGAAAAAAAAAGAATTTTCTTGGTCGTGCTTGACCACATCTCTTTCTTCACTGGGAATAGGAACTTTGAACTAGGTCAGCACGTTACATGGATTTCTTGAAAAATAACAGAAAAACATCACAGACTTGCACCAAGATATTGCACAAGTTTCGTTTGAAAACCAGCCGCTGTGGCGAAGTGGTTAGCATCGCGGACTCCCGGCTGGGAGGTCGTGGGTTCAAATCCCATCAGTCATGTGGGTTTTTCTGCCCCAACCGGCTCCTACCCAGAGCTGAGTTTGCTGCGGACTCAGTTGGGAAGACTGGGACCACACAGTCGAGTTTCATCCACTTAATGGATGCGTTTCTGAGAGTGTTGCTCAAATTTCCTGACCAACACTGCAAGTGCCTGTATCTATCGGGCCTGGCTGATGACTGGATATACTATGAAAGGAAGCGTAGAGTACAACCCTGTCATGTAGTCTCAGACCAAAATGGAAATCCGTAGCATCATCTGAATCATCCTCATTCTCATTGATCAGCATAAAAAAAAATATCTCAAATTCTGTGGCCTTTCATGCCACGCTCTCATGGTGACCTCAGTTTCGATGTCCTCTCCACGTCTGTGGTCTTGGTTTGGTTCCGTCCGGGTCACCGGTATCGGCAAAGTCCATGGGGGCTGTTGTTGGACAGACGTGGTGGCACCCTCTGGAGGGAGAGCTCACTCACGCCGGCTCCGCGACTAAGCAATTATTGTCGTCAGTAGGGGACTTTGTAGGTGGTGTCCTGTGTATGTTAGATCAGAACAGGTGCCACTGAACACCACCGAAGTGACTCGGCAGCAGTGCAGTGTCTCCTCTGGTGGGTTGCCCCTTGACGACTTGACATTGACTGGTCCCTGTGGATTGCCAGTGCTAGGGCTGTGGCGGGGCTGACCGGGCTGTGGCTGTGGACAGGGTGTCAGAATGAGTGGCATGGGTGCACTGCCTCTGAGGTGGCGCAGAGGTTGGGACAGCAAAAAAAAAACCCAAAAAAAACGTTTCGTTTGAAAGATGTTCATGTAACATAGTTTTTATTTCTGACATACAATGTTGTTTCTAAAGTTGTTTTTTTTTTTTGAGAAAACACAGTAGATGAAAATCAAGGAAAGATAATTCTATCTTTTGATCTCGAAGCATCGATCTCAGTGTCAGTGTGCTTGCATGTGTGTACGAACACATGCCCATAAATTTACTTGTATTTGCACAGACCTTTCGTCTATCATACTTGTTCACTTTTGCTGTTTTTTTTTAATTCTTTTACTTTATTCCATTTGTGGATTGAGAGACCATGGAAATATAAGTGTAGTGTGTGTGTGTGTGTGTGTGTGTATGTGTGTGTGTGTGTGTGTGTGTGTGTGTGTGTGTGTGTTTGTGAGTGTGTGTGTGCGTTTGTGTGTGTGCGCGCGCACATGCTCACTAGTTTGGTCTTCATAAATTCACTTTCACCACGAATACCCAAAACAAGAAAAAAAATTAATAAAGAAATTAAAGAGGGAATAACCATGGTTACTCCAACACTTTGATGTCAGATAAACACTTTTTTTTAATAAAAAAAGAATGCATACAAGTATGCAACACACTACTGAAATGATAATTATGATAAAGGAAATCATTTATAAAGCAAAATAATGGCAAAATCATATGCATTTTAGCAGCAATTGCTTTATGATATTCTTCAGAAGATTTAAATTTTCAATGAGGAAATTCTGTAAGAAAGGAAAAAAACAGCTACTCATATACTTTGATGCCATACACACATTTAGGTGTTTTTTTGGTTTTTCTTTTTTGAAAGAATGCCTACAAGTATGCAACACATTACTGAAATGAAATAATAAAGGAAATCATTGATTTACAAAGCAAAGTAATGGCAAAATTATATGCATTTTAGCAGAAATTGCTTGATAATATTAGCCAGAAGAATTTTCAGTGCACAGTCATAAAACATAACAGCAAACCAAAGCTTTTCAAAAAATAACATTTATCTATTTATTTATTTTTCCCAGAAGGTGATGATCTGGAAAGGATTGAATCTACTTTGGTTCCATCTGGAAGTGGACGGCCCCTGAAACTTCCAGAGCTGAAGCCCATCAACAGAGTATTCCTGCAGCTGGGTCTTTGTCAAGTGAGTGGAACCTCTCACAAAAGGCATTAAACGCTTAGAGGCAAAGGGATGTTGTACGTAGTATACAAATAGGTAATAGACCCATTAACCAGTGTGCCTTACCCATCACACACGGTCGAACTGTGTCAAGGAGGACGAAATGGTCAGGTGACAGATGGCACCTAAGGTAGTAATGAGTTCGGACCTTCCCGATAGTGAAAGGGGGGAGGGATGTAACCACTAGGACCTTGGTGCACCAAGTGGGCACTAAATACTCAGTCAGCTGAGGTTCTTTTGTAAACAGTCATTGAAGAGCAGGAGTCTTGGACTCATTCAGCTGGTATTGCCATGGGGCACTGTGTCGGTTCTATTGTCAGGCTGGCTGAATGCGCGTGGACGTTGTGGTCGTAGCCCTGTTTAAGATAATTACTGTGTTACGTGACCCCCGAAGTCGGCGGGAAATTTCGATGTCCATCTGGTGCCAAGTGTTTGTTTGCTGATCAATTTGGTAGGGATGTGTGTAAATGCCGATGTGTGGAAGAATGTAGCGAATGGAGAATTCAGGGTACTTGTGAACTGGGGGTTTGAGAAGCAGCATGGACAAAGGCATGGCCCGAAGGGGAATCCTTTGTTTCCATCCCTATATAAATTGAGGGAGAACAACGTGCAGAGGAGAAGACCACCACGAGAGAAAGAGAAGGACAGAGGAGAGAGAGAAGGGTGGGCAGGACAGAGAAAGGGTCAAGAGAAACGTGGTCTGGGAGATAGAAGAGACAGCAAAGTCTTAGAGTTAAAGACAAGCTGGAAGAGAAGAAAACTAAGTTTGAAGCCCAGATGTGGGTGAAGACAGACAAACTGAATTTGAACCCAGAGGTGGGTGAAGGAGATGAAGAAGAAGAGTTCTACGTCGAGATCCCAGAGACGACCACGAAGACCCAGTCCTGAAGCCTGGAGCCAGTCAACCAAGGGCATCACCATCAAGCAGTGCTGAAGAAGACATGAAGAGACTTTTTTTCAAGAACTGTGGTGTGGTGTGAAAGCGTGGTTGTGTGTGTGAAAACCTGGCCAGGTAAGAAGCCATTTTATTATAACCCAGGATTAGGAAGTATTGATCTTTTATGTGTTGATTTGTTCATTTTGTGTAATTGGATTTTTTCATGTTTGATTATAAGTAGCATAGAGATTGTATTTCTTGTTCTCAGTCGTGTTAGGAGAGAAACGAATGCATGACATCCCATTCCCAGAGAGAGGCGAATGTTTGGTGGGCGCATGAGTGTGCATATGCGTGTATGAGTGCAAAGATAACCTTGGTGTGTTAAACCTGACTAATAATAGATCAACTTAGTGCACTTAAGCAATACCATCACGATTTCCTCCGTCCTGGACAGTCTTCTTAAAAACGACATGGTGTGACCTGGGAAAATTTGTCCACATCTGCATCTAGCATGCTAGCTTTGCAGTTTGGAGAGGGTGTTCCACTGCTCAGTTCAGTCATCAGTTGTGTTCAGCAGGAGGCAACACACATTGCGACAGATGAAGTGCAAGGGTTTTTGGATATATGCAGACAGTTAGACCTTGTCAAAGGTGACTACTGTAGGGTCTCTGGAGTTACTGTAGACATGTTACTGAAAGACAAGTCAACTGCTCCTCTCAACTGCCGTATATAAAATGGACAATTGGTGGAACTGGAAGAGTACAGGAAACAGAACAGTTTCAAGGACACAGTTTTCAAGAACGGATAAAAAAAACAACTCTGCCCTCAGCTCAAGGAGCTCTAGTTGTCTTCCAAGAAATGAGAAAGAAAGTGGACGCTTTAATGAAGAAGCATAAGAGAAAAACAAAAAGATGGTGGACAATCACATCTCTCCCTTCTGGAGCAGATGTTTTGTAATTTTGTTCTGAGCACAAGAAGAGGCCAAACTGTTGATGATGAAAGTACTGCTGTCCAGGAAAGTATTCTTGCTACTGATGAGACTGAGAAGTGCCAGTGTTTCACATTGAAAAAAAGATCTCCACAGATTGAAAGAGGAATATCAAAAGCTTCAGTGCCAAATCAGAGAAATTGTCTGAGAGCCTATATTTTTGTTGTTGTCAAACTGTAGCCTCCAGAAAAAAACAGACCCAATCTAAGTAATAAGCTATGGGTCCAAAATAGTTCTGGGGTGTGCTGGTGGATTATTTTGACTTTGGCTGGGTGGTAACGTTGGTCTTTTTGCTCATTTTATGAGTGATTTGGTGATTTTTCTGCTGATTTGGCTGGGGACTAAAATTTTGATTTTATGAATTTTACTCAATGATTTTTTTTCTGTCATTGTCCTAAAGATAAATTTTAAACCTCTAGAAAGCACTCTTGATATTTACTTGGACAAACTGCATGTCTAAAAACAGGTTCAGACTGCATAATTACGTTAACGGCAAACATAGAAAAATATTCAAACGACCATATCTCAGTAACCATTTGAGATACTGAACTCAAATTTTGCATGTGCTTTAATTTCCATATCATCTTGGATTTAAAATCAGATACATGCACATAAATCACATCTGAAAAAATGACTGGTACCACCTACTAAATGCTCATATTGATTAAGACAACAAAGAGAAAAGGCAGTTGAACCAATCTTTTAAAATGAGAAACTCTATAGACATAGCTCTTATGTTTACTTAAAACAGCGACAGGAAAATATGTTTTCCGGGTGGGTGATATACCAGATGACAGTAGTTAGTTTTTAAGCCAAAAAATGTTCTTAAAAAATGGAGTTCAGGTAAATTGTCTGAACTATCTAAGCTGTTAAAGACTATGCCAGAAAAAGACATACAAAACCTGAAAATAACTTGAAGAATGAAATAGTAAAGCATTGCAAAACATATTAAAATATAGGAAGAAAGGTTTTCAAAGAAACACAAAGTTTGAAAGTAACTTGAAAAACAAAAACTGTTAGGTAATACAAATTATATTAAGTGTACATAATGGATAAAAGATTTATGATGAAAATTTGTTAAACAGAATTGAAATGCTTGATATTAAATCATTCATCAAGTGGCAAAATGAGTTACAAATCCAAGCTGATTGGGAGACTGCCTTAAGAAATATAAGGAAAATAAAAGATATAAACTTTTAATGGTTTCAACCACAAAGATGGTAGTGAACTTCAGTTTTAAATATCATCTTACAGAAAGCGGGAATATTTGAAAATGATCACTGACATTTCTGCAGATTCATGCTGATAAAATGAAAAAAGAAGAAAAGCATAATATACACACATAGTGCAATAAGTGGAGATACTCTTGTGGTATGCAATTTGGACAAAACAAATGGTGGTGTACTACCAGCATGAAATACAAATGCAATTGTAATAATCTTACCTGTCCAGTGTCATCTGTTTCAGATATGACTGTAGTCCAGAAAAAAGGCGTGTCTGTCAGGTTGTATACAGCATTGAAGCCAACACCATACCTTGGAACAACACCAGTATTTGATATGCTGAAACTGGATGTCTAAATGATATTTTGTGAACATTGTGACAATATCTTTCTCCATAATACAAGTCTGGCACTGTTTTCTTCATGACATGTTGAGAGCTAAGAACTATTTTAAATAGTTGATCACCTATGTTGTTTTTAGTCAGCTGATCAATGAACGTCTTATTTTCTATGCTGTCTGTGTGGTGGGCAGCTATAAATAATCTCACACCATGAACAAGCTTTATAAACACAGGGCATGAAACATTTATATGAATGAAAATATCTGCAGTCAAATTGTAAAAGGTTTGGTTCAATTTCTCTGCAATGTACGTTATCAAACTATTTAACTTGCTGTGGACCTTTAGCTCATTTGGCAAATCTGAGAATGTAAAGCAACAAATCATTTATACATGTGGAAAATGACATTATAAGCAAAGAGAGAACCAAATACTGTTATCATTTTCTTTGTTTAATCTTCTGTTCCCTCTTGGCCACCACCAGCAGTCCACATGAAGGTATCAACATCAAATCTTTCACCAGCCGCCGTGGCGAAGTGGTTAGCGTCGCGGACTCCCGGCTGGGAGGTCGTGGGTTCGGATCCCATCAGAAGTCATGTGGGTTTTTCTGCCCCGACCGGCTCCTACCCAGAGTTGAGTTGCTGCAGACTCAGATGGGAAGACTGGGACCACACAGTCGAGTTTCATCCACTTAATGGATGCGTTTCTGAGAGTGTTGCTCAAATTTCCTGACCAACACTGCAGGTGCCTGTATCTCTCGGGCCTGGTTGACGCCGGGATATATTATGAAAGGAAGCATAGAGTACAGCCCTGTCATGTAGTCTCAGACCAAAATGGAAATCCGTAGCATCATCTTAATCATCCTCATTCTCATCGATCAGCATAAAAAAAAAATATCTCAAATTCTGTGGCCCTTCATGCCCTGCTCTCATGGTGACCTCAATTTCGATGTCCTCTCCATGTCTGTGGCCTTGGTTTGGTTGGTCACCGGTATCGGCGAGTCC
This sequence comes from Conus canariensis, assembly GCA_033310375.1. NCBI lineage: Eukaryota > Metazoa > Mollusca > Gastropoda > Neogastropoda > Conidae > Conus > Conus canariensis. The sequence goes on along the minus strand of CM065736.1, from coordinate 20,672,232 downwards.
ATGGGGGCTGTCGTTGGACGGACGTGGTGGCGCCCTCCGGAGGGAGAGCTCACTCACGCCGGCTCCGCGACTAAGCAATTATTGTCGTCAGTAGGGGGCTTAGTAGGTGGTGTCCTGCATATGTTAGATCAGAACAGGTGCCACTGAACACCACCGAAGTGACTCGGCAGCAGTGCAGTGTCTCCTCCGGTGGGTTGCCTCTTGACATTGACTGCTCCCTGTGGATTGCCGGTGCTGGGGCTGCGGCGGGGCCGACCGGGCTGTGGCTGTGGATGGGGTGTCGGAATGAGCGGCGTGGGTGCACTGCCTCTGAGGTGGCGCAGAGGTTGGGACAGCAAAAAAAAAAAAAAAAAAAAAAAAAACCCAAAAAACATCAAGTCTTTCAGTGGCAACCCACCACAGGACACACTGCATTGCTGCCAAGTCACTTCAGTGATGTTCAGCATGCTGCATTATTACATCCAGGACACCACCTACAAAGCCCCCTAATAAGACAATTGATTTTGGCCGAGGTGATGTGAGTGAGTATCCCTCCCCCATGTTCTCTCGGGAGCACACTCTCATACTGCACACTGTGGCTTCACCCTACACAGCCACACCTCGATTACCCTAGTGCAGTCCCAGCACCAGCAGTCCAGAGGCGTTTTCAACGAGGTTCTCATGTGGAGACACTACAGAGCTGGCAAGTTATTTTGCTGCTATCAATGATACTATCCTGATTTCATATTTCAAAGACACACCCTAAACTCTGGCAGATGATGATATTGCTCTGACAGGAAGACGATCTATTAAGCTCTCCACTGGTAGCATTACTGCTTCATCATGGACACCATGATGTCTGAAAATCACTGCTGGTGACTTTTTGTTTTTCATAGACATACTGAACTTAAATCCCTATTAATTACATAATTGCTTTGTCACAGACATAACTTACTAAAACCTCTTCTGATGGAAATATTCTAAACTCCCCACTTATGACATCACTTTTTTTTTTTGAAGGAGACAAGTCTGCTGAACTCTCAGTTGATGACATAATTGCTTTGTCGTGGGGACACAACAGTATGAGCCTCCAATATGATGACCATCCATCAATATTTCTTCTAACAAAAAGTTTCATTGATGAAGATAATGCAAATGATGCTATGGAATGATTCTGGACTGAGATTGTAGGCCGGTACTGTACACACACTGTCATAACATACCCTGGCGTCAACCACTGTTGGTCCAAAAATGTGAGCAAAAAAGTCTCAGAGACATATCGATTAAGTGAATGAAACTTGGCTGTGTTGTCCCAGTCTTCCTACTGAACTCATAGCAAACTTAACTCTGGGTAGAGCTAGTCAGGCCAGAAAAATCCCACAGATATATGACTCCGATGGGAATCCCACAACCTTCTAGATGGGTGCTGAACAGTTTGCCACAGCATCTGGTTCATCACATACTTCAGAAATGTGCCCAAGAGCTGGCCACACTCCCAAATCCCCAAATCATAAAACACTTCTATGGTGACTCCATGTCGTAATCACAGCCAATGACACAATCATGCGCTATAGTGGCTTGTCCAGTTGCAAGCTTTGAGTGGAGTCACAGATAGCTGGCAAACTACTTTCAACAAGATCCAAAAGAGGGCCCAGTTTTTTTCAACTTTGCAAAGACTTTCTCGCATACCTCAGAACTGACCGACATGTGCACCCCAGCAAAAAAGCGATACCCATTTGAACCTGATTTGATTTCTGGCATAATAAGACCACCTTTCCTTCCACAATTTCTACTCTGCACTCAGTTATTTGTTATGTTGGCTGGTAAGGCTTTGACAATGTCGACAAATTTAGTAGATAAATGTAAACACCCTTGAGTCGAGTATTGAAATGCAGAACTGATCTTGGTTTGACGAGTGTAATGGTCAAGGAATGAAGAATGAATCTGGATTTAAGAGGACTGACCATATTCCCACCCCATCCTATCCTATCCTAGCGTTACACAGCTAAAAAAAAAACACTTTGTGAAAAATAAAAACACCAAGAAAATCCACCTGATTACACTTACTTTCCTGTTTTCAAGGTGTCACCTTCCTTGCTCCCTTCACCCAAGGCCTGGATGCCTGACATGTCTTTGGGTGTGAAGCAAGAATCATTAAAAACACAGAGAGCAGGACTGTACATCTCACCCCAGCCCTCGCTCAGCAGTTTGTCTTTTTTGTGACATCGCGAATCTTTCACAAACACCACCTGGAAGATAAATGGAGTAATATACATCATGATGCCTCCTGAAAATAGCTAGGTGGAAAATATTAAGTTCCATGATCATTAAGGCACAGTGCCTTCGAGCACCTACCAACTATGCAAAGGGAATGGTACTGGGTCCTCCTGTTACTGGACCCTGATTGTATGGAACATTATTGGCACCAGGCTCTAAAGGTACTGGTCTTTGTATGGAACATTATTGGCACCAGGCTCTGAAGGTACTGGTCTTATTAATACCAGCCTTAATGGTTCTGGCCTTACTGGAATTGGGCCCTAATGAGTCTGGCCTTACTGGTACTGGGCCCGAATGAGTCTGGCCTTATTGGTACTGGGCCCTAATGAGTCTGGCCTTATTGGTACTGGACCCTAATGAGTCTGGCCTTATTGGTATTGGGCCCTAATGAGTCTGGCCTTATTGGCATTGGGCCCTACTGAGTCTGGCCTTATTGGCATTGGGCCCTGATGAGTCTGGCCTTATTGGTATTGGGCCCTAATGAGTCTGGCCTTATTGGCATTGGGCCCTACTGAGTCTGGCCTTATTGGCATTGGGCCCTACTGAGTCTGTCCTCATTAGCATTGGGCCCTACTGAGTCTGTCCTCATTGGCATTGGGCCCTACTGAGTCTGTCCTCATTGGCATTGGGCCCTACTGAGTCTGTCCTCATTAGCATTGGGCCCTACTGAGTCTGTCCTCATTGGCATTGGGCCCTAATGAGTCTGTCCTCATTAGCATTGGGCCCTACTGAGTCTGTCCTCATTAGCATTGGGCCCTACTGAGTCTGTCCTCATTGGCATTGGGCCCTAATGAGTCTGGCCTCATTAGCATTGGGCCCTACTGAGTCTGTCCTCATTAGCATTGGGCCCTACTGAGTCTGTCCTCATTGGCATTGGGCCCTAATGAGTCTGTCCTCATTAGCATTGGGCCCTACTGAGTCTGTCCTCATTGGCATTGGGCCCTAATGAGTCTGGCCTTACTGGTATTGGGCCCTACTGAGTCTGTCCTCATTAGCATTGGGCCCTACTGAGTCTGTCCTCATTGGCACTGGGCCCTACTGAGTCTGGCCTTACTGGTATTGGGCCCTACTGAGTCTGTCCTCATTGGCATTGGGCTCTAATGAGTCTGGTCTTATTGGCATTGGACCCTAATGAAATCAAGCCTTACTGGCACAGGACGTTAATGCTCTCATGCCTTACTGGCACTGGACCCTAGTGAAATCAAGCCTTACTGGCACAGGACGTTAATGATATCATGCCTTACTGGCACTGGGATCTTAATGATATCATGCCTTACTGGCACAGGACGTTAATGGTATCATGCCTTACTGGCACTGGGACCCTAATGGTATCATGCCTTACTGGCACTGGGACCCTAATGGTATCATGCCTTACTGGCACTGGGACCCTAATGGTATCATGCCTTACTGGCACTGGGACCTTAATGATATCATGCCTTACTGGCACTGGGACCTTAATGATATCATGCCTTACTGGCACAGGACGTTAATGATATCATGCCTTACTGGCACAGGACGTTAATGATATCATGCCTTACTGGCACTGGGACCTTAATGATATCATGCCTTACTGGCACTGGGACCTTAATGATATCATGCCTTACTGGCACAGGACGTTAATGGTATCATGCCTTACTGGCATTGGGACCCCAATGGTATCATGCCTTACTGGCACTGGGACTCTAATGGTATCAAGCCTTATAGGCACTGGGACCCTATTGGTATCAAGCCTTATTGGCACTGGGACCCTATTGGTATCAAGCCTTATTGGCAGTGGGACCCTAATGGTATCAAGCCTTATTGGCACTGGGACCCTATTGGTATCAAGCCTTATTGGCACTGGGACCCTAATGGTATCAAGCCTTATAGGCACTGGGACGCTAATAGTATCAAGCCTTCTTGGCACTGGGACCCTAATGGTATCATGCCTTACTGGCACTGGAACCCTTATGGTATCAAGCCTTATTGGCACTGGACCCTATTGGTATCAAACCTTATAGGCACTGGGATCCTAATGGTATCAAGCCTTATAGGCACTGGGACCTTAATGGTATCAAGCCTTATTAGCACTGGGACCCCGATGGTATCAAGCCTCATTAGCACTGGGACCCTAATAGTATCAAGCCTTATTGGCACAAGACCCTAATGGTATCAAGCCTTATTTGCACTGGGACCTTAATGGTATCAAGCCTTATTGGCACTGGACCCTGATAGTATCAAGCCTTAGTGGCACAAGACCCTAATGGTATCGAGCTTTATTGACACTGGGACCTTAATGGTATCAAGCCTTATTGGCACTGGAACCTTAATGGTATCAAGCCTTATTGGCACAAGACCTAATGGTATCAAGCCTTATTGGCACAAGACCCTAATGGTATCAAGCCTTATTGGCACAAGACCCTAATGGTATCAAGCCTTATTGGCACTGGAACCTTAATGGTATCAAGCCTTATTGGCACTGGAACCTTAATGGTATCAAGCCTTATTGGCACAAGACCTAATGGTATCAAGCCTTATTGGTATTGGAACCTTAATGGTATCAAGCCTTATTGGCACAAGACCCTAATGGTATCAAGGCTTATTGGTATTGGAACCTTAATGGTATCAAGCCTTATTGGCACAAGACCCTAATGGTATCAAGGCTTATTGGCACAAGACCCTAATGGTATCAAGCCTTATTGGCACAAGACCCTAATGGTATCAAGCCTTATTGGTATTGGAACCTTAATGGTATCAAGCCTTATTGGCACAAGACCCTAATGGTATCAAGCCTTATTGGCACTGCAACCTTAATGGTATCAAGCCTTATTGGCACAAGACCGAATGGTATCAAGGCTTATTGGCACTGGGACCTTAACCCCTTGACTGCCGCTATTTTGTACCAGTTTTGCACTTCTGTGTGCCGGAGCAAAATTTGACTTTTTGCGGTAGGTTCACTAATTTGATCAGTGCTCATTTATTTGTGGAGATATCTCTTAGATTTTTGGCATGTTTTCTTCTTATACCCAGGGCTATAAAATCTGCAAATAATATTTGATTTTGTTCATTCTGAGTATAATAAATAATCTTATAATTCAACTTTTTTTTTTAAATTATATTTTGCAAGCATACAAAAACCCACAGCAGCAAAACAAAAAGCAAACAAACCCAGCCAAAAGTGGTTTTAGTGTTTACTGAACACCTTTGTAAATATTTGGTAGTGAATTTACAACCCATAATTGTTGTTTTATATGATAAATTTATGCATTTCTGGGTACAGTACAATCCAGGTATCAAGGGACACAATTTTGTTTTCTTAGGTAGCTTCACTGATATGCCCACTGCTCTTTCAATTCTTGACATATATCTTAGATACTTGGGAAATTTTCTTGTTATGTCCTTGGCTACAGCCAGATATCACAATAGTTTGATTTTGTTTGTAATGAGTAGACCAAAAATATATATAATGATGAATATTTTGTTTGAAAAACAGACACTTTCAGAACATAAAAAAAACTATAGCACTAAAATCACAATGAAATACCACAAAAACTGGTGTTAGTATCCTTTGAACTTCAGGACAAACATCTTTTTTCACAATAAAGCTTGACAATGCATACAATGTTTAGCAACCCATGTCATAGGGGGCACTCCAGCCCAGGTAACGTGGGAAAGAAGATGGGAATTGAACATTATCCACAGCATCAGTCTGCACATCTTGCAAGCCTCTTGGGAATTGGTCTTGTTTAGCAGAGATGAACTAACAATAACAACACTAAGTGTAACTTTCAATTATTCTGTCACTTTTCTTTCACACATGTGGTTTGGTTCACTCATGAACTAAGTGCGATTGATAAAAAGCCATCACCACAGAAGGTAATAAATAAAACATTGCAAAACCAACCACACCAAAAAAAGAGACTGCTAAAGATAGGACTGAGCTACAAAAGGCCACACCACAGATGATGAATGCACACTAACAACTGAAAAATACACCGGTGTCACAGAGAATACACCACACAGAACCTATGGACAGAAGGATCAGGATCCAACAATACTGCCAGTAAATGCCAGTTATAGTTGACTGACACAAATTTGGGTACACACACACACACGCATACACACACACACACACACACTGTGCACAAGCACCATATTCAAAAGCAACACACACACACACACACACACACGCACACACACACACACACACACACACACACACACAGCACCACATGCAAAAGCACCACACACACACACACACACACACATCATGCACAAACACTACACAAACACCACACACACACACACAAACACACACACACAATGTATACCCACATTATGCACAAGCACTGCTCCCTCTCTCTCTCTCTCTCACACACACATGCACAAACACCACACACACACACACACACACACACACAACACACACAACACACACACACACACACACACACCACAAAAACAACTCCACGAAAATCCATAGGCTTGAAATTGCCAATGTTTACCTTGATACCTGGGTCATCCGTGAAAGAAAGGTCGAGATTTGGGCGATCAGCACTGGCCTCTGTCCATTCTGAAACAAGTTCCGACTGACGAGTGCCACACCCTCTTCCTCTGCCACGCCCCCTCACACTGGACCCTCGCCGTTGTCCTAAACCCCCTCCCCTTCCTCGACTCTCCTCCCGACCTCTCACGAAAGGAAGGAGGGGGCACTTGACATACACGGAATCGGCTTGTCACTCTCCGATTCGGCCCCACTTGCGCCGGTATCGCTCGGTTTGAAGTCGGGGATCAGCTTCATCATCAACACCAATCTCCGATAGCAAAGGGTGGTGTTGATTGTGATCACTTTATTCCTCCCCCGACTTGCTTCATTCCACTTCTTTGAAGTCTTCGTCATCGCTTTCACAGTCTGGATAACTTCTTGATGCACTTCAAGAGCATTAGATTGTTTGAAAACGGCACGCGCCTGATTTGAACTGCCTGCTCGACTCGCCATCTTCAACCGAGAATGACTTGGCCGAACCTTGCCGAAGTTATAGTCCGAAAGGACGCAAGCTGGTCAGTCAGCGACCCGCGAAAGGGAAGAAACCGCCCTTTAGGGTCCCTGCAACCATTTAAACCATTTTTTCTCCTTGCCTCCCTTCTTTAAATCGCCGAATTTTGATGATGAAATTATCTCGAACGCCGTTCGTGCAAGGGCACACAGCTTTCCCGAAACCATCTTGAATGCCGTTCGTGCAAGGGCAGTCAACGGGGTTAATGGTATCAAGTCTTATTGGCACTGGAACCTTAATGGGTATCAAGCCTTATCGGCACAAGACCCTAATGGCACCAAGCCTTATTGATACTGGGCTATTGTGCACTAGCCTATTTGTCACTGGGCCCTAATAATACTTTCCCAACTGGCACTGGGCCCTAATAATACTTTCCCAATTGGCACTGGGCCCTAATAATACTTTCCCTATTGGCACTGGGCCCTAATAATACTTTCCCTATTGGCACTGGGCCCTAATAATACTTTCCCATTTGGCACTGGGCCCTAATACAGTAAACTCCGGATGTAGTGAAGTCCCTGGGGACCAAAAATTCCTATCACTACATCCGGATTATCTCTATATACATCGCTACTCCGGTTGTAATGACGTTTTTCGAGGTCTTATCACTACGTCCGGCACATCGGTTGTTGTAATATTTTTCAAGGTTTTATCGCTACATCCGGCACATTGGGTAAATCCACAAGGCAGTAATAAGGAGATTTTGGAAACTAGATTCATTTCGTTTTGTGACGTTTTTTGCTGTCTTTGTCAGGCTTGCGAGTGTTCTTCTGTGACGCTGACTAACCATACGATGACGTAGCAAAATCGTGTTAAAAGGAAACATGAAAGAAACGAATTTTGTTTCCAAAATCTCTATTTTTTCCTCTCTTCCTTTATGCTCTAAGATCAAAAGATTAGGTGGTGTATTGTCTTTCTCATGCTTGTTTGTTTATTGGTGTGTCTGATGTCAATTTTACCATGCTTTTAACGTTGGGGTTGGGGTTCGATCCCAGGCGTAGTCGTTGCCAAAACTTTAATCAGCAATCCAACAGCTTTCCTGCCAGGCGATTGATCGGCCGGTGTCAGTATCCTGTGTTGTTTAAATTAATGTACCCCGTCCTAATATTTAATTGTTCAACCAAAGGAGCCTTAACAATCTCTGTGTGTGTGTGTGTGTGTGTGAGAGAGAGAGAGAGAGAGAGAGAGAGAGAGAGAGAGAGAGAGAGAGAGAAAGAGAGAGAGAGGGGGGAGAAGTGGGGGAGGAAATGGCCGAGAGAGAGAGAGAGAGAGAGAGAGAGAGAGAGAGAGATGGGGAGGGGCTACTGTTTGGGAGGTAGAAATAAGGGTTAAAAGCAAAATCGTCAGATGTTATAAAGTAAACTGTAGTCTTTAATCAGCATGAAATGAAAAAGAAGTACAAGTAAATACTGTTTAACACAAACAATATCCATTCCTTTGGATTAAAATTTCAAACATCAGCTAACAAATACAATATGTAACCATTCAATTTTTTTATGATAAAGAAAGTAATGTCCAAAATAATATTGATTAACTGGATAAAAACACTGACATGTCTATTCATTGATTCAAACAATTTCAATTTTCAATGGATGAAATGATATTCAACTAAAAATAATTTGCTGTTAAGCAAGAATAATGCTTTTTAATTTTCTACAAGCTGTGTAGGCACGGTAATTAAAAAAGTAAGGAAATCTTAAAATGGGATACATATTTGCCAAAAAATTTTGAAAGTCAAGTCTGTACTGAATTGAGCCCTTAATTCTCATTAAGTCTGTAAGTCAACAACAAATCACACACACACGTGAACGCAAACACACACACACACACACACACACACACACACACTCACACCCTCATGCGCAAAAATCAACTGGACATGTGAATTTGCATAAAACACAAGTGTTAAAAAACTAAAAATCAAACAAAAATGCTCAGTTATGTCAATACGGACTAGATTAAGGAAGATCAGGAAAAAAAAGTTTTGGAAAATCAGAGTGTTTAGGTACGTTTTTCATGAATTGAAATCAATATGTGCATGTACGAGTCTGCACATATAATATGCGCGAGTAAATACATGTTATCGAGTCTGAAGAGTATTGTTTTTGGTCGAAGTGTTTGAGACAAAAGCAATGCTACCAATGTGCAAATTGAGCAGCAAACAATGATACATTGTGTAACGGCATCTTATTGATTAATTCCAGTCAATGTGTCTGAGCTTAACGAACGCTGACAACGTGCTCAAAGTGGCCGCATAGGTTTCTCAAATAAATGTTTTCCTGGCTGAACTGAATTGAAGGAATCCAGAAGAGAGGCAGGTGCTGGATCCATTCCCTCCTGGCCTCATTCACAGATGTGTACACGACAATACTTGTCTGGAGAAGTGTTGCTGCAGCATAAATTTCTGCATCAGTTCCCCAAGTGCACAACAGAAGGGTATGCTCCAGAATGTAATCGCCAATGTCTCTTCTTACGTACCCTTCAAAGGTGCTTTGATTTTGAAGCATAATGTCAACCATTTTCACCCTGAATTGCTCGTGATAGTTTTGTGTGCCTAAAACTTCTAAGCTGAGGGCTCTATATAAGCAATTTCCATCACCAATGACAGTGTTTACTTGAAACGGTTCACCCAATGTCCCATTTGCTTGACGTTCAGGCAACGGCAAAGGATCAGGCAAGCCCAGTTGCCTGGCTTGTTCTCTACTTAAACTGACGTCCTGGTTCGTAGCCTTGAATTTTAAAGTCCCAACTTGTATCATTATCATTATCATTCCGGCAATAAACATTCACTGGCGTAGGGTTCTGGAGATCTGACATCAAATTCAAACTGTCCGCTGGCTTTCGTGGCCTCATCTCTGCCTTTTCTGATTTCCTTTCCAATTCGATCCCTCCCACGTGTGACCATCTCTGACCCGATCTCCATCCTCTCTGACCAGATTCCTGTCCTGTCTGACTAGATCCCTGTCCTGTCTGACTAGATCCCTGTCCTGTCTGACCAGATCCCTGTCCTGTCTGACTAGATCCCTGTCCTGTCTGACCAGATCCCTGTCCTCTCTCTTGCCCAATCCCTGAACTTTCTGACCAGATTCCTGAATCTGACCTGATCCCTGATCTCTCTGATTTCATATCTGACCCTATTTCTATCCCTGTCGTCCTGTCTTGTTCCCAGTCATTTTTTCTGAATGAACACCTCGTTTGTTTCTCTTGGCTAGAAAAGAAATCTGTAACTTTCATTTGAACTCCAAAGTTTCTCAGCATAAAGTTCTGCAGAAGGACTTTAAATCTGTCAAAGCTTTCTCTGACATTCACATCATGCTCTCCTTGCATCAAATACAAATCAAGTTTCCATACAGCAGACATTGCCTCGAACGTTGATACGGCTAAGGATGGGCCTCCACAATCATCCAAGTCTGACTCTGAGTGAGGTTCTTCGTCTGGAGTTGATATACTCCCAGTTTCTGAAGACGGTGGGGCACATGAAGTGACGTCATCGTCACATGAGCAGTAGTCCTCCAGACAGACACCAAAGTCCTTGTAAAGCCTCGAAAGTATTGGCTCGATGGATGATGTCAGCAGCCGGGACTCCTTGCATTCCCTGTCTGAGTTGGCCGAGTCGTCAGCATCCTTGAGCAAAACAAATCCTGCGTGACGAAAACTGTTTCTAATGGTAGATGCAGTGACTTGATCCCATGACGCTTTCAGATTCTGCAAGGCATCCAAAAGGTTGATCTGGAAGCCACTCTCCGAAGACTCTGCATGTCCAATCAGCCTGGTCAGCAAGCGAGTTCTGGTGAACAAAATTGTTGCAAAAGAAATCAGTTCATGTTGATTTACCACATGAAACATGCACAAACGGCTTAACTACCCACCCTGCCACAGTATACTAACACCGAGCTAAGCAGCCCTAACACTATTCAAGGCTTCAAGGCAAGGGATCGAACCCCGACTTCTCAGTCTCAGGGCATATGTCTTTACCTCAAAGCCCCTGAGACAAGTAAAAGAGATATCTGTAATGAGCCCATTATACATGTAAGTATCAAAGACTAGAGACTGCCTTCTCCTCCCCTTTCTTTTCCTCCTCCTGTGTGAAGCCTAACAGGGATAATTTGGGTTGCGATTTGCAGTCTACGAATGAAGAGAAACATTTTGCTGCCAAATGAACAGAGAGAGGTATTTTTAGCCAGTAAAGCTGCAACACAAATAAAGTGAGTTTATCATGTTGGCATGTCGGGGAACTAACAGAAAGTGCCTCTCCTGCTCCTGCTGCTACGTAAACCTTTGAACCCGGTAACGAATGATAAAAAAAAGCATACAGTACACACTTGACCACTCGTCCCAACCATTCACAGTATATTATAAATTAATCTCTGTGTGTGTGTGTGTGTGTGTGTGTGTGTGTGTGTGTGTCAGTGTGTGTGTGTGAGAGAGAGAAAGAATGTTTTTAGAATGTAATCGTACAGGAACTATTAAATGGCCTACCTGTAAAAGAACTTCAAATTCTTGATTATTCCTGTGTCCAGAGGTTGCAGTTTAGACGTGGCATTCGATGGAAGAAACAGCAGTTTGGTTGCTCTTAGGCCATCCACTTTGACGTGAGCTGTGCAACTGTCCAGTACCAGAAGCACCTTTCTGTTCATATTGTCCATGGAACGGTCAAAGTCTCTCAGCCATTTCTCAAATATATCCATGGTCATCCATGCTTTAGGGCTTGCTTCATAAGTCACAGGCAAGTTCTTTATCCCTTTAAAGCAGCGTGGGCTACGGAATTTCCCAATGACCAGCAGACGACGTTTTTCAGTTCCTGTCATATTGCAACACATCGCTACCGTGAGTCAGTCTTTAGATAATTTTCCGCCATGGCATTTTTCTGCTCTGAATGCAAGCGTGCGGTCTGGCAGCATGCGCCAAAACAGTCCACTTTCATCCATGTTGAAAATGTCATTTTCATCATACTCGTTTAGAGTAGGTAAAAGGACATCACTGACCCAACAATCTGTAGCACACTCATCAACACTGTTCTCTCGCCGCTTATTTTTCTGAATGTAATGTTGTGTCAAGCAGTGAAGCGCCGAACCCAACCTTCAGAACATGTCCAGTCACACAAGCCCATATCCTTAGCGAACTCCTCCGCTTTCAATCTCAACACAGGGCCAGAGACAGGCATGTTGTTGGCCCTTGCCTTTTTAAACCAACTCAACAGTGCACTATCTACTTTCGGCTCGTGTGGGAGTCTTTCACGCTTCCTCTTAGCATTAACCTCACCGCCATAGAATTTTTCTTTCAACTTTTCACTATTTTTCACAATGGAGCTGACTGTTGCCTGAGAAACATTGTACTGAGAAGCGACATCCACCTGTTTGTTTTTTTGTTTCAATGTCTTTCAATAAATCGATTTTGCGTTTTAAAGAAAGCACATTGCGTTTCGCCATTTTGGGAGAAGGGAGATTACTCTAAAAAAAAATATCACTACAACCGGAGGCGCCCGGGACTTGAAAATGACGTCACTACAACAGGAGATATGGATACATCCGGATTTTAAAATATCACTACAACCGGCTAAGATTAACAAAGAATATGAACAGTTGGGACCGGGACCCAAAACTTGCTTCAGTACAGCCGATTTATCAGTACATACAGCGTTCACTACATCCGGAGTTCACTGTAATACTTTCCCATTTGGCACTGGGCCCTAATAATACTTTCCCATTTGGCACTGGGCCCTAATAATACTTTCCCTATTGGTACTGGGCCCTAATAATACTTTCCCATTTGGCACCGGGCCCTAACAATACTTTCCCTATTGGTACTGGGCCCTAATAATACTTTCCCATTTGGCACTGGGCCCTAATAATACTTTCCCTATTGGTACTGGGCCCTAATAATACTTTCCCAATTGGTACTGGGCTCTAATAATACTTTCCCTATTGGTACTGGGCCCTAATAATACTTTCCCTATTGGTACTGGGCCCTAATAATACTTTCCCTATTGGCACTGGGCCCTAATAATACTTTCCCAATTGGCACTGGGCCCTAATAATACTTTCCCAATTGGCACTGGGCCCTAATACTACTTTCCCTATTGGCACTGGGCCCTAATAATACTTTCCCAATTGGCACTGGGCCCTAATGGTACTGGTCCTTGTTGGCACTGGGCCCCAATGGTACTGTCCCTAGTGGTACTGGGGCCTAATGTCACTGGCAGTTTGGCCTGAAAGTACTGAGCCATAATGGCACAGGGTTCTTATGGTACTGAGCCTCATTGGCACCGGGGCCCAATGGTACTGACATTCTTGGCATTAGGCCCTAATGGAACTGGTCTTACTGGCATAGGGTGAAAATGGTACTGACCTTACTGCATACAACACAGTGGAAAGATTTCATTATTCTCACACAAGATCACATTCACCTGAAAAACAAAAATGGCCGTAATGACTCAAAGTTGTAAGTTAGTAAAGAATTAGGCTGTTAAGAGAAAAATAGTTGCAATTAAAACAATTAGCATAAAAAAAACCATTACAGACTATGTATTGGTCAGTTGGTTATTAAAATGGGGAGGAGTCATCTACAGATGTCAAGAGTACTATCACAGTGTTAGTGATACATTGCCAAATTTTTTCGTTGTTGTGACTACAGTCACTGTGCTGAGGGTTCTTAAATAAAAACTCTCTGCCTACGGCATCGACCGAGATCTACCGCAAGATTTCCTCTATCTGAATACTGGATCGACCGAGATAGACTGCTGAATACTAGGTCAATGACTTTCACTTTCACTATTGCATATCCCAGAATGCAATCGTGACAGAAGAATCTTCCGGTAAGACCATTTCTGGATGCCATTTTGTTTTTTGTTGCAAGAGTTTTGGTGGAGTAGTTTTGCTACTGTGAATTTTCAAAGTTCGGCTTTTTTTGTGCAGATTTTCTGGGAGAATGGCGGATCAAGTAACTATGCAACTTGTAGAATCCATTTTCTGATGCGATAGTGATGAAGAAAATGTATTTGAGGGCTGCACTCTTAAAGAAGTTTTGAAGCAAGCCGATTCGGACATCTATGCTGACCTAGTTATAAACAAAAGATCGACTGCTGACTGATTTTGAAGCCGGAATCGATAATGATTCAGGCGATGATAATGACGATGTCGAACCGTGCATTGCAGCTGGACCCAGCCACCCCAAAAAAGAAAATTTGGAAAATAAAAGCTGCTAGAGATTCTTTAACTGTTGACCGGAGTGGTAGGCTACACAAGAAGTGGAAGCTTAAAAAAGCTTTCGCTTGTTTTGACAGCCAGGAAATCGGGTCAGTCAGTGGGTGTGGCCCATGATTTGCCTGTGGGAGCGTCACCTTTAGCCTTTTGATTTCAGAGGAATTTTGGCAGACTCTGAGTAAGAAACAAACATATTTGCTGCACAAAAGCAAGCAGAAAAGGATGAAGATAAACTCTGGCCTAAATTAAAAACTGCCTCGTTTATCAAAAAGCAAAGGGAAGATGGGCAAGAGGTACATCATTACCATAGTGTGTGTGTATCTGGGAGGGGTGGGGGTGGGGGGGGGGGCTGATTACTCAGTGCACTTGTGCAAAAGCACATTTTTGCTGAATTCCATCACAATTTAAAGTCCAGTATTCAGTAATGTGTTCTTGTTATTTTTTCCCGTCAGTAGTTGAAGACAAATATTATTGTATGTGATACCTTCAGTTTAACAAAATTATTGAAGTTTGGGGCTTTTTTTTTCCCTTAACAAAAAAGTTAATTATTTAGTGTGCAGAGCATATAGAATGACTTTATTTTGTTCCTGAAGGTTTCAGTTCTTTGTTTAGACTTGGAAAATCACTATGTGCTCCTAATCCATGACATTCTGTGGGTTCAGTGAATTTAGGGAGAACTGTTTCAGCACCGAGAACACTGAAGTACAGTTAGTCTGTTCATCTTTTTTTTTTTTCCTCTTGTACCAGTTCACTACATATGGGATTAAATGGCTGTTTTGGATGGAGTGATGTGTTTGAAAATTTTTCATTAATTTTATAGAACAGATGAGTAAAAAAGCAAATTTTTTTCACTGAGGTTTCTTTATGGTGAGTGTGTACATGTTGCCGAGTTACCTCACTTGGCATGGTATTCTCATAGTCAGGTAGCACAAAGTCATGCGGTAGGCAGAGGGTTAATGGAAGTTCCAGTGTAAAGAACAATGCATCATCATTTCATGTACACTTATGTAGACACTAGTTATGCATGTTTCCTGTTATAATTAAAAATAAATGCCATAAGAACATGCACGCTTGTGTACACGCATGGATGAATATAAATACACAGGTGCATGCACACACACACACACACACATACATACACACACACAATCTCTACCTCTGAGGCACCAGTATCATCAGCATTCTGCAGTAGCTCCTTGAAGATGGAGTCGTCCCGTTGATACCCCTCCAGCAGATGATTGATGCGTGTCGTCAACTGTTCTTGTTGTCCAAACGACTCGCAAAACTCATCCTGGAAATGAAACCACCATCCAACAAAAAAATGAAACAAGTGCCCAATAAAGAAACAAAAAATGTGCTCAATATAGAAAAAAAAAATTAAACAAATAATTTTCCAAGTAAGAAAATAATAATAATAAAATCCATCTGTATCTGAAAAAGAATGCATTCTATTAAAAAATGAACTCAGCATCCAACAGAGAAATGAAAAGAAATTAAATCATATTCAATAAAAAAAGAAAATAAAAAAAAGAAATTGACATCCAATTAAAAAAAATCAAATTAGGATGAAATTAAGAAAAAAATTGTGTCCGATGAAAAGAAAATAAATGAGCAAAAATAAAAATCAACATGCAATAAAGAAATGAAATCCACGCTTAATAATGAAATGAAATTAACAGCCAGTAAAGAAATTAATAAGTATCCAAGAAGACAAAAGATGAGATCAACATGTAATGAAGAAATGAAATCAGCTTCCCATACAGGAATGAAATCAGCTTCCAATGAAAAACAGAAGTTGGCTTCCAATAAATACACAAAATCAGCATCCAATAAAGAAATAAAATTAGTATACTTTAAAGGAAAGTAATCAGCATCCAACAAAAACTTGGCCATTCCGAACAAAATGAAAACCACATTTCCCCTTTGTGGCTTTATTCCTTTGTGAAGGGTCTATTTTACCATGTTACACACATACCGAAAAAAAGCAGAGACCTCCAAATGGTATCCTATGTGCACTGACATAACATGAGACCTCTAAGCTATATCTCTTGTGCACAGACATTAACAAAGACCTCCAAATTTTATCCTTTGTACTGTGATAATAGAGACAAATAATCATTATCCTCAGTAATGTGATGTAAACAGACTTTTGTTATCCTTTGTACTATGACACATCCAGCGAACTTCCAAATGCACCCTTCATACAATTCTCAGAGAGACCATCCAAAGGTACTTCTGTGCTGTGATGTAACCAGACACCTCTAAATGTTACCCTTTGTTCTGTGATGTAACTAGAAATCTCAAAATGGAAGTCTTTGTGTACTATTATAACTAGAAAACCTCAAATTGGTATCCTTAGAACTGGGGTATCACCAAAAACCTCCGCAAAGTATCCTTTGTACCCTGATATAATCAGAAATCTCAAAATGGTATCCTTGAAACTCAGATACTGCCAGAAATCTCCAAACAGCATCACTTGTATACTGACACAAAGAGAGACCTTTTAATGGCATCCTTTTTTACAATATAACACAGAACCTCTGAACAATATTCTTTGTACACTGATACAACCACAGACCTCTTAGTGGTATCTTTTCTACACTGATATAACACAGAACTTTAAACTGTATCCCCTGCACACTAATATAACCAGAGACCTTGAAACGATATCCTTTCAATTCTGACATAACACAGACCTCTAGACAGTATCCTTTGTATACTGATATAATCAGACTTTAAAAAGGTAGGCTTTGTACACTAACATACACAGAGATCTCCAAATGGTGTTCTTTGTATATAACCAAGGAACCCAAAATATTACTTATATCAGTTACTGTATATAGAGACCAAAAATAGTATTCTTTGTACATAAACATTGATCTCCAGATGGTATTCCTTGTGCATAACCTGAGAATTCCAAAATGTTATCCTTTGTACAGAAACAGACATGTCCAAATGATATCCGTAGTGCATAACCAGAGCCCTCTAAACTAAGTCCTTTGTACATAAGCAGAGCCCTAAAAAATGGTATCCTTTGTACATTGTCACAGCCCTTCAACTTGTGTCTTTTATATATAACCACAGCACTTAGATATAACCACAGCCCTTAGACTTGGGTCCATACATGTCCACAGCCCTCCAAATGTTGAACAGTCATCACAAAACAGTATGAGAAGAGAAGGAATGAAAGGAAAGAGATAAGAAAGAGAGCAAGATAGACAGAGAAAGACAGACAGACTGAGAGAGACACAGAAAGAGATAGGAAGATGGAAGTGGGGGGGGTGGGGGGGGGGGGGGGTGGAGGCGGGGGGCAAAAATTGTGTTAAGCAAAAAAAAAAAAAAAAGAACAAGAATGAAATTTGTGATACTGAGATGGCAAGTTCTGTCATTAGAACAGGTTTATGCAAATCATGTTTGAAGATATCAAGACGAATTTAAACATTGAAAGTATCCCAGATTGTGTTCCATAAAAATCCACTAGAATAAATGAGTAGAAACTGGAAAAGCTTACTTCTATACAGAAGCCGCATGGTGATGACTGTTGAAGAAAATTAATTTACAAGTGAGCAACGGTGGAGCACAACCCGACAGAATTTTGAATGTAAGAAATGGCTTCATTTTGTTTTAATTGTAAGTTGGCAGAGTCAGAGAGAGAGAGAGAGAGAGAGAGAGAGAGAGAGAGAGAGAGAGAGAGAGAGAGAATACAGGACAATTTTCATCAGCTTACTTCGTCATGTTCCTGTTTAGTTCTCACACAAAACACTTTGGCCAGATCTGATGAAAATTTTGGATGCAGAAAACACATGGTCCCTGAATCTGTCAGCCAGTCACAGTCGTTGAGACAAAGCTCTCCAACAGGGTGCAGATGCATGTCTCGGCCAGGCAGGTGCAGACCTTGCGTTTCACCTTCTTTCAGAGTTCTTCCTCTGTGTTCATAACTCGGTGCTTGATGAAGGAGACTGGCAATCTGGTGTTCATAACTCAGCACTTGATGAAGGAGACTGGCAATCTTGTGAATGAGTTCAACATCAGCATCACTCAGCTTTGAAGGGAAATCCTCCCTGATCTGCCTCAGAGCTCCAAGAATGTCTTTCACTGGAAACCTGAAAAAAAAACCCACAAGAAATTATCTACAGAAAATCTATTTCTCAAACAATGTATGTGTGACAGGAGTTTAACAACTTCTGTCACCATACAACTGTGTGTAGACTACTCTACAAAAACCAGTGTGACTGTTTCATTCCAATTTAATGGTGAACTGAGCTGGTTTGTAGCTTAATAATGGATCCTAGCTTTTTTTTTCAAGCTGTAAACAAGGAAAGATCCAATCCAACTGCAATTCAACATTAAATGCTTAAAAAAACAAAACAAAAAAACACAGACATTCCATTTTTAACTGTCAGACAAAGTTAGATACTATGTGCATTCCATTTCAACTGTGGCACGAAGGTTTTTTGTATTTTGACACCTATTATGACAACAAAAATAAGAAACAGAATAAAAGCTGCCAGTCAGCAGTTTGCAAACCACCTATACATGTTACACACACACACACACACACACACACACACACACACACATAATACACACACACTACACTTTGCTATACAACATCACCTATCACATCATACCACACCACACCAGACATTGCCCATACCAGCGTGGTACTCCCAGGAATTTGAAGAATTCAGAAGTAGTCTTGTGAGAGTGGTTCAGTGTTATCAGATATTGTCCAAGGTCATCACTGGGTTCAAAAGCCAACTGATCAGCTCTCAAGAATCTGTCCTTTGTCCAAACAACTGCCTTGTCTTTAAGCTGAGCCACAACATTCTGATGCTGTCTTTCCATATCAGTAATGTTTCTTTTGCAGAATGTGTTGAAGTATTTATACATCCGATGACAGATTTTACTGACATGCATCCCGCTGACAGAGTGAAGATCGCTTACTTCTTCAGAAATGTGCAGCAAGTTGTCAACAACCAGCTGCGTGAATTGTGGCCCTTTGCTTCTGGCTTTGGCTCTGTGGACAATGACACCTAACTTCTCCAAGGTCTCCCTGTCGGTGGCGGACAAGTCCAGCTTATTCTCATCCAGCACTGCAGCCACACAGCCCACCAGCTCCTTCAGCTCTGTGCAGCAGGCCTGGGAGGGCTGTATGAAATCATGACCTGGATGTTCTGCCACAAACCAGGACACTGGCCAGTCCTCGGGTTTCTGAAGGGATGGCAAGAAGCACACACTGGCTAGGGCATTTATGTAGGACTCCATCTGTTCTTCCTGTTCTTCAAGGACAGGTAGATATCTGATGATGGCCCTGGACCTATGAATGGCAGCTGGTTTAGAACTGATCCTTCTGACAGACGATGCACGCTCAT
This sequence comes from Conus canariensis, assembly GCA_033310375.1. Taxonomy (NCBI): domain Eukaryota; kingdom Metazoa; phylum Mollusca; class Gastropoda; order Neogastropoda; family Conidae; genus Conus; species Conus canariensis. The sequence continues at coordinate 20,652,363 of CM065736.1, read as the reverse complement.
GAAGTTCCTCTGCGCTCACTTTGTCTTTCACCATACCTATTTTCATGAGTTGGGTTAGTGCCTTTGGACTTGTGAAGTCTGCACCATCCTCTTGTGTGGGAAACCTACCATCTTCTTCACTGAACAGCTGTGCTGCTTTTCCCTGAGGGTGTATGAGGCGTGCAGGGATGTTGAGAGATCCATCAGGCACACATGGAATGCAGCAATGACTTTGTACCAGGTGTTGAAGAGCTGGATTGTCTGAGAGAAGAGCATACAACACCAGCTGGTTTCTGTCATGAGCCTGGAGATCAGGGTGATTCTCCTCAATCATGGGGAACAGAACATCTTGGAAAAACTGTTCCTCCCTGATGACTCTTTTCTGAAATTCATCACGTTGACTGGAACCAGAAGATCTGATGTTTGTGGCAATGTGGAAAGGAAGGTCAACCAACGACCCACCACCATGACTCCATTCAGTGATCTGCCAGAATGTGTTCAATACACGGAAAGCAGCCTGACCAACGTCTTTCTGCTTGAAGTCTGGATCCAAGAAGAAGCCTGTGGAGAAGGATACAGCACCATGACGATGAAGGAAGACCCGAAATTCTTCCTGCTGCAGAATGCGATAGAAGTTGGGGAAGAGTGCGCTCTGAGGTGTTCTTGGGGAGAGTGAAGAACACTGAGGCCACAGGCTGTAGTACACCTCAGCTGGGTTCTGAGCCTCAGACTGGGCCACTCCTTGCAAAGCAGCCAAGTATGCTCTGGGAATGGGGTCACTGAACAGGGCTTTGTTCCACCTGAAACAAATCATTCAGTGAATTATTTAGTGGCTAGGAATAAGATGTTGCATATCCACTAAACTTCACTGAACAACACTTTAATCCACCTGGAATGCAATCGTTCAGTGAATTATTCAGTGGCTAGAAACAAGACTGGAACACAATCATTCAGTGAATTATTTAGTGGCTAGGAATAAGATGTTGCATATCCACTATACTTCACTGAACAACACTTTAATCCACCTGGAACGCAATCATTCAGTGGCTAGAAACAAGACTGGAACACAATCATTCTGTAAATCATTCACTGGCCAGAAATAAGACATTGCCTATCTAGTATACATCACTGAACAGGGCCTTAATCCACCTGGAACACAATCGTTCAGAGACTAGAAATAAAACATCACAATCCACTAGACATCACTAAACAGGACTTTGTTCCACCTGCAACACGATCTTTCAGTGAGAGGAAATAAGAGTACACTATTCCATCGTACATCGCTGAACATGACTTTGTTCCACCTGCTATACAATCATTCAATGGCCGGAAATATTTCATACATCGCTGAGCAAAGGTTTGCTTCAGCTGGAACACTGTCATTTGACAGGAAATAACATATCTAATTCCACTATAAATCACTGAACAGGGCTTCAGTTCCACCTGCAACAAGAGGATCCAGTGACAGGAAATAGAATATCCTACTCCGTCTTACATTACTGAACAAGATTATTATTTCATATGTAGATAATATTTTGAAGTGTATGTCCATGGTGTTGCAACAATGGTGATACTCGCAGGAAATTTTAATTTATGAGTTTTCATACTTACTGTCATTTGAATATTGTAATTCATGGGTCTTGAAGTTAGCAGGTCTGTAAGTATGAGAATGAGAGTATTCTCTGAATTTAAAATTGAGCCTGATGGTGCATGAATAATTATGTGATTGTGTGAAAGTGGGTGGGTTGATCAGTATTTTAAGTTTTTGACTGTCACAAGACAGTCCCCATGTACACACTCACATGCACACAGAGACAATCATGCGCCCCACATGTAACAACACATCTGACTCCTTTCTTTCAGTGAAACAAATCAGAATGCACTTTTAAATTGCACGCGCACATTTCCAGTCATTTAAAACATCCTTTGAAAACTGAAAAGTTTGCTTAAAACTAGATACATTCAAAGCTCTTTATAAGTATTCTGTATTATATGTATGGCGAAACTACAATGAATACAACAAACTGAAAAGAATATGACAGGGGAAAAAAATCTGGAGACAAAGTTCTAGAGTGGTAATTGAACTTGCTGTATATAACACTGTATTTGTGCACCATGGCCAAAGAGCAACAACTCTCGCTAACTCTTGCATGTGAAATCGCATCTGGATGCATCTGTACATTTGACAACATGCAGATATGTTCGAACAATAGTGGAGACAATCTGCTCTGAAATATTTGCATCGAAAAAATTGGCAAGAGAGTCTGAATTTATGTCAGATTATGCTGATGAATGAGGTTTGAAAGTAATTCGTATGAGAAGAAACTTTCTATTATTGTGGGTATTGGAAGATCAAGTATCCCTCTACTGTCTACCCTCCAACCTGTGATGCCCCTTTCACTTGTCATTATCATACATGGTACTATTACTATCATGTCATTACATATTATGATGGTCACTGCATACTATCAACATGGTCATTACATCACTAAATGATGGTCACTACATCACTATCAACATGGTCATTACATCACTACCATGATGGTCACTGCATCACTATCAACATGGTCATTACATCACTACCATGATGGTCACTACATCACTATCAACATGGTCATTACATCACTACCATGATGGTCACTGCATCACTATCAACATGGTCATTACATCACTACCATGATGGTCACTGCATCACTATCAACATGGTCATTACATCACTACCATGATGGTCACTACATCACTATCAACATGGTCATTACATCACTACCATGATGGTCACTACATCACTATCAACATGGTCATTACATCACTACCATGATGGTCACTACATCACTATCAACATGGTCATTACATCACTACCATGATGGTCACTACATCACTATCAACATGGTCATTACATCACTACCATGATGGTCACTACATCACTATCAACATGGTCATTACATCACTACCATGATGGTCACTACATCACTATCAACATGGTCATTACATCACTACCATGATGGTCACTGCATCATATCAACATGGTCATTACATCACTACATGATGGTCACTGCATCACTATCAACATGGTCATTACATCACTACCATGATGGTCACTGCATCACTATCAACATGGTCATTACATCACTACCATGATGGTCACTGCATCACTATCAAATGGTCATTACATCACTACCATGATGGTCACTGCATCACTATCAACATGGTCATTACATCACTACCATGATGGTCACTGCATCACTATCAACATGGTCATTACATCACTACCATGATGGTCACTGCATCACTATCAACATGGTCATTACATCACTACCATGATGGTCACTGCATCACTATCAACATGGTCATTACATCACTACCATGATGGTCACTGCATCACTATCAACATGGTCATTACATCACTACCATGATGGTCACTGCATCACTATCAACATGGTCATTACATCACTACCATGATGGTCACTGCATCACTATCAACATGGTCATTACATCACTACCATGATGGTCACTGCATCACTATCAACATGGTCATTACATCACTACCATGATGGTCACTGCATCACTATCAACATGGTCATTACATCACTACCATGATGGTCACTGCATCACTATCAACATGGTCATTACATCACTACCATGATGGTCACTGCATCACTATCAACATGGTCATTACATCACTACCATGATGGTCACTGCATCACTATCAACATGGTCATTACATCACTACCATGATGGTCACTGCATCACTATCAACATGGTCATTACATCACTACCATGATGGTCACTGCATCACTATCAACATGGTCATTACATCACTACCATGATGGTCACTACATCACTATCAACATGGTCATTACATCACTACCATGATGGTCACTACATCACTATCAACATGGTCATTACATCACTACCATGATGGTCACTACATCACTATCAACATGGTCATTACATCACTACCATGATGGTCACTACATCACTATCAACATGGTTCATTACACCCACTACCATGTGTCATACATCACTTATCAACAGGTCATTACATCACTACACATGTTATGATCACTACATACCATTACAACATGTACACATTATACATCACTTTCAACATTGGTCACTACATCACTATCAACATGGCTTACATCACTACCATGATGGTCTACACATCACTATCAACATGGTCCATTACATCACTACCATGAGGTCACTACATCACTATCAACATGGTCATTACATCACTACCAATGGTCACTACATCACTATCAACATGGTCATTACATCACTACCAATATGGTCACTACATCACTATCAACTATGGCTCCTATATCATACCACCATGGTCACTTACATCACTACCAACATGGTCACTTACATCACTACCACATGGTCTTACATCACTACCAACATGGTCATTACATCACTACCAGCATGGTCTTACATCACTATCAACATGGTCTTATTACATCACTACCAACATGGTCCTAATCATCACTACCAACACTGGTCTCTATATCACTACCAACATGGTCCTATACATCACTACCAACTATGGTCCTTACATCACTACCAACATGGTCCTTATATCATCACTACCAACATGGTCCTTACATCACTACCAGTATGGTCCTTATATCATCACTACCAACATGGTCCTTATATCCACTACCAACATGGTCCTTCATCACTACCAACATGGTTACTTACATCACTACCAACATGGTCCTTACATCACTACCAACATGGTCCTTAATCACTACCAACATGGTCCTTACATCACTACCAACATGGTCCTTACATCACTACCAACATGGTCCTTATATCATCACTACCAACATGGTCCTTACATCACTACCAACATGGTCCTTATATCACTACCAACATGGTCCTTATATCATCACTACCAACATGGTCCTTACATCACTACCAACATGGTCCTTATATCACTACCAACATGGTCCTTATCACTACCAGTATGTCCTTATCACTACCAACATGGTCCTATATCATCACTACCAACATGGTCCTTACATCACTACCAACATGGTCCTTATATCATCACATACCTATACATAGGTCCTTACATCATACCAACATGGTCCTTATCACTACCAACATGGTCCTTATATCATCACTACCAACATGGTCCTTATATCATCACTACCAACATGGTCCTTCATCACTACCAAATGTCCTTATCACTACCAACATGGTCCTTATATATCACATACCAACATGGTCCTTATATCACTACCAACATGGTCCTTATATCACTACCAACATGGTCCTTATATCATCATACCAACATGGTCCTTACATCACTACCAACATGGTCCTTCATACACTACCAACATGGTCCTTATATCACTACCAACATGGTCCTTATCATCACTACCAACATGGTCCTTACATCACTACCAACATGGTCCTTATATCATCACTACCAACATGGTCCTTTATTCACTACCAACATGGTCCTTATCATCACTACCAACATGGTCCTTATATCACTACCAACATGGTCCTTATATCACTACCAACATGGTCCTTATATCATCACTACCAACATGGTCCCTTATATCATCACCTACCAACATGGTCCTTATATCATCACTACCAACATGGTCCTTATATCATCACTACCAACATGGTCCTTATATCATCACTACCAACATGGTCCTTATATCACTACCAACATGGTCCTTGCATCACTACCAACATGGTCCTTATATCATCACTACCAACATGGTCCTTACATCACTACCAACATGGTCCTTGCATCACTACCAACATGGTCCTTATATCATCACTACCAACATGGTCCTTACATCACTACCAACATGGTCCTTATATCATCACTACCAACATGGTCCTTGCATCACTACCAACATGGTCCTTATATCATCACTACCAACATGGTCCTTATATCATCACTACCAACATGGTCCTTATATCATCACTACCAACATGGTCCTTGCATCACTACCAACATGGTCCTTATATCATCACTACCAACATGGTCCTTATTTCATGACCAGCTTGGTCATAATATCATCACTACCAACATGGTCCTTAAATCACTACCAGCATGGTCATGTTATCACCATCATCACATCTGCTATGAACTCCAGAGATACATTTCTTTAGGGAGAAAGGCTAGAAATTCTCACGAGCAGCATTTCATAACTCTCTTTAGTGGCAAGTGGGACAAGACACTGATGAGAGATCACTGATAACTTGTGACCCTCTCACACGTCAGAGAAAATGGCTGATGCCACAACAAAGATCTGATCGGTTCATAAAAAAATTGTCACATCTTTTGCTCAGTGTATGAAAGAATCTGAGCTCTAACTCTCAAAGAACCAGAACTTGAAGAGGCAGCCATACGGATATAAAGTACTTCTGCTTACATCTGTTTCTTAATACATCTTGCCTCCCGTTTCCTTTGCCACAAGCAAACACTAGCCTCTACAAAGTCTCACATCAATAAAACTCATCTCTTAATCCTTACCAACACTGCAGTTCCATCACTCCTGTTGTCTGCTATAAACACCTGGTCATACTAAAATCTTATTATGAACAGAGATCTTGCTCTAATCAAACACTATACCTTCCGTTGACAGACTTTCGATCGTCTTCTGTCTCGCAAAGAAGACTCCTGCGATCTGAGCTCAGAGCAAAGGGAGCGTTGATGTGCACCGGCAGTGACATGGCTGACACTTCTTGCGCCAGAGGGAGGAAGCAGAACAGATGAACTGTCTTGTAAAATCCTGCAACATGTCCTCCATCAGTCTATAGTATGTTGCTTTTAGCTGATTGAGTCTAAATTCCAAGTCTCATGATAACATAAAACATAGCAGTTTAAACTACATCTACAACAATAATAACTGAAATAGTAATAATAGTTTTTGCGACTGAAACAGTAATAATACTTTTTTTTCTTTACAGTATCCACTCTTGTTTACAATGCCAGGCAGTGACAATTCAGAATGTAAGTCATGTAAGACCTACTTTCTAACAAGTGAAATACAAACCAGCACAGCAAGTCATCACATGATGAACGATAAAGAGGGGTTCTTTAACCCTTTGTCTGCTGAACTTTTCAGAATGCAGGTTGGTCTGTACAGATTTAAAGCTGAGTAACTATCCTTTGCATAGACTTTAAAAGATGTCACTGCTTTCCTAGAATAAGTACATGCTGTCCCTTGTGTAATAAGACAGCATTATCTGGCACCTGATCTGTCTGCCTCATCTCATTAGAAAGATGTTGCAGTTCTCACTTACAAGAATAGCCATCAGTAGAAGCTGAGGGGTTAAAAGGAAAGATATGGCACCAAGCTAACAAAGAGCTTCAATTCAATACTCAGAATCCCATGCACTGACTGACTGAATCAGTGAGAAGTGTGTAGCCCTCCTGTAATGCTGGCGAGTGAAGGTGTGTGACCACTTTCCAATTGCCTGTAATACATGGGGGAACTGTCAAAGAACAGTCAGTCACTGATCTTTTTTTTTCTTTGTGTTCATCTCTTTTGCTTGTCTTACCCAAACAAGACCATTTTGGACTCCACCAGAAATTCATATTTTGATCATGAATGCTGCATTTGTGTCTATGGGCAGTATGCATGAGTGAGTTTCTGCACAGGTATAGCATGTGTGAGGCAACGAGAGAGAAAGAGGGAGGGGGAGAGGGGTGGAAAAGAGATAGAGATGAAAGGGAGAGTGGGAATGGGAGGGGGAGAGGGAGGAGAAAGGCAGGGAGAGAGAACCTTGGAGCAGCACAACAATGAAATATATAGATATTTGTTTTAATGAACACTTCAGTTTACATGTTCATGTGGCAGAGACCAGCCCTTGTTTTTTCATGAGGACAATGAACATTCCACTGATTGAACTGTAGAATGAAATGAGGTTCATCAATACTGTCACGCTGGCTTGGCAGTTAAGTGACCCAGTAAGTTAACCTGGCTTCTGCTCCCTGCTGCAGCCCCCCCCCCACCCCCCCCCCACCCCGACTTTCAGCTTCTTTCCCATGTCAGCAAGCCTCTTCTTTCTTTACAAAAACATAATACAACCGAGGAAAAAAATAAACCCTATTACTTTCTAAACCAACACCCCTTCCCCCCCAACCCACACCACCCACCCACAAAAAATATATGCCTGGTAGTATATTGCCATGCTAGTTGAAGAAGTTTCCCCCCCCCCCCACCCCCCCCATCCTCTGGGTGATGTATGTTGTTCTATGCATTTTGAATTACATTTTTTCAGTGCCTGTACCATTGTTTAGTGATGTTCAAGATGTAGATGGGACAGGACGACAGAAATGACTTTGGTGGTTTGGGAGCTTCTACTTATTTTCATCTCTCTCTCTCTCTCTCTACACACACACACACACACACATATATATATATGTGTGTGTGTGTGTATCTATATACATATATGTACATATATACACACACACATATATACACACACACACACACACTAATATATATATATATATTATATATATATATATATGTGTGTATATATACATATTTGTACTGCCAGGAAGATAATTTTGATAAACGACCCATTAGCTGTTGACAACAGGCTGTAACAAAAAAACAAAAAAAGAACAGAAAAAAAAACAGAACAAAAAGAAAACAACAACCAAGAGACAGGCAGTGAGAGTCCAGCATCACCTCCCGATCACCTGTATCTCAACCTACTCACCTGCTGAACAGGAATCCAGGGTCTGGACCTTGCCTTCATCATCCAGACTCACCCCCACTGCAGCCAGGGGAACAAACCCTTCCTCTTTCGTCTCACGAGCGATCTCACAGGATTCCCTCCTTCCTGAGGCCCAAGCGATACAGAAGCGACATGTCTGGATGTTTCCACACCCTCTCTCTCCCTCAAATGACAGTGTGACCAGCTCCACAATCTCTTTCTCTTCAAACGCTTGCTTATGCTCCACTGCTTCGTTCCATACTGTGGAAAAATGATGCAAAATGCTGCCAGCTTCTGGAAAGTCCCTGTTTGATACCCGTGACCCAACCAAGAGCTGCTGAGTATCTGTAAGAGGACGGCTATCTCGAGGAAGATGATGCAGCTCCAAGCGTATCACATTTTGGAGAAACAATAGCAAATTACCTCCCTTTTCCCTCAGCCCGTTCACAAAATCCTCCTGCTTACTCTTGCTGAAAGATTCCTTGCAGATCTCACTCTCCAATGCCTGGTCTTCTGTTCTGAATGGAAAACGGAAAAGGGTTCCAGGATAAGGCCCCCAGTCTTTGTTGAGGATGTCACACTCAAAAACGTCCTCAAAAGGCTTGAACTGGTTGGGCATTCTCTTCAGCAATAACTTGTTCACGGGGTTCCTGAAGTTCATTTTCTTCCCCCTTCCGCTGTTGAGGTATTCCTCATGAGGATCCAGCATGGCTAGAACGTTAGCAGAGTAGACACTGGGCAGATCTGTCAGGTTGTAGACGGCGTTGAAGCCAAGGCCAAACTTGCCCACCTAGGAACCAAACAGACAGTAAATGAAGCTTTCCTGGCCATTTGCCAAAATTAAGTAAATACATATGTCTGGGAAAAAACTTTACATATGGGGATCAGTGACATACGTGATCTGACTGAAGAGGAGGAGTGAACTAATATTTGCAGATCAAAGACACTCCAGTGAGATTTGAGAAGGGGATCAACTAATTTTAACTGCTTATTATTTTGTAGTCAACAGGAGAGCCAGTCAGTTTAAGCTGATCAAAGACATTTTGTGGTCAGCCATCATCCAGTCTCTAGAACTACTCTGCTGTGATGGAATGAAAGCAAGGTCTGGAGGTGAGGGGAGAAGGTTAGAAAGGGGAACCGGGTCGATGGTGAGGGTCCAGACAGGAGGAAGAGGAAGATGCAAAATGATGGCATCTTATATTTGCCAGGGGAGGAAGAGAAGGGCAGTCAAGGTGAACAATAGGTTAGACTAAGGTTAGACACATGGTCAGGCAAGCAAAGTGACTGGCCAATAGACAGAAAGATTGGCAGGATGACCACCAACTGACCAAAATGTAGACAAGTCTCCTTCTCTCTGTCTCTCAGAACCTCACACTTAACACTGACAACACACACACACACACACACACACACACACACACACACACACACACACAATGTGGCTGGACAGAAGTTTACTTCTGCAAACGTTTAATATTCATGCTCTTGAAGAGCATGTTTCGTTTTATTGTTGCTATTTTTATTCTTTTGTATGTAGTTGAGCTGATAAGGGTAGTGCAAGTGCATAGGGATTTCAGTGAATTCCGATCTTTTGTCAGAAGAGTTATCCGCCTTGGTGCCAAATTAGCTTGGTTCCAGAATTATCTTTAGAATGCCAGTGGACGAGTAGGAATACAATAGTTGGGTTGTGGATATAATCAGTCTACTTGGCATAATCTCTGTTTAGGAATGTGCACAAATTACCAGAATTAATGGATATTTATTCATGGTAATGACAAAGCATTAATTAATACTGTTATTTACTGAAGCTCAGGGCCTATATTCTGCTGCGTATTAGCTGTTGGTGTAAACAGGAGGCAATAACACCAGCCTCCCGCCAAAATGCGATCTCTTGCCCACTGCTTGTCACAGCTAGCAGAGGTTTTGCCTGTTCGTTTGGGAAAGGAAGACCGGTTTCATGCTGGTTAGCCACAGCACCAAGGCAAAGGTGATTATCTTTTGAGGTATGTCAAAAACAAGTTTACGGGGAACAAGTTCATTGGGAATCTGGTTGTTATAGATAAATATTTTTGTTGTTGTTGACTTGGTTAAGTGTTTTAAAGAAAATGTTAAGAGCCACTTAATGGAGATGTTTACAAGACTAAGAGTTTTCACTTGGGATGAGAACTGGTTGTATTTTTCTTTCAAGAGGTCTTGGACAGCTCTCTCTCTCTCTCTCTCCCTCTCTCTCTCTCTCTCTGTGGGTTTGTGTGCATGTTATTTTTTTCATGGAATCAGTACCTGATGTGATGGAAGTTGGAATGGATTATCCAAATTATGCTCATTCCTTGTAGTTACACTGCTGTTAAAAGCAATTCATGAAAATCAATGCTGATCTATTTAATGTTCATTTTAGATGTGTCAGAAACTTCGTTTTTTTTTTTTTTTATTGTGTTCCATTTCTCGGCAACACTCGGGCCTAGTATTACGAAGATGGGCGAACGAAGATGAGTAAAGGGAAGTAACCCCTTTTGAAGAGTAAACCATTGAAACGTATGAGTTGCTTCCCTTTGCTGTATTCTTGCTGGCTATGTTGATGCCAGGCGCTTATTATTTTTTTGAAGATCATGTGAGTCTTGGTGTTATGATTTAGGGACACACATGTTGCCCTTTTCAGAGGACGCCTGTTCCACACCAGAGAGGTGGCCGGGACAGATGAATGGGTGTGTGTCTCAACACCCTGTCCTGAGGTAGATAATGTTTTTCCCATGTTGATATTCTGTTGTAACTTTTTGTTTTGTTTTGACATTTTTCAATGCACCTCTGTGCAATTCATTGTACCTTTGGTACCATGGATTTTTTTGGTAAAGCTGGTGGTCACAACAGTTATTGTTACCACAAGCCAATGTGTATGCAATCCATGGTGTCGAATGAAGATATTCTTTTTTTGTCAGAGCCATTAATTGAATGATGTTGTGTATGTATTATTATGAATAAATGTAATTTTTTGATATTATGATAAACTGAATCTGAGGAGTAATAATCTAGTCCATGTCCTGTTGATATAATTGCTGTTTTCCTGTTCTGTTGTCTTAATAGACACAAGGATCCATGCTGCTAGCATGCAGTACAACCCTTACTGAAACAGAACAGATGCCAGATTGTTCACAGTATTTTAATGTTATTTTATTTTGCTTTTCTTCCATTGTTATGTTGAATTGATTGTTTTGCAGATTCACCCATGGTTGTGTGCTCTAAAGATTTTTATGTCAATTTCTTCTCATCAAATTACCAATATAGTCTTGTGGATGTTGCAGCATAACATGGCCTGAGACTTTTTGGGTGGTCTGTGTCACAATTTTCTTCTTGATGTGCTTGTTTGCAGAGGAATTTTTGTGCACTGAACATAAATCAATCCATTACTTCTTTTCAGGTGCTATACTGTTATCATGCAAATTGTGCACTCATAGTTACAAATGTATGTCTCCTTTCATTCATGCTTTGGAAATTTCTCATTTTGTTGCCAATTTTCTAAATATGATTTTCCTGCTAATTTTCCAGGTTGGTTGGTTGGTTGGTTGGTTTGGTTTTGATTGACTGAGGAACTGAAATAAACAAAAAGTCAAACATCAACACGGTCTTGGGTGATGGATGGATGACTCTCCCCCCTCTGCCCTTGACTGCTTACACAGACATGCTTGTAGATAAGATAGATGCGTATGTATGTCACACTTCAAGTTGACAAGACTTTGCCTAACATCATAAAGCAAACAAATCACCTAATTTCAGCGTCCGGAGTGCCATTTTTCTAAATGTTGACATTCAGTGGGTTGCATGCTTAATTTGAACCTTAGGCAAGTTATCAACATCAAGCAAGTGCAGTTCGCCTAACCTTGACATAATTCTATGTCATCCAGGTTACTACTGTCTTTCCATAACATGTCACATCAGTTTCAGTGTACCATGTTGTGAAAGCCCCCATCTGCGAGTAATGAGAGAACACCGAGCCACCCGAAGGAGAAGTGTTTCTTCATTCTGCCCCTTATGGAAGGCTGTGATCTTGTGTACAATGTAATAAATCAACAATCTCCATGCAGATTATAACAATGCAACAGTCTGGATGAAATAGACACCAATTCTTAAAATTTTCATGTATCATTGGGAGGGAACGGGGAGGAAGAGGAGGAGGTTTAGGCACACCAATGATGTAACAATTGTAACATTTTTGTTGTTGTTGAGACTGGGGCTATATTCATGTTTTATCAATCGATAGGTTGTATGGGTTATCTGATAGAGATAGCAACTCTGGTGGGGGTGCTTCCCACATCCATTTTTGGTCCTCACTTGGCACTCAGTTCTCACCTGTGGCTCCCTGTAGCTGTTAGCATGCGAATCACAGTTTTTTAGTCTCGTTCAAAGGACTTTCAAAGAGCTCGTGAGCTCCACTTCAGTCAAAAGCCAGTCATCTAATGCTATCATTTGGCAAAATTCTGCTTCATGCTGACAGTTTCAGAGTAACAGACAATATCAGACAAGCCAAGTACCTAACATTAACATAATTCCCCGCAGATGGAGTATGGCTGCCTAAATGGCGGGATGAAAAATGGTCATACACACAAAACTCTACTGCCAGTCTATACAGGCAGTGTCTGCAGGAGTATCAGCCTGCGTACGCAGAAAGAACATTAACATCAGGCAAAAATTTCAACACAAGACAACTGTCAACATTAAGTGTAATATATATATATATATATATATATATATATATATAAGCTGAACAATTAAGTAGTGGGGGGAAACAAGTGCAGGCTAACAGTTCCTCAGTCCATCATTACAGCAATGACTTGGCAAAGATTTGAACTCAATAAAAAAATATATATATGGGGTGTGGGGGGTGCAGATGAAGAAAGTGGGAACATAAAATTAAGAAAATATATCATAAATATGAAAACCCTTCACTAGCTGCATGAGAGAACCATCATAATCCCTCTCAAAGGCAGATCTACTTATATTCCCTGCTCCTAGGCCTTTTCTCCGCTGGATCAGACTCATCTGGGAGACACAGATGATTCTGTCTGTGCTCTTGGTGTCAAATAGAGACACACCACAGTCCATAATTCTGTGGTGTTGTCACCACCAAGGGTTCAAAAAAGAATCCAACAGTGCCCCCAAAGCAGCTAGCGAAGGGTAGTAGAATGAAACAAAACGAAAGTGTGGAGAGGAAAAAGTTGCTGAAAAACTAAACACGTTATGCAAACAGTATAAAATGTAGGGGACAGTCTTTGAGCCTATGCTTGAGGATCCATTCAAGGATGCAAGGGAGATCAAAAGATATGGAACAGTCTGATTGGTCAGCTCTGCTGTTCAATAACCCAAGCATTGTCAGCAGCTAAGAATTGTGCAGATTAGTGCAGAACAACCTTTACTTGGATCTCCTAAGAGATATAATCTCCCACTGATTGACCAAACAATAGAAAATGCTGAACAATTAAGTAGTGGGGGAAAACAAGTGCAGGCTAACAATTTTTCCATCATTATATGCCAGAAACTTAGCCGGGGGGAATCAGGTGGACGTAGTGTCGCTCGATTTTTCTAAGGCCTTCGATAAGGTACCGCATCATTGTCTACTGAGCAAACTGCATTACTACGGAGTGAGGAACGACACACTTGGCTGGATCCAGGCGTTCCTCACCAGCAGAAGCCAGCAAGTTGCCCTCGAAGGTACACACTCGTCCCCTGCTGCAGTATTATCTGGAGTCCCTCAAGGCACTGTACTGGGCCCGCTGCTATTTTTAGCATATATTAATGACCTGCCGGATGTAGTCAAGGCTTCATACACCAGGATGTTCGCAGATGACAGTCTCCTCTACAGGAAGATCTGCAGTCGCCAGGACCAAGTCTTGCTACAAGCCGACCTCACTCACTTGGAAGACTGGGAGAACACTTGGCAAATGAGCTTCAATGCAAGCAAGTGCAACACCATCTGAGTCTCTCCAAGTAGACACAAGCGAATTATACAGACAGACTATACCCTTCACGGACAAACACTGGACACGGTGAGCTCCAGTAAGTACCTAGGCGTGACCATGGTGGATGATCTTTCCTGGACCCGACACGTGGAAATAGTGGCAGCCAAAGGGAACAGAACAGTGGGCTTTCTCAGAAGAAACTTCAGGGACTGCACCCAAGAGATCAAAGCTGCCACGTACACCACCATGGTCAGACCTACACTGGAATACAGCTCTACCGTATGGGATCCAAACCTACAGCAAGACACCCAACTCCTGAAGAAGGTCCAGAGGAGAGCAGCGAGATACGCCTGCAACAATTTCCACGACAGGACACCAGGTGCCGTGACACGGCTGCTTAAACACCTCAAGTGGGACAGCCTCGAAGAGTGTCAGCACCATAACAGGCTTTTGATGCTCTACCGTATTCACAATGGGCTGGTCGACCTCAACCCCACCACATTCTACCGCCCTTCAGACAAACGGACTAGAGGCACACAGAAAATCCACCAGAAGCGGGTAACCCATCCAGTTCTGTACCACTCTTTTTTTCCCCGCACCATCAGGGAGTGGAACCAATTACCAACCACCACCACATCAGCACCCACACTGGAGGCGTTCAGGAGCCGCCTGAGCTGCAGTCCCCACTACCTGAAGCCACCCCCAGTCTCTCCCTGAACCCTCCCTTCAAATCCATGTACATAGTTTTAAAATCAGTTCATCAAGCCAACTATGCCTGAGACACAGCAAAGCGACAACGCCACAACGCAGAGCCTCTACGCCTAACGGCCTGGCTCTATTTCGGTAGAAGAAGAAGTATATTAAAGGGGTTCTCACCCATTTTTACAAATCTATTTTGACCAAATACACGGTTTTAGTATGTGGTTGTATTGCGAAACCCAGCCCCGAATCAGCTGCCCGTGCTCTCATCTCGCAGTGAGAGCAGCATTTCCTGCGGATTGGGAAAGCAAGAGGCTGAAACAGGAACGAGAGCCTCGATTGTGATAAAAGGGGGGTTTCCCGATTGATGACGTCGAAAAGCCAAGTCGCTCTTCGTGTTTGGCGAAGCGAGATGGGGCGAATGTGTGCTAATAAGCAAAGAGTAAGCGTTCATGCTTTTCCAGGTGCTTCCAGCCAGTTTAGGTGATTGTGGATAAATTTTGTCACCACAACGAGGAAAGATTTTGTTCTCCGGGACAGTTATCATGGCATTTGCGGTCGTCACTTCGAAGAGCACAGTTTCCAAGACCAACACACCTGGAAGGTAAAGGTGGAAGCTGGAATTCGGGTCCGAAGACAGCTGAAAGAGGATGCTGTGCCAACTATTATAATAGAAAAATGTATTAAAGCACTCCCTGTTCATTCGCCAGCTGCAAGTGCAAGCCTCAAACGCAACAGTGACACGGATTCTGTCAGGAGCAAGAGAGCCAAATTCAGAGACGTAAAGAAGGTAAGGTTTGTGGAATGGGTGGTTGATCTTTTTGTGCTTCATTTCATTCTCAGTGTATGGTTGGTTGTAAAGATAGTTGTTGGTTTTTGTTGAGTTTTGGCATCAAACTGAAACATACATTGTTATTGTCATAGTGGCAGTCAGTCACTGAGTCAGTCACACTGCCTGCTGCCACTGAAACTGTTGCATGTTTGTGATTGATTTTTTTTCCCCTGCTGTTACTGTTTCCAACAAAACTGAAGTTACGATTCTTATTAACAAGAAAGTGTCCATGTCCACAAATAACAACTTGTTGGACTCCAGTGAATAATAGTTTGGGTTTTTATTTTTCAGGACATTGCTGAACATTAGGCACCCCTGCGAGTTCAAGTTTCCGCCCAACAACCATATGCTTTAGTAAATGAATTATTTATCAGTATTTGGACACAGGATGGTGACTTAGTGTGCATTTTAAGATATATGCAGGTATGGTATGTCTGTATGCTATAAACTGCCCTGGTGAGTAAGAAAATAATGAGCTTAGATCTGCAGCTTAGATCTGATGTACGGCACGTCACACATCAGTTTTTACAATAACAGCCAGAATCTTTGACTGCAATGTATTGTAAAAGACCCCTCAGATTCTAATTGTCATTGTGGGACTTAAGAATTTAAGTGGAGAGAGTGAGGGTGGAGAGAGTGAGATTGAAAATGAGGAATGTAAAAAAAGGGGGTGTGTGTGTGTGTGGGGGGGTGGGGGGGGGGGGGACTGAAACTGAACAGCTATTGAAAAGATTTCTACAGCAGGGAAGAGAATTAGTGTGATGATGCAGTAGCTGACAAACTCCTGTTCAAAGGAAAAGGCATTATCCGATAGATCTAAACAACTGAAGGAAAATGTGGTTTATCACATAATCATTTTAAAGTTATTTACATACCACGATAATGTCTGTCTGTGTGTGTGTGTGTGTGTGAACAGATGTATGCATGTGCATGTTTATATCATGTACTATCTGTGTCGTGCATATGTGTGTACATGTACATAATATGGTCAACCTGTAAAATGTCAAACTGCCTGGAAAGAAACACAAGCGTCTGATGGCGAGGGAGGTGGTACTGCACAAGGAGCTGTAGGTTCAAACTGGTATGGCTGAACTCCATACACTCCAGTGAAAATTTCACGTTCGATGTCCTCTTCATTGGAACTTGACTCGTAGCTGGGAGCATCTGCCATTATCGCCGGAAAATAGTTGAGTTTTACATCCTCATAGCGAAAGCTTTTAGGGAAGTGTCTTTTGTTCACGGTAGTCTTGGCATTTATACGTCACATGCGGAATCCCTGACTCTCGTCTCTTTCCATACTGTGCTCGGCAATCTCCGTGGCGAGTCACGATTTCGCTACTTGCACGACCCGAAATACGGATAGAAGTGAGTTCCAGAAGAAAAGTAACACGTACATCGAAACACGCTCGATCATACTTTTGAACAACCCAAACATGCTATTTATGGGTGAGGACCCCTTTAACTTGGCGGTCACTGAGGAGAAACAATCAGGTTTCGAAATACCGGTATCTGACCAGGAGTTATATGTTAGTGAGTTTCTTCCCCATTGGAGATTGTCTCCCCCTTGGAGACTATAAGCTTGCTGAAGGCTCATTTTGAGAAGCATTTATTATTCACCCTCTCAAGCACATACTGTTAGTTAGGCAGAATTAACTACCGCTGCAGACATGAATGCTTATCTCCCCTTATTTCTTCAATCTAAGACATAAGAGCAAGCTTTGTTTTATAACTGAATATATGTATATATATATATAATGAATATTAAAACAAGTTAAACATCTTTTCCCTTAAAGACGATTTCATTGTTTCAAGCTTTCCCCACAAGGGCTTCTCCAAGAATAAAACACTTCAGAAAACAGTTCAATGTTTTTAACAAGATTTCTCCTCAGCAACTACAACTATCTGTTTCACACACACACACACACACACACACACACACACACACACACACACACATACAAATGCACACACACACACACACACACACACACACACACACACACACACACACACACACGCAGGCACACACACATACGCCACCTGTATTCTGCTATTCTTGAGCATGCACCTAACAGACATGAAACATACCACAACGAAGTAAATGTTCACTAAAGAGGAAGAGAGAGAGAGAGGGGGGGTGGAGATAAAATGGAAGAAGGGGGCATGGACAGAATGAGAGGCAGGGAGGAGAGACGTGGTGCTGTGGGCTTGGTGTGAAGCTAACGTATGACCAGAGAAAGGGACGGTGGGTAAAGGAAAGCTCTGGACCACAAAACCGCTTGCCTACACCTTTTTATTTCTTGTCCAGTATGATGACCCTTTGGACATCTTCATCTGGGAGAGGACAACGTAATTACTTGTCAGCAAACATTGCATTTCAGATCAAACACACACACACACACACACACACACACACACACACACACACTCACACACACACATACACACACACACTCCACACACACACACACACACACACACACACACACACACACATGAGATCCTCGTCTATAATCTTTCATCTTAGTAATTGATTCATCTATCCATCAGCTCTAGTTTTCTGCACAGTGTGGTCTCCTAGCTCAGCAGATGTGGCGAAGCGTGAACAGGCTTATCCGCATGCAGAGACACTTGGACGAAACTAAAATTAAAACACCAGTTACCTGTTCTGTCCGGACAGACTATGAGCTATCTACTCTTTTTCTGCTTTCAGTGGTACTGGACCAAGGTATCTTTGTGACCTCCTCCTAATCTACACTCTGTCCCGCCAGCTCCACTCTCCTCCACCACTCCAGTTCCTTGGGTACCTCACACCAAAACTAAGACTTGCAAAAGATTTTTTTCTTTCCAAGCCCTAATGACATGGCACCAGCCCCATGACAACCTCTGGCATGCCAATTTCTTTGCCTCTTTTACGTCTGGTCTTAAAACGTTTCTCTTGGCAGAGGTCAGAAAGTGGTATGTCCATGCAAACAGTATTCCTACTGCACATGTATGATGTGTGCAACTGGTGTGCACATATCAGTGAATGGGTTATTGCATAGAAATGTGTCTAGAGGTTTGCTTCCTTGTTTTTATATGCAGAGCTTGTTTAGTGCATCCCCATTTGCATACTACTGAGATAATTTGTTAACTACTACTGTCTGTATCATATACATGTGTTCTTCTTCTTATTATTGTCATTATTACTGTCATCATCATTATTCTGATTATTATTATTGTTATCATTATTATTACTGTTGTTGTTCTTGTTAATATCATCATCATCATAAGTAGCAGTAGTATTTACTATTATTAGTAATATGATAATTTTTACTATCATCATCATCATCATTTTGACTATTTTTGTTTCTTTTTATTTTTCTTTATCATCATTATCATTACTATTATTATCATTATTATAGTTAATATCTTGTAGAGCACCTACAGCAGTTTTCAGGATAGTGTGCTGTGAAAGTATCCATTACACATTACCATCAAAGGGAAGCATCACATTATTTTGTCAAATGTTCACAGGAAACTCCATCAACCAAACAGGAGTTCCATCAGGACAAGTTTAGTGATTTATTGTTATTATTATTAAAAAAAAAAAAAAAAAGCAACAAAAGAGGAAAATGAGATATGTCTGTGTTTCTGATTCAGTTGGTAAAAAAAATGAAACCAAGATACTTTCTGTTGAAAATGAAACTAAAACTCCTCTTCCAGTTGGAATAAAAGTATCTGATAGGTTCACACTTTTCTCTCTTACCTTACTGCAGTCTTCTTTCTTGGTGGCTCCTCCCAACTTGCACAGGTTGTTAAAGTCTGAGTCAGAAAACTGAGCATCATTGAAGACCCAGAGTGCAGGGCCCTGAAAGTCGGCCAGAGGTTCTGTCAGAAGCCCTGTCCTCCATTCTCGGTTCTGGCGATGGTCCAGCAGGAATTTGACCACTTTGGCTCCGGCATCATCAGCATTTTGTATCAGTTCCTGATGATCAGGAAACAACCCTTAATCACCGTTATTAGACTGGTTAACTCGTTACCTACACAAAATAATATTTCGTCATACAGGTTTTGAAATTCTGTATCTTTACATAAAATGCCAACAAGAGACTTTGTCTGGGACGGCTTTCACACCAAGTTGATTTGTGAAGATTATAGACTTCATCCCTGGAAGGCCTTGGGTGCCTTTCTTTCAAGTCTCCTTAATTGAGCTCAAAATAATGCATCCCAACATGACGCAGTGCTCAGGTAGAAAATGGGTTAACTGCAAGCACATCAAGTCACATGTGTATCCCAACATGACATGGTGCTCAGTAAAAATGGGTTAACTGCAAGCACATCAAGTCACATGTTTATGAACAGAAACATCTTCACAACTCTCTCTCTCTCTCTCTCTCTCTCTCTCTCTCTCTCACACACACACACACACACACACCAGTAATAGGAGGCATGTCTGTGGCAGGCCGAGTTGAAAAAGAGAAAAAAGATAGTAAACCACCAATGAGAACACACAGATCAGTGTAGGGAGTAACTGACCTGGGCAGTTTTTTTTTTTTCTAATCTGTGGAATTCTTTTCCAGATAATCAGCGACCTAATTGCTTTGAAAGGTAAAATGACCAAGAACTCAAGTAAAAGCAATGTTGTAACCATCAGACTACATCCAGAAGTTCAGGCAGGTTATGGCTTGTAGAGCAAAAAGAGAGTTGGAGTGAATGAGAATCAATAAAAAAAACAAACAAACAAGGTTTCATCTTTGGTCGTGAGACAAAAAAAAAGACATGACCCACCTTGGGTACAGAAAACCCATCTGTGTAGCCAATCATGAGCAGGTTGTGCAGCCTGGATGTCAGGGGTTCATACTGGCCAAAGGAGGAGTCGTCCACATCAAGGTCATCCACTCCAGTCAGGGTCCTCGTCTTCATGTCCAGAGCACCCAGGTGAAGAGCAAGCGCAGGGTCTACCTGGCAGTCAACAATGATTAAACCCTCCTCCTCTGCTAGCGCCTCGATGTAATCAGGATCTGGGGCCACTGTGCATTCCTTGGCCATTCTCATGTGAAGGATGTTGTCTTCAGAGGAATGCACAGGCAGCAGAGTCTCTCCTCGCTCACATCCCTCCTTGCATCTCACAGCTTCCAGAATATGAAGCACCAGTCCTACATCCTTCCTGTAGGCATCCTCACTGTGGTGGGACTGCTGGTACTTGTTCTGTATTTCTTGCAGCACTTGCTGCAACATCTCCAAATCCTGCCACAGGCCACAAAAAATTCTACCAGGTGTTCATCTACAAGATCCGAGGGCAGAGGAAAACGATAGGGAGTCAAGGAGATGTCACTGCCGTCATTTTCCTGCACCCAGAATTTCCCAGCAGGCCAGAAATGCCCGTCAGTCATAATGCAGGCAATGTTACCCATCTTCTGACTGACCGCAGGACCACTCCATTCTTCCTGAAGTTTTTTAAAGATGTCCATCAACAAGAAAGAAAAGTGTTTCTTATGTTGTGATGACTGTTGTCCTTCAAATGTTGATATGACAACCTTCAGGTGTTCAATAACATCATCAGAGCTGGGTGTGTAGAACAATGACTGAAGGAAACATTCCTTGTCCACTGGCAGCGATATAGGCTTCACTGAGCCAACGAACTTGAGCTGGGAGTTGTCACACATTTCCACAGCTCTGGCGATGCCACATGAATCAAAGCCTGCCGGACATACAGGAAGTGCACGGGAATAGTCTGGTGGAATAACTTCAGAGTCCCTGGATGTCATACATGGAAGACACCGCACATTGGCTAAATTGCGGACCATATCTTGAGGATATCTCTGACCATGTCCAAGGAGAAATTTCCACAGTGCCTTGGCTTTTCTCTCGGCAAGGACAAAATCAGAAGTGTTACCAAGGCACAGTTTTTCAATCTTCCTGGCCGTGTTAATCAAGTGTAAGTCAGTAATTGAGGTGACGTCACACAGACCAAAGGGTTTCAGTTTTCCAAGGATAGACGTTCTGTTGCCATAGAAAGACTGATTTGGGAAAAGATCCTCTTCAGCAAAAAGATCTTGCAGCAACTGACTTTCTGGATCAAACAGCTCCTCTGCTTTGCAAAGCTTTCCTGAGATGATGGATGGAACGAAGCAGACCTTTCTGGCCAGTTCTGTCAACTCACCGTTGGTGAATCTGTCACTCTGCATGAAGTAGATCATGAACTCTGTGATTTCGTGGTCCAAATACTTGCAGCCATGGTGGGGTGATAACAA
The DNA here is from genome assembly GCA_033310375.1 of Conus canariensis. Taxonomy (NCBI): domain Eukaryota; kingdom Metazoa; phylum Mollusca; class Gastropoda; order Neogastropoda; family Conidae; genus Conus; species Conus canariensis. Next base: position 20,629,963 of record CM065736.1, on the reverse strand, counting down.
ATGTCTCAGTACTTCTCTGACAAGATCGTCCAGACCAACTTCTTGTGCCCCAAGTGCTGATGCCAAGTTGAGGTGTGTGCTGGACTCCTGCGCACAGTACAGCAGTTGTGGACACAAGCTGTGGGTCGGGGGAAGTTTGTCACTGGTGACACTGGGAGTCATTCGATCGTTTTCTTCTACACTTGAAAATGCTGTTTCTCCTATCTCTAGACTTTGATCTTCTGAGAGCAAGTCACTGCCCTCACATGATGTTGGAGACTCTCTGCCACAGTACGGCCAGACAGAGAACAGTTTCAGGCGTCTGAGCACAGACCAGGCACTTTTCCAGTGGGGATCCTGCTCCAGTTCCTTGCTGTTCAAAACCTCCACCAGAGCAGAACGATCTGACGGCTGGGATTTGATGTTGAAGTTTTGAACCACAGCCTCCATGTTGGTGGTTTGATTCTCTGACAGCACAGCCAAGTTCTTCAAGATACCCATGCAGGTAGCAGCTTGGACACGGGTGTGCAGAACCTGTTCATGCTGCAGAACAAAGTCGGGCAGAGAAGGGAGAACATCAACACCCAGGTGAACCAGAGCTGAGCTCAGGTGGGGAGAAGCTGGGGGCAATCCTTTCACTCTCTCACAGACATAGTTCCCCAACAGAGGCTTCAGCACATAGCCCTCACCCTGGGGGCAAGGCAAGAGAGGCAGGAAGTCAAAGGCTTGCAAGTCCTTATCACGGAGATAGTCCCAGACCTGGGTGAGCCAAGAGCTGCTCATAGTGACAGTGATGGTGTGCAGATGGAGGTGCTCTTTTTCCAAGCTGTCTTTCAGAAGACGTGGCATGTTCTCCTCAGTTACTATTTCCACTCTTCCAAAACCTGCAAGAAGTAATTAACGTCAGGTCCCCTGACATGTCTGCAAATCATTTTCACTTTTTGGGAGAGAACAAAAATCATCTCTTCTGTTATTATCATTACATCCTGTTCTAACCTATATTCAGCCAGAGCATTCAGTGGACCAATTCTAATTCAAGCAATCAACATGCATATTTGTGTGATGAAAGCTAATGACATTTGTTCACAGACTTTCAGTACCATACAACTACCCTTTACCACAAGAGAGGTACTGCAAACCACATTTAATGGTTATACTACTCTGATAAAGTGGTAGAAATATAGGGAATACTGACACCTTTCTTGTTTTCAGATGGCTGCTGTCATACTGAGGGATGCATGTGGTTCTGGGAACTCTCGGCTGGTCAAATCAAAACCCATACAAAGGCACTAACAGACAGACAAGAACCATCAAAGGAATTGCTACAAAACTGACAGATGAGTCCTAGACCTCACAGTGGTTTCCCTTTAAGACTGGGGGAAAAATCAATTATGCTGGAAAAATACATCCCTTATGCTCTCCGTGATAAGCAGATGTGTCAAGACTTCACTGATTTCAACTTTGTCATCCAATGCAGTGTCATGTCAGGACTGCCCTCTACCACAAGCTGAAAATATTCATCCCAAAATGATGGAAAGCAGCTGTCAACACAATTAAATACTATCAGTTATACAGGTAATATATATATATGTATAAGATACATCCACACACCCTATCTCTACCCCATTGCCCCCCCCCCCCCCCCACCCCCATCCATCCTCTCCCAGTCTCTTCAGGTGCCACGTCACACAATAAACAGCATTCTCTAGTCTTCTCGAGCTAAACAGAAGCTCACGACAATAGCACTGGCAGTTTGTGTCTGTAACTCATACTCCCTACCACTTGCTATGTCTGGTTCTCCGAATGTCCGCATTGATTGCAGTGTGATCAGAACTCAAACATAATGGTGCTACTGATGTGCTCTAACCATTCACCTTCCAACTACATCTGACATGGAACAGCTCGGCAGGAACAGTGCTGGGCTCACCGACCTGGTGATCCTGGGGTTGCAGGTTTGAATCTCTGCCGGGGTGGTTTAGGTACTGAGGGATTTTTCCCTGGGAATGAACAATGGATCTGACTCTCGTTTCTCAAAAAGTCCTTTGAACGAGACTATAAATCAAGGTTCCATGAGTGAATGCACACATAAAACCTTGAACATACAGCACCAACTTTCAGAAGAGATGGCCAGTTTAGCCACTGGTATGGATGACCTGTATTCACATAGCATGCATCCTCCATCAAAATCAATGGAACGAACAAAAGTCTGAGCGACTAATGTCCTACTGAATGACATGGGAAATGAATAATTAGTGCCAGCAGGCAGCTCTTCAGTTGGTTCTACACAGACAGGCAGCCAGCTGGTAAATGTGTGCATGGACTGTAAAGCACCTGGAGCTTGGTCTCTACCAAAGGTTAGGCACTATATAAGTATACTACTAATAACAATTTAATTCTTTCTTCTCATTTGATGTATACTCTGAGACAACATTGTGTTTCTCTGTTCTTGATTGGGCTATTTCATTTGCATTTGAAAAAAAAAATCATGTTTGGTTTTTGTCCTTTGATTCTGAGTGACCTAATCAAGATGCCCAAATCTCAGGAAGTATTTCCTGAGACACTAAAAAAAAAAAAAAAAAGATGACAGATACAACCGCTCACCATTGTTGACCAAATTCTGAAGAAGATGCTGCAGTCCTGACGGATACGTAGCCCAGCACAACTGGTGGTGAAGGCCAGACAGCAGCTGGAGGTCTCTGCCGTCTCGACACACGTACATCTGCTGATCACACCATGCCTGAAATGAGCCATCGGCCGTTGGAAAGAGCCGCAGGTCCTGCAGCATGGTGGGATTGCCATGCTGACACAGGTAGTGGAGAAGAAGCTGCTTTTGGTGGGCTGTAAGAGTCTCCGACCAGCTCGAGTTGTGTTTCATCATGTTGCTGAGCTCCTCTGGACAGACCATCTTCATGTTCTCTGATCTTGAGGTGTCTCTTACAGCCTCTTCAGACCCACTGTTGTCCTGCTCTGTGGCTGGAACCTCCATCTTCAGCCCTGTCATGACATGCTGCGGTAAGCACACCAGGTTGACCTCACACTCTTGGTGCACTTGCACCACTGCTTCTTCGGTGGCAGCATCCATGTCATCAGCAGGGGACGTCATCAGAACAGCATCATGCAAGTAGACCCAGTGCCCTCCCTTGACAGGAGTGAAGAACACGGAATGGTCATGGAGGGCCTGATAAAGGGGAGGGAGGAGGGGAAGCCAATGAGTGGTGACCTTGGCAGAGTCGGGGCAAAGGTGATACAGGAAGTGGGCAACGTTCACCTCCCTGCAGAAACACATATACATGCATTTGCCCATGCATTGTAACATAACATGAACACAGATGTACTTTCAAAATGGCACATATGACAGAACTATGGCAATGACCGTGTGTGAAGTATTACGTAACATTCCAGATTGTTAAACTTTTTTCTCTACATACCCTCACAAATCAGCACCAGTGTTATGCTCCATTCACAATGTACTCCAGCACTGGGTGCCAAAGTTTAAACTCAAAGTAATACATAAAACATTTTTCTGTGCTAAAAAAAAAAAAAGTATTCTGGATAACAACATTGAATTTATCAATTAAAAACAAATCCTAGCAATCAAAGCAAATTGGTTGTCTAACAAGAAAATAAACAAGACTAGCCAACAGCTAAACAAGCTAGCTGGAAGCAAGAAAAGTCAACAAGCAAGTGGAAAAGCTGGCTCCATGAATACACATAGGGAAAGAATTTAAAAACAAACAAAAAAAGAATCCAAGGCAAACTGAATGTATCCATTCAGCACTTCCGATTATCACACTCAGCTGGGGGTCTAACACAGAAATAAATGAAATTAGCACATTGCTACACATTCTCAATGAACAATGGTGGTGCACCCCCATGGACAGTCCACAAACATTGGCAAGACTGGCTCTATCTGTGTACATAGGGAAAGAGTTTAAAAACCCATGGCAGTTTGACTGTGTTTAAAAATGTTGATAATCAGTCTTGGCTGGAGCTCTGACACAGAAAAATACAAAATTAGGAAACTGGCAAATATACTATGTAAGCAATGGTCATGTGACTAGGACCAGCTCACATACGTGGTGCATTCCATGTCATGTACCACTCACAGTGAAATATATTCTTTTAGCTAATTAGAGTGTTGGGACTTGCATGGTCTGAGACAAGAACACTTTACAGCAGACTCCGCGAAAACCTTGCTCAGAGATGTCCCACCTGATGTGATCTTTGAATTTCTGAGGGAGATTAACATTTTTCACGTGATCTAAGATTTTAAGGAGGAAAGATTTTTAATGAAATTTCCAGTGTGTTTTTGGTAGGTGTGTTTTAAAGAGTTGTGTGAATGAGTTTTTTTTTTATGACTTCTGAGTTGACTTGAACCTGGTGACAGCCCTGATATGGCCCTTTGTGGTTGGCTGGGCTATAAGCAGGATTACCTTACCTTAGCCCACATACACATAGAAAGCCTGGTTCCGTGGTTAACGCAGGGAAAGAGTTAAGATGAGATTCATGGCAAACTGAAACATGTTCAGCCAGTTCATCCCTTGCTTTGTGATCTGCAATGTTTTATAAATGTCACTCCTCCTCTGACATTTCTATCCCACTATGAAAATCTGATCATGTTTAACTGACACATCTATTGCCTGTTCATTTCATCTGCAATTGATTTGTCTAATTAAACAAAAACAACAACAATAACATCCCTAAAGCTATTACATCTCTTTTCACTGCTAAAATGCTTTCTGCATCTCACTGAGAAATGGACTGACTGCACTTCATTTGTTATGCTACACAGTAATCAAAACTGAAAAATCTGTAAATATGTTGCTGATGTAACGCCCCAGCTGGTGTTTACAAAACTGTTGAAATGATTAGTAACACAACTGAAAAACAGGTCTGGTGACCTGATACAAACCCAGTCAGAGCTGCATGCAAACAGGAACTTCTCATGGCCAGTTGGGTCAGCAGGACAACATAGGCCCTGGGCAAAGTCTCCGACACCAACAGTCTGTTCCACGTCAGATCATCGCAAGGTCCACTCTCCTGTTCCCTTGATTCTGACACTGGCCACTTGACATGACATCGGTTCGTACTCAGCTCAAAGAACCCATGCACATGAACTGGAAATCCTGTAGGACTGGTCTGTTCAGGGGGCAGGGGCAGGAAAGAAAACAGCTGGCCTTGGAATCTGTCAGGGGGACTATCGAGTCTGGTGGCCACGCCCACGTAGGGCCGATGGGAAAGGCTCTTTCGCTGTAAAACAAGATTTCCTGGACCGAGTCACACATGCGCATATCTGTGCATATGTGTGCGCAAATGTGTGTGTTTGTGACATCATCACATCTTTATACTATTTTTCCATCTTTTCTACTTTCCTTCTGCTTTTTTCCCCAACATGATCCTTTAACCTCTTCCAGAAAACTCAACTATCATCCAAGAGAATTTTTCTTTTTTGTTTCGGGGTGCCAGATTTATTATTATTTGGCACCTTCACACTTGCTTTTGGGGTTTTCTCCTTTTCGTTGGTCCTGCAAGTATTTTGCCTTCGACTGGTTTTGCTTATTCTTGATCTATATGACCCTTGGAAGCAGAGCAGGGACTATGCATTTTGCCTCCAGATTAATGAGGGAGACCATTTCTTTATGGCCACTGGAATCTCTACAAATGAGTCATTGGCTGGGAACTGTTCAGAGACTTTCTCATAAGAAGAGGACTGTAATATCTCAAGAAAGCATGCTCCAATCATCCCTTTCATGATTCAGACATTTGTTTTGACAGATAAATACAAAAAAAGGGAATTTGTACTACTAAAAGTAGTTTCATGATACACTTGCCTGTCCAAATACTAGGCACTCTCCCACTAGGTCAGGAAAAGGTGTGTAAACTAACTCTTTCATGGCACAATGCTGTGAAGTCACCAAGGGCAATCACTCTAGCTGGAATATCGGAGGATTTAGTTGAAGTTGGTTCCCTGCTTCCCATTGTTTTCTTTTTATGAGGGTGGGGGGAGGTGGGGGGTTGGGGGTGGGGGAAGTAGGGGTGGATTGGGGGGATCTTGATAACATGGCATTGTTTCATGACACATGGGGATTAGGCATGTGTGTGGACAGCTAAGTATATCGTGGAACTACTTTTATTCATAAAATTGCTATTTTTACCATCCCCCCTCTTCACCTTTCATACCTTCACTTTCCCCACAAAAATCCTTACAGTCCCCTGTAGTTTTCATCTACTTGCTTTCATTTCACATTTTTACTGTGGAAATCCATACTTTCCCTATGCCTTCTTCATCTTTTCCACCACAATTTCCCTACTTTAATCTAATCCTTATCTTTCTTGCTGCCCTCCTCATCCTTTCCACAACACAAATCCCACCTTAATCTTTATTTTCCTCACTGCCCTCTTAATCTTTGTCACTTTACTTTTTCCACTTTGATTTTCATCTTTCCTGCCTCTCTCTTCACTTTACCTGCTACACTTTTCCCACCTTTGTCTTTCCCGCTGCCTTCTTCGTCTTTTCCGATACACTTTTCCCATCTGCCATCTTGACTTTCCTATTTTCATCCACACCTTTCCCATTTGATAATGTTGCTTATAGCCCAGCCGACCGCAAAGGGCCACATCAGGGCTGCTTTCCCATTTGACTCCCTACCTCTTTCCCATTTGACTTCTATGTAACTTTTTAAAAAAAGGTACGTTATCTGTCTCCTGTACATTCGTTAGCTTTTCTACATATCTTTCCTGCATTCCCTCAATATCTTTCTCTTCTCTTCCTTGCATCTTTCTTACCTTCCCTTGATATCATTACTTTCATCCTCTTGCATTTCTCTGCCCTTCCCTTGATATCTTTTCCCACCTGCTCCCTGTATCTTTCTTACCTTCCCTCTGTATCTTTCCCAATTGTTACATCTTCCATCCGGTCCCTGTAATCTTCTCAATTGCCTCCAATGGTTTCTCAGTTGGCA
>CM065736.1:20591763-20614395 GCA_033310375.1 Conus canariensis | reverse complement strand
TTTGCCTTTCCTCAGGCAAAAGGCAATTCAGTGGTGTTATAAAAATGGCCTCCTGCTCCTCTCGGAAAGGATCCATGAAGAGAAGCCGTCTGTTGCTGATGATGACTGGGTGGTCTGCAATGCAACATGGGAATCTTGTAATCAGTGTCAACTGAAGAAACAAGGTGATAGTGTGTGTGTGTGTGTGTGTGTGTGTGTGTATGTGTGTGTGTGTGTGTGTGTGTGTGTGTGTGTGTGTGCGTTTGTGTGTAGATGTGGCTATCTATAAACTTGCCTAAAGTTTTCTCAGCTATGTCTTTCATTGCTGATGAGAGAGATGAGCCTGACGGCCTTCTGGGTTTATTTGTTTTTTCCTTTTCTTTTCTTTTTTTTTTGCTGTTGTCCAATTTTCTGAGCCACATCAGTGGCATTACACCTCCGCCACTCATTCCGACCCACCCGTCCACAGCCACTGGCCGTCCCAACCCACCCTGACGGCCATTCTTAACAAAACAAACTTTTTTTATCTTGAACCCAGATCATTCTGGTCAAACAATGCTGCTAATCATTGTTCTCAATCAGTTGAACTTTAAGTTTGCAATAAAAAAAAATCACTGAATTATCAATAACCTGAAAATCTCAGGTTCATGGCAACAAATGGAACACTCTTCATACTCTGTAACAGTTAATGCAAAAGAAAATATCCATATAAAAGTTCTCCTGTCACGAAAATGAATTTTGTGGTTGGCTGCTTAAAACATGTAACCTCAATTCGTAAGTAATTTCAATTGGTACTGTTGTATTTTCAAGGTCAGGGTACTTTGGAATAAATCACATGAAACCTGGATTGCTGAAATTTATTTTTACGGGTCTCTCCTTTTCTTCAGTGATCCCAGTAACGTTAGAAAGAGAATCCAGTGCTGTAGGTGAAGTCCCCTGTCTGCCCCAGTGACACTGCCGCTTCCCCCTCCAGCTTCTCCATCAGGTTCACTGCACTGAGTCAAGTCTGCTGTTGCAGGCTGTTGAAGGTTGGACAGGACTGGAGAATGTGGGCTGGGTGTCTGTGGACCAGTGCCAAATGAGCACTCGTACAGGTATGAGATCGTTAGCGTGAAGAGATGCGAGAGGAGCTGACAATGCCCTGTGCTCATCTTGGTGACCTGTTGCACTTTGTCCAGAGATGCTGGAGCAGCTGACAATGTCCAGAGATGCTAGAGGAGCTGACAATGTCCAGAGACGCTAGAGGAGCTGACAATGTCCAGAGATGCTAGAGGAGCTGACAACGTCCAGAGATGCAAGAGGAGCTGACAATATCCAGAGATGCAAGAGGAGCTGACAATGTCCAGAGATGCAAGAGGAGCTGACAATATCCAGAGATGCTAGAGGAGCTGACAATGTCCAGAGATGCTAGAGGAGCTGACAATGTCCAGAGATGCTAGAGGAGCTGACAATGTCCAGAGATGCTAGAGGAGCTGACAATGTCTGGAGAAGGTAGAGGAGCTGACAACGTCCAGAGATGCTAGAGGAGCTGACCATGTCCGGAGATGCTAGAGGAGCTGACAATGTCCGGAGATGCTAGAGGAGCTGACAATGTCCAGAGATGCTAGAGGAGCTGACAATGTCCAGAGATGCTAGAGGAGCTGACAATGTCCAGAGATGCTAGAGGAGCTGACAATGTCCGGAATTGCTATAGGAGCTGACAATGTCTGGAGATGCAAGAGGAGCTGACAATGTCCAGAGAAACTAGAGGAGCTGACAATATCCGAAGATGCAAGAGGAGCTGACAATGTCCAGAGATGCAAGAGGAGCTGACGATGTCCTGTACTCAGTCTAAGTTCGTGGCCTGTGGCACTTTGTCCTGCTGACATGCCATCCTCTTCAGACCCTGTCTGCAGACCCTGCCTCCTCAGGTTCTTCACATGGATTTTTTAGTAGAGTCTTGACTTTTCCAAGCAACATTTGGTGGGCAGTTTGCTTCTGTTTCCTGCCCAGCTTCGAGAATCTATCGGCTTCTTTCATGGACAAGAAGTTTTCTTTGGAGCACAGTGTTTGAAGCTCCCTGCAGGATCTGGCCTGTCTGTCTGGACTGAAGACTCTGGTGAAAGATTCCCAAGTCAGTCTGTACAACAATGTGAGATGATAAGTCATTTCTTGCTTCTCAGGTCTATGCATCATCAAGCAAGATACGGATTTCAGCCCTGGTTTGGATGGAGCCCTGACTGTCGATGACATATCTAGTGTCAGAGGACACTGCATGTAGCACTGCCTTACCTATTTGGCACACCATTTTCTGCAAAGCCATCTGTGTAGACTTGTTCCAGGTGGTAGGTGGGTAATCCCTGTCCAGCATTTCAAGGGTCAAGGATTTCAGTGCCACTGCTGTGTGGTCTTCTGCTCTAACTCCAAGGACATCAAAGATGACAGATGGTCTCTCACACACAGTCACTATTTCTCATAGTCCTGGAGCTTTCCTGTTGTTGGTTTCTAAGCCTGTTGTTGGTTTCTAAGCCAGAGATGTAAACTTTGATTTTGCTGAAGAGCCTTGACCTGGCAATCTGGATTCTGCCGTTTGATGCAGTTCTTGGTCAGAGCCTGGTGCTTGAGTGTGAGATGGCAGCATCTCCATTTTCTACTTTGTCTCTCAGTAGCATCTTGTTTCTTCTCCCTTGGAGTGATAGCAGGCCAGTCATCTTCTCCATAGAAGCTACTGGGGTGGCTTGATGCTGTCCATGATGACTTAGAGTCTGGCCTTCTGCACCTTGTCTGCATGGTCTATGCTGCTTTCAGCTGATGTTGACCAGGAGGTGGAGGCCTGGTCAGTGTGCAGGTGGACAGATCCCTGTGTACACTTGAATCAGGATCTTTATGTTTACACCCAGTCAATGCCTGTCACTTTCTCCATCTCAGCCACTGTTCTGATCATTTTGGTGTGTATCATAATGATGTTAGGGGCCTGGGGCAGCCTCCTGTCCAGAGTCACCCTGAGGTAGGCTGCGGAGTCTAGCTGTGGAATGTCCTGGCCCTCAATCTGCATGCTGAGCTCTTCTCTTCTTAGGGGGACATGGAAAAGCCTGTGGTCTCAGTTGTGTTTTGTTGAACGTGACTGTATATACTTCAGTCCAGTCTGAGATCAAGTTCCCTGCTGTCTGCACCCTGTGTTCTGCTGTGCTGTGCTGCGGACCACACTGTTTGGTTGTCAGCCTAGAGTAGTCTGCAGGTGATGATGCTCAGCTGCGAGTCATGAAAACCATGCCTGTGAGATGACCCTTCCTTGAGGCTCATCCTCAAGGAACTTCACAGACATGCTCCTTTAACCACCCGGTGTAACGCAGGCTGACCTTTGGAAAAGGTAGCTGTGGACCCAGTGGTCTGTATTTTCCACATAACTTTTGGGGGGGGGGGGGGGGGGGGGGGATAGGAGGGGGTGGTGGTACTTCAGGAGGATTCTTTCCACACCTTGCTGAAAGCTTTACTTAAGTCGAAAAAGATGATGATGCTTTTCATCATGGAAACCATCTTCAGTGCCCTTTCAAAATGGTTGTGAACTTGGTATACCTAACAATCGGTCTGGGTCAAACAGTATATTGCAAGATATGGAGATGTACTCTCTCCTTTGAAACAGTTTGTCAAATCAAGACAATTCGCAGATCGCCGCAACACGATGATCTGTACAAACAAGACTGCAGATCATAAGTCAAACTGTTACATAAATGCGAAAGCATCATACATCCAAGATCTAATAACACAAAATTAAAAGTTCTGTAAGAAAACATTATTGACAAACAATGCAAGTGTCCCTCACCAAGTATCACACTGCCTGCAGGCAGAAAATGCAAGACTGCTTTGCCTGCGTCTTAATCTCATCACACAGGAGCCAGCTAAGTAAGCTGAACATGCATCCTGTTATGTCTCATTAAAATAGGTGCTACATTGTTTATCTGCTTCCAACGTACAGGTACACACACCAGTATTTTGACAGTGCTAAGCTACAAGTGTCCCCTATACTGTCTGCTGATTTCAAATTCAAGCTTCCTTGATCAGCGTCTTGACAGCATTAGTCTGCAAATGTTTCTTTTTCCTCTCACTTGTGAACTTCCAGCGTTGGTCAGCAGTGTCTGCAAAGAACTAATCTACAAACATCAATTATTCAGCTAATTTTTAAGTTCCTACCTTCATTCACTTAACAGAACTGATCTTCCAGTGTCCCCTATTCTACCCCACTGTTCTACTTCTCGCTGTACACAATAGCATCTCCACAGCACTAATCTACAAGTCTCCCCTACTTTACTCACTGTTATTGCTTCACCAGTGCTTTGACTGCACTATTCTTCCTGTGTCCCCTGTTCTACAAAGTGTCTGAATTCTGTTAAAAACCTTGGGAAGAATCTAACAAACTGAAGGTACATGTTGTGGAAGAAGAAGACAGTTCCAACAGAAGACAATAGAACTGCTTACAGGAAAAAAAAAAAACACCTACAAACAAACAAACACACAAAAAAGACTTTTACAGAAAGGTATACAGAAAAAAAACCCCAACCCACCTGTCAGATGAAAGACGGACTTAAAGCCAAGACCAAATCTGCCGACCTTGAGAGGATCTTTGGCCTTGACACTGTCACCCACTTTGCATATGTCATCCCAATCCTCATCAGTGAAAAGTGCATCATTGTAGACAATCAGGCCTGGCATCTGCATAGAAAGCATTGATTTGGAGAGAGAGTGAGAGATAGTGAGTGAGTGTGTGTGTGTGTGTGTGTGTGTGTGTGTGTGTGTGTGTGTGTGTGTGTGTGTGTGTGTGTAGGATTAATTGTACATGATTAACACCACTGCTCTACATGATCTCAGTCTTGCATACTACAAATAACAGGGAGTCAATACTTAAACACATTTTCCCCAACTGAAGTGTCACTTTGTATTTCTATTTTCTTGTCCTTGACTTTCAGTTCTGGTCATTTCGATTTTACTCACCAGAGACTGAGAGTTTGTTCCCGAAGTCAGTAAAATAAACACTAGTTTGCATGAAGTTAGCGAAATAAGCGTTGCTCTTCATGACATCGACATGATCAAGCTGTCATTCTGGTGTCTAATGTGGTGTTTCGTCCTGAATCCCACTATCCTGAAATACTAACTCGGCTTCCTGAATCACCACAGGAAGAAGTGGAGAGTGGGGGGTGGGGTGGGGAAGGGAGAAGAACCCTTTATGTATGTTCATGTCCACATTAAGTCAATGTTGTAAACATCCTTGGCTGAAATGATGGAATGTCATTGTAAAGTAACGTCTTAAGGACTGAGAGTAAGTTTTGCTGTGCCAGTAAATCAGAACATTGGATGTCATTTTTGAATTTCTAAAAGAGAGCAACATTTTTCATCTGATCTAAGATTTCATGGCGAAAGATTTTACAAAATTTCCAATGTGTTTTTAGAAAGTGTGTTTTCATAATTTGTGTGGATGTGTCCTCTTCTTTTTTTTTTTTTAAATATGACATATTACTTGAAAGCTGACTTCAATATGGTGACAGCCCTGATATGATCCTTAGCAGTCAGCTGGGCTATCTGCACATTAATATTCTCTCTCTCAGTAGAATACTAACATCAAGTATGATGACTGGTTAATCAAACAAATATTTCAACCAGTGTAAAATAATGAATCATAGTTGATTACCGTCATTGTCTCAAGCTACAACGTACACTGATTATCATAGGAACAAACAAACATAACACACCAATCAATCCACAAATGATCTTTTAAAGTAAGTTTAATGTTTGCGTTTTGTTGGTTGCACTTTCCATGATTTTTCACAGATGTGAAATGATCTGAGTTTGCAATCTGTATGTAAAAGGAGCTGTTGTTAGGTTCAGGCAGTGATGGATCACTTTAATCACATGGACTGTAAAGAATAAGGTGGAACTAGAATTGATGCTTTGCCTGCAGAAATCAAACATGAAAAAAAAAGTGTACCAAGTTTGAATTAAGGATCTTTTTTTAAACTAACAGTTACTGTGGTTATGACCTGTCAACTGAATTCTTTAAAGTAATTTTGAAGCAAGTGTATGAGTTTTATTTCAATGTTTTTATGTCTTTGACTTTCCCTTGTTTCTTTCCTTTTTCATTAAATTAAATAGTTCATTATATCTGAAGACAGCACATTCATTATATCTGAAGACAGCACATTCAATGTACTTGTTTAAAGTTATCACTGCTATCGATACATTTCATACAGTAAAAATCTTTCTCCTAGAATGAAAAGGTTACACAAAAAAGAACCTGATGCAACTAATCCTCAAATTACAGCAGTAATGCACAGCATGGAATACAAGAAAAAAAATAAACATGCGTAGTACAGCATCCAAGAAATAAAATCACTTTAAGATAAAAGAACATTTACAATAGCAAGAGACTATGTAAAAGGTGTCACATGCATTTTGTTTACAACATATTCACAGAACAATGTGACTTTCAGCAGATTACTTAACCTTCTGTTCCATCCATCAGATCAGAAATAATGCTTGAGACAGATGTATATCCATTCAGTTTCCTAGCAGTTTCTTCCCTCTTACCATGAATATACTTGTTTTCTTTCGTTTCCACATCACCTTTTTTTATGCACATGTTTAGGATGGGATCAAGCAACACTTTTTGTGCTGTCAGTGTTTTATAACTTATGCTTACGAATCACATTGGTGTGTTCCTGTAAAATAATGGACAATAGTGATAACAGAAACACTGGTTGGGTTTTTTTGTTGTTGTTGTTGGGTTTTTTTGTATAATGGACAACACTGATGTAGAAACACTTTTTTGTTGTTTGTTTTTGTTTTGTTTTTAGGGTGTGTGTGGGGGTAACGCAAAATTGTTTTCTGCATCCTCGTGAACATGTATTCTAGGGGAGGTGTGTGTGTGTGTGTGTGTGTGTGTGTGTGTGTGTGTGTGTGTGTGTGTGTGTGTGTGTGCATGTGCGTGTGTGTGTGTATGTGTGTGTGTGTGTCTGTGTGGTGTGGGGAAAGGACATGAAATTGTTTTCAGCATCCTAGTGAACAAGTGTATTTCAATCTGTGGCTATTTTTAGCTCCTTCACCTACTTTTTTTCACATGATATTGTAGGAAACACTGTCTAAATAATCAGTATGATTAAGTTTGTATCTGATTTTATCACTGTATTTGATGCCTGTATATACTATTTCTTTTTTTGTATCTTTTAGAATCTTACACCAAATCAAGTGATTTCAGGGGGCAGCTGACTGAATGTGGTTTCTTTACTGACTGAAACCACCTGATGTCCAAAGGCTGTTCTTCACAGACAAATTTCCAGCAGGAATCAAAGGATGTTCCATCGCAGCAAGACTTTATCCTCTGCTGAGAAGACTTTGATTTCCTGAGTTAAAGCAAGGTGCAGAATGGTAACCTGTCCATGGGAAGAGAACAAACCACATACTATGCTGCAAAACAACACCAATAAAGAGAGAACAAACCACATACTATGCTGCAAAACACCACCAATAAAGAGAGAACAAACCACATACTATGCTGCAAAACAACACCAATAAAGAGAGAACAAACCACATACTATGCTGCAAAACAACACCAATAAAGAGAGAACAAACCACATACTATGCTGCAAAACAACACCAATAAAGAGAGAACAAACCACATACTATGCTGCAAAACAACACCAATAAAGAGAGAACAAACCACATACTATGCTGCAAAACAACAATAAAGAGAGAACAAACAAGACAAGGGGAAAAATGGATTTAGGCTGGCTCACCGAGAACACATCTATCAGAGGTGGTTTCCATGCAGTAACTGAAGCGGGCTTCTGTTTTCTGCCTGACTTCTTGCGCCGTCTGCTGCGAGTTTGCCGCCTTTCCTGTTGCCCTGCAGATGTTTGGGGCTTGTGAAGACCCTCATGGCATGCGTGTGGAGATGTCACTGAGAGGATCTTCACGACCCGAGCCCTTGCGTCCTCTGCATTTTGAAACATCTCCTGCAAACAGCATCGCACATTGTTCATACCATGCTGCTGACAGCTACACTGACCCAAACAGTGACAACACATATCACAGGTACCATGTTGTTCACTGCTCTACTGGTCCAAACAATGACAACATATACAGATTGCGTTGTTAACTGCTCTACCAGCCCAAACAACGACAACACATAATTATATTACACATATGTACATATTGTGTTGTTTACTGCTACACTGACCAGAGCAATGACAATGCACATTTCTTGTGCCATGTTGTTTATAGCTATACTGGCCCAAACAAATGATTACATACAAGCCGTACTGTTCATGCTGTATTGGCCCAAACAAAAGCATACATCTCACGTACCATGCTGTTTACTGCTACACTAGCCCAACAAACAAATGACAAGATACATCTGTTATGCCATGCATTTACTACTATATCTACTCAATCAGACTAACTCTGAAAAGACAATTTCCTGGCCTTCACTCCTTGTACAGTGTACTTTCAATATACATGAAACAATTAAGTCCAGCAGGAAACATATACTTTGAAAGGTTTGGTGATCACGGACTTTTATCAAATTTTAGATGAAACACAGGATGCATCTGTATTCTGTACAACAATCAACTAAACTTTTAACTGGCTATCCTTCTGTATTCTGCTGGTTAATGGTCCAACCTGAAATGGCCAAACAAATGAACGATCTGTTGCGCAGCTCTGCAACGACAGGGAGTACTTCTGTATTTATGAAAATGAATGAATCATGACAATGCAGAGAAAAAAGACATAAAACAAAACATGAAACAAACAAACAAAACCTGCATCTTAGCACCAAAGAGTGGAAAGGGGGCAAAAGAAACTAAGCAGGGCAAATCGACCTGCTTGATTCCAGACAGACGTTGGCAATCGGAACACTGGGAATGCTTGTGCCTTTGGCATTGAAAGTGGTAAAGAGAGCTAACAACCTGGGGCTGTAAAAGGATCTGTTCTCATTCCAAGTACTTTGTAAGCCACCCAAACTGACCAGCAGAGAAAAAGTATGGGTCATAGCTTGTAACAGTTTGACATAATACAGCAGTGGATGCCAACAGACTTACTCTGTCCCCTTCACAGGACTTATACAGCTGGTTTTCTGGGAACAACTGTTATTTCAGAACTGTAAGTCACAACTTTTTCTTCCTAAACTCTAACCTCTGCACCTACCATGCTGATAGCATCCTATTAATGGATTTTCTGGTTTCTATTCTCTGCTTATCCAAGGCTTATCTTCTCCTGATCTACAGTAGACTGGACGAACTGAGAACCAGGGTTTACAGAAACCAAATCTGACCACTTTTCACAGAATGATTTTATGCATGAGTGACACAAAAAAATGAGCTCTGTTCACAGTAGCGGATTATCATTTTAGCTCGATCAATCACTCACCTGCAACACACAATCAATTAAAACATGCTGAATTTGTGAAGCCAAGCCTATGACATGGGTTTTGCTATCCTTCTGGCTCTTGAAAGGTGGCAGCTCAGGAATCAGTTATCAACAAGTTGATGGTCTGACAGTGGCATATTTGATGTAGCAAACTTTACTGATGCCAAAAAAATCAAAGCAGCCCATAACTAACAGTTTCAAAACAGCAGTCAGATTCTCAACAGCAGAAAACACAGAAGCTGCAGCAAACACATGGGTGAAGGTGGAAGTTCCAGCAAACACAAGGGTGAAGGTGGAAGTTCCAGCAAACACAAGGGTGAAGGTGGAAGTTCCATTTGTGCAAAATGGACAAGATGGTGTACATGGAGTTTTTGAAATTCTTCTTTTCTGACGATGAAGGCAAGTCCTTCAGTGGTTTTGATGTCACTGAGAACAGCAATGAAAAAGACTCTGTGACAAGCTGAGTTGTTTTCCTTCATTTGTCCTTTCCTGTAAGCTCGCCAGTTCACAACAGGCATATCTCAGAATTCACAGGCTTTGTCAATGTTGTGTTCGCTGTTTCATTATCAGTTAATTTTCTTGTGGCTAATCGATTGGTTCCAGCTTACATCTTTTTCCCCCCTACCTTTCTCTCTTTTTTATATGTGGTTGGTGTGCAGCATACATAACAGTGGGATTTATAACATGGAAATTATGGCAATCTTTTAGGTAAGATAATAAACCAACAAATCATAGTCTCATGTGCTGCATGCACTTAAATGTATGAGGGTGGATGACATGAATCATTCTTGTTTTGTTTGTAAATGTTGCATCAACATGCTGGAGTCTTTTTTTGTCCAAACCTGCAAGCTTAAGTCTGAGAGAACAGCATAAATTACTCCTCTTTGTAAATGATGTACATAGTCTCATGGTGTTTATCATCGGACAATTTTACCTATAGTCACTGAACAGTATCATCTTTGAATCAATCGTTTAAAACTTTTACCTACAGTCCATCATAGGATACTTTCACACAGTCTTCGGACAGTTTCACCGACAGTCCATTCTTGAACAGTTAAACCTAGAATCATTTGACAATTTCACTGACAGTAATTGAACAATTTCACCTGCAGTCAATCACTTGGCAGTTTCACTTACAAGTAATAGACAGTTTTACATACCGTCAACCACTAGGAATTTTTCACCTACAATCACTGGATAACTTCACCTACAGTTATTGGACGATTTCAGCTACAGTTGATCATTAAATAATTTCTCTCGCAATCAATCATTGGATGATTCATCTATAATCATTGGACAATTTTACTTATAATCAATCAATGAACAAGTTCACCAACAGTCACTCACTACTACAGTTGTCAACCTTTTCACTTACAATCATTTGGGCATTTTCATTTACAGTCAGTCGCTGGGCAATTTCACCTCCAGTTACTGGACAATTTAACCAGCAATCACTAGAAAGTTTCACTTATAATTCGTCTGTGAAAAATTTCACTTACAGTCAATCAATGAACAATATTTCACCTACAATCACTTGATAATTTCACATTCAGTCAATCACTGGACAATATCAGCCACAGTCAATCACTGGATAATTTCACATGTCGTAAATCATTGGACAATAGCACCAACTGTCATTGACAATTTCATCTAAAGTCAATTGCTGAACAATTTCACCTATAGATAATCACTGAACAATTTCACTCACCATCAATCATTGGCCAATTTCACCTACAATCAATCTTAAGCTATCTCCATTCAAAGCTACCAACCCTGGAATGCATTTCTCACTAGGGTAAAGGTCTCTACCTTTTCCTCAACACACTTGTCTTCTTATCATTCTACAAAACTACGACATGGTTTACCTGAAAATGCAGCTGACACAATTCCCACAAAAACATGATAGGATTTTTCAAAAATAATGTATGCTATCGTAAGACAGCAGACAACATTCAGTTTTTCTAGATGTGGCCACACTGAAGGAAATCTTGCAGTGGCTCTTATGAGCATGCATTAAAAAAGAAAAGAAAAGAAGATTCTTTGCGCCTGCTCATCAGCATACTTTGGGAGAAATGCCAGTTCTCTAAAAAAATTTTTCATAATTTCAGGACCTGCAGCTTCACCAATTATCATGCATGGGTATCTATCAAACCAGCGTAATGTACAAGATATAATTTTGTATCCAAAATCTGAACAAGACCAGATTTTGTCTCCAAGAGTTGACAAGAATCTTTTGTCAAAGCATGCAACTCAGCTTACAGACACATCACCATGGTTACACTCCACAGATGTGATTTTCACCTACGAACTTCTTGTCTGTGGAGTGTAACATTTTATAATACCTAGACAATGGGCATGTTATGTAAATGACTGGTTACATTTTGTAATATTTAGACAACAGGTAGATTTTTCAGGTGACTAGTGATATTTTGGGCTGGAATAGATCAGTTGGTTGAGACTGGAATTGCAATTCTGATGATCCAGGGGTCATGAGTTTGAATCTATGCTGAGTCATTTTGATGCAGGGGGACTTTTCCCTTGGAGTTAACATTCACTCTGATTTCATTTCCTGAAAAAGCCTTTAAATGAAACTATAAACAGAGGTTCCATGTGTGAATGCATGCATAACATCTTGTACAGACGTAAAATACCATCATCAATTTTCGGAAGAGAAGGCCTGTTTGGCCGTTGGTATGAATGACATGCTACACATAGTACACACCCTTCATGTTAAATTGTAAGAATGAAGGAAGACAAGTAAGAGACTGATACTGACTGAATAACATAGGAAACAGCTGAATGAAGCACTAACAGGCAGTGTTTCAATCAGCTCTACCCATGTAGGCAGCACATTGTGTGGATTGCAAAACACTTGTTACAAGTCATTTTCACAATTGCCTTTGACTGGGTAGTGCAAAATGAAACCAATCACCTTACATAGGTAACGGCAGCCCTTCTTTCAGCGTACTGGAAAGTTCAGCCGAGTGAAAAATATGCTTGTTTTCAATAGGCAGTATCTATGAATATCGCATTTAGAATCAGATGAAAATTGTGAAGAATAAAGAATACAGCTTCTTTTTGAACTCTGTGTTGTTTATTTGTGTTTGCAACAGACGATATGATGATTGTTTTATTCCAAATACACCCATCCGTTCACACGAAAACGAAGCGCGTCACATATCCTGATGCGCCGCAGGCGGCATTTGGCCGAGTGTTCGAGCTACACTATGTCAAAAATCAACACATACAATGTGTTCATTCCATTCATTGGCGTTTAAATAGGTCAGAATACAAGGGCATGTTTCAAGCTTTATTTCAGTCTATTTTTCTTTTTAGTACGAAGTGTTTAAATTAATTAGAATCGAAGTTTTTATGAGGCTTGTTACAAGTGCTGTCTTTCCAACGTCGTTGCTAAAAAACTTGTGAAAAAAACATACACATTAACGATGCGCTAGAAAGGCCGTTCTCTCCCGCATTCAATGATGTATCAAGCTAAGCGATTGGTTGAGTGCTCGAAAAGCGCAAGCCAATCAAAGCGAAGGTATCAAATGCAAATATTCACTCCTTGTCCAAGATTTCAACAATGGCGGAATGAAGCCGAGATCTGACAATGACCGAGTTGAATGCGCTAATCGTTGTTGAATTGCAAGACGCACTTGGTAAGATAATGCATATAATAACAAACCAGAACATTAATGAAACGATTCAATTATTTTATTTCGCTTAATACCGTGCCAATGCTTAGTTATTTTGTTCGTAATTCACCTGGTGTTCGTCAAGATTAAACAGGTCAGAAATGGCCCACGCGTTGCGCCGTTCGAAGCGATCGTATTTTTGTACAAGACAAACTAATGAAAATAGATATCAGTAATGGGCTTCACTTATGTCGATTCATGTATTTGTGAACTGGTTACTGATTCCATTACACGATTAGAGAGAAAATCGTAGTTAAAAACATCTGTTTGAGACAGATATTCAAACCGGAAGCTACAAGTACAACCGCACATACAAGACGGTCAGAGGCTTTGAAAGCACTGTCTTCTGATAATGACCATCGATCGAAACACCGATCATTATTGTCATACTCGATGTGCAAAGCGTGTTTGGGGGTTAAAAAAAAAAAAAGAGAGAGAGAGAGAACAGAGTCTGAAGTTGACAGTAAGGAGGGTGTAGTTGGGATGTAGTGGTGGGGGGAGGGGGGGGGGTCACTGTTGAGTCAATCCGACTCAACGAAGTTTAGTTTGGCAATCTAATTTTTTTCCCTAGTGTGTTTGAAATTTCTGTAATTTAACTGTAAAGATTTGCTTTCTCCCCCGCTCCTCCCCCCCCCCCCTCCCCCCCCCCCTCCCCTCCTTACCGGCAAACACAGCAAGGCTTTGAACACTTAGTGATTACTTTCAAGTAAAACTGCTAGAATACAATTACAGTAGCATTGCATTGCCAAGACATTACATTGTTGTGACAGTAACATTTATGATGTTTTTTGGTGACTGTATGTAATGCTCCACAGTTATGCATATTGCTGTAACAGCACAAACATACTGAATAAACAGAGTAGTTGATAAAAAAGTAGAGTCCAAAATAAAGATAAATCTTTCTTTAATTTTACCTTTTGCTTTAAAAAAAGCATTGTAATGTATATTTATGTTCTTTTACATTCACAATGATTAAATCAACAAGTTAATTCAAAATCATAATGATGAAATACTTAACATGTTATTGGCAATGCTTAAATCACACCCTGTTGACAAAATAATGTGTTGCGGAGGATGTACCTTTTGTTTACAAAGAATTTGCAATACATTTTTGCTTACAAAGAACAACAGATACTAAAATTAAATTATAAGGAATGGACAGTGAGCAGTAACAACACACACACACACACACACACACACACACACACACACACACACACCACATGATATTACACAATGATGAAGAAACAGACAGGGAAATTTACATAAAAGCATGCACTCATAGTTCAGATAAGTGGTCTTATGCCATGCTTTAATTTTTTTTTCAGTAATTTCACACACGCACACTCACACACACACCACATGATATCGCACAATGATAAAGAAACAGACAGGGAAATTTACATAAAAGCATGCACTCATAGTTCAATTAAGTGGTCCTATGCCATGCTTTAATGTTGTTGTTTTTTTTTTTTTCAGTAATTTCACACACACACACACACACACACACACACACACACACACCACATGTTATCGCACAATGATGAAGAAACAGACAGGGAAATTTACATAAAAGCATGCACTCATAGTTCAATTAGATGGTCCTGTGCCATGCTATAATGTTTTTTCTTTCTTTTCATTTTTTTCTTTAACTGAGAAAATGCATCCGCATTTTTTATATTTGTTTAACCTTTGCCAGAGCATGTGGGTGAAAAATTACCCAGACTGTCGTTTAAATCTTCATAACTCACTCAGTTTTCATAATATGTAACTAAAGTTTTATGACTTTGTTCATTGTGTATTTGTGCTTGCCCCCATTAAATATTGTGGTGTTTTGGTGGTAAATAAAGGAGAAAATAATAAAAGCTTATAATCCTCGCCTGATACTGTGGGTGGCATGTCACCCATACCAATTAAAGAAGCATTCTCACATGCTGGAGCTTGTGGGTGGCTGGTCACCCCTATCCTTCATATAGGCCACAGCCTTTACCAGACATGCCAGGGTTCGTGGGTGGCTGGTCACCCAAAACCTTTATATAGGCCACAGTCTTTACCACACATGCCAGTGTTCACTATTGGCTGTGTTATTAGTTGGAGGACCACCAGACCAGGATAAAGTGGATGAGGTGTGAGCTGTGTCTCCACTTCAACTTTTCCTGAGGTAGAACAGTTGGGCTTGGGGACTGATGAAGTGATGGTGACCAAGGAAGAGATGGAGACATAAGAAGTTATCACCCATTTTGAGGATGCAATCATGCTGCATCAATGATGAAATCAGTGAACATGCCACTGATTGCCTTCTGGAAGACTTATCTTTACCAAAATTAGCCAGAATGTAGTTTTCTATGATGATGATTTGGCAGTGTGTCACAGATCCACTCTCCTGAGAAAGCAGACATTAATTTTCTTTGGAAATTTGCTCTTGTAAACAACACGCTTGTGTGGTCAACCAAGACAGATACAGATTTGGTGCAAAGCATATTTGTGTTTGCCAGTGACTTCAACATAGTCTCCAAAACAACTACTGGCCATGCCTGGTCTGTTCCAATTAACAATGAACTCTGCCTGAAGTATGCTGCATACTTAAAGAACTATACGTAGTCAACCCAATCTGCCCGTCAGCAAGAGTGCACTTCCCACCCTTATCGTAAGTGACCTTTTGTTTGGTGGCTGCCAACACTTGTCAGAAACAGCAAAAATAACATGATTTTATAAATAACAATACAGGCATCACACCAAACTTTTGTTGAAATCTGTCAATAAGTTTTGAAAAACTGTCGGTTTTAATTTGGACATCATCATCATTCCGCCCCTATTGGCCACTATTCTAGTACAGGAAATAAAATGTTAGTACAAAATAACAAAAATGTACACTTTGATTTACAGGAAATACTGTACAGAAGCTGTATACAAAATCTGGAAACAATTCATGAAGTAGTTTTTACAATTTTAAGTGTAGCAGGCGATTCTACCCCCATTTTTCCGCCGTCCAAATTGCAATATTTCCTGTTTTTAGCACAGAAGTTTTCATAAATGTTTTATAGCAGATACCTCAGAAAAAAATTCATAAATGTTTTATAGCAGATACCTCAGAAAAAAATGACTTTGCTAAGTACAACTTAGAGAGTTTGTCCAAACCCCTGGAAACTCTGAAATGGCCATTCTTACTGTGCTGCAGTGCTTCAAAGTAGCCACATCATGCAAATTCGAAAAGCGCTGAATTGCGATTTATTGCAAGTTTGACACTTTATCACACAAAAGCCATGTAAACTGATACCATGGAACTTACTTGTTCAAAGAGTGTAAGTTGTATAGATTGAGAACACCAATTTATAACCAGATGTATCAACATGTATGATCCTATTGGCTTTCAAACTTGGAAGATATCTCATTTTGTCAGGTGCATAAAAACGTTGCAACTTTAAACTGCAATATCTCGAAAACGACTGAAGATAGAGACTTCATTCTTGTTGTGTTTTGTGTGTTTTTCAATTTACTTTGCAATGATACAGATCTTAAGTATGAAAAACAATATGCTAATTTTGGCTGCCGATATCTATTACAAATCTTGCCATTGTTTGGGTACTAGAAAATATCACTAGGCATCTTCAAAATATGCTGGTTCTCTGGGTCTTTTGAAATATCACCAGAATAATCTGTGCATTTTTGTTTGGTTGGTTGGTTGTTGTGTGTGTGTGTGTGTGTGTGTGTGTGTGTGTGTGTGTGTGTGTGTGTGTGTGTGTGTGTGTTTTATTCGTGAGCACCTTCCAGTTGCCAAGGGCATGAACAAGAATCACAAGGAGGCCTTGAACATGTGTGTTTATGCTTCCATATCTTGCCCTCTCTGTCTCATCTTATTGCTCTCTGAGTCATCTTTCCTCTTTGATTGTGTTGTTGTTGCTGCAAGTTGTGGTTTTGTTGGTTTGTCTCCTTCTTCCTTTCATTAATTGTTCTTGTTTTCTGTACAGTTGTATATGGTTATCCAGTTACTTGTGTATTTCAAAGGAGTATAATGTGTGAGTTGCTTCCCATAAGATTGTATAATAATGCTTTATGGTTAGTTGTGCAAAGAATGATGTTGAAACACCGAACAATTAAACAAATAAAGTCACCAGTCACCTTAAAAATCTGCCCGTTGTCTGGGTACTCCAGCAGAATACTCTTGAGGACCTGCAGAAGACTGGCTCTTTGGAAGCCCACCACTCGTGGCCTACCGCCTCCATCTTTCTTCGTCTCCATTCCCTTTTCCTTCCAGGTCTCTTCATTTTGGTCATCTAGTCACCAGAAAAAATGTAAACATTGACTTGCTGTGTTCTTTGGAATTCCACACATCTTTCACTTCTTCAGGTTGAAAAAAGTCAGATTTTTGTGTGCAGGCAGACTGGTGCAAGTGTGTGTGTGTGTGTGTGTGTGTTGTGTGTGTGTTGTGTGTGTTGTTATGATGTGGTGTGTGTGTGTGTGTGTGTGTAGAGAGAGAGAGAGAGAGAGAGAGAGAGAGTGTGTGTGTGTGTGTGTGTGTGTGTGTGTGTGTGTGTGTGTGTGTGTGATGTGATGTGATGTAATGTGGTGCGTGTGTGTGTGTGTGTGTTGTGTGTGTGTGTGTGTGTGTGGGGTGTGTGTGTGTGTGTGTGTGTGGTGGTGTGTGTGTGTGTGTGCATGTGTGTGCATGTAGTAGTGGTAGTACTTTCATTTTATGTCTTTTCACAAAATTATGTGATATTAGACAAGACAGGAGAGAGAGAGAGAGAGAAATGTGTGTGTTTACTCACATGCATATGTGCATGTCTTTGTATGAAGGCATGTACAGATAATCACAGAAAGATCGCCAATATCATATTAAACTACACATCAAACAAGAGGTAACTTTAAAAGCAAGATTGGAATCAGAAAAAAAAAACCATCAGTTACACCACTACAGATATGCCTAATAAACAGGGTAGGTATGTCCTAAGTGCACACTTCAAACAAAATATATCTTGCTGGTTTCGCCACACATACATTTTGTTGAAGCATTACATTTAATTGTGAGAGCATCTAGTTTTAGTCGATAAAACGTTAAAACAAAGTTCTGTATTGATACACATCACAAAATTGCAGGTGTTGGACGCCTTTGTCACAATAAGACTACTTTGTGTTTTAACATGAGAACTAAGTTTGTTCAGACTGTTTCTGAAACAGTCCAAAACCATTCGTCTTAGTATTTGATGATGTCTGGTAAAATGAGGAGTATAAGAAGTTGTTGTGCGCACATTTCATTTCTTGCACCTTTTTTCACACATCTATCAGCAAGTTCATTACCTGCGATTCCACAGTGTGAAGAAATCCAAAAGAAAGTTAAGTCGTTTTCTTTACATATCAAGATGTGAATTAAATGACAAACCTCTTTTAGAATTATCAGCAGTCGATTTGCAAGACTTAAGGGATTGTAATACAGACATCAAATCTATGCAGAACAACACCTGAAGAATTATCTGTGGTAAGTCAATTAGATATGTCAAAGCCATTAATATGGCTATCATTTCAAGAATGAATACAGATCTACATTTTCAAACAAAACATGATTTTTCTACTTTAAGTGACAGAATAACAAAAGCAGAGCCAGCCTCTTTATCTTTTGTCCATGGGCCATCTGTAAACACCTTAAAATGGTTGGGGGTACTTGTTTTCCAAATGCATCTTTGCTGAATATGATAAGATGTAAGGCTGATCAGCTTTTTTCAGTTCAGCGTGATACGAACGTCGCTCTGTTTCTCTCCCAGTTTCCTGTCCCATCCAGTTTAAATGGCAGATCAGTGGAATCATCTCCATTGTTGACTAAAACCATGTGTTTTTTGTGTGTCAAAGTGTCAGACCATTTACAGATAAATACCTGGTAAGATCATCAAGTTCCAATTGACAGAGTTTTTTGTAATAATTTATTGATCTTTTTGGTGTATTTATTCTTATGCAAGCATTTATCCATACGCAAGATTATTGGCATACTGCACAACTGTAACATTTTTAGTAACATGTTTTAGGAGATCGCACAGCAGATTTGTAGATAACGTAGACATTATAACTGAACCTTGAGGAATGCCCATTTCTGATGATTAACAATTGGAATTGGTATTTTCTACTCTAGCTTGTAAATTTCTGTCAGACAGACATTCTTTGATGTAATTGTAAAAATTACCAGATATACCAATTATCTTAAATTTTATGTAACAATCTAGCATGCTATACACTATCAAACACTTAAAAAAAAATTTTTTTATCAAAGAATGTGGTTAGAACGCTCTTTCATCTAGCAAATTGATACTTTATTTGTGTTCATTTGACAAAATGATCAGAGGTTGATCTTCCTTTTCTAAAGTCTGCTTGATTTCTGGGTATTACAGCATTTTTGTCATGAAAATAAGTAAGCCTATTTAATATAATTTGCCCATAAGTTTAGCAACAAGAGAAGTCAGAGCTACGGGCTGGTAATTATCAATGTTCGTAGTAAACTTACCATGTTTTACAATCAGAATGATTACCGACCGTTTCCCAGTAACTGGCATAGTACCATCCATCCAAATCTTTTGGAACAATTTTACTAAAAAGGGGAGAAAATTTTCTGGCAAATGTTTTAGCATTTCATTTGAAATTGCATCTAATCCAACTGATGATGTTTTGTTACTTATTGCGGCAATGGAATTCTTTAACTCTTGCATAGTTATGGGTGCATTTGTGTAATGGTCATTACTTGAAACTGGCTCGTAAAGATTTGTGCTTTCTTCCTTTTCCCAATGATGTTTGCATTCTTGTGGATGACTTTCTAGGAACATTGTTTTTGAAAACATATCAGCAAACACTTTTTCGCTTTTTCAAGTGAAGTAGGGAACTTCTTATTCTCTAAATTAATAGGGTATCTTGGAAGATTTCTCCCTTTTTTTATAACTTGAAATTTTGTACATACCTTTTAACCTTTACCATGCTTCCTGGGTCTTCCATGACCCAGTGACTCAATCAACACATCATATCTTATGAACGGATACAGCTATGCTCACGAAATCTTAGGAGTTCCTCAAAGATCTTAACAGCCATTGGTCACTGAAATTTCATGTATGGGCACAATCAATTATCAGTGTAATTAGTCGTGGTTCCCCCAGGACCTATATAATTTAATGGGTTGCACATGACCCATGCCATCGGGTGAGGAATAAATTGCTGAACCACCCTTTATCAGATGTGGGTCTAACAAGACCCACATGATCTGAATAGGGATAAGCAATAGGAAAAGCCTAAATGTGTGGGTTGTGGGTGACCTGCACGATTGGGTCTGTGTGGTCAAATACATCATCTGGTAAAGGTTAAAGGTCTTTATGACAGGAAACTTCCCTAGCACACAACATGACCAATATACTATAGCTTCTTTACTTTGGCAATAAGTCTGTTAGAGTGTGCCTTTGCTTTTTCCCATTATGATGTGATTTTCTTCACTTTTGTCTTTAATGTATTCCTTATATTTGATCTTTAATGCTACAGCTTCTTCACAATCTTTAGTCCACCATACATTACCAGTATGACGTGTTTTTTGTATTTATTATTACATTTTGGAATGGAACTATTTGCAGTGGAAAGTATCATTTAGTTCAATTTTGCATACACAGAATTCATATTATCTCCATTCCCACAAATATTCTCTGCATTTATGCCCAAAAGAAGTGTTTTGAATTGATCCCAAGCTACACATCTGAAATTATATTTTGATATTTTGTCCTTTGGTAAGTCTTGGACGTCATGCGTTTCATTGATCATCATTGTGACTGACAGATGGTCACTTCCGAGAGTGTCTTTGTAAGTCTGCCACGTGTAAGCAAAAGCTAACTGGAGTGAATTTAAAGACAGGTCTATAGCATTTGGTCTATGAGAAGGGATATCTGAAATTCTAGTTACACTTCCATCATTTAACAAACACAATGCAGCGTTGACCAAGTTTTGAACAAAACAATTAAAAGTTTTTCCCAAAATGGAGAATGGACATTAAAATCACCAGCAGCAAGCCATTTTTCATTAGTGTTTTCTATAGCCTGTAACCATTCAGTGTTCTTGTCATTTGGCCCTTTAGGTAAATACACGGAGTCAACATTGAGAATAATTTTGTTAACTGTCACTCTGGCTGTGCATGAATACAAATATAGCAGATCTTAGGGTGCTGGTGATGGACGTTTGAAATATTCAGTGCCTTCTCTGATATAAATGGCAGTGCTCATTGTTTTCTTTTGAGTCAGAAACTCAATTGTGTACAAGTGGATAGTAAAAACGGGATAATCAATGCACTGTTACTTCACCATCCTGTTTTCTTCACCATCCTCACCATTCAATGGCCTGTTACTTCTGTTTTCTTCACCATCCTCACCATTCAATGGCCTGTTACTTCTGTTTTCTTCACCATCCTCACCATTCAATGGCCTGTTACTTCTGTTTTCTTCACCATCCTCACCATTCAATGGCCTGTTACTTCTGTTTTCTTCACCATCCTCACCATTCATTGGCCTGTTACTTCTGTTTTCTTCACCATCCTCACCATTCAATGGCCTGTTACTTCTGTTTTCTTCACCATCCTCACCATTCAATGGCCTGTTACTTCTGTTTTCTTCACCATCCTCACCATTCAATGGCCTGTTACTTCTGTTTTCTTCACCATCCTCACCATTCAATGGCCTGTTACTTCTGTTTTCTTCACCATCCTCACCATTCATGGCCTGTTACTTCTGTTTTCTTCAATCCTCACCATTCATCTGTTACTTCTGTTTTCTTCACATCCTCACCATTCAATGGCCTGTTACTTCTGTTTTCTTCACCATCCTCACCATTCAATGGCCTGTTACTTTTGTTTTCTTCACCATCCTCACCATTCAATGGCCTGTTACTTCTGTTTTCTTCACCATCCTCACCATTCAATGGCCTGTTACTTCTGTTTTTTTACCATCCTCACCATTCAATGGCCTGATACTTCTGTTTTCTTCACCATCCTCACCATTCAATGGCCTGTTACTTCCGTTTTCTTCACCATCCTCACCATTCAATGGCCTGTTACTTCTGTTTTCTTTGCTACTATCCTCACAATTCAATGGCTTGTCACTTCTGTTTTCTTCACCATCCTCACCACTCAATGCACTTTTACTTCACACTTCAATGGCCCTGTTACTTCTGTTTTCTTCACCATCCTCACCATTCTGTGGTCTGTCATTTCTGTTTTCTTCACCATCCAGTGGCCTGTTACTTCGGTTTTCTTTGCTACTATCCTCACCATTCAGTAGCCCTGTTACTTCTGTTTTCTTCACCATCCTCACCATTCTGTGGCCTGTTACATCTCTTTTCTTCACTATCCACATGATTCAATGGCCTGCTATTTCTGTCTGTCTGTTTGTTTGTTTGTTTTTAACCATCATTTTGTTGATCAGATGACCTATCAGTTCTGTTTTCTTTTCAGCTGTTGTCTTCCCCACCCTCAACCTAACTCTGCTCCTGGCCCCCGTTTCCACCTCCATCTTGTCCATACCCCCCCCCCCCCCCCCCAAAAAAAAAAAAAAAAAAA
>CM065736.1:20561763-20589263 GCA_033310375.1 Conus canariensis | reverse complement strand
ATTTACCAGGTAGCATGAGCAGTAGCTCAGAAAATTCCACATCTGGCTGCAAAAAATCAGTCTGCGCAAAGCAAAACTGGTAAATCTATCCATCACCAAACTTCCACAACTGATTGGCAAAAATCTGGAAAATGAAAACTCATGTTGCTCTTCAGATACTGTGTGCCAACTGGTTTCTTATTGACTTGGGAAAATGCATGCTGAGACATTTTTATCCGTTTCTGGTTGTTTCAACAACCCTATAGTGTCAATTTTGTTGCGAAATGAACAATTATATTCATAGCTGACATGGATGTAATGTTCACTCGTTCAATTCCTTTCAATCATTGGCTTTACAAATGTTCAGCCACGGCATCGGTATTGCTCAGCAACCGTTATTTCATCTTAAAAGCCCGGATGTACAATATTGTTACTATGACATAATCATTGAAATGTTTTGAACAATTTAAAAAAAAACATATAAAATTAAAATGTTTGTCAAATTAAATAAATGAAAATAAGTAATCAATAATTTGATTTCCTTCTTTTTGGAAGGGGGTGGGTATCAAAACTACTCACAGTCTGAAGAGGTGTGTTTGATGTGTATGGAAATCATTTTTTGACACGTTTCTTGGGTTTGTATTGAATATCTTGGTTTTTTCATTTTCCCCAAAGATTTTGATAAATGATGTTTGTATCACTGCCAGAGTCAACAATCATGTCCACTGGTACACCACCCAATTTGACACTGATTTTTTTGTTCTTGACTTTTGATGATTTTGCCATGAATACATCAATGTTTTCTTCACCATCACTTTCTGATTCTGAATCTTCAACATTAAGATGATGTATTTTGTTTTTAGATCCATATTTGTTTCTTCTCTGTTCATGTTTATTCATTTTCCCCCATTTTCTTTACTTCCTGATTATTTCTTCTGGAAGTGATTTGCTCCTCCACAGCCTTTGCAAATTTTACGTTGAGCTGGGCAGTTAGGATTGTTGCCATAGTGATTTGTGCTTCCACATCTGTAACATTCTTTTGATCTTGCATTTTGTATGTCGACGCATGCAGCAGTTTCAGTGGCAGAATTTGATGAAGATATTTCTTTTGCTTGTTCATTTACAGCTTCAAAGGTTGCTGCGATTGTGCGCTTACTGTCAGATTATCTCCCTTTTTGTAGCTAAGTTTGTCAGACGTAGGCCTAGTCTTTTCAATGACTTGATCTCGTATCTGATTGTCTGTGTCCATGAAATCACGCCCTTCAGCATTCTTTTTCAATCTGGTTACGAACTGAGCTACTGAACAGTACGTACCTGACACAAAACCCAAGGGAAAACTATATACGAAACAACGATAGGTGCTTACTGCGTTCCTGAAACACACACCAATCAGTACTGTCATTCATACTTCCCAAAGACAATAACTGCATAGGTGTCAACCTATATGGTTTTCCCGTATTGCTGTACGGGAAACCTACGATTTCAGGTCTGTACGGCCGTATACAAGTTTCAATATGGGTAAAACTGATTTATATGGGCAAATCTTAAATCACTGAAGCAAATTGTGAGGTGAAAATTTTTTTATAGCAGACGACACGGATTCTTAGCACTGAAACAGGAATGAACTAAGTAGATGATCGGTCATGTTTTGAGATCAACCCCTCAGCCCCCTTGTTGCAGGCAGCAAAGACTGCTACCAAGCAGTACAACGATGAACATCAGTAACTGTCATCTGCAAGTGACAGTGTTGAACAGAACTATGGCTATGTGTTCTTGGGAAATTGGTATGATTGGGAATAGAAACTTTATGGATCACAGTAAGTAATGATGTACTCCTGACTTCAATGGACTAATTATGTTGGTAGGAGTGGAAAGTGGATAGAACAAATTGGTTTCCTCTTCTTCTTCTTTCTATAAACATCCGCCATCATCATTTTTGGTTTGTGACTTTGAGGGACTCATGATGTTGGCAAAGTGGAAGAGTGTGTAAACAATGGGTTTATAAACAGTTTTAATTCTGCATTATTATCAGTGTTTCACTATAGGGTATGTGATTTGATCTACAAACTGTCTCAAGTAAAAAATAAAAAATTAAAAAAAAATTAAAAAAACTGTCTCAAGTGATGCATTCTGCTGGAATAGAAGATAAGATTCTGTTGAATGGGTAAGTGTTATTGTTATTCATAAAATGGTAAACTGTCTTAAACTGCCATTTGTTTCAAGAAGTTCTGCCTGATACTGAGTATTACACTGTATTCACAGCAATTTTTGTTTATGTTTTTGCGTTTTCCGTAATGTGGGGCTCGGTATAAGGGAAAAAGTACTTTTCAACATGGGAAGTTGTAAAATAAGGAAAATTGGGTTGACACATATGTAACTGGGTGGAACCACCTCGACGATAACATCGTCCACCAAAAGTCAGTCGACAGTTTCAAGTCGGCTCTAGCAAAAGCCTGAAGCCGATATCATAGCGCTGCGCACCCCCACCGTCGCGCCTATGCCAGTAAATAGATGTTTTCGTGACGTTGCTTTCTAAACTTGTCTCAAAAATGTTTTGTTTGGTCTTATGATGAAGTGTTTGTTGAATGCTTGCACAGCTGTTATTAATTTGTTGTGGTGCCTGTGTCTGTAAGACTCTTAAATATATCTCTGACCTCTGTTCCTGCTGTATACAAAAGCATGACTCTTCTTTGTTGTTTGTTTGTGATGTCCTCTTCGTCGTCTGCATTGTTGAAATGTCCGACGCTGTCAGCGTACGACTCAAACTCTTCAAGCCAGGCACTCCACTTCAGACTGACTGTGTTAGCGTCACCAGTGGGTTCGAAGTTGCTTGAACGTCCGTACAGTATACTCGTCGCCATTGTAATGTTCGCTCGATCAATTCCTTTCAATCAACGGTTTTACAAATGTTCAGCCACGGCATCGGTATTGCTCAGCAACCGTTTATTTCACCCTAAAAGCCCGGATGTAGAAGATTGTTACCATGGCGTATTCATTGTAATTTGTATGGATCAGACATGAATATGGCACTGGATGCCAGTGAGACCGATGGCAACATTTACTACTATTTTTGAATTGGTGCCTATAGCTGTTCACACATTAATTTGCAGAAGAACACCTTAGCCGATGAGCACATTAGTACGTGCAGATTTACGAATCAGATTCTCATCTGATTGATAATGGTTTGCTCTCAGACTGTCAGTATGGTTTTACCACTGGAAGATCCTGTGTTTCACAGCTGCTTTCCACCTTAAATGATTGGATGGTAAAGCTGGATGACAATATACCAGTTGATGCAGTTTATTTAGACATGCAGAAAGCTTTTTATACTGTACCACATAAAAGACTAATAACTAAACTTGAAGCTATGAAATAGGTGGAGACATACTCTCATGGATCACTGACTTTCTAAGTAATAGACAACAATGTTAAAGTTAGGAATCAGGTTTCTGATCTTGGGAAAGATGCTAGTGGGGTCCCCTAAGGTAGTGTCCTGGGACCCACCCTGTTTATTTACTGCATAAATGATATGCCTGATGTTGCTAGTTGTCTGGTCAAAATCTTGCTGATGATACAAAAGTTTACACCCCCATAGAGACAGTCGATAATTCCGCTGAATTACAGAAGAGTATTGGTGAACTTGTTGCATGGACAAATGCCTGGCAGATTAAATTTAATAATACAAAGTGTAAAGTTCTTCATGCAGGTAAATATAATCCTAGGTATGATTATTATATGGAAAGTGTATTGCTTGGAGAGACAAATGCTGAAAAAGACTAGGAGTGATAACAGACCCTGATTTATCATTTGATAAACATGTTAATGAAACCATAAAAGACAAATAGACTAGCAGGGATGATTGTAGGCAATATTCAGCGCAAAGATAGTGAAGTAATGGTTCCATTATTTAAAACACTAGTCAGACTGGTTATTGAATATGGCAATGCTGTATGGACAACAAATTTGAAAAAAACACAGTAATCCAATCGAAGATATTCAGAGAAGATTTACAAAAAAGATTAGTGGTTTGCCGAAGTATTCCTATGAACAAAGGCTTCAGTTTTTAAAATTACCAAGTTTGGAATACAGGCGCCTACGTGACGACATGATTGAAACCTATAAACTTACGCATGGTTTCTATGACATTAAAACCACTGGCACATTATTTCAATTGAATACAGAATGTACAACTAGAGGGCACCTGTTCAAACTAACAAAAAAATTGAATAAAACTTCAAAAGCAGCAAACTATTCACAAACAGAATTGTTAATACTTGGAACAACTTGCCAGTCAATGTTGGTGGAGCAGAGACTGTTAACACTTTCAAAAAAATGTCTTGATAAACGCTGGATACACCTTATGTTTCAAACAAATATTGACTTGGATTTTTAAAACCACGCATGTGCTTTATAAAAATTGAGAGAAAAAGACCAAAATATTTCTCGCTAAAATCATGAATTATGCACATTGAGCAGGCTAAAGGCTGAAAATGCCTAATATGCCACCGATATGATATGATACGATATGATGAGATTTCATCAAATTCATGTCCATCAGCTGCGGAGGCCTTAATGCTGACATATTATGGACACTATTTCCTAAAATTAAGTGATTGACATAAAAGTAAGTAACAAGCAGCTCCTTTTTGTCAAGTATTCTGGTCATTTTTCTTTTGTTGTTTGTTGGCTGACTTTTACATGAAAGTTTATTGATTCAGTTTTAATGCGAAAGGTTTCAGCAAATCAAAGTTCAGCCATGTGAAAAAAAAAAGCAGTCTGCCTTCTTTTCCATTCTGCCAGTTAGCTGTATGTCCAATACTTTAATTGTTGACATGTGGAGATCGTTCCAGCAATTATTCAGTACAGTTACGCTGTCCAGACACGTGCATCAACATCTTCTGTTTGTTGAAACAAACAAAGAGGTTGGATGACAGAATACTGTTTAACAACTGTTAAAAGTGTACGCGGAACCTGCAGTAATGCTCTTGCTCCCATCCCTCCCCACCTTCCCATCTCATTGGACTGCAAATTTCCCTGAAATGTGTATGACTGCCAAGGCTTGACAACTCTGCTGCGCTGTTTGTTTTTTACTTTCCACCGCTAGGTTACATTAAATGCATGACTGTTTTTGTTGTTTTTAGTTTTAACCTAATCTGCATTTTGTCATTTCTTCATTCCTCTGTTTTTATGCTTGCCTTTTTTAACTGTGTGTGGTTGCCAGTGCCATGTCTAGTTTAACAATATATCTGTAGATTATTATAATTGCATACGTGTGATTTACGTAAATTAAGCTGAATTATGACGTCACTCACAAAGATACGTCAGGACACTTCCGTTATGCTGATTGTCGGAA
Source organism: Conus canariensis (assembly GCA_033310375.1). Lineage (NCBI taxonomy): Eukaryota > Metazoa > Mollusca > Gastropoda > Neogastropoda > Conidae > Conus > Conus canariensis. The sequence continues at coordinate 20,583,931 of CM065736.1, read as the reverse complement.
TGAGCAGCTGAACAAGAAGCTAAGAACAAGAAGTCGAGTCAAGCTTGTTTTTATTGTATGACTGGCACTTCTACATGGTGTCAGAAGTGTTTAGAACTCATCGAATTATGTTTTGACATTTAGCAACCTGGGCCACGTACGTACAAGGCAGTTTTGTTTCTTGACGTTTAGTAGGACTTGCGCGGGTTTGCTCAATCCCATTTTGCGTGCTCTCACTTCGACATTTCTTCGACACTGACACACATACGTGGTTCCGTGGTCCAGACACTCGGACAGCATGGACTGCTTACGGAAGCCACTGCCCCTGTCTTTTGCAGGCAACGTTGCTGAGAACTGGCGTACATTTGAGGCCGAATTTGACATCTTTATAGAGGCTGCTTATGCTGACAAAGATGACCGTACACGAGCGTACATTTTGCTGAACTTGGCTGGAAAAGAGGCCATTGAGAAAGAAAAGACATTCACTTATGCTGCTGAAGTGAAGAACGACGATGGTGTAGTCACACAAGCTGCAGAAAAGCGCGAAAGCGTCGCTGTCCTGAAGACAAAATTTCGTGAGCTCTGCGATCCACTGACGAACATTATTATCGAGAGACACAATTTCAACACACGATTCCAACAAGCTGGAGAGCCAATGCAAAGCTTCATCACAGCATTGAAGATTTTGGCCGACACCTGTGAATATGGGACGTTAAAAGACTCACTCATTCGAGACCGAATCGTCTGTGGAATTACGTCAGATGCTCTCCGAAAACAGCTTCTGAAGGAAAAGGCGCTAGATCTCCACAAAGCAATCCAGATCTGTCGGATCCACGAAGCTGCGGAGAAGCACACCGTCCAAGTATCAGAGGACCACGAAGTCAACGCCATCTCACAGAAGAAGAAGTTCAACGCTCCTCCCAACAAATCTTGTCACTATTGTGGTCGTTCGCATGTAGCAAAGAAAGAGGAGTGTCCAGCCTATGGCAAGAAATGCTCGTCATGCTCAAAGATGCACCACTTTGCAAAGGTCTGCAAATCAACACGACGGCGGTTAGCGAGCACCGTCGCTGCAATTGGTGGAGACAACTCTGATGAGGATGGAGAGCCAGCTGAAGACTGGGAGCTACACGCGCTCACCCAGGAGCCACGTCGCAATGAGATACACTGCACAGCAATAATCAATGGAGGCGATTTGAAACTAAAGGTCGATACTGGTGCCAAATGCAATGTTCTGCCACTCTACGAGCTCAAGAAGGTCCAAGCAAGAGAGACCATCAACAAAGCCAAAGCCATCAACCTCGTCGCATACGGGGGAGAGCGATTCTCGACACTAGGAAGTGTGGACCTTCTCTGCAAGATTAGCGACCACAAAGAAACGTTGACCTTTCATGTCATTGACAGGCAAGCCACACCCATCCTTGGTCTCAGTGACGCACTTCGACTCCGTCTCATTCAGCTAGACAAGACTGTCTATGCAGTAAATGAAGCGTCTGAAGACACCTCCAGAGAAAACACCTTGAAGGACTACCCAGAACTTTTTAATGACACACTTGGGACTTTGCCTCCAAAATACGTCATGCGCGTTGATCCTAGCGTCACACCAGTTGTCAAACCAGCAAGAAAAGTTCCTCAGGCCATGGAAAAGAAGGTCAAGATTGAGCTTGAGAACATGGTGAAACGAGGCGTCATAGTGCGAGAAACAGAACCGACAGAGTGGGTGTCACAGATGGTGGCAGCAAGAAAGAAAAATGGTGACGTCCGGATCTGTTTAGATCCAAGAAGTTTAAACACCGCTCTCCAACGCCCGCACTTCCCAATGCGCACCGCCGACGACGTAGCATCTAGAATCGGCAACGCGAAATGTTTCAGCACTTTGGATGCAAAGAACGGATTTTGGCAAATTCGGATGGACGAGGAGTCTTCCAGGCGAACTACTTTCAGCACACCGTTTGGGCGATACAGGTTCCTGCGCATGCCGTTTGGCATTAATACGGCAAGTGAGGTCTTCCAGGAAGCCATGGAGAGACTATTCGAGGGATATCCATGTGCCATCATCGTAGATGATATCCTCGTCTGGGGCTCCACCGACGAGGAGCATGATGCAAATCTCAAGAAGATTCTGGAGCGAGCACGGCAGATCGGGCTGAAGCTGAACCTCAGTAAATGCAAGTTCAGGATGAAAAGCGTCACTTTCGTCGGCCATAAGTTCACTGAGGATGGTCTGAAGCCAGATACGGAGAAAACAGACGCAATCCGGGCGATGCCTGCACCTGAGAACCAGGCAGCTCTTCAGAGGTTCCTTGGCATGACAAACTACCTAAACAAGTTCATTCAGAACTACAGTGAGAAAACAGCAGTTTTGCGAGAACTGCTGCGCAATGACATTGTTTGGAGCTGGACTGACGCTCACCAGCAAGCTTTCAACAGACTCAAAGATGACCTCATGAATCCTCCTGTCCTGAAGTTCTTTGACCCTGCGAAACCAGTCGTTTTATCTGTAGACTCATCCAAGAATGGACTGGGTGCCGCATGCCTGCAAGAGGATGCTCCAGTGGCCTACGCATCACGAGCTTTGTCTGACTGCGAGACAAGGTATGCGCAAATTGAAAAGGAGCTCCTGGCTGCTGTATTCGCCTGCAGGAAGTTTCATGACTTTGTCTATGGTCGGAAGGTGACCATAGAGACTGACCACAAGCCTTTGATCACAATCGTGAAGAAGTCACTGAACGCTGCCCCTGCTCGTCTACAACGCATGCTTTTACAGCTGCAACGCTACAACCTTGATTTCGTCTACAAAAAGGGCAAAGAGTTGTACCTTGCTGACACGCTGTCCAGAGCGTTTCCCAATGATCCAGTTGAAGAGGAGGAGTTTGACTGCGATGTCATGACAGTTCTCTCCATATCGCCGGCGAGAATGACTGAACTCCAGAAGGAGACTTTGGCTGACCCGACCATGCAGAAGCTTGCACAGCTCATCAAAGATGGATGGCCTGACCATGAGCGAGGCGTGCCGTCAGATGCGAAATGCTTCTTCCCTTTCAGAGATGAGTTGGTGATTGAGAATGACGTCGTCATGAAAGGACAGAGAGCGGTGGTTCCGAAAGCCTTGAGATCCACCTATATTGCCGCTCTCCACAAGGGCCACATGGGAGCAGAGCGCACCAGACTGCTTGCAAGCGACATCATGTTTTGGCCCAAGATGCGTCAAGACATTGAAGACGCAGTTTCTCAGTGCTCAGCCTGCAACAGCTGCAAGGCCCATCTGCAGAAACAGCCCCTCATGAATCACCCTGTCCCTGAACTCCCTTGGTCCAGCCTCGCAGCCGACATATTTGACTGGAATGGCAAGCAATACCTGGTTGTTGTCGATTCATACTCTGGCTGGTTTGAGATGGACATGATCACCAAGATGACTTCAAACATGGTGATCCTGAAGATGAAGCGGCACTTTGCGTCTCATGGCATCCCAGAAAAGCTGATGACAGACAATGGCACGCAATTCGCCAGTCGCGAGTTCAAACAGTTCGCACAGGAGTGGAACTTCGTGCACATCACCAGTAGCCCCCACTACCCCAGATCCAATGGCTTGGCAGAAAACGCCGTCAAGCAAGCCAAACAGCTGTTGGAAAAGAGCGAGAAGGACGGATCAGACGTGTACCTTGGTTTGCTGAATCTTCGCAACACGCCACGTGATGACATGGGCTCACCTTCGCAGCGCCTCAACTCGAGACGTATGCGAGCGACACTGCCCACTTCAACAAAACTTCTCCAACCCAAAGCCGTGAGCACACGCAAAGTCTCCAACCAGTTGAAGAAGTCCAGGCAGCAGCAGAAACAGTATCATGACAGATCAGCGAGAGATCTGCGTCCTTTGAAACAGGGTGAAGTCGTGCGGATCCAGACTGACAAAGGCTTCAAGAAACTTGCAGTAGTGAAGTCAGTACGCCACTCGCCAAGATCGTACGTCGTCACTGCAGATGGCGCTGACTACGTACGCAACAGACGTCACCTTCTCCCCGTCAAGGAGCCCAGACCACAGGTTCCGCAAGCCCTCAGCACGCTACCTCGTGACAATCTTGGAGGTCCAGGTAGTGTGCGACCCCCATTCCCTGCACCCTTTGAACAGCAGTCAGCCTCGTCGCCGCCTCCCGCTGCTGTCGTTACCCGCCCCTTGTCTGCCCCCACTCCTCTCACCCCTCCGCTTGCCAACGTGCCACGAAGCAGGTTCACCCCAATGCAGCTGTTCCCCTCCCCAGCACTTCCTGCTCCAACCTGTTCCATGCCTCGTCAAGCCAGTGCCACCAACAAGACACCAGGTCCAATCGCGCCCACAACACCGGGTCCTGTGCCGGCCACTACACCAGGTTCACCACCAGCCAGGCTTTCAGGTCCAGCACTGACCGCCTTGCAGCCCCAGCCCGTGGTGACCCGTGCCGGTAGAGTCGTGAAGCCCAACCCCAAATACTTTGACTGAATGATGTCGGGCCATCTACCAGTGCCTTGATGTGACATTTTGCTGTTTATTTTTGAATATTTTTTTTCAGGAAGGAAAATGAACATGGAAAAGAAATCGAAACATTTGTTTGAATTTTTCTTTAGCTTGCATTATTTCTTTTGGTTCGAAGGAAGCATTTTGGACAGTAAATTATTTTCATTTAACTTGCTCCGTTTAGTTCTTTCAAAAAAAAAAAAAAAAAAAAAAAAAAACAAAAGAAGGAAGATGTAGATTATTATAATTGCATACGTGTGATTTACGTAAATTAAGCTGAATTATGACGTCACTCACAAAGATACGTCAGGACACTTCCGTTATGCTGATTGTCGGAATGAGCAGCTGAACAAGAAGCTAAGAACAAGAAGTCGAGTCAAGCTTGTTTTTATTGTATGACTGGCACTTCTACAATATCATTTGTTGTTTTTGTCTATTTCTTCTTCCCCCCCCCCCCCCCCCTCCTCCAAATTTCAAGCGAAATCACCTCTGTGTGTGTGTGTGTGTGTGTGTGTGTGTGTGTGTGTGTGCAGTTCAGCCTCTTTTGCTGTTTTAAATCTTCTCATGTTTGTGTGGTCGGTGGAGGTTCATCAGACACAAGGAATACACATTTTTGTAAAATACCTTCAGTTTCTTCTAACAAATACTATAATGTATTTTGGTGGATCTCAAGTTGTTTAATGAAAATGGTCGTTCGTGAGTAAACTTACACCAAATAATGTGAACAGACTGCAGGTCGTTTGTGAGTAAACTTACACCAAACAATGTGAACAGACTGCAGGTCGTTTGTGAGTAAACTCACACCAAACAAAGTGAACGGACTGCAGGTCGTTTGTGAGTAAACTCACACCAAACAATGTGAACAGACTGCAGGTCGTTTGTGAGTAAACTTACACCAAACAATGTGAATGGACTGCTGGTCGTTTGTGAGTAAACCTACACAAAACAATGTAAAAATTAGTCTCACATGCACCAAAGCATACCGGGTCACATGCCCAGTTTCATCGAAGTGTTACTGCTGAATTATAACTCACAACACAGAAAACACAAGCAGTTTTTACATGTACGTTCTAACACATTAGTGAATTGAATAGTAATATCTATATAAAAAATGTATCAATACCTGAATGTGTCCCTTTATACATGTATTTGACTCCTAGTTTTCGGTTTTGACTGGAAGGGTTTTTTTTTTTTTTTTTTTTGGGGGGGGGGGGGGGGGGGTGGCACATTAACCCTCCTTTTAAAATCCTACAGGGAACACTGGTACTTTTGACTACGTTGTTGCCAACCAGCTGTGCACAACAATTTTTAACAAGAGGAGTGCTTTTAAATACCTTGTTGTTAGCACTATGCGTCTACTCCTTTGTTATGTTAAGCCTTTTTTTCTCTAAAATGGCTGACAGTGTGTGTGTGTGTGTGTGTGTGTGTGTGTGTGTGTTTTTCCAGAATCACTTAATAAGTAGCGTTTTTCCTTATCCTAGATGGTTGTTTCATGTACTGTCTGTGAGGCCCTACCTCTGTCGCAGAAAATGTTTTCGGCTACTAGGCTAGCTGCTGCGAAACCCGGAAGTGGCGTGTCGGTCATTAAAATTTTGTCAAAAAAATGTCTAAAGGTCTTTCAGAGATTACTCTGGCTTCACTATACTAGCCAGTTAAACTTACCTCTAAGACTTCTTTTCTTCAGTCCACCCCAGAGAATCTGAAAAAACAAATATTTTCGTATCAATGGTTCTTGCCTTTTATCTGCCTTGATGCAACGAAAACGCTCACTGCACCACTTCCGCGCCAACGCACAGACCAGCTAAGCTACAATCACAGACCGTGTACGGACTGCAAATCAGCATTTCATAGAACCATGTAACTTTCGGTTTCCTTGAAAACCGTTCTATAAATAGTAAATGACATATTGCTGTTCTACTTTCGGCTCTAAGGATTGTGATGTTGCGTGCGTGCGCGCGCGCGCGCGCGCGCACACACACACACACACACACACACACACACACACACACACACACACACAGATTGCGTGTGTACTGTGTCAAGGCACAGTCACCTAGGTGACTCTGTGTGTGTGTGTGTGTGTGTGTGTGTGTGTGTGTGTGTGTGTGACACATCAAAGATAAATTAAAACTATTAAATACATAAATAAATACACAATTTTTTTTTTTTTCATTTTAAAAGGGGAAGTGCGTGGCAAAAGAATGAAAACGGGGGTGAGTTAGTAGGCGTTAGAGCGTCAAATTATGACGGTAAAATCCTTCATTTTTGCTGTTTATGGGAACCAGAATAAAATGGCTGATTTCAGTTCACTGTATCCTGGTTTTAAATGCAAATCAACAAGGTACATCACTCGTGTTCCATTCATCCATCCAACACAACATCAAGAATATTGACATTTGTTCTCTTGAGTGTTGAATGAGTTAAGCATCAATGCGCGGTATTTTAAGTTGCTAAACAACAATATTCTTTCTTTGGGAGGAAGAGGTTGTAAGGGGACTCACCGGTCTGGTAACTACGTCGTTTGCCGAGAGTTCCTTGAGCCAGATTATACGACTTTAATTCACCGTATCCCATCCAACCCAGCATAACACATGTTGACAGAGCTCAATAATTCTTGTCTCCTGTCTTCACTGTCATAAACAAAGCCACATAGCGCCACATTCACGTGAACACGTACCGGCAGGTGACAGTTGCAGACTGTGAACGGACCTGGGATGAGAACCGGTGCTTTCAACGCTGTAAAATGAATGTTTGTTTCGTTCTGTTTCGGTACCAAGACAGCAGGACTGCATCGCGGTACTCGACGCCATTACCACTCACTGCCTCCAAATGCACTATTCGTTCTTGTTGTACTCGACAAACATAACATGGTGGCAGCGGTGAAAGCAGTGGTAATAGCTGTGGGCAAGTAGTCTTCTCTAGCTGCTGTCAAGATGCTATCAACTCCATCTGGACCAAAGCCAACCAGGCCCTGGGGTTTCTCAGACGTAATTTGAAAATCAGCTCCCCTAGCATAAAGGCTAAAGCCTATAAAACGTTTGTTAAGCCTCTGCTAGAATACTCGGCATCCATCTGGGACCCATAGGAGAAACAGCACAAGGTGAAGTTAGAAAAAATCCAGAGTAGGGCAGCCCGCTTTGTGCTTAACCGCTACCAACGTACTGCCAGCGTTACCAACATGCTGCAGACTCTAGGTTGGACGTCCCTTGAGAACAGAAGGAAAAAAGCAAGGCTCTCCATGTTCTATAAAATCAAGAACAACTTAGTCAGCTGCCCAAGGTTGAAACAGCAGCTCCATCCTCCCAAGAAGAGAGAGCGACGAAGTCATGATCAGCAGTTTAATCAATTAGCTGCAGACACCGACTACCGGCTGATGGCGTTCCTCCCAAGAACAATTGTGGACTAGAACTCCCTCCCCCAGGATACTGTTGATGCCAAAATCTTCAGTAGATTTCTTCATAAAGCTGTCTTGTTGTGTGAATGGATGAGTGGAAGGATGTTGCGGGCCTGAGCTGCCTACTGCAGCCTGGGGTCAGCTAGTCCATAGTAATGGATGAAAAGCGAGCTGGTAGCATGCTGGCAGCTCCGCACTTAGCTTTTACTTTTTTTTTGTTTTTGCTTTTTTGTGTGTAGGCTAGTGAGTAGGCAAGATAGGGGTGGGGGGTGTCACTTTGTGGTATGAATGTGAGTAATTTCATGTTAATGAAATAGGAATTAGAATATTTTTTTTACCGAGCAGATCCCCCGTTTCAGTCTCAAAATAATCAGCCTGTTGATTGTGGAGACTCTACGGAAGAAGAAGAAAAAGAAACTGGGGGCAAGTAGTCGTCTCTAGATGCTGTCAAGAAACCGTGAGTAGAATATATCTTTTGTTCTCCCATCTACCGACATTCAACAACGTCATACAAACGTTCAGCTAGATACTAGGCCTAATATTATTTGGTGCACACTACTTTCTTTACCATGGCTGAAGGAGGACAATCTCAGCAACATCATACTGCGACAATAAGCCATCCACCTCACCTAAATGTTAAAAAAGGCAGTGCAGACTGGAAACTCTTTAGACAGATGTGGGACTATTATGTTATCATAGCTAGATTGCATGATGAAACTGATGCCTACAAGAAAGCTCTGTTCCTCCACACTTTAGGCCCTGATGGACTGATGATCTACAACGGGATGAAACTCGGTGATGTCCACACAGTGGCTGACATCATAGACGCATTTGAGAACCACTTCATAGGAAAGACAAATGAAACTTACGTCTTTAACAAGAGGGATCAAAAGATGGATGAGCCCTCTGAGGACTATGTAGCCACATTCAGAACTCTCATGAAAACTTGCAATTTCTGTGACCATATGAAGAACTCACTGCTGCAAGACCACATTGTTCTTGGTATCAGAGACCAGACCACGAGGGAACGTCTACTACAGGAGGTAGATCTAACACTTCAGTCATGTATCGACAGATGCAGGGCAATTGAGACCACTTCCCAACAACTTGGAGCAATAATTGAAAATGAACTTTCTGGAGAAGCTCATGCCATTGCATCTTGAGCTAGAAAAAACTTGACTCTGAAGAAAGCAAGCTGCAAATTCTGCGCTCAGACACACATCCTGAAAAAGGAAACATGTCCTGCATGGGGAAAAACCTGTAAACTCTGTAAGAAAAAGAACCACTTTGCTGTGAGATGCCAGCAAAAGAAGAAACTTCATGCTGTTCAAGAATCAGAATCTGGAGATGAACAACTGCTGTCCGTGGGACATGAAAGGAGAGACAAGATCATCAAGGTTGAGATGATTATTGAGGGCAAGAAGGTCGTCTGCCAAATCAACTCAGGGGCAAGTGTCAATGTAATCTCGACACGACCCATCAAAAAGAGCAATCTACAAGAATGCAGAACCAAGCTGCACGTTTACAATGGCTCCACGATTAAAGCCCAAGGCAAGACTCAACTGCATCTGACCAATCCCAAAACGGGAAACCACTTCAAAGCCGACTTTGTTGTGGTCAAGGAGGACCTCACTACACTCTTTGGCAAGAAGACGTCAGAAGACATGGGTCTGATCACAGTGCACTACCAGAACTTTGAAAGCATATCCAAGGTTGGAGAGAGCACAGACATTCTTTTAAGCTACACAGATTAAGCTGATGACCAAGGCAGCCTTCCAGGAATACCTCACCTTCAGATTGATGAAACCATCACCCTGGTCATCTAATCATCTTGCCACATTCCTCATGCCATACAGAAGAAGGTGAAAACTGAGCTTGAGAAGCTCACTGAAGCAGATGTCGTCACGCCTGTGGAAGAACCTACCAGCTGGTAGGGGCAACAAAGAAATCTGGCAATCTGTGAATCTGCATCGACCCAAGACCCTTGAACAAGGCTCTGAAAAGAGAACACTACCCACTCCCTGTCATTGATGACATCCTGCCGGAACTGACTGGCGCAGGGGTCTTCTCAAAACTGGATCTCAGCAGTGCATACTGGCATGTTCATCTGGATGAAGAGTCAAGCATGCTAACCACATTTCAGACACTGTATGGAAGATACCGCTGGAAGAGGTTACCATTTGGAACATCTGTCAGCAGTGAACTGTTCCAGAAGCGCCTTGATCAAGCACTCGAAGGACTTGAAGGTGTGATTGGTGTGGCTGATGATATGATTGTCCATGGTGTAGACATTGAGGACCATGAAAAAAAAACCTATCACTCACTTGGAAAAGTGCCGCATCCTTGGTGTGAAGCTGAACAAAGAAAAGGCTGAGCTGAGAAAAGCAGAGATTTCCTTTCTGGGACACCTGGTGACCAAAGATGGCCTACAGATAGACCCAGAGAAACTGGAAGCTGTTCTGAAGATGCCCAAAACACAAGATGTTGAAGGCGTCAGACGATTCTGTGGATTCGTCAACTACCTCTCCAAGTTCCTCCCAAAGCTGTCAGAAGTACTTGAGCCCATCAGACAACTTATGCGTGCAGACGTCACGTGGACTTGGACATCAACTCATGACAAAGGTTTTGAAACTGTCCAGAAACTTATCAGAGAAGCTCCAGTGTTGGCCTTCTACAATCCTGAAGAGGAACTGACGATTCAGTGTGACGCAAGCCAGAGTGGCCTCGGCGCAGTGCTCCTTCAAAATGAGCGTCCAGTCGCTTGCGCTAGTCGTGCCTTGACAGACGTCGAAACAAGATACGCTCAGATAGAAAAGGAGCTACTGGCCATCGTGTTCGCCATGGAGAAGTTTCGCCAGTACACGTTTGGACGACCAGTCAAAGTCCAGGGTGATCACAGACCACTGGAAGCCATCCTCCAAAAGCCACTGTCATCAGCTCCAAAAAGACTACAAGGCATAATGGTCAGAATGCAAGGGTATAATATCAGCGTCACCTACAAGAAAGGCAAAGAAATGCTTCTCGCCGACACCCCGTCCAGAGCTTTCCTGAACAAGCCAGGCAAGCAGGAAGGTATTGAGCACATCAACATGCTCGACTTTGTCCTCATCAGAAAAGAGGGGCTCGAAAAACTGAAAGACGCAACTAACAATGACGAGACTCTCCAGAAACTGAAATCTGTTATTATGAGTGGCTGGCCTGATGAGAAATCCAGCCTACCAATGGAACTCGCCCCATACCACAGCTTCCGTGATGAGCTATCCGTGCAAAATGGACTAATCATCAAACGAGACAGAGTCGTGATACCACTCAGCATGCGTTCAGAAATGAAGCAGCTGCTCCACTCCACACACTCTGGAATCGATGCGTGCTCAGAGAATGCCTGTATTGGCCTGGGATGACATGCAACATCAAACAGTTCATCTCTGCATGTGAAATCTGCCAGTCGTACCAGTCCTCAAACCAACCAGAAACTCTTCAACCACATGAACTTCCCTCATGACAGTGGGAAAAGATAGGTGTTGACCTGTATGGAATGGATGGAAAGGACTACATGGTGACTGTAGAGTACCTCTCAAACTTTTGGGAAATAGACAGACTTGAAAACACCAAAGCAACTACCGTCATCTAGAAACTGCAAGCTTACTTTGCCTGATATGGCTCACCCTGTGTACTGATTTCCGACAATGGTCCCCAACTCACCTCTTAAAACTTCAAACAGTTCACATTCACGTTCGACTTTGAACACAGAACGTCCAGCCCTTACAACAGCACGAGCAAGGGAAAGGCAGAATCCGCTGTCAAAACTGCAAAGTCCCTCCTCAGGAAGAATAGGGATGGAGACCAGTCCCTGGCCCTCTTGAACTACCGGAACACACCGAGTCAGAGCACTGGAACTAGTCCTGCACAGCGCCTCTTCAATAGACGCACAAGGACACTACTGCCCACATGCGAAGCCCTGCTGAAGCCAAAATTCAGCCTGGAGTCAGACATTCAGAAGCTGCACACTGACCAGGTGAAGCAGAAGAAGAACTTTGACAAGCGAGCCAAAGATTCACCACCCCTGTAAGAAGGCAATGCCGTTGTCATGCAACCACTCACGCATGGCAAGAAGAAATGGAGCACAGCCACAGTCACCTGCAGCAACGGCCGATCCTACAACGTGGAAGCTGAAGATGGAGCAACCTACCGCCGGAACCGGGTGCACCTGAAGAAGATGGCAGACCAGGCCCCAGCGCCACAGTCGGAAACCAACCATCCGACCCCCACGACGCAACCCTCTATGCGTCTTGCTGGCGACCGACCTTACTGCACACTGGCCCCACTCATGCCAACGCCTGCTGCTTCACCTCCCCTGAAAACTCCTGCCACTCCATCTTCCCAGAAGATTCCTGCCACTCCTTACCCAAAGATGCCGTTTGGGTCAACCTCTCCTGAGACGCACAGCACTCTCTGCTTCCCCAGAGAAGTCCCAGACACCACCAAGCCAGCTGTGGACCTCATCTCGCTGTTCCAGAATCCACATCCGCACTCGATCGGGACGAGAAATACGGCAAAACAGAATGAAGGACTTTGCATACTAAACCAAATGACTTTAACACTCGATTCGGTTTTGGTCTCGAAAATTGGGGATGTCGTAAAATTTATTTTTTTTTTTTTTTTTATTTTTTTGGCACTTGGAAGTTGGAAAAGGGGTGATGTTGTAAAATGTATGTTTATTTCGTTCTGTTTTGGTACCAAGACACCAGGACTGCATCGCGGTACTCGACGCCATTACCACTCACTGCCTCCAAATGCACTATTCGTTCTTGTTGTACACAACAAACATAACGGTATGGCCGTTAACAACGGACTTGGGGGTGGGGATCGAGACTTTAAACCACCCAACTTTAGGTTTCTTCCAAAATAATTCTTTAAATAGTAAAGGACGTATGGCTACTCGACTTTCGGTTTTGAGGATGATGGCGAGATAGAGACAGAGAGAAATAAAGGTAGTGGGTGCAGGGGTGGGGGGGGGGGGGGAGGACGAGGTAAGGAAGTGTAGTTTTGGTTCCAGTTTCGGTTGCAGTCTCCACGGACGGGTCACTGCACGCATTTCACATAGGCCAACAGCAAGGCACAGGCAGCTTGGACCACTGCCAAGGCGGGACTGGTGTCTATAGGCATACACAACATTAACATACGTCAAAAGATGACAGATCTGACGTCTGGCCAACACGACTGTCTGTCTGTCTCTGTCCGTCTCTGTCTCTGTCTTTGTGTGTGTGTGTGTGTGTGTGTGTGTGTGTGTGTGTGTGTGTGTGTGTGTGTGCGTGCGCGTGTGTGTGCACAAGTGTATCTACGTGTCTGTTCTGCAGTGTCCCTGTGCGAGGCAATGTAAGTGCCAGTCCGTGTCTGTGTCTGTGTACAAATGTATCAACTTGTGTATCCCACAGTGTCCGCGTATGCAAGTTCACGACTCTCTCTGTCTCTGTCTGTCTGTCTGTCTGTCTGTCTCTCTCTCTCTCTCTCTCTCTCTCTCTCTCTCTCTCTGAAAACGGGGTTTCGAATGTCTGTTGTAAACTATATCAATTAAAATTGGTTTTGTTTGGATAAACCAAGGCGTGCAAAATGACAGATTATTTCTAGGTGAATTTAAAGACATTGATCGCATGCAGGTAGCAGGGATGGAACTTCTTTCATGTAAGAAAAAAATAAATAAATAGCGATAGATTTTACCATGTATCGGACATTTTATGTCGTACACGATGTCAAACTTTGTGAATGGATCTAGGCAAACACTTGAAGTTTATTATGATCAAATTTGGACTGGGAAGACATTGCACAACACCGGCATCATTACAGTAAATATGCTGGTATGGATTTGACTTCTCCACTATGCAATAATGGAAAAGAAGACGAACTGCATTTTGTTTGGTTGTTTGCAGCTGCAAATTACCTTGTCTAAGAGCGCAATAAATAGGCCTGCCAACAAAGTCTTCCAGGGATCCCTGTCAGTTTTGGTGAAGTCTGCCCATGGCATCTTAGAATCAAAGCACGGTAAGAAATTTCCTTGTCTACTTGTTCAGGGGATTTCAGTTTAGATCAGTTATCATTTCGTGAGTAGGACATCCATTCGGTCTTTCTAATTGTCTGTGAAATTCACTAACTGTTATTACGTTCTCTATAACCGCCACCTCCACCCCTATCAACCTACATGAAAAAAACATCTGCGTTTTCACTCTCTCTCTCTCTCTCTCTCTCTCTCTCTCTCTCTCTCTCTCTCTCTCTCTCTCTCTCTCTCTCTCTCTCCACTTCCCATTAAATGAATATGTCAGGCTATGCAGTGATTCATCGAATGAGCCTAAATTACCACATTGATTACTTTTCTGGTAACATATCAACATAATATTAATTAATCGACTGCATGACATGCAATTGGTGTTGTTATCTTCTGTCATTAATTCCACTTCCATGCACCACACAATCACCACGCTCTGTGAGCGCATTGTGCCACTGACTGGCTGGACTGATCTCTCAGGAAACCATGTAGGCCTGTCCACCTGCGTATTGCCTGTGCCAACACGTGAACCTTGATGTCTCAATGCTTGCACCCTAGGTCATGTGAACGCAGCGCTGGCTTCCAAGGGTGGTGCACGATTGCTCACGGTTGACTGGTTTGAGAGTCGAGGACAGTGCTTCCCAGGGCCCCACAACACTGGCAGCTTCAGGGGCTGTAACGTGACAATCACGGCCACCATCATCCACCCCCCTCACCTGGGGCTGTGACGTGACAATCACAGCCACTATCATCCACCCCCTCCCCACCCCCTGCCCCCCTGCTTTCCATCACCATCTTTTTCCTCACCTCTCTCTCTCTCTCTCTCTCTCTCTCTCTCTCTCTCTCTGTCAGTCAGTCAGTCTGTCTGTCTGTCTCTGTCTCTGTCTCTGTCTCTCTCTCTCGCTTGCTCCGACAACGACCAGTTACAGATACAGATGATCTCAAGCAAAAGATCTCAAGAAGAGGAGAATAGCCCCAAAGATGATGGCAGAAGAGGCTGGGAAGACTTTCAGTCAAATCTAGTCAGGGAGGAATAAACGTGAACTTCATATGACCTAGATTCCTGGCGTACAACAGGTGCCCAAAAGCTGTTCGGTAATCCTAGCAGAGGGCCTGTCACAACTTGATTTGGCTTTGAGGTTGCCATCTAACCAGGAGATGCACGTTGTTGAGTCTGACCAGCACACACACACACACACACACACACACACACACACACACACACACACACACATACACACACACCACACACACACACACACACACACACACACACACACACACACACAAGCATGCACGCACGCACTTAGGAGCCGAAGCACCTGTCATGTGTACTACAGGCCACGCTGCTTGATCGCTTGGTCTACGGTGCAGAACGCTTGCCCCAAGCTATTTGATGTGCTTGCAAATCCTCAGAAGTCTGCCAACTCTGAGAGCGAAATGGTGATGACCTGATTGGCTGTCAGAACAAAGCCACAGACTTTGACCGATCAAGTTTTTAAGGGTAACCTAGGATACAGTAAAACTCCGCCGAAGAGATGGAAATCGCAGACTTTGCAGTTCAGAGTTAGTTTCAGTATGAGGTGACTGCAGGCGGGAATTGAAACAAACTTCAAAGAAAAATTACAATGCCGCCTAACAAAACACACAACCAAATTACAAGACAAACATGATTCGTTTCGATTTTTTCAGTCTTCTTCAGGCAAGACAAAGAACATTCGAGACAATGAAAACGAAGCACAGTCACTTACCTCCTCAAATGAAATGCAAAATGGATGTGCGCCCAGTTTGAGGAGAGAAGTGACTGTCTGTTCGTGCTTCGTTTTCATTGTCTTGAATGTTGTTCGTCTTGCCTGAAGGAGACCAGTTAGGTCGTGTTTGTTTCGTAATTTGTTTGTTTCTTTCGTTTGGCGGCATAATGATTTTTCTTTTCAGTATGTTTGCAGATCAAGCAAACACTTGGCCGACTGGCGGAACTCGGAACAGCATGAGAACAGTGGGAAGGGGTGGGGAAGAAGGAGGGGGGGGGGAGCTCTCGGCCGGAAGACCTGTCGATTCAGATGTGTGGCTGCCATCAGCAGCTTGATCAGTTAGTCCACAGTAAGGTCACTTACTGAAGCTGAAGAGGTGAGTTTTACGTTCCGTTCGCCTGAGGCCCTTAAGGACATGGTATCCCAGACTATAGTCTATAGCTTTGGCTGGCAGGAGTCTTGGGCCCGGTCTTGTTCTGGTTTTCGTCCCAGACTGGAGTGTGGTTCCTCTTCTTTCTTCCCGCTGAACTGGTGTCCAGCATTTGCTTTGGTTCCGTATGAACTAGTGTCCAGTCTGTGGTGTTGGTCAGCCAAATATGAGTGTCGGTAATCTTTGCCTCTCCCCCTCTAGAAGGCCTGTCTTCAGGGCTACTGGGCAGCCTTCTTTGTGCTGGGGTGGTCATGGTCCTGTGTTGCCTGAAGTTGCCCCAAAGAGGCAGCAGGACGGGCATCGCTAGAGCGCTGCACGATTCTCTCCGGTGGTTCTCACTGACTACGGTTGAGAGAGCAAACCTTTTTCTTTTTTTATTTTTTTTTTTAGCCCAACCCCGAGAGGAGTGCCCACCATGCCGACCTGATAACATGGTTTGCCAGGCCACGTTTATCGTAGTCAGGCAGCAGCACTCCATCACTGACCTCCCCACATCTCCAGGAGCCATTCCTTGGTGACACAGGCTAGACACGTTATCATCTGTAGTGGCTAGAAGGTTGGCTGCGCCATCCAACATTGACCTCTCACATCAACGTCCTTCGAGAGAGATCAGCCACCTCCCCCTTAGCACTGTCTCCCATGCCACCTCTCCTTTAGCACTGTCACCTCTCCCTTAGCACTGTTTGTCATGCCACCTCTCCCTTAGCACTGTATGCCATGCCACCTCTCCCTTAGCACTGCCACCTCTCCCTTACCACTGCCACCTCTCCCTTAGCACTGTCTGTCATGTCACCTCTCCCTTAGCACTGCCTGCCATGCCACCTCTCCCTTAGCACTGTCACCTCTCCCTTAGCACTGTCTGCCATGCCACCCCTCCCTTAGCACTGTCACCTCTCCCTTAGCACTGTCACCTCTCCCTTAGCACTGTCACCTCTCCCTTAGCACTCCCTTAGCACTGTCACCTCTCCCTTAGCACTGTCACCTCTGCCTTAGCACTGTCTGCCATGCCACCTCTCCCTTAGCACTGTCTGCCATGCCACCTCTCCCTTAGCACTGTCTGCCATGCCACCTCTCCTTTAGCACTGTCAGCTCTCCCTTAGCACTGTCTGTCATGCCACCTCTCCCTTAGCACTGTCTGCCATACCACCTCTCCTTTAGCACTGTCAGCTCTCCCTTAGCACTGTCTGTCATGCCACCTCTCCCTTAGCACTGTCTGCCATGCCACCTCTCCCTTAGCACTGTCACCTCTCCCTTAGCACTGTCTGCCATGCCACCTCTCCCTTAGCACTGTCTGCCATGCCACCTCTCCCTTAGCACTGTCTGCCATGCCACCTCTCCCTTAGCACTGTTTGCCATGCCACCTCTCCCTTAGCACTGTCTGCCATGCCACCTCTCCCTTAGCACTGTCTGCCATGCCACCTCTCCCTTAGCACTGTCACCTCTCCCTTAGCACTGTCACCTCTCCCTTAGCACTGTCTGCCATGCCACCTCTCCCTTAGCGCTGTCTGCCATGCCACCCCTCCCTTAGCACTGTCTGTCATGCCACCTCTCCCTTAGCACTGTCTGCCATGCCACCTCTCCCTTAGCACTGTCTGCCATGCCACCTCTCCCTTAGCACTGCCACCTCTCCCTTAGCACTGTCTGCCATGCCACCACTCCCTTAGCACTGTCTGCCATGCCACCCCTCCCTTAGCACTGTCTGCCATGCCACCACTCCCTTAACACTGTCTGCCATGCCACCTCTCCCTTAGCACTGTCTGCCATGCCACCTCTCCCTTACTACTGTCACCTCTCCCTTAGCACTGTCTGTCATGCCACCTCTCCCTTAGCACTGTCTGCCATGTCGCCTCTCCCTTAGCACTGTCTGCCATGCCACCTCTCCCTTAGCAATGTCTGCCATGCCACCTCTCCCTTAGCACTGCCACCTCTCCCTTAGCACTGTCTGCCATGCCACCACTCCCTTAGCACTGTCTGTCATGCCACGCCTCCCTTACCACTGTCACCTCTCCCTTAGCACTGTCTGTCATGCCACCTCTCCCTTAGCACTGTCTGCCATGTCGCCTCTCCCTTAGCACTGTCTGCCATGCCACCTCTCCCTTAGCAATGTCTGCCATGCCACCTCTCCCTTAGCACTGTCTGCCATGCCACCTCTCCCTTAGCACTGCCTGCCATGTCAGCTCTCCCTTAGCACTGTCTGCCATGTCAGCTCTCCCTTAGCACTGTCTGCCATGCCACCTCTCCCTTAGCACTGTCTGCCATGCCACCTCTCCCTTAGCACTGCCACCTCTCCCTTAGCACTGTCACCTCTGCCTTAACACTGTCTGCCATGCCACCTCTCCCTTAGCACTGCCTGCCATGCCACCTCTCCCTTGGCACTGCCACCTCTCCCTTAGCACTGTCACCTCTGCCTTAGCACTGTCTGTCATGCCACCTCTCCCTTAGCACTGTCACCTCTCCCTTAGCACTGTCTGCCATGCCACCTCTCCCTTAGCACTGTCTGCCATGCCACCTCTCCCTTAGCACTGTCACCTCTCCCTTAGCACTGTCTGCCATGCCACCTCTCCCTTAGCACTGTCTGCCATGCCACCTCTCCCTTAGCACTGTCTGCCATGCCACCTCTCCCTTAGCACTGTCTGCCATGCCACCTCTCCCTTAGCACTGTCTGCCGTGCCACCTCTCCCTTAGCACTGCCACCTCTCCCTTAGCACTGCCACCTCTCCCTTAGCACTGTCTGCCATGCCACCTCTCCCTTAGCACTGTCTGCCACGCCACCTCTCCCTTAGCACTGCCACCTCTGCCTTAGCACTGCCACCTCTCCGTTAGCACTATCTGCCATGCCACCTCTCCCTTAGCACTGTCTGCCATGCCACCTCTCCCTTAGCACTGTCACCTCTCCCTTAGCACTGTCTGTCATGCCACCCCTCCCTTAGCACTGTCACCTCTCCCTTAGCACTGATCTGCCATGCCACCTCTCCCTTAGCACTGTCTGCCATGCCACCTCTCCCTTAGCACTGCCACCTCTCCCTTAGCACTGCCACCTCTCCCTTAGCACTGTCTGCCATGCCACCTCTCCCTTAGCACTGTGACCTCTCCCTTAGCACTGTCTGCCATGTCACCTCTCCCTTAGCACTGTCACCTCTCCCTTAGGACTGTCACCTCTCCATTAGCACTGTCTGCCATGCCACCTCTCAGGTAATGATCTGACGAGCCACTTTGCCCCACAGTGACCACTGTTTGTGCTTAATAGTTTTGCGCAGAGCTTGTTAACTCACAAAACAAAGTTAGTTTCAAAACGAAAGTGACAGGGCGGACAATGAAGCAAAATTAAGAAAGAGAAGGGGTTAGCTACTGCCGAGGACACAGACAAACAGAGTACAGGACAAGACACAACGCATTTCGACCTCTTGGGTATTCTTCAGGCAAAAACAAATAACGTATAGGACAGTGGAAACGAAGAACGAGAACCCACTTATCTTCTCATATTCGGCGCAAAATCAAAACCAGCTATTCTGATTTTGCGCCGAATATGAGAATATTTTCACTGTCCTAAATGTTGTTTGTTTGTGCCTGAAGAAGACCCAAGAGGTCGAAATGCATTGTGCCTTGTCCTGTACTCTGTTTGTCTGTGTCCACGGCAGTAACTAACCCCTTCTCTTCCTAAATTTCACAAAACCAAACTGATGGTAATAACTTGAACCTTGGAACTGATGTACTGTTTGTTTTCTGAAAAGGGCGTAGCAAGTTATGCAGTCACAGCTATTGTGATTGGGCATGGTATTTTATGTTACTAGAGTGGTGCTGTTCTGACAAAGTGCAAAGATATTATAGATCGACTTTTATGATTTTTGATAATTGTAAATGCCATATTATTCAGTATCTTGTCTTTTATCAATCACCAAGAATACATTTTGACACATTCATATCATATGCAGGACCGTGTCAAGGGTTTACGCCAAGATTCCTCTTTTTCTGTGTTATTCCGACATTTCCTTTTGCACACATTGAAATAGCCTTGAAAGTGTACCTTGAATTCGTGTGTTGCTCTTTTCCCTTCTTTTCAAACTGATAATAAAAAGTAATTTTTAGATAGGTGTTGCGTGGCCCACTTTTCTTTATTACTGGGCTTTTCTGTATTTAAGTCCTGTTCATAATTTAGATGCAAAATGTAACATGATTCATTTTCTTGAGATCAGTTCTAATATCACATTGGCAGTTACCAGGTCACAAGGTGAACTGAAATGAACTGTTGAGAAATGGGTGTTAGCGTGAGCAGTTTCAGTGATACAACTGTCCATATATTAGTGAACATTAAACAACATGGCATTAGCCATGTAATGACTGACTCTTGTGATGTTTTCTCATGTGAAGAGATTTTGTGAGATAAGGTACCAGCAGGCAATCCACGGTAACCAGCACTAACTCTGGTGCCAGGCGAACAGTTGAACATTGAATGAATACATTGTTGTAGAATTAATATATTGTTGTAGAATGAATATATTGTTGTGAGTGTAACCCGCCGATTTGTAAGCAGTGCCGATTTGTAAGCGCTTACAAATCGGCGCACATTGCATGACTTGTAAAACTGCCGATTCGTAAGCAGCGCCGATTTGTAGAGCGCTTACAAATCGGCGGGCTAGGCCCCCGCCGATTTGTAAGCGCTGCTTAGAAATCGGCGGGTGCTTTACAAATCGGCGGTTAAGCTCCGCCGTTTGTAAAGCGCTTTACAAAACGGCGGGCGCTTTATATCCTGCTTCTTTGGTTTAAAACGATAAACTATTATTACGCTTTCAGTGCTTAACCCGCCGATTTGTAAAGCACCCACCGATTTTTAAGCAGCGCTTACAAATCGGCGGGGGCCTAGTCCGCCGATCTGTAAGCGCTCTACAAATCGGCGCTGCTTACAAATCGGCGGTTTTACAAGTCATGCAATGTGCGCCGATTTGTAAAAGCACCTGGACATGAAATATGCATCTACCAATCAGTTATTGCAATGAATCTATCCATGTTTCTGAAAATTGTTTGGGAGGGTAGGGAGGAGTGATGGCAAGGGTGGGAACAGAACACTTGTGGATTTTGTTTTGTTTTCAAATTATACATACAATGGGAAAGTTGCATAAATTGCTGATCACGACCAAGAGTTTGATACTCAGTGTATGGGTCGAAGCAAAAGATAGGCTAAAATTCTGACTATAACTGAAATGTCACATGTTTTTTATCCTATTTCTTAAATAGAAATGTGGTTCTGACTTGAGCAACATTTACTGAATTTTACAAATAGCCATAGAGCATATTTTTAGCAGTGCGCACACTTTTTCTGTTTTAATGATGTGCAGATTTAGACCCTGTAAAAAAAAAAAAAAAACTGCCACATGATCCTAACTCCTGTTTTATGAATTTCACAAATAAATAATGAAAATGATTGAATTGTTCATTATATTGAACATTTGTCAGTTATTTTACCCCTTAAAAGCTGCTGCACAATGTCTTACATGACTGACAATGGACGTCTTGGGCAAGGCTACTTAGCTGTGAGGTCTTGGCCTGGTGCCACAAACAGCTTTGTAGAAGTTGAGGTAAAGGCCCATAGTCTAATGGCCTTAGGGGCAAAGAACTGTGAGGTTTACCATACCTGAGCATGGTATAATGAAGGGGGCCTCACATCCCTCATTCTCCGCCTTCTAACCTTCACTGAAGTGAATCAGGAAACCGTTGGCTGCTGGGTTGATAGATGGGGTTTTCCAGCAGAAAAAATCTGACCACGTGAGAAGTTCAAATCTGTGACTGTCGACTTCGCAGGCAAAAGCTTTTATCTCCCTATGGGCTCCACCACCAATGATTTCCTGTTATGAGATTCATTTGTGTTGTCTGGTCACCTCACTTTTTTGACAAGTTGGTGAATTAATTGCCTTGATTACAGTTTACACCTGAACCAAAGTCTCACCTCTTAATCATGGACTATGAAAACAAATTGTTCAATAGTGTATGGAGATGTATCTCACTCAAATTAGAAATTAAAAACACACTCTTACTCATGTAAACAAGACGAATAAAAGAGAAAGAGATGTTAACTCCAAGATTTTAT
>CM065736.1:20541763-20544263 GCA_033310375.1 Conus canariensis | reverse complement strand
GATCCAAACAATTACAGGGGCATCTCATTATGTAATATAGCTAGTAAACTGTACGGTTCTATAATTAATAAAAGACTAACAGAGTGGGTAGAACTTAACAATATTACTGGTGAATTTCAAGCTGGCTTCAAAAAGGATTACAGCACAATAGACCATATGTTTACTCTGCTGGCGGCGGTTCAGAAACAGTTTGCTAATAACAGAAAATTGTATGTTGCTTTTGTTGATTTCGAGAAAGCTTTTGATTCGATTTCACGGAAACTGTTATGGCCAATTCTTATAAAAAATGGCATAAAGGGTAAGCTTTATAGTTGTGTGAGAAGTATGTATGAAAACGTGAAAGTCAAAATAAAGAGTGGGGCTAGGTTCAGTGATTTCATTATGTGTACGCAAGGGGTTAAACAAGGGGATGTTTGTAGTCCTGTTTTATTTTCGTTGTTTATGAATGAATTAGCTCTCGAAATTATTGAAAAGGGTAGGCATGGTGTTACTTTTAATCTGATTCAGTTATTCATTTTGCTGTTTGCCGATGATATTGTGTTGTTATCTGAAACTGTTATAGGTTTACAAACTCAGCTGAATAGTTTACACTCTGCTGTGCAAAGACTTGAGCTTAAGGTAAATATGGACAAAACAAGTGTTTTAGTTTTCCGTAAAGGTGGCTATTTGGCTGCATGTGAGCGATGGGTTTATGGTACATCAAAAATATCAGTTGTAAACGCATATAAGTATTTGGGTATTTATTTTTCCACGAAGCTCAGCTTTACTTTTGCATGTCAAGACCTTGTGAGCAGAGGCAAACGCGCCATTATGAGTGTGTTAAATGTTTTGTACAAGTTTGAACACAGTTCAGCTGAGTTATTTTTTAAGTTGTTTGACGCACAAGTTCAGCCAATAGTTCAGTACGGAGCTGAGATTTGGGCGTTTGAAACAAGTCATGAAATTGAAAAATTGCACTGTTTTGCCATGAAACGATTTCTGTGTGTGGACAGACGTACCTCAAATGACTTGGTCTATGGTGAACTTGGTAGATTTCCAATTTACATCAATTCATACTTCAAAAGCATTAAATATTGGCTCAAACTGATACAGATGCATTGTGACAGACTACCTGCACAAGCATACAAAACGCTGTATGACTTAGATGCAAGAGGTAAAGTTACTTGGGCAACGAATATTCGAAAATGTTTATGTAGTTATGGTTTTTCTTTTGTATGGCAAAATCAAGGTGTGGGTTGCGTCCCAAGTTTTTTGGCATGTTTTAAGCAACGCATGATAGACTGTAGGTGGCAAGATTGGGATTGTCATATCCAAAGTAGTGACAGATTCTGTATGTACAGACAATTTAAAATGAACTATTCAGCAGAACCATACATTAGAATAGATATGAATAGATTTATAAAATGTGCATTAACAAAGTTTAGATTAGGTGTCTCTGACATAACAGTGCATAGTCAGAGGTATAAAAAAGATAACAGGTCTTTGCTGTGCCCTATGTGCGGATCCGGTGTAGAGGATGAAGTCCACTTTGCTTTGTGTTGCCCAGCACTAAATGATTTGAGAGCAAAATATATTCCTGCCAAGTATTATAGCAGACCATCATTATTTAGTTTAGTTTTACTTTCGTCGTCGAGAAATGAAGCTACTATGAAAAATTTTTCTATATATCTGTATAAGTCGTTTAAACGGCGGAGCACTATGGTATGATATAATATGATGCTATTGTAACTCATATAAATACCAGGCATATGTTTTATACTGATTATGTACACTAAAGTGCGTGAAAAATTCTCATTTAGTTTGGCATATTTCCCCTTCAAATGGGGCTTTGGCCTTTTCTTGAATAAAATATCGTTATCGTTATCGTTATCGTTATCGTTATCTCTCTCTCTCTCTCTCTCTCTCTCTCTCTCTCTCTCTCTCTCTCTCTCTCTCTTCTTCTTCTTCTTCTTCTTCTTTCTTCTTCTTCTTCTTCTTCTTTTTCTTCTTCTTCTCCTCCTCCTCCTCCTTCTTCTTATGTTGTCTATTTTACAATAGCATAAGAGACAAGTTCATTGCTCAAAAGTTCTCTCATCATCCAAATGGTTTTCGTTTCTCTCTCTTGTTGGCCTAAACGAACAGTAATACAGTCAGAAAATTAGCAATTCATATTTATCAAGCGTTTAAAGCGCGGCAGATTGCTATAACTTGATTGTATATTTATGTATTTGTATGTAATGTTGTTTATATGTATTTGTTTTTGTCCCCCTCATCCAAAGAGGGCCTTGGCCTTATGGAATAAAGATTTCATTCCATTCCATTTCATTTCTCTCTCTCTCTCTCTCTCTCTCTCTCTCTCTCCTCTCTCTCTCTCTCTCTCTCTCTCGCGAAAATGGTTTAAGACTATGTGACAAGGTACAGGTGTGCGGAATCTGACACTCGCCACTTCTTTTCACGGGGGAGAGAGAGAGAGAGAGAGAGAGAGAGAGAGAGAGAGAGAGAGAGAGAGAGAGAGAGAGAG
>CM065736.1:20534263-20536763 GCA_033310375.1 Conus canariensis | reverse complement strand
TCAATGAGCGGCCTTAAATATAGTATGGTTAGTTCTACCAGACCGCTTCTAAGAGCTGTATTGTGTGCATAGTTGTCATAGCGACAGTGCACGTTTCTGTGCTTCTCTGCCCTTACGCACGTACAACACGTTTACTCTTTTTTTTTTCTTCTTCTTCTTTTTTCTTTATCTGAAAGTACTGGTAAGACCTTCGTATGTGTGTTTTGTTACGCTTATTTTAAAAAACAACAACCCGATTTTGAGGGTTAGGCTACATAAGCTTGTTTACTTGATAACAATCATAGAAGAAGAAGAAGAAGAAACTATAATGATGATGATGATGATGATGATGATGATGATTGATGATAACAATAATCATGATAAACCACCACCATCACTACTACCTACTACTACTACTGCTACTATACTACTACTACTACTACTACTATAAACAGAAGAAACAAGAAAAGACCAGTTCTCTTAAATCAGTCATCTCAGCTTGTCCCCCTCCCCCCTCCGCCCACCTTCTCTTCCACAAACAAGGGCATGCGTGCATACACGGAGGAGAGAGAGAGAGAGAGAGAGAGAGAGAGAGAGAGAAGAGAGAGAGAGACAGACAGACAGACAGACAGACAGACAGACAGACAGAGACAGAGAGACAGAGAGACAGAGACAGAGACAGAGAGATACGCTGATACGCACATAAATCTTGAGCTCCAGTCAGAATTAGATAGGTTCATTGTACTGACTAAGAGTGTCGTACAGTTGCAGGCAGTTCGATCAAAACGGACGGAGCTTGATCAAAATAAAGATCGTGTCTATGAATGATGATATACAGAAGTGTGAATACATATCACTCTGTCATCAGAAATTGAACTCTGAACTATTCAGCTGAACTATTCCCAAACAGTTCGGAGGGAGGGAGGGGGGGGGGGGGGGGGGGGGGGGGGGCAGACTGGGAATCACTGACAGAATCCAGCCACAGTCACTGTAACAGTTCGTTGTGTCACATATCTAGATTTCATCATTGTGGCGCTAATCTTTGGGGGAAAAAAAACGTTTTTGGTTTGTAATAGAATTCCATTTCCAGATAATGACACTCAATCAACCTCATCCCCTGATAACACACACACACACACACACACACACACACACACACACACACACACACACACACACACACACACACACAGGGAGGGAGACAGACAGACAGGCAGACAGACAGACAGAGACAGACAGGCAGACAAAACAGACAGACAGACAGACAGACACTGTTCGTGCACCTTGACACAAGTCAAAAACCTGTGTGGCCGCCATTTAGTGTCCTCTCTCTCTCTCTCTCTCTCTCTCTCTCTCTCTCTCTCTCTCTCTCCTCGCTCTCTCTCTCTCTCTCCCTCCTTTTCCTAGTCCCCGCCCGCCGCTAGGGTGCGCTGTGAAACAGCAGACACTTGGCAAGCGAACGAGAATTTCCACCACCTCGCCTCTACGAAACAAGACAAATGGACTCGCCAGTAAAGGGTCCTCTGCCTCATCGCTGCTGCCTTGGACAGCACTGACAACGTCTGCACCGCTGCGCACAAGCCTGGTGGTGTGTCTGTCTTAGTGGCCGCAAAGGTCTGCTAACCTGATGCAGGTGGTCGCAGAAGAGAGTCTGCTTTACTGACGTTCTCGAACGTCGCTGTGTTCTGAAACGTTCTGCGGTGATGACGATTCTACGGCACGGATGTTGCCTTTCTGTTCTGAAACGTTCTGTGGTGATGATTCTGTTAAACGAACGTTGCCATTCTGTTCTGAAACGTTCTATGGTGATGATTCTGTTAAACGAACGTTGCCATTCTGTTCTGAAACGTTCTGTGGTGATGATTCTGTTAAACGAACGTTGCCATTCTGTTCTGAAACGTTCTGTGGTGATGATTCTGTTAAACGAACGTTGCCTTTCTGTTCTGAAACGTTCTGTGGTGATGATTCTGTTAAACGAACGTTGCCATTCTGTTCTGAAACGTTCTGTGGTGATGGTTCCGCTGCATTAACGTTGCCATCTGCTAAATCGTAGCCACGAGACCCTCTTCTTAAATCCAACAGCTTCAAATCATGCGCAGTGTGGTCTCGAAACTTTAGCGGATGTGGTGTAGCGTGTATGGACTAGTCTGCATGCAATGACACCTCCTTGATGAAATTGAAACTGAAACTGACACTGCCATTCTCAGCTCTGGTCTGACACGTTCTGTGATGGTGATGGTTCTGCAACACCAAGCCGTCAGCCCGACCTAAGGCACCGTTCATGGTGGTGACTCATGATTCTAGGCGACGACCACACCGAGGGCGTTGTTCGGGGCTGGGCAGCTTCATCTGAAACATTGCCATCATTCTCTGAATCTCCGAGTGGCTCACCCCTAGCCGTCCTGGATGATTCTCTGCCGGAAATTCCGTCTTGAAGCCGTCTCGGCGCCTGGCCACGACCCTCTAGTGTCAAACGTCTTTTCTCCAGGAGCCATGCTTGTTTAAACCCTCCTTTCGTACC
>CM065736.1:20526763-20529263 GCA_033310375.1 Conus canariensis | reverse complement strand
TTTAATTTATATTTAGGCCATTGCCCCTAACAAAGGTGAGTAATTGAACACTCATTTCACACAAACTTTTCTGTATACATTATACAGTCAGAACAATATTTTACGAAATGGCAATCTCACGCAACTGAAATGCTTTGTACAAGTAAATTGATAGATTTCTAACTGTTCTTTCACGTTTGCATGCCAAAAGTAAACTTAGTCGAAACAGGTTTGGGAATCTATAAAACTTTACAGAAATGTATTTTTGTCTTAGGTTATTTAGTGCTGGACAACACCTTTCAGGAACCGCCTGGAGTATTTCCACGAGTCATAGGTCCCGTACCGTGTAGAGACTGCGTGTGGTCATGACATGTGGATTCTGAAAGATGGTAACGATGGTTGGCGTTACATCAGTACATGCATTATTATGAATGCACACAAATACTTCACACAGTTCATCAACAGCAGTACCAGAGAGAGGAGAGAGAGAGAGAGAGAGAGAGAGAGACAGACAGACAGACAGACAGACAGAGAGAGACAGAGACAGACAGACAGACAGACAGAGATCTGTGCAGACTAGCAAACAGACAGCGGAGCGTGGGAAGAAGAATGACAGGACTGATGTCCAGTGATCAGTCCCCTAGCCCTGATTTCATTGTCAGACCCATTTTTGCCGAGGTGAAAAATTCACATAGTGGAGGATACTTGTGACTGAACACCGTAATACCCTGGTCAGTCTGTGTGTGTGTGTGTGTGTGTGTGTGTGTGTGTGTGTGTGTGTGTGTGTGGACACGACAGGGTCTCTCTCTCTCTCTCACTCACTCTCTCTCTCGACAAAGAAAAAGGTTTCTCTCTCCCTCTCCCCCCCCCCCTCCCTGCCTTCCTCTCTCTCTATCTCTCTCCACAAAAGATCTCTCTCTCTCTCTGGACACAGAGGAAGCTCTCTCTCTCTCTCCTCTCTCTCTCTCTCTCTCTCTCTCTCTCTCTCTCTCCACACCAACGTTCCCGCTCATAAAATTCTCTCCCTTTTTTCTCTGCATCAAAGTCACCCTCACGCCTCCTCACCTTAAAAATGACTCCCCCCCCCCCTTCACCCCCACACCCCTTACACTCACCCGCCCTCCCCGCTTTACCCCTCCCTCCCCTCCTCCCCTTCCTCGTCACTGAAAGTTCATACCTTTACCCAGAAGGTGTAAATCGTGGTCGGCGCCATTGTACGTACAGTAAATCCCCGGATGTTGATGCGGGGCGTCCTCTGTTCAGTGTCCTCTCCAGGGATGACCACTCTTCCAGCTCTCAAGCCCAGGCTAGATACGATCTTCGCGATCCGCTGTCCGAACATTCACCATCAACTTGACTGCCCCCCGCGCCACACGCACACACACAGACACAGACACAGACACACACACACACACACACACACACACACACACACACACACACACAATCCAGACCAGAGAGTCTCGCTCTGTTTTTGCAGACTGGCGAATCTCTTTGTGTGTTCCACCTGGGGCAGTCTCGGTGGAAGAGTCACACAGCTCACAGAGAAGCATTAACATCAGGCCGACTTCAGATTCCGCGACCAGAGGAGACTCTTTTCTGTCGAGTGAGCGGCTTCGAGCTGTTCTGCTGGGGTGTCTGTCGTCATTTTTATATACAGCAGGACCACCCACCCCTCTCTTGTGTGCCCCCACCCCTTCTTCCCTTACGAAGTCCAATGACCCGACAACAGCATCCTTCATGACAAAAATTCGGACGGTCAATACACAGGTCTCTCCCCCCCCCCCCCCCATCCCCACTGTCCGCCCCACCATCAACCTGACAAAACCCATCGGCATCTCCCTGAGGACAACGACTACATGTTTTGTTGTTGACATTGGGAAGGCAACATTATCGGTTTTCTTTTTTTTGGTTTCCTTCATTGAAGAAGCACAAGAGGAGACGACTCCAGTGCTGCATACTGCAGTATAATTTATCGACGGGGGCTCTAATAAGGTTTCAGGTTATAAAGTGAGTGCGAGACTAGGATTTTGTTTTCAAACAAAATTGTGATGTTATTGCAGAAGTAGCTGAAATGTTTTACATCAATAGATCGGTAAGAAGCTTGGAATAGTTTCTTGTGCCAGAAATATACCCAGCTGAAACTGTTTAGGATGACTGCAAAGTTTCAGGGGTATATAACATTCCATTCATAACCTTTTTTTTTTTTTATTTTTTTTTTTTTCTAGTTACAGAAATTCATTTACAAATACATCATATTTTCATAAGTGTGATAACATTCGTAGTGCACGTTCGTTTAAATACATACCTACAGAGCAAAAAAAAGTATCGAAAGATAATCAAACCAAGCATACAAACGAACAAAAACCAACACACACACACACACACACACACACACACACACACACACACACACACACACACACACACACACACACATTGACTAGCTGGTATAAAAATCCTTTACCTTCCTAATTCTCTCCTATTTTACGCCCATATCGAAAGATAATCAAAACCAAGC
>CM065736.1:20516763-20521763 GCA_033310375.1 Conus canariensis | reverse complement strand
ACTCAAATAAATAATCCACAGCGCATACAGAAAACATATCATATTGACTTTTTGTATAAAAAAGAAGACATTTGTTCAGATGCGCGTACACAAAAGACACTGTCGCTCCCTGCTCACATTTTCGAAGTTGAATCAGGTCATAGGTCACCCGTGTATTACGACACGTTGAATTCTCTTTTATAATAAATTCTCAATACACTCGGATTTTTTTTTATATACGTTTCAAAAACAAAGTCCAGCTCCTCAATCATGAAGTACAATAGCTTCAGTGTTGTACAATGATGGACAACTTCGGAAAGAAAAGAAGGTAGAGCTGCATGACAGAGCAATTTCGCCACACGTCCGACCTGTTCGGTGAGCAACGGTCAAGTCCCCAGAGTGCCCAATTTTGACCTGAATATGTGGACTAAGCTGATAGACACGTATCTGTACATATGTATTCACATAAACAAAATTCATGCATGAACAGACAAGCATCAGCAAAACAAGATATGAATGTACAAGGGGAGTGTCACAAGCAAGTAAAACATGAACTATATAGACTAGGTCAAAAAATACCAGGCATATAACTGTGTAACAAATCGCCATCAAAGAAGAAACAAGCATGTCCATCGATTAAGAATAAACACACAGACTTGGGGCTGAGCAGAAAAAGGGGAGGGGGAGGAGGGGGGAAAGAAAAAGGATAGAAACTCTCTCCATGTCTCCCTCTCTCTATCTGTCTGTATAACTTTCTCTCTCTCTCTCTCTCTCTCTCTCTCTCTCTCTCTCTCTCTCTCTCTCTCTCTCTCTCTCTCTCTCTCATTGATACTGATTGTCTCGCTGCAGAGATTTCCTCGTGCCTTGTAGTCTCTCTCTCTCTCTCTCTCTCTCTCTCTCTCTCTCTCTCTCTCTCTCTCTCTCTCTCCTCTTGTTTCCTTTTTCTCTTTTCACTATAAGGATATCCTTCCAGGGGAATAGGCCAGTTTGCAAGACGAGTTGTATGATTTCTTTACTACATCTCTCTCTCTCTCTCTCTCTCTCTCTCTCTCTCTCTCTCTCTCTCTCTCTCTCTCTCTCTCTCTCTCTCTCTCGTTCCCTTCGCTCTCTCTTTCTAGCTCTCTGTCTCGCTCTCTTCTTTGTTTTTTGTTCCTCCCTTCTCTCCTTCCCGCACATCTGGCATCATCCTTGCATAGTTATTTTA
Source organism: Conus canariensis (assembly GCA_033310375.1). Taxonomy (NCBI): domain Eukaryota; kingdom Metazoa; phylum Mollusca; class Gastropoda; order Neogastropoda; family Conidae; genus Conus; species Conus canariensis. The sequence goes on along the minus strand of CM065736.1, from coordinate 20,520,580 downwards.
GTGTTTCGTTTCAAGAATGGTTCCCGGAAGATATCCGGGCCTTTTTTTTTATTTTTTTTTTTTTAATCTTTTCTTTTTTTCCTATAACCTTTGTATCTGTCTGTCACACGCAGTGTGAAAGTGTCATAACACTAAACACTAGCACAAAACCAAACCCAGACGCGCTGTAACAAAAGCCAAAACATTAAAATCAGCAAAATGGTGTACATTAATAGCAATAAAACATACAGACTCGCATGGTGCGTGAGAGTTGAAGGGTACAAAAAAAAGAAAAAAAAGGAGAAAAAAGAAAGAAAATAAAGAACCGCCTTAAAAAAAAAGCCAAAAATAAAGAACATTAAAAAAAATCAAGCAAATAAAAAAAGACAGAAAAGGAAAAAATAAAAGGAAAAAAAATGGTAAAGGCGGGGGTGGTGGAGGGGAAAAAAAAAGTTTCTTGTGCCAGAAATATACCCAGCTGAAACTGTTTAGGATGATTGCAAAGTTTCAGGGGTATATAACATTCCATTCATAACCTTTTTTAATTTTTTTTTCTACTTACAGAAATTCATTTACAAATACATCATATTTTCATAAGTGTGATAACATTCGTAGTACACATTCGTTTAAATACATACCTACAGAGCAAAAAAAAAGTATCGAAAGATAATCAAAACCAAGCGTACAAACGAACAAATACCCAACACACACACACACACACACACACACACACACACACACACACACACACACACACACACACATTGACTAGCTGGTATAAAAATCCTTTACCTTCCTAATTCTCTCCTATTTTACGCCCATATCATTTATCAATCACTGTAATTAACAATTATGCATTTGAAACTTTCACAATGTGTTACCATTTTCATGGTTGATCAATTGTTCATAGCAAGCCCATTGTGCTAAGAAAGTACTATCTTCCATGTGTACTGGTGCGATCTCTTTCTCCATTCTGTTCCGATTTCACAAGATATATCTGAAGGAACGTTTCAGCAGGCAGACGGACATCATTCATTTCCTTTCGTTCTTTCACACACACACACACACACACACACACACACACACACACACACGTGTATATAAATATGTATATCTATGACAGTCTGTACGCTTGAAGAAGGCAATTAAAACAAAAAATTTGGGAAATCTTAATCTTGTTTGTTTGGATTTTTATCTACTTTGATTGTTTATATATATATATATATATTATATATATATATAAACAAAGTAGATATTTTCTGTGCCAGAAATATACCCAGCTGAAACTGGTTAGGATGATTGCAAAGTTTCAGGGTATATAACATTCTGCTCATGGATATATATATATATATATATATATATATAAAGCTGAACAATTAAGTAGTGGGGGAAAACAAGTGCAGGCTAACAATTCTTCAGTCATTATAGTAATGACTTGGCAAAGATTTGAACTTTTAAGAAAAAAAAAAAAAAAATTGAAGATGAAGAAAAATGGGGGGAATATATTATAAATATGAGAAACCCTTCACTAGCCACCTGAGGGAACCATCACAATCCCTCTCGAAGGCACATCTATTTGTATTGCCTGCTCCTAGGCCTTTTGTCCGCTGGATCGGACTCATCAGGGAGACACGGCTGATTGTGTCTGTGCTCTTGGTGTCAAATAGAGACACACCACAGTCCATAATTCTGTGGTGTTCTCACCACCAAGGGTTCAAAAGAGAATGCAACAGCACCCCCGAAGCAGCCAGCGAAGGGTAGCAAATGGAACAAAACGAAAGTGTGGAGAGGAAAAAAGTTGCTGAAAGACTAAAAGCATTATGCACACAGTATAAGATGTAGGGGACGATCTTTGAGCCTATGCTTGAGGATCCATTCAAGGCTACAAGGAGATCAAAAGATGTGGAACAGTCTGAGTGGTCAGCTCTGCTGTTCAATAACCCAAGCATTGTAAGTGGCTAAGAATTGTACAGAACAACCTTTACTTGGATCTCCTAAGAGATGCAATCTCCCACTGATTGACCAAACAATATAAAGCTGAACAATTAAGTAGTGGGGGAAAACAAGTGCAGGCTAACAATTCTTCAGTCATTATAGTAATGATTTGGCAAAGATTTGAACTTTTAGAAAAAAAAAAAAAAAAAATTGAAGATGAAGAAAAATGGGGGGAATATATTATAAATATGAGAAACCCTTCACTAGCCACCTGAGGGAACCATCGCAATCCCTCTCGAAGGCACATCTATCTGTATTGCCTGCTCCTAGGCCTTTCGTCTGCTGGATCGGACTCATCAGGGAGACACGGCTGATTGTTGTCTGTGCTCTTGGTGTCAAATAGGAGACACACCACAGTCCATAATTCTGTGGTGTTCTCACCACCAAGGGTTCAAAAGAGAATGCAACAGCACCCCGAAGCAGCCAGCGAAGGGTAGCAAATGGAACAAAACGAAAGTGTGGAGAGGAAAAAAGTTGCTGAAAGACTAAAAGCATTATGCACACAGTATAAGATGTAGGGGACGATCTTTGAGCCTATGCTTGAGGATCCATTCAAGGATACAAGGGAGATCAAAAGATGTGGAACAGTCTGAGTGGTCAGCTTTGCTGTTCAATAACTCAAGCATTGTAAAGTGGCTAAGAATTTTGTACAGAACAACCTTTACTTGGATCTCCTAAGAGATGCAATCTCCCACTGATTGACCAAACAAATATAAAGCTGAACAATTAAGTAGTGGGGGAAAACAAGTGCAGGCTAAACAATTCTTCGTCATTATAGTAATGATTTGGCAAAGATTTGAACTTTTAGAAAAAAAAAAAAAAAAAATTGAAGATGAAGAAAAATGGGGGGAATATATTATAAATATGAGAAACCCTTCACTAGCCACCTGAGGGAACCATCGCAATCCCTCTCGAAGGCACATCTATCTGTATTGCCTGCTCCTAGGCCTTTCGTCTGCTGGATCGGACTCATCAGGGAGACACGGCTGATTGTGTCTGTGCTCTTGGTGTCAAATAGAGACACACCACAGTCCATAATTCTGTGGTGTTCTCACCACCAAGGGTTCAAAAGAGAATGCAACAGCACCCCCGAAGCAGCCAGCGAAGGGTAGCAAATGGAACAAAACGAAAGTGTGGAGAGGAAAAAAGTTGCTGAAAGACTAAAAGCATTATGCACACAGTATAAGATGTAGGGGACGATCTTTGAGCCTATGCTTGAGGATCCATTCAAGGATACAAGGGAGATCAAAAGATGTGGAACAGTCTGAGTGGTCAGCTCTGCTGTTCAATAACTCAAGCATTGTAAGTGGCTAAGAATTGTACAGAACAACCTTTACTTGGATCTCCTAAGAGATGCAATCTCCCACTGATTGACCAAACAATATAAAGCTGAACAATTAAGTAGTGGGGGAAAACAAGTGCAGGCTAACAATTCTTCGGTCATTATAGTAATGATTTGGCAAAGATTTGAACTTTTAGAAAAAAAAAAAAAAAAAAAATTGAAGATGAAGAAAAATGGGGGGAATATATTTATAATATGAGAAACCCTTCACTAGCCACCTGAGGGAACCATCGCAATCCCTCTCGAAGGCACATCTATTTGTATTGCCTGCTCCTAGGCCTTTCGTCCGCTGGATCGGACTCATTAGGGAGACACGGCTGATTGTGTCTGTGCTCTTGGTGTCAAATAGAGACACACCACAGTCCATAATTCTGTGGTGTTCTCACCACCAAGGGTTCAAAAGAGAATGCAACAGCACCCCCGAAGCAGCCAGCGAAGGGTAGCAAATGGAACAAAACGAAAGTGTGGAGAGGAAAAAAGTTGCTGAAAGACTAAAAGCAT
>CM065736.1:20499263-20514263 GCA_033310375.1 Conus canariensis | reverse complement strand
AGTTAGAAGTAAATCCAAAGAAAACAAAAATAGTTGTCTTTCATGGTCGAAATAGTATGCGTGAAATTTTTTTCTTTGGAAATGAAAAAATAGAGGTTCTTAATTCAATGAAATACTTAGGCATCGAGTTCAGCAGAACAGATTCTTTTTACAAAGCAAAAAAATGTGCTTATAATCAGGCTCTCAAGGCAATGTTTTCATTATTACAAACTGCAAGAAAACAGAAATTGCCAATTGATGTTTGCATACAATTATTTTATTCCATAGTTGTACCTGTGTTGTTGTATGGTTGTGAAATTTGGGGTTATGAAAATGTTGATATATTAGAAAAGTTACAGTTACGTTTTTTAAAGTATTTATTTAGATAAATAAACTACAATGACTTCAATGATTTATGGTGAAACCGGAATCTATCCTTTATCTGTACTGATTAAAGTGAGAATGATAAGGTTCTGGGCTAACTTAGTTGTTCCTGATTCTAAGAAGTATTCAAACAAAGTATATAATATCTTACATGAACTATATGCAAAAGGAATTTTCGTTTCACCATGGCTTAGTTATGTTAAAAGCATTTTATTTGAAACTGGTTTTGATTGTGTTTGGGAATCTCATTCATTCACAAACAGAAGTAACTTATGTAAGTGTGTTAAAAAAGGAGTTGCAAAATAATTATGCTCGTGATTGGCGCAGTTCTCTTGAAAACAGCAACAAGTGTGTATTCTATAAAAGTGTAAAGACTGTCTTTGGAAAAGAACATTATATTTCTACCTTACCAGATATTTATGTTATATCTTTATTTAAATCTAGATGTAGTAACCATAAATTGCAAATTGAAATTGGAAGACACCATAATGTTCCAAGAGAATTGCGTATTTGTCGTAACTGTGAAATGGGTGAAATTGGAGATGAATTTCATTGCATCATGGAATGTCCAAAATATAATGAACTTCGTGAAAAATTCATCCCTAAAAAATATCTAAAACCAAAGTCTGTTTTCAACTTTTGTAATTTATTTCAAAAAGGAAGACGCATTTGTTTGAATATTAGTAAGTTTCTAAAAAATGGGAAGATTGTTTAATGAGATCATTACAGTTCACCAGAATTCAGCATTTCGCAACTATGTTCACACATTGTTCTGAGTGAGTTTCGTATTTCTCTTTGTTACATTTGTATCCTCCATGCCCCAACAGGGGTCAAAGGATTAAATTTGAATTGAATTGAATTGAATTGAATCTAGCCTAACATCATCCCCACCTCACCATACAATCCCATCAAGATACTTACCACACACACACACACCCCACCCTCACCTCCCACCCCATCCACTCGATTACTTTCACATCAGTTCATGACATTTGTTTTCGTAAAACAGCATCAATGTCTGCGTCAAAATCTACTCTCAACAGTTTTCCCAATTTTCAGTTTGGTCAACATTTTTTTACCCGTTGCTTGACCAGGCAGTCGCAGTAGCAACTGTGGGGACTGACCCTTCTCAGCAATTGAGATAACGTGTCACCTTCCACCCTGGATGAGTTCGTTCGTATACTTAGGCAGCTGCACACTCAAACACACGCACTCTACCTTACCGGGTCAGTCCAGACACTGGCTTGGGGGGTTTGTCAGGATTCTTGCCAGGCCCTTCAATCGCACCAACTCATTTTCCGTTTCAGTTTCATTAAGGAGGCGTCAATGCGTGCGGACTGGTCCATATACGCTACACCACATCCGCTAAGTTTTGAGACCGAACTGCGCATGATTTTAAGCTACTACGTCCCAGTCTGAGCCTCTACCAGTCTGAGCCTCTATCAGTCTTTGAGCATCCAATCCGAGTCCAGGAGGAAGACTGTGACTGTCCTTTGCCGCTGTCACCGTCTACGGCTGTCCAGTTCTGTTGCTGTGTTAAGGGGAGTCTGTCTTCTGTGAACTGGAGGCCTTAGCACTGGTCTGTCAGTAACATCCTGAGCCCGACGCTAGCTTCTGAACTAACTACAGGTTAGCAGAGCCGTCCTCCGCGAGCCAAGGCGTCGTACTGCCAGAGTTCGTCTGCTTGTTTACCTGACCGTCAGTGAAAACTTCTCAAAAGCAAGGTGCACTTCTACCGAGCTCGCCTGTGCGCACAGCATCAGTGCGTCTGTGGGCGCCTTAGGCTAACAGCTGACCGTAAGCTAACAGCAGTGCACACTCCCTTGAGAATGTAGCCTGCTCGTTCTTTCCCACAGCCGCGTGCATGGCACGTGCTGTCCGTCACTGGAGCCAGTTCCAGCTACAGCGCGCCTTCAGCAAAATTCTCATGCAGTGACAGATACTGTTTATTACCAGCACGCAGGCTCTGTCTGTCTGTCTGTCTGTCTGTCGGTCTCTCTCTCTCTCTCTCTCTCTCTCTCTGACCAGGGATAGTGCGGACAGAGGCATTGACCTGGTTCTCACTGAACGCGCAAAGCAGACAATACTTCGGTATGCATTCTTTCATCAGGTGATGGAAGGTGCGTTTCTGTCTTTCGCCACAAAATTCGTATTTTCTTTTTAAAATAGTCTTTCTTTGCGGTGGATTCCAAGCTCAGAGCATTAATTACAATGCACATATTGTAATGAATCCACTAAAAATGCCGAAAATAAACGCAAAATATTCTGTTAGGGCAGCTGTTGTTGTCTTCAATTTAACGTCTATCCACATAGTGATATTACACGGGGGGAGGGGAGGGGGGGGGGGAGGGGATCGGGAGGAGGAGGAGGGGAGGGGGCCGTATTGTGTGTGTATGTATTTATGTCTCTTGGCTAAGGAGGAAAAAAAAAGTCAGAAAAATGAGCATTAACAAAAATCACAATCAACTAGTCTATAACAAATGTCCTACAGGACTATGAAGTAAACATTTCGCAATATTAAACAAACTAGTAGCATTTTTGAAAACGCCTTCAATACAATTTTCAGAAATCACAGGTAAGATTGGTCTTAACCTCTTACATTCAAAAATGATGCATTTACTAGAAATTTGTTCACCACATAAACATCTAACATTTTTGCTGGATTTTGTGATGAACGCATTTTATCCTGTAAGATAGCGAACTAATCTGTCTGAGTTTGATTACGCCAGTATGATTCAAATATAATTTGTTATCCAAACCACGAGAATCAATATATATATTCTTGGAGAGTCTATCTTTTCTCTGGGTATAGCCTTTAACTCTACTCCATACTGCTTGTTCCAGCAAGTGATAACCCTCCTGAATGGATAAAGGAACATGAATTTCAGTGGATTCTGTGCCTTGCCTTGCGCCCTTTTTTGCTATTTTGTCAGCCCACTCATTTGAAGAAAATCCAAGATGTGAAGGAACCCAGCAGAAGGAAACGTTGGTCCCTTTTAAAGTTAAGATATGAATTAATTGACTGATTTCTAACATAATTTTGGTCTTTTTCTTGTAATCTGATGATCTTAAAGCATAGAGTACCGATTGAGAATCTACACAAAATAAGATTTGAAAAAACTGTAATGGAAAATCAACTGTGTAATTGAGAGCCATAAGAGTAGCAATAAGTTCAGCAGTAAAAATGGATCGATTTTTGCCAATGTAGTATGACTTTTCCTTTTTTAACGCTGGTATTACAAAAGCTGAACCTGCCCGGTGATCTTCTAGGAGTGAACCATCTGTATATATCTTTAAATGATTTGGATAAGTATTCTGTAAATGTAATTGGACTTCGGTTTTCGTAATGTTTGGATTTTCATTTTTCTTCATGTCAATATAATTAATATCAAACTGCGCTCTATTCATCTCCCAAGCAGGACAAGGGGAGGCCGCTTGATTTGTGTCAATATTACTTGGATTTACATCAGATCTTTTGAGTAGATCTGATACGTAAGTGGCAATTGGTTTCAATGATGATATCTGCTTAGCTCGTTTAGGAAAAGAATTTTCAGATGTAATTTTCAGTTCCTCAGATGCAAAGTTGTTACTTGTCGAACTTCTAAGAACGTATTTAGCGCATGCAAGACTTCGGTATTCGTCCAAAGGCAGTTCTCCAATTTCTTTATAGGTTCCAAGCGTTGATGCGTGAAAAGGCACACCAAGAGCAAACCCATAACCTTTGCAATCTATGCTTTGAAGTTTCTTAAGTAAATAATTAGGGGCGCTAAAAAATACCTCTTGTCCATAGGACAATTTTGATCTAATCAGCGACGTAAGAGATGTTTCAAAACTTTGCAATCTTGTCCCCAGGCTTGTTTACTTATAATCTTTAATAGATTTAAACATTTTCTTGCCTTAGTAACGATGTAGTTGTATGAGCGTTCCAGGACAACTTTGGTGTAAGATAGATACCTAGAAATTTCACGATATCTTTGTACTGAATGGTCGTATTTTCAATTTAAAAAAAACGGCAGCTCTGATGGATTGCTACCTTATTAAAGAGAATCATATGTGTTTTCTCTGTAGATAATGGCAGACCATTTTCGTCCATACAAGTAAATATATGATCGAGCTCTCTTTGATAGATCTTCTTGGTGTAGTTCAATTCCCTTTTTGATGTTTTTCTTTTCATTGTAACATTCATCCAGATGCACAGATCATCAACATATTGTACTAATACAACATGCTTTGATAAGAGCGAAGTCAAATCGTACATTAAAATGTTAAATAACATAGGGGCGATAACAGAACCTTGTGGCAATCCCATATGTAAAGATATAGAATCAGAGTATGCATTCCCTACTCGAACACGTATGTTTCTTTTATTCAAAAAGCATTTGATGTAGTGATATAAATGTCCCGAAATCCCGATTTGTTTCAATTTATAAAGGAGCTTGGCTTGCCAGACTTGGTCATAGGCTTTCTTGATATCACAAAAGGTCGCTAGAACATTTCTTCTTCTTGCAAATTGTTGTTTTACATTTGTTGTAAGTTTCACTAAATTGTCAATAGCAGACCTGCCATTTTGGAAGCCTGCTTGATTAACTGGAATAACTTTTTTTTGTTGTTTGTTTTGTTTTTTGACAATACTGCGTCAATCTTCTCAAAACTATTCTCTCTAATAGTTTACAGGTATGTGAGGTTAATGCTATTGGTCTGCAACTATACTTATCTGTTGGAGGTTTGCCTTGCTTTAAAACTGGTACAATGATAGACATAGACTGTTTCCATTGTTCTGGCATTACGCCCTCAAACCAACATTTTTGAAACAATTTCTGCAGTAATGAGACAAAATTTTCAGGCAGGTGTTTAAGCATATGATTGGAAACTTTATCTAGTCCCACGGAAGTTTTATTAGGAAGAGATAGAATTGCATCTTTCACTTCATCAAGAGTAATTGGAGCATTGATGAAATGACTATTATCATTAACTGGATCTATATAATCGTCTTTATTTTCTTCTTCTGTTCTGAAAGTTTGATCTTTAAAGGACAGACCTTCCAAACGCATAGATTCGGAAAACATATCGGCGAATGATTCTGCTTTTTCTGTAGGGCATGCAGCTGTGAGGATACAGTGATGCTGTTAGCACAGGAGGCCGACCTTTAGAGCGGAGCATGACACAAAGCAGACCGAGGTACGTCTTACCTCTACAGGGAGAAAGCGGAAATCCAGTCTTCGCCATGCTAGGATTCAGTCTAGGGTTAGGGTCAGGCTAGGGTTAGATCCATGTATTCTGGAAATCGTTACTTCTCTTAGCTCATTTTCCCAGCTGTACTGCACAACAGCGCACCGTCCATTCTGAAAGAGATCAGGAACAAGAAACACGTTGCTTTGTTTGCTTGTTTGTTTCTTTCTTTCTTCAGGTCAGTCTGGGACTTGGCACGTTTGTTTTCAACGTCAGGTTTAGCTCATACACTGGGAATAGAATCCCTAGTAACCACAAACATATAGAATACCTGGGCTGTAAAAATAACGTACTCCAGCGGCCGTGGCGAAGTGGTTAGTGTCGCGGACTCCCGACTGGGAGGTCGTGGGTTCGATTCACATCAGAGACATGTGAGATTTTTCTGCCCCGACCGGCTCCTACCCAGAGTTGAGTTTGCTACGGGCTCAACTGGGAAGACTGGGACCACGCAGTCGAGTTTCATCCACTTAATGGATGCGTCTCTGACAGTGTTGCTCAAATTTTCTGACCAACACTGCAGGTGCCTGTATCTCTCGGGCCTGGTTGACGCCGGCATATGTTATGAAAGTAAGCGTAGAGTGCAGCCCTGTCATGCAGTCTCTGACTGGAACGGAAATCCGTGGCATCATCTTCTTCATCCTCATTCTCATCGATCAGCATTCAAAAAAAAAAAAAAAAGTCTCAACTTCTGTGGCCTTTCTTGTCTTGCTGTCATGGTGACCTCAGTTTTTGATGTCCTCTCCACGTCCATGGCCTTGGTTTGATTCTGTTGGGGTCACCAGTATCGGCAAATTCATAGGGGCTGTCGTTGGACAGACGTGGTGGTGCCCTCCAGAGGGAGAGCTCACTCACGCCGGCTCCGCGACTCGGCAGTTACTGTCGTCAGTAGGGGGCTTAGTAGGTGGTGTCCTGCAGTATGTTGGATCAGACCAGGTACCGCTGAATACCACCAAAGTGGACTCGGCAGCAGTGCAGTGTCTCCTTCGGCGGGTTGCCTCTTGACGACATGACATTGGCTGCTCCCTGTGGATTGCCGGTGCCAGGGCTGCGGCGGGACCGGTCGGGTTGTGGCTGTGGACGGGGGCTCGGATTGAGTGAGCAGTGTGGGTGCAATGCCACTGAAGTGACACAAAAGATGGGACAGAAAACAAAACAAAACAAAACAAAAAAACTAATTAAGCAACCAACCAAACAAAAAACACATAAAAACCCAAAACAACCGTACATTGCACAAGTACCAACATGAACATTGATTCAGGTGTGTGTGTGTGTGTGTGTGTGTGTGTGTGTGTGTGTGTGTGTGTGTGTGAGGGGGGGGGGGATCTTGACTTCATCCCCCCTCCCCCGTCCTTCTGTCTCCATTCCCTCCCCAAAGGCATATACAGAAAGTCGACAGTGGACACCATTTGACTAAGCTCCTCCTCCTCCCTATCCCTCCCCCCCCACCCCCACCCCTCCACACACACACAATCTCCTCCTCTGTCCTCTTTCACTCCCCTATCCTCTCCGTCCCACCACACCAGTTCTTCGTTTTCATTGCAGTGTGTTTTTCACAGTGGAGAACAGTTTTACTGTGTATCTCCCCTTTCTCAACCAGTGCGGCTCTTCTCTGTCTGTCTGTGTCTGTCTGTCTCTCTGTGAATGAGTGTGTGTGTGTGTGTGTGTGTGTGTGTGTGTGTGTGTGTGTGTGTGTGTGTGTGTGTGTGTGTGTGTGCATGTGTGCGTGTGTGTGTGTTTCTACCCACTCTCAGTCTCCCATCGCGCCGCAGCGGCAGAGAGAGAGAGAGAGAGAGAGAGAGAGAGAGAGAGAGAGAGAGAGAGAGAGAGAGAGAGAGAGAGAGAGAATTCAAAACAGCCCCTTTTGTCAAAGTTAACGGTCATGTTGTTTCTTTGTCGTTTTTTTTTTTTGTTTGTTTGTTTTTTTCAAGTTGCGTTATACTGTCGGCTGCACACACACACACACACACACACACACACACACACACACACACACACACACACACACACACACAGATACAGACACAGACACACAACACACACAAAGATAGACTCAGACACACACACACACAACACACACAAGTATAGACACAGACACAGACGCACACAGATAGAGACTCGGACACACACAACACACACACATGCATGTACGCGCCCACACACACACACACACACACACACACACACACACACACACACACACACACACACACACACACCTCCCCCCTGTCTCCCAGTTAACAGACACACCACTAACCCTCCTTGATGGTCAGTCGGATCAGGAGAATGTCCAGACAAAGGGAAGGAACTCCCATTTCCCTGAAAATGTCAGTACTGGCCGTACTTCAAAATAATTGTGGTGAAATCCCAAATGAAAGCCCTGGGACAGAGGAATAGAATATGATGGGAGTTCACTGGATGGGTGGAATTTCTGCCCGCGGGAAAAATGCCGGTAGTGGGGGGAAAAGAAGGGACGGGCTAGGGATTAACTTTTCTAATCTTTTGATTACCAGTAAGAGTTGAGGAAGGGAGCTAACTCGTACGGAGATGTTTCGGGGTCAGGGAGATGTCGAGGGTTGGGGTTGTTCAGAGGATGTGAATAAATTTCGTAACCTTCACCGTGTTTTGTTGTTTATCTACTGATCCGTGTTTCGTGAATACCATGCCCGTTGAAGTAGTCACGTGGAAATCGTTCGTTTTGATTTCAGAATGAGACCAAAATTCTATCAAGAAAATGAAATTGTTCATTACTTGCTCGTCACAACAGAGAGACAAAACATATGTATAAATCCATTGTGAGTCGATTTTGTGAGTTTTTGATTCAGAAAATAATTAAAGTGTGCGTTCCTGTGTTCGTATTTAATCATGCTTGTAACTTATGTATGTATTCATGTCTGCGTACACTGATACAGTTCTCTCTCTCTCTCTCTCTCTCTCTCTCTCTCTCCCCTCTCTCTCTCTCTTGGAATTGACAGTACACGAATGAATGAACAAACACAAAAACAAACAAAATTATAGAATAAAACGGACCCATAAATAATAATGAAAAAGTAAATGAATGAACGATCGACAAGGAGACAACAACAAGAACAACAACAAATCGGATGCAGTAACCCATCATCGTGGTTAAATAATTTCGAAAGCAGAATTTCAAGTTTCCCATGATAATTTTTATTTGTTTGTTCTTTTGACATGAGCGATTGATCATAAACAAGTTGATAGAGAGAGGCGGTTGAGTGGCAGTGTAGTATAATGGAAGAAGGTTTCCAAAGATTTTTTTTTTCATTCTTCCCGATACTGGCGGTGGACAGTTTTGTGAGTTTGTTTCTGTATCGTCCATCCGTCTTTTCTCTAGTCCTTCATTCGTTCTTCTTTCTTTATTCTTCTCCTCCCGAACCCCCTCTCACTTTCCCCGCCTTCCCCCTTCTCTTTCCTTAGTCTCTCTCAGTCTCTTCTCTCTACCTCCTTCTCTCGTCCAACCTCTCACAGTCACTCTTCTTCCTTCTCTCTCTCCCGCTCTGTGTGTGTGTGTGTGTGTGTGTGTGTGTGTGTGTGTGTGTGTGTGTGTGTGTGTGTGTGTGTGTGTGTGTGTTGGTGGTGAAGAACCGAGACAGAACAGAGGAAAAAGAGTCTGCAGACAACGTCAGTATCTTCACACTAAGCACCAGTGTGAACATGGTTTTTGTTTGTCTCCTTTTTATCCTCCTCCTCCTCCTCCTCTCTCTCTCTCTCTCTCACACACACACACACACACACACACACATATACACACACACACGCACGCACGCACACACACACACACACACACACACACACACACACACACACACACACACACACACATGTACACACTCGGAGAGAGAGAGAGAGAGAGAGAGAGAGAGAGAGAGAGGAGAGAGAGGGGAGAGAGAGGAGAGAGAGACGGGGCGGGGAGAGAGAGAGAGAGAGAGAGAGAGAGAGAGAGAGAGAGAGAGAGAGAGGCGGGGGGTGTCTAGTGTCTGGAGGCAGACACACACACAACACGAGATGTGGCGTTTAGTGACTGTGATAAAAGTGTGACACGGTGTAGGTGTGAAACTTATACCCCATCTAATTTCACCCTCACATGTCGTAAGACCGGGTTTTAACTTTGTCCCGATCATTTTTTGAAACCAAAAGGATATAAAACTGAAATAACGTTAAAACTATGACTGTAGAACGATAGTTAAAACTGTAGTCTGTTTAAATGAATAATTGACCACCACTGGCTTTTGTTTGTTTGTTTGCCTTATTCCATTACTTATTTTAAAACAACAGCAACAACTTGACTTAGCTTACATGATTTAAACTAAGATCTATCGACATAGTTGTAAAAATGACAGCATGAATATTTGGACAGAAAGAGAGAGAGAGAGAGAGAGAGAGAGAGAGAGAGAGAGAGAGAGAGAGAGAGAACTTCAATTGTAAGACCACCGGCCTGTATACAAGGATAAACGTTAGACTATGGAAATATTAAATAGATAATAAATCGAAACATAATAATTCAGTTCATCGATAGAAAAAAAAGGCAAAAATGTTTAACATTGCCGGGAAATCTTCCTCTGTGACATGTTTGAAATCACAAATGGTTTCAAAGATTACTTGTATGACAATTTCACTTTTAAAAAAACACATTTCAAGATTTCTTAGCTGCAAGGCATTTTCTGATCATAGAATGTCAACAAAGCATTCTTCGTTCATATTTTTGCAATATTTTGACAAATATTTTTCCCGCAAGCAATTATACATTTTGTATTCAAACTGAAAATGAACTTCGTTTTCAATTCTTTCATGAAATGGACATTTTTTAAACTGATTAATTGATTGAGAGAGAGAGAGAGAGAGAGAGAGAGAGAGAGAGAGAGAGAGAGAGAGAGAGAGAGAGAGAGAGAGAGAATTTATTTTTCCAGGGTAATGAAACGAAAAAAGAAAATTACACATGCTTTTTTCCTCCCCGCTCAGAGGGATATATATATATATATATATATATATATATACAATATATATATATATATATATATACATATATATATACCCTCTCCCTCCCTCGAACTGATTGGAATATGTCAAGAACAACACTTCTGCCTTTGCCACATACGGCGTGCAACTTCACCCTCATCCTCCCAATCATACTGATTCTCTGAGCACAGGAGAGTGCAACAGTACAAGAGAGCTAAACAAAGTGATGTGGTACAGATGGATCATCTTACCACCCTAACCTTGACACTATGCTAATGGCTGACTAATTCTCTCTCTCTCCTCTCTCTCTCTCTCTTCTCTCTCTCTCTCTCTCTCTCTCTCTCTCTCTCTCTCTCTCTCTCTCTCCTCTCTCTCTCTCTCTCTCTCAAACAGCACATTTTTTTTAAACTTTCGAGCATCGAACGGCTTGGCTTGAAAAAAAAAAAGTACACAAAGGCAAAAAAGGGTGTGTGTGTGTGTGTGTGTGTGTGTGTGTGTGTGTGTGTGTGTGTGTGTGTGTGTGTGTGTGCGTGCGTGCGTGCGTGTGTGTGTGTGTGTGTGTGTGTGTGTGTGTGTGTGTGTGTGTGTGTGTGTGTGTGTGTGTGTGTGATGTCAGAACAGGTTGTACTTGAGTGTCAAATATCTTAAAGAAAATCTTAGGAGAATTTTCTCCTGTAGACCAGAGGAATCTAAAGATACTGAAAACACATTTTTTTGCTTTACGAGCCAAATCTTTCAATGAGTAAGAAAATGTCAACCCCGTGGAGAAAAATATTCCCAAATATTTATATTGATTTACCACTTCCATTTTTACATTTCCATAGAACCATTTTTCTCTTGCAGCAAGGTAACCCCCTTTCCTAAATACTACTATTTTTGATTTTTCATTATTAACTGTAAGACCTAGTATGTCTGCCGTACTTCTTAAAATGTTCAATTGGTGCTGGAGCCCGATTACAGTGGTAGAAAGGAGGAAGGACAACATCATCAGCAAATAACAAAACCAGAATCTGCATCAAATCAGGTGACAATCTTACCCCATGTCTACCATTTTGTGTTATATCATTTGCAAGCTCATTGATAAAAAAAAAAAGCACATAAAATAGGACTACAGTTATTGCCTTGTTTCAATCCTCTAGGACACATGAATGTTTCTGTCAGACCACCGTTAGTTCTGACCCTAGCTTTAACTCTTTCATACATACTTTGAATAGCTTTGAACATTTTCCCTTTGATACCATTTTTGCGGAGTATAAGCCAAAGATGATTTCTGTCTATTCCTCTTCTTCCTCGTTCGCCATCCCGAACGTCTGTCTATGAGATCAAAGGCTTTCCTAAAATCAATGAAAGCTGCCTATAATTTTGTTTTGTTAGTTGAAAGTTGCTTCTGAACTAATGCAAGTAGAGTAAATATGTGATCTGACTGTACTGTAATTCTTTCTAAACCCTGCCTGCGTTTCACTTAACAAATTATTGTCCTCTGCCCAATTTGTCAATCTCTTATTAAGTATGAATGTGTGCATTTTGCTGCTGATATTCAACAGCGAAATACCCCTGTAGCTGTCAGAGGAATTAATGTCTCCTTTTTTATGTAATGGCTGTATAATTGATTCCGACCAATTTTTGGGAAATATACCTGAATCCAAAAGTTTGTTGAAGAGCTTAGTCAAGAACAAAATGACCCGAGGAGAAGAGGTTTTTTTATATATATATATAAAACTCACTGCTGAAGCCATCTGGTCCTGCTGCTTTTCCATTCTTTAGTGCTTTCATGGCATTATATACTTCTAGTTCTGATATTTCTAAATCTAAAGTGGAACAATCTGTTTCACAAACAGTTAGAGATTGAGTATTGGAAACTTCATTAGAAAATGAACTATTACTATTTAGTGTATCATTCTGTATAGATGCGTCATTAAATACTTTTTCAAAGTGGTCATACCATTCTTCACTTGAAATAGTACAGGTTGTTAATCTATTGTTAATACGTCTTTTTATGGTACCCCAAAATGTTTTAGGATCAGTACTATTGCATTCAAGCGTTACAAGAACATTTTGTTTATCTTCTATCTGTTTATTTTTTATAAATAATTTGTAATCCTTTCTCATAGTGGCGTATTCGCCCCTAAGTACGTCTGCATCGTATGAATCCACACATTTATTCAAATTTCTCAGGACTGACGAGTGCTGTTCGTTTATCCATGCATTCCTTATCGAACCAAGTACAATTACTTGTTTTCCCCAATACTATCTTTTTCTTCATACACTGCCCAGCATCAGCAATACCTGTTAAAAATTTTTCTACAGCTGCATTCATATCAATGTTAATCAATTCAGCTGCTTGTGTGAAAATTAATGAAATTTCTTTTGGTAACAATGCTTGCCTATATTTATTCTCAAGCTCTTGATTCCAAACATGCTTTTCAATAATAGTTTTATTCTAATTTTTCACAGGTTTTTACCGGCTGCTTTTGAACATTAAGGGTTAGTTTCACGGGCATATGTTTGGATTCAGTTCTTGAGATAACTTGTAGTAAACATGAAGCATATTCAAAGACAGACCGAGAAAAAAGGAAATAATCGATCACACTTGATCCATTGTGAGCAATGTATGTATATGCCCCATAACGGTCTCCTGGTAACAGGCCATTCAATATAACAAAAGAGAATTGTTCGCATAACAAAAGTAGACAACGACCGAAGTCGTTTGTTAAGAGTCCTTCGATTTCCGTTGGTACTCCTTTTCAGGCAGTAAATTTTCGTCATCCTTATCATCATCATCAATATCATATGGCAAAGAAAGCTCTTTTGCGTTTGCATCAGCAGTCCTAGCATTGAAATCACCCATAAGCATAAAGGGACATTCCCCGATCAATTCATAAACATCAAGTATACACTGCTCTAGTAAGTCAATTCCAATCTCGATTTCTGTGTCAACGTAATAGACGCTATGGGCAGGAGGAACATACATACTTATCAATACACATTCGTTTCGTAACTTTGGCAAAAGTTTTGAAATCTTGAGCACGATGCAGCTGTCGTATTCAACTTGAATTTGTTGTACTAAACTAGAATACATTTTCTTTACTAACATGATAGCACCGCCAAAGAGGCGAGCTGTGGTGCTGTCTGATACACTCACGCCTGGGGAGACAAACACATCAAAAGCAGGAAATAAATGAGATGGAAAGCTTGATGAAAATGTTTCTGTAAGAAAAACAATATTATAATTTGACAAGAATTGTCTAATGTCAGGCTGATAGATGGTATTTAGTCCTTCTATGTTATATGTTAAAAAAAGGACACACTGTGACCATGATGTTCGGTTGTTTGGGTTGGCCATCAGAGGCAGGGTTGATGACATGGGCAGGGTCGTATCCCTAGGTTGTTGGAGGCTGAAATCCCGATTCCGTTCGGGCGGAGTTAGTTTTGGCATGTGGAAATAACTCTGTGACGTGTTGTTGCCTTCCTTGCTGTTGTGTTGCCTGAGCTTGTTTTGCCCTAGTTTTGCTTCTGGTCAACCTACTTTTTGCTGTTGGGGTTTCAGTCTCTAGAGAGAAGCTTTGCTGGGCTTGCTCCTGCACGTCTTGCTGGTCTCTGCCTGTGTTGTTTTTGTCCCCTAACTCTGTTCTGGAACCAGAAGACTGGCTCTCCATAGCATCTACAGCAGTCCACGGGTCAGCAAGCTGTTTGACAGAGGTCTGGCTGCTATCGTTCTGGACGTCTGTCCAAGGATCAGCAAGCTGTTTAGCGTAAGTTTGGCTGCTATCTTTCTGGGGTTCCTCTTCTGTTGGCTTGTCTGGCGTTGGTGAAATCTGAAATTTGTGTTGTGCCATTGGTGTACTTTGAAGGTATATTAGACCAGTGGGGATTTTGCTTACAGCATCTTGCGCTGAGGGGTCCTTTGGTACGCTTGCTACTCTTATATCACTGGTTGTCTGGGATGAATTGCTGGGTAGATTTCACCTGGCAGTTCTTCAGTCGGTACTACCCAGGTAGACAGCCCATTGTGTAAACGAGCGTGGATTGTAAAGCGCTTAGAGCTTGGTCTCTTGCCGAGGATAGGCGCTATATAAGTATTCATAATGATAATGATGATGATGATGATAATGTATCCTGGATTGCCCAAGGTTCAAGGGAAGATGATACATGTAAAGATAGAACTGGAGTTCGGTGGTTTATGCTGGTCTTTGAAGGTAATGCAAGTGGGATTTAGGGTAAATCTGGTGTCTACTGAAAATAAACCTGAATACAGGGGGGTAAATCTGGTGTCTACTGAAAATAAACCTGAATACAGGGGGGTAAATCTGGTGTCTACTGAAAATAAACCTGAATACAGGGGGGTAAATCTGGTGTCTACTGAAAATAAACCTGAATACAGGGGGGTAAATCTGGTGTCTACTGAAAATAAACCTGAATACAGGGGGGTAAATC
>CM065736.1:20479263-20494263 GCA_033310375.1 Conus canariensis | reverse complement strand
CCCCCCCCCCCCCATCCCCATCCCACCCCCCATCCCACCCCCACCTTCCCACCTCACCCCACCTTGCCCAAAGAGTGCGTGCTGGCTATTCTGTCACACGGCAGGGAGTTCCAGAACCTCAGCAAGAGCTCAGACGTCACGGGATACACGGCGGCCACCGTGTCATTCTTCCCCTCGCACACCCTCGCGGTGGGTTTCCACAGCTTCATCTCCTTGATGTCCACCACGGTGAAGTCCAGCAGCTCCTGACACAGGCCCAGGAAGACGTCCTCCAGGTGGAAGAAGGGTACGTCCTGACAGGCGGTGCTCAGTCTCTGGGCCATCCCCATAGACCCCGCGTACGTGGGTCCGTGAGCGTAGGTGGGATACAACTGGTCCGGGTACGACTTGCACGAGGCGTACCTGCCACATTTTATTTGTTTATTTATTTGGGAAGACGGTAAGTTGAAGCCACACAACGCTCATCAATAAGCTGCAATGTTTCGGTTTATTGTTAAAACCTTTTTCAACGTGTGGTTAATTCTTTTAGACCCCCCATCCCACCCCACCCCACCTCAAAAAAAAAAAAAAAAGATTCTCAAGGCCGACAACTCGTCAAAAACTAACGTAAACAAAATTTAGACCCGAGAACCAAAAGACAGTTCCTTGGACATCGAACATGCAATTACTGGAAGAAAGAAAAATAACGAGACCAAGACGTGGACCACACAATTACTAAGAAGGTTGTCTGTACTTAGGTATTCCAGGACATAAGCCATGCAGTTACTAAGAAGGTTGTCTATACTTCGGTATTCCAGGACATAGGCCATGCAGTTACTAACGAGGTTGCCTGTACTCATGTTTGTCAGGGCGTAGACCGTGTAATCACTGAGATTGTTAATTCTGTCTTTGTATATTAGATCATAGACCATACAACCGTACAATACACTGCGGGGGTGTTCAGTAGACGGTACGTGTTCTGGTCCAGCATACACGGGACATCAGTTATTAAGCCACCCCTACCGACGACAAAAACTGCTTAGTCGCAAAGCCAGCATGAGCGAGCGCTACCCTGTGGAGGGTGTTACTAAGGCCTTCCAACGGCAGGCCCCATGATCTCATGGGGGCCGGAATAGCTCAGTGGTAGAGCGCCGGACTCGTAATCTTGGTGATCCTGGAGTTGCTGGTTCGAATCTCCGCCGGACCGTTTCGGTACAAGGGGATTTTTCCCTTGGAGTTAACATTGGTTCTGACTCCATTTCCCATACAGTCCGAATGAGACTATAAACCGAGGTTCCGTGTGTGAACGCACGCATAACATCTTGCACACACGTAAAATCCCATCACCAACTTTCGGAAGAGAAGGCCAGTTTGGCCGTTGGTATGGATGACAACGTTACACATAGCATGCACCCTGCGTGAGAAATGGAAAGAATGAAGGGAGTAAGGAAATTGAGTGAACGATATTGAATGATATGGACTGGATGACACGGGAAACGACTGAATGAAGCACCAGCTGGCAGCTCTTCAGTCGGCAATACCCAGGTAGGCAGCCCGTTGTGTAAATGAGTGTGGATTGTAAAGCGCTTAGAGCTTGGTCTCCAGTCGAGGATAGCCGCTATGCAGGAATTCATCATAATAATAATAAACTCGCCGATACTGGTGACCTCAACACAACGTCACCATGGGCAAAGGCGCGGAGAGGAAATTAAAACAGTGAGATCACCTTGAGAGTAGGGCATGAAGGTCACAGAACTTAGGACGGTTTTTTTTTTTTCTCATGCCGATCGATGAGGATGAGGATGATGATAATGCCTTAAAAGTTCCATTTGGTTTGAGAGTACATAACACGGTAGCAATCTTCGCTTACTTTCGTAATAAATCCCGGCGTCCATCAGACCCGAGGGATGCAGATACCTGCAGTGTTGGTGAGGCAATTCGAGCAACACTCTCGGAATTCCCATACATCCATTCAGTGAATGAAACTCTACTGTGTGGCTCCAGTCTTCCCAGTTGAGACCAAAGCCTGTCGGAGCAACAACAACAACAAAAAAATCCCAAAGTGAATGGTTCTCATGACAATTGAACGCAAGACCTCCCATTCCCCAATCCGCGACGCCGACCGCTGTGCCGCAGCGGCTGGTGTTATAGAGCCACTTTACCTGTCACTGGGGTACACAGTGTTCGGGCAACAAGCCGTTTGCACGAGGCTTATCTGCAACCTGAGTCGCGTATACCCCCGATCAGTACTTTGCCTTGTTTGGGGATAAACAGGCAGTAAGACGATGATTAACTTTAAAGTCCAATGTTGACAACAGAGGAGTGGGTTTAAGTTTGGGTTGGGCTTGAGCGCGCATGCCAGAGAGAGAGAGAGAGAGAGAGAGAGAGAGAGAGAGAGAGAGAGAGAGAGAGAGAAGAGAGACGTGAGCGCGTACGTGCGTATGTTTTGAGAGAGAGTGCGAGCGTGTGTGTGTGTGTGTGTGTGTGTGTGTGTGTGTGTGTGTGTGTGTGTGGAAGGAAGGGGGGGGGGGATAAAAATGATAATAATAGCAAGGAAAATTTGTCAAGTACATGCATACCAAATGATGTCTCTCTCTCTCTCACACACACACACACACACACACACACACACACACACACACACACACACACACACAACGCGCGCGCGCGCATACTCATCTTAATTCAATTCATGTTGATTATGCCCAGCCAACCACGAGAGGACATATTAAGATTGACATTTGATCAAATTCAATTCCTTACAGTCATTCTATATTAAAAAGAAAGAAAGAAAACCTCGTCAAATCAGATTTGTGGGGAAAATGCAAAAATGGCAGTGGAATCTTTCTTCAGAACCTTTCAATCAGATTGAAAAAAAAAATGCTTATCTCTTATATGAACTTTAAAATCACATCAGATGGAACATCTTTGGGCAGCGTTTTCAGGGAATTTGCTGTAGAGTGTTTACGCCTGACAACAGGTAAGTCCCAGCACTGTACAAGAACATGTTTTATTGTGAGTGGTATATCACCTAGAACACACCACGGAACTTCTTCAGATGGTACAAGTGGGTGTAAAAAAATGGCCTGCGTGTAACTGTCACAAAACTGAAAGGAAATCTGAAATGAGACAGAGAACAGTAAACAGTAAATAACAAACAAGTAGAGTAACTCTTGCTCCCAAGATGAAATAAATGCATGCAGTCCCAAAATCCAAATGAATGCTGCTTACAACACCGAATCGCCTAGCAGACATGACAGCACAGAGCACACAGAACAAACAAGGAAACATCCTTGTGACAAATCTTTGCAGCCACCAGCGGCAGAATCTTTTTGAGGTGTGGACGAATGTGAAAAAGTGCTATCTGTCTGCGTGTTGAAGTCCTCCCGTCAGAGGTCTTCGACACAAGCCTTAGCTCCAGGTTTCAGATCGGTTTTATGGACAGAGACTCTGCACAATTCTCAACTATGTCATTGCCTCGAATGCCGACATGACCAGGAACCCAAAGCAAGAACTAAGTTGTAACCATCAGATTTCAGACAGGTATGCAGGTTTTGTTTTTGGTTTTTGGGTTTTGTTTTCCAAAAATTAAGGATTTTTTGGGTAATTGAAGTTATCGCCGGCAATGGCTTCCAAAGCAGAAACGGAATCAGGGGGGTGCTTTGATTTAAAGACCACTTAAAGCGCTAGGACCAAGTCCGTGAACTCAGCAGTATGGACGGAGATTTCTGAGGGAATGAGCTTAGAGCATTTATGAGAGAGAGAGAGAGAGAGAGAGAGAGAGAGAAGAGGAGAGAGAGAGAGAGAGAAGAGAGAGAGAGAGAGAAGAGAGAAGAGTTGAAAAATAAGCAGCAGGAGCAACTCCCTTCTGCGATTTGGAATTATCAGTAAATATTCTTTGAAAGGAAATTTAGAACAAAGTTTTAAAAATGCATTAATAGATAAGCCCAAAGAAATGAATTTAATTCTCCCCTTTGGAACTATCAGTAAATATTCTTTGAAAGGAAATTTAGAACAAAGTTTTAAAAATGCATTAATAGATAAGCCCAAAGAAATGAATTTAATTCTCCCCTTTGGAACTATCAGTAAATATTCTTTGAAAGGAAATTTAGAACAAAGTTTTAAAAATGCATTAATAGATAAGCCCAAAGAAATGAATTTAATTCTCCCCTTTGGAACTATCAGTAAATATTCTTTGAAAGGACATCAAGAACAAAGTTTGCAAAATGAATTAATAAAATAAGCCCAAATAATTAAATCCCTGGTACTCCAGACAGCTCGTGGAGTCATCGCCATAAGACACCAGATAAAGCACATGTCCGGAGCGTGGAAAGTCCATGGTGGATCGTCTGGAAATGTGATTTTTTTTTTCAAGGAGGACTAACCGGTTAACTGTAGAATGGTACTCGCAGAAACCTCTTCACTTCGTGGCCAGAGACCGTTATCTCAAGTTTTCACGTAAGTCGCCAACTGGACATCTTTTCCATTTATTTACAGACAGCTGCTCAGATATTGACGG
The DNA here is from genome assembly GCA_033310375.1 of Conus canariensis. NCBI lineage: Eukaryota > Metazoa > Mollusca > Gastropoda > Neogastropoda > Conidae > Conus > Conus canariensis. The sequence goes on along the minus strand of CM065736.1, from coordinate 20,489,765 downwards.
ATATTCAGCATGATGGGTAAAGTCCAATCAGGTTTCTTGGAACTGGAATAATAAGGATTTTCCATTAAAAGAAAAAGAAAAAAAAAAAAAAAAGGGGGGGGGGGGGGGGCAGAAAAGTACCGTGTGGTCCAGTTTCGATCGTAGCCTTAAAAAGGAAGGAAGAGGCAGCTTTCTGAGAGATGTTGCTTTCTGAGAGATGTTTCAGAAGCTGGTTGTAGATGTCATCAAAGCCAGGAGCAGAATCACAACACGTTTGACGTGCCGGTTTCAACTTATCAAGCGAAAAGGGCAGACCATAGTCTTTACTATTGTAGTCCGTTGACGCATACGAGCCAATGCGAACCTCCTGTCTCGGACAGGTCCGAGCCAAAGAGATGCGTTGAGAACCCCTGATCTCTAAATCATCATGATCTTATTCCCTAACTCAGAGATCGCGCCACGCAACTGATGCAGCAGTTTGAAAGAAGGCCTCATAAATGAAACATGGGGGGGAGGGGGGGGGGGATCTGTCGGAAAACAAAAAGTAGAGAAGAACTGGTAAAGAAAGGCAGAAGACAGAACAAAAAGGCGGGTCAATCTTCATCTGGACCCTCACCTCAGCCTGTGTAACACGGAGAAACTTACACGGGGCAGTAACCCCTACTATATCGTGCCTAGACCAGTCAGCGATTCAGATTTACAGGACTGGAAGCATTTCGGAACCCTATCGTTCCATCAGAGTGTTAAAGTCCTGTCAGCATAGCCTGAGGGACTAGTTGTTCACGCAAACCATCCGCCCAAAAGGTCACACACCCTCAAAGGGGGGCACTTACAAACACAGACCTAGAGACACAGACACAGGCACAGATGCAGACAGACACGCTCTCTCTGTCTCTCTCTCTCTCTCTTTTTAACACACACGCGCGCGCGCATGCGCGCGTGCTCACGCACAAACACGCACGCACGCGCGCACACACACGTACACACACACAAAGACCACACACACACACACACGCGCGCGCGCGCGCGCACACACAAAGACCACACACACGCACGCACGCACGCACGCACACACACACACACACACACACACACACACACACACACACACACACACAACACACAAAGACCACACACACACAAACACACACACACACACACACACACACACAGAGTACCATTTAGAGCGTGGTTTCCTAATGATGACCCCGTTGTCCCTGCGGTCCCCGCCCAGTCCTGACTGTAGAGCAGTGGCGTGCTTGGTCATCACCGGCAGCACGGCCTGCGTGTTCACCCACACGTCGTCATCCACCTTCTGGAAAAACCTGGAAACATACAGCACATCTGGCTGTGTACAGTGACTTTCTGGAAAAAAAAACAACTCAACACACAGTACAGCTGGATATGTACGATGACTTTCTGAAAAAACCTGGAAACATACAGCACAGCTGGCTATGTACGATGACTTTCTGGGAAAAAAAAACTGCCAGCGTACAGCACAACTGGCTATGCACAATGACTTTCTGGAAAAACATGTGAACTTACAGCACAGCTGGCTGTGTACAATGACTTTCTGAAAATAAAACAAGTCAACAAACGGCACAGCTGGCTATGTACAATGACTTTCTGGAAAAAACATGTAAACTTACAGCACAGCTGGCTATGTACAATGACTTTCTGAAAAAAAACATGTGAACTTACAGCACAGCTGGCTATGTACAATGACTTTCTGGAAAAAAAAACATGTGAACATACAGCACAGCTGGCTGTGTACAATGACTTTCTGGAAAAAAAAAAAACAAGTCAACAAACGGCACAGCTCGCTATGCACAATGACTTTCTGGAAAAACCTGTAAACATACAGCACAGTTGGCTATGTACAATGACTTTCTGGAGAAAAAAAAACCTGTAAACGTAAACGTACAGCACAGCTGGATATGTACAATGACTTTCTGGAAAAAAAAACTGTAAACGTACAGCACAGCTGGCTATGTACAATGACTTTCTGGAAAATCCTGTAAACATACAGCATAGCTGGCTATGTACAATGACTTTCTGGGGGGAAAACACTGTAAACATACAGCACAGCTGGCTATGTACAATGACTTTCTGGGGGAAAAACACTGTAAACATACAGCACAGCTGGCTATGTACAATGACTTTCTGGGGGGAAAACACTGTAAACATACAGCACAGTTGGCTATGTACAATGACTTTCTGGGGAAAAAAAACAACCTGTCAACATACAGCACAGCTGGCTATGTACAATGACTTTCTGAAAAAAAAACTGTCAACATACAGCACAGCTGGCTATGTGCAATGACTTTCTGAAAATAAAAACCCTGTCAACACCCACCACAGCTGGCTATGTTCAATGACTTTCTGAAAAAAAAACCCTGTCAACATACAGCACAACTTGCTATGTACAATGACTTTCTGAAAAAAACCTGTCAACATACAGCACAGCTGGCTATGTACAATGACTTTCTGAAAAAAAAAACTGTCAACATACAGCACAGCTGGCTATGTACAATGACTTTCTGGAAAAAAAAAACATGTGAACATACAGCACAGCTGGCTGTGTACAATGACTGTCTGGAAAAAAAAAAAAACAAGTCAACAAACGGCACAGCTCGCTATGCACAATGACTTTCTGGAAAAACCTGTAAACATACAGCACAGCTGGCTATGTACAATGACTTTCTGGGGGGAAAACACTGTAAACATACAGCACAGCTGGCTATGTACAATGACTTTCTGGGGGGAAACACTGTAAACATACAGCACAGCTGGCTATGTACAATGACTTTCTGGAAAAAAAAACAACCTGTCAACATACAGCACAGCTGGCTATGAACAATGACTTTCTGAAAAAAAAAACTGTCAACATACAGCACAGCTGGCTATGTGCAATGACTTTCTGAAAAAAAACCCTGTCAACACCCAGCACAGCTGGCTATGTACAATGACTTTCTGGGAAAAAAAACCTGTCAACATACAGCACAACTTGCTATGTACAATGACTTTCTGAAAAAAAAAACTGTCAACATACAGCACAACTGGCTATGTACAACTGGCTATGTACAATGACTTCCTGAGAAAAAAAAAAACTGTCAACACACAGCACAGCTGGCTATGTACAATGACTTTCTGGAAAATCCTGTCAACGTACAGCACAGCTGGCTGTGTACAATGACTTTCTGGAAAAAACCTGGAAACGTACAGCACAGCTGGCTATTCCGTGTATGCTGTCATTATTCTGGAACTTTCTATTTCAGAAACAACCGGGAGGATACTCAGGAGAACGCACACATCTGCCAATGTCCAACAGATCTTCAACAATCATTTCCCCGCCAGAAGTAACAATAAGTATATAGACTGAAACCGTTACTTTCCGTATATTTCTTTCAAAAACATACGAAAAAAAGAGGTGAGCGCTTATATGGCTAGAACTTTTTAATATTCAATGGAAATACATTACTTCTTATATAGTTATTTATTCTCAGACTAGTTTCACAATGCGCATATGCAGTTAACCAACCGCCGTAGTGAAGGGTTAGCGTCGTGGATTCGATTCCCATCAGAGCCATGTCTTTGACTGATTTCCTGTCTCGACCGGCTCCTGTCTAGAGATGAGTTTGCTATAGCTCAAGCGGGAAAACTGGAACCACCCAGTCGAATTTCACCCACTTAATGGCTGCGTCTATGAGAATAGTGCTCAATTTTTTTCTGACCAACACTGCAGGTATCTGCATCTTACAGGCCTGGTTGACGCTGGGACATTTTATGAGAGTATGCATAGAGTACAGCCCCGTCGTGAAGTCTCAGACTTTAACAGAAATTTGTGGCATCATCTTCATCATTTCCGTCCTCATTGATCAGCATTTAAAAAAAAGAAAAAAGCCTCAAATCCTGTGGCCTTTCATGCCTTGCTCTCATACTGACCTCAGTATCATCGGCCTGTCCACGTCTACGCCCTTGGTTTAGTTCTGTCCAGGTGGTCTATCGGCAAATTCATGGGGACTGTCGTTGGACGGACCTCTCCGCAGGGAGAGCTTACTCACGTTGGCTACGCGACTCAGCAAATATTGTTTGTCTGTGGGAGGCTTAGTAGGTGGCGTCCTGCGTGTATTGGATACAAGAGGCACCACTGAACACCATCGAAGTGACTCGGCAGTAGCGCAGCGTCTCCTCTGGTGGGTTGCCTCATGACGATTTGACATTGAATGTTCCTCGTCTTCTTGTGCCGGTGCCGGAGCTGTGGCGGGAAGCCAGAATGAGCTGTGTGGCTGCGATGCTGTGTAAGTGGCAGGGAAAATGAAACGGAAAAGAAGGAAGAGAGAAAAAGAGAAGAAAAGAAAAGAAAGGAAGGAAACAAAGTTCATATGCGATAGAAAATGTGTAATGTGTAAAACAGTTCTTTCACAATGCCCCATGAGCAGTGGAAGTTGTGAAATCTGTACAACAAAGTGCTTTTATACTATTACTGTGCGGTAAAAAAAAAAAAACTGTCATGTGTAGAACAGTAATTTTCAACATGTTCATTCACAGTGAAAAATGGGTCCTGTGTAAAACAGTAATTTCACAATGTTCACAAACAACGGAAAGTGTCATGAGCAAAACAGTAATTTCACAGTGTTCATGCGCAATGACCAAATACTCCACTGGCCTGAGACAATCAGCAACAAAGAGCCGTGGGAAAGAAACAACCAACTGCCAGGAGAGCAAGACATCCGCAAAAGAAGATGGCGGTGGATAGGACACACGCTCCGAAAGCCCCCGGACAACACCACCAGAAAAGCTCTGACCTGCAAAAGAAAGCGAGGAAGACCAAGAAACACCTGGAGGCGGGATCTGGAGGCGGACACCAGGCAGATGGGTCACAGCTGGGGAGAAATAGAAAAGGTTGCCCAGGACCGTGGTCGTTGGCGGGCAGTTGTTGATGGCCTATGCTCTGGCAAGAGCAATGGGCCTAAGTAAATAAGTACTGCGCAATGACATAATAATGTATCATGTGTAAAAACAAAAATGTTACCATATTCATGCAAAATAGAAAGTGTGTCATTTGCAAAACAGTAGTCGTCCTATGTTCGTTAACAGTAGAAATTGTGTAATGTGTAAAAAAAAAATTTAAGGAATTTTACATGCGCTTGAACAAACGTAAATATGTCATGTGTAAAGCAGTAATTGCACGATATTCATGTGCGAAGAAAATGTGGAAAATTACGTGTCGTGTGTCAAACAGTAATTTTACAATGTTCTGTTTCAATATGGAAAATGTTTCAAGTGTAACACAGTAACTTTACACTGTTTATGTACAGTAGGCAAATGTGTAACGCGTAAATAGTGATTTTACCATGTCCTCGTGCAAAAGATGTATGATGTGTAAAACTGTAATTTTGCAATGTTCATGGCAATGTTCATGGCCAGCGGAAAACGTGTCAGGTGTAAAACAGTTATTGTATAATATGCATTAACAAAGGAAACTGTGAGAAGTACAAAACCATTATTTTACAAGGTTCATGTGCCGTGGAAAATACGTTCTGAGTAAAACTAAATGTCTCTCTGTCTCTGTCTCTGTCTCTTCTCTCTCTCTCTCTCTCTCTCTCTCTCTCTCTCTCTCTCTCTTTCGTGTCATGCTATGCTAAGTCTGTATTAACATCGAGTCTCTCTCCCTCCATCTCTTTAACACTTCTCACACACACACACACACACACACACACACACACACACACACACACACACACACACACCACCTCCTTTTCCTCTCTCTCTCTCTCTCTCTCTCTCTCTCTCTGTGTCTCCCTCCCTGTCTCTTCTCTTACTATATGCGGGCCCTACAACTAGTCATTAGTCCCTCAGCAAGTCGTTCAAGTCCATTGGACGCAGCGGTTCCTACCCCCCCCCCCCCCCCCCCCCCCCCCCCCCCACACACACCAGAGCATGCTGGAACCCACCTGGCGTGACGACAATGGCGTGACAACCAGCGCAGCGTGGTCATTGTCTTGAGGGTCAGGTTCAGGTAAGAGTCCATGAAGGCCGTCACCACCACGTCACGATGAGCCCGGGCCTCCTCCCTCACCGCCACCATCCCCGCGTGCTCCTCGCTGACCCCTAACATGAAGGCGTGCCGGAAGTTGGACGTGTTGTTCCGGGTCACGGAAGCCCACGTTCTTCGGATGAGATCCCTTTTCTCCACGTCACCCAGCTTGGTGTACACCACGAAAACGACGTCAACGCTCTGGTTGGTGGATGCGGCGCAGATCTGCGGCTGGTTGATGAGCACGGGGAGGTGAGCTATCGGGAAACACCCACTGCAGTTGCGGAAGATGTCGCGGTGGCTGATGAAATGGTGACAATGTTCACTGGGGTCTCGGGTGAGGAACAGCACCAGACTGACGGCGAAGAGGGCGATCCCCGAGAGGATCCACACACGTAAACGGCGTCGCATACTGGATCAGAGAGTGGTAAATTTTCCAGTACCAGTCAGATAAAAAAAAAAAGTCCCGGAGAAACGTCTCTGCAACATGATTATAGCAACGTGGAATTACCAGCCAATCAAGGAAATGAAAGTAGTGTCATATTAAACCACTCGTAAACGAGAGTTTATCAACATCATATTAAACCATTCGTAAACTAGAGCTTATCAACATCAAAATAAAACTATTCGTAAACAAGAGGTTACCAACATCGTATCAAACCATTCGTAAACCAGAGTTTATCAACATCATATCAAACCGTTCGTAAACCAGCGTTTATTAACATCACATTAAACCATTCGTAAACACGAGTTTATCAACATCACATTAAGCCATTCATAAACCAGAGTTTATCGACATCATATTAAGCCATTTGTAAGCTAGAGCTTACCAGATCATCCTGACCTTCACATTGGTCGATCATCAACACAAAGCTGCAGTTTAGCCATTCATAACAAAAATCTGCAATCAACACCAAATAACACGATTAACCCATTCAGATTATAAAAGTTTGTAATCAATCAACTCCGGTTACCAATATAAACCCAGTCATAATATAAAAGCAAGTCCAAACAATACCAAAACTACGATTTAACCATTCATAACATAATGACAATGTACAAACAACTCCAAAATCACGATTACCCCATTCATAACAGAACAGCAATGTTTAAATAACACCAACTCCACAATTAACCCATTCGTAACATAACAGAATGTCCAAACAACACCAACACTATGCTTAAATCATTCATAACATGAGAACAATGTCCAAACAACACCCAAACTACTTTTAGCCCTTTGGTAACACTACAATTATGTACAATTAATGTCATAATCATGTTTGATTCATTCATGCGAACATCATAACCAAAATTAAACCATTCATTACATGACATAACATATCATGATGAACACATTCATTCCTTGAGAGCAGTGTATTGACAACACCATAAACCACGACTGACCCACTCACAACATGACAGAGGTCTGCTATCTACACGAAAGCTACGATTAACCCATTCATAACGTTACAGCAATCTACAAATAACCCCAAAAGTGAAATCATCATGCAATGAAGAGGGAGAACTCAAATGTGCTTAGGCCAAAAATAAAAACATGACCACCAGGTCTCGGACACTGAGTCTCAGCTACAATGTATGACGTAGGCTCTGTTGCCCAGTGACAAAGCAGTTTATAAAATTGGACGAATCACGGACCCCGACATGATGTTAATATTCATAGTTAAAAGAGACAGATGATAAAAAAAATAAAGCAATGCTGTCCAAACAATCCAGCTTTTGTCTGTTTAAAATCATTTTAGTTTAAAAAAAAATAAAAACAAGATGCATTTTACTTTAAGCGAAAGGTCAAAAAGGAGATATTTTCGAATTATGTTCAGCTTTCTTTTTTCTTTTTCTTTTTTTCTTTTTCTTGTACCACAAATAATAACTTTATGTAACTGATTAGAGACAAAAAAAAAAAAAAACTGCAGCATCCTTACTCTCTCAGTAGTCTCACTATTGGTTTGCGGAGTTCACGAAATTCCTTTCCGTATTTGATTCTTTTTTTCTTAGCCTGAAGGTCTCAGCATTGAATGACTTGTAGATACTGACCCTACAAACTGCCCCGTGTGTGTGTGTGTGTGTGTGTGTGTGTGTGTGTGTGTGTGTGTGTGCCTGTCCATCCGTCCGTTAGTGTCTGACTGTCTGTCTATCTGTACACACTGGTATGTGTACACACTGGTGTGTGCGTGCGTGCGTGCGTGCGTGCGTGTGTGATAACACAAGTGATTTACCTACATCTTTTAGGAAACCCCAAGATCGATATACGAACGAACGAACGAATTTTATTTTAAGAGTGTAGTGGACTGAGTATGAATAGTTTTTTACATCCAGCCCTCTGGGCAAGAAAAAAAAATCCACATATAGTAAGGAGCAATTCAAAAATACATGGGGAAAAATGTAACAATTATTTGCATGAGATCCTTTGTGAAAAAAAAAAGAGGAAAGAAGAGAAAAGAAACCAATGAACTAAACAACAATAACAACAACAATGATCAGGTCAAGAGGAGGAGGGATGAGAGAGAGAGAGAGAGAGAGAGAGAGAGAGAGAGAGAGAGAGAGAGAGAGAGAGAGAGAGAGAGAGACCGACTGACTGACCGACCGACCGACCGACCGACTGGCGATAGATAAAGGGAGAGAAAGACAATGAAGCAGACATGGATAAACACACCCACGAAATACTGGAGAAAAACAGATTAAAGGCACAGGATGACCGATGCAATTCCCGTCGAGTTGAGTCAGCTTCGAACATTCATCACATATTTATTAAACTAAATCTGAATTGAGAATGATCAATACATTTTAGGGTATAGTGGAGTCAAATATGAGACATTCATCAGATATGTTTGAAAATTAGATTTGAATCTTTTTTTAAGTTTGATTCATTTTTCAGTTCTTGAGGAACTTGACGAGCAGACATCTAATGTTCGTCTGAGTTTCAGTTTCATTAAGTCACTGCTATACCACATCGGCTGAGTCATGAGACCACTGTGCGCACGGTTTATACTTAGTGACGACAGAAACATTTCGTGTTTTATCAAAGTACGAAACTGCTGAGGCTGGATGGTCTGTTCTGTTGCAATCGGGGAAAATTCCGAATCAAAAAAAAAAAAAAAAAAAAAAAAAAAGAAGAAGAAAAAACTAAGCCTTTTCTGTCAGATACACTGTACAATAATTGTAATACTGGATGAAAAGACGTCACGTGTCGTGTCTTACCTGCTGTGTTCCCACTGATTACACTCACAGAAACTGTGTCATACTCTTGGGCTTTCCCCGAAGATGGAGTATGGCTGCCTTAATGGCAGGATAAAACACGGTCATACACACAAAACTCCACCGCCTGTCTATACAGGCAGTGTCCGCAGGAAATATCAGCCTGCGTACGCAGAAAGAAAGAAAGAAAAATACTCTTGGGCGGAATAACAGAAAGTTTATAAATGCAAAAGGACTTGAGGGACTCTACCATTTCTGTCTATGTGTTTTATGTCTCATTTCTTCGTTTGATGTTCGAAGAGAGAAGAAGAAGAAAGAAGAAGAAGAAGAAGAAACGAGCAAGCAAACAAAAAACAAACATTCGAATCATCCCAAGATGTCTCTATCTATGTGTTTTAGGTCACATTTCCGCTTTTGATGTTTGAGAAGGAGGAGGGGGAGGAGGAGGAAGAGCAAACAAACAAAAAACAAACAAACAAACAAAAAACAAACAAACAAACAAAAACGCTGTAATCATCCCATTGTGAGCTTTGGAGTACAATTTCACTCAATACAAGCAGAGCTCAGTCTAAATGTAATTCCAAGTGAGAAAGAGGCACATGCACTGACGCGCTTACACTCTATCATAGTCATTTCTGGGTTACCTCCCTTGTCACATTCAGACCTGGGCGAAGCACATATGATGTGGCATAGCTTTATAAACTGTGGTAGTGTCCGCTCCAAACGTCCTTGATGAAACTGAAACTGATTTACATCAAACTTGCTGTTGCTCTTATAGTAACACCACCTTCTCCTGCACCTCTGCAGCGCATGTCACTTTTGTCTGGAGTCTGACTGCCTGTGTACAGATGAGATCGGCTCTGACATCGCTAATGGAACTACGTGTGTCGTGAAGCCTGCCAGAAGAATTCATAATGATTGGTAGTATCCAGATCCAGGAAAGCAGACTAGTACATAAATGGCATCTGCCATGGAGCAGTTATGTCCCTTAATTCACGTGTTAATGGAATGCCCTGTGCGTGCCTGCAGCCTATGTGAACACAGCGCAGGCTTCTAAGGGTGGTGCAGGACTGCTGCCAGCTGGTGTGTTCGGCAGTTGACGGCAGTACTTCTCTGGGTCCCACCCGCAGCTTCGAGTGTATCTTTTTTTCTCAATAAATAGACAAATAATACATACATACATACATACATACATACATGCATGCATGCACACATACATAAATACATACATACATAAAGCTCACCTCGACACATACACAGAGTCGAC
>CM065736.1:20456763-20474263 GCA_033310375.1 Conus canariensis | reverse complement strand
CCAGTGTGCCCATGAATGGATAGCCTGACATCAGTGTCCAGCACCCCACATCTTATTGACGTAACGTCAGTGTCCAGTGTCCTAGTCTTTCTAAGATGATGCATCAAATTCCAACAATCCATGCCTTACTGACAACGTCAGTGTCTAACAATCCATGTCTTATTGACAAAACGTCAGTGTCCAACAATCCATGTCTTATTGACAAAACGTCAGTGTCCAACAATCCATGTCTTATTGACAAAACGTCAGTGTCCAACAATCCATGTCTTATTGACAAATCGTCAGTGTCCAACAATCCATGTCTTATTGACAAAACGTCAGTGTCCAACAATCCATGTCTTACTAACAAAACGTCAGTGTCCAACAATCCATGTCTTACTAACAAAACGTCAGTGTCCAATGCCATTATCTTACTGTTGTTCTGAGATGAAAAAAAGGCGTGTGCCGCACGACAGCATCGGCAGCTAAAGGAATGGAGCAGCGCCATCTCTACCGAATGTATCACGCACTATTACTCAGTGTGATTAATTATGGATCAGGGCTTACAACACTGTCCAACAACAATCTTTTTGAATTAGAAAAAAAAAAATCAAAATGATGCAATGAGATTGATCATGGGAGCCACGAAGGACACACCAGTTGAAACTATGCGATACCTGCTTGACCTTGCTTCAATGCAGGCAAGACACAAGCTAGAACAGGTGAAGGCTTTTTTCAAAGCATTTGAAAATCCCCGAAACCCGCTACAAGCGGCAGTTAAGGAAACAAAAGGCACTCGGCTAGGACGAGGAAAATCATGGATGGGACAGGGAGAAGAGCTTGCATGCAGACTACTTCAAAGACCTCTACCAAACTGCCATTGCTCCAGAACTTGGAAGACACTGTCAAGAATGGCCAGAAGGCAGAACCAAGGCAGAAATTCAGATGCAGGGAGAACGTCTTGGCACAATAGATGATATTGTTATATACACTGACGGTTCAGTCACCAAACGAAAGTCAGGCTGGGGATACACAGTGAAGCAAAATGGCCGAACTATCCAGGAATACAATGGCACATACACTTTTAACAACTTCAAGTCTAACAATGGAGGTAGAAGCAGTGACACAAGCACTCCACTGGCTTTCACCCACAGGCCAGTTTAAAACTCAACAAGCCATAATGCTGACTGATTTAATGAACCTACTTCACAAAACAGAGAATGGAATGGGAAGCCCTGCTTGGCATGAAGTAATGCGCAACCTTCCACTGGAGAGACTTGTATGGATGTACTGCCAAGGACGTGCAGGAGTTAAAAAGGAATGGCAGGGCAGCGATAACAACTTGACCACAGCTCGGCTGATCTGATGTGATATGAAATCTGAGGAATCACCTAAGCAAAAGCCACTATACCACAGACCATCTTTCAGATCTGAACATCCAGACAGGAAGTGGCCACACATCCAGACTTGAAGGAAGAGCAGGAAACATCTCCAGCCAAACAAACAATGGAATAGTCTCAAGGCCAACACTGCGAAGACTCTTAGAGATTGGGGCAAACCCATACTGGGCCTTTCCAGTGACAGACACAAATGATAAAACACGTCAACTGAGATAAGATTTTGAATCTCTCAGGGACGCCAGTGTGTTCTCTAGACGTATACGCGCTGGTGTGAGTTAATTCGTGGAGTGATGCAGGAGTGTAAATTGGAGAGTCCACAGATATGAGCGTGCAAGCCTTAGTGTGTGTGTGTGTGTGTGTGTGTGTGTGTGTGTGTGTGTGTGTGTGTGTGTGTGTGTGTGTGGTGTGTGTGCCTGCGTGCGTGTGTGCGTGCATGAAAGGGTATACCCAGGGTACATCTGAATGCCTTACAATCTAAACTTTGCATTTTTTCCCCAGTGTTTTGGAGCACTAAAGAATACCTCATGGCTGTTCGTCAGCTTGGAGCATACAAGACAAAGTGAAAGCTCTCTCTCTCTCTCTCTCTCTCTCTCTCTCTCTCTCTCTCTCTCTCTCTCTGTTCTTGTATGTCTTCATCCATCTGTTGAGAGAGAGAGAGAGAGAGAGAGAGAGAAAGAGAGAGAGACAGAGACAGAGACAGAGATAGATATAATACATACAGGGACAGAGAGACAGAGACAGAGAGAGACAGAGACAGAGAGAAGTCACGCTTAATCATAACTTTTCAGAAGCTTTGCTCAGAATAATTTCAGTGACAGGGTAGCGTGATTTAAATTTGGTATTTGTAGTTTCAATGATTTATTCCATCTACAGAAACATTGCGATATGTGTCAAAGTCAGACATCCCATTGGAGGCATAGAAGATTGATGAAGTCAAAGTTATTGATTTCGCATCGAGACTGCCAGATTTGTTCACTGTTTTTACTTTGCACTTGATAGCATGTCATAAGGCGATCCTAAGGCAACGAAATCCTTTCCTGTTGGTGGATATGGTTTGGGTGTTATAACATTTATAATAGAGAATTACTTGAAGCAGCAGCTACTGCAGTTGTAGCAGCAACAGTAGCAGTGGTAGAAATAGTTGCAGCAGCAGCAGCAACAGTAAAAGTAGTAATAGTATTAGTAGTTATAGTGATAGTGCTGGTAATGGTGGTGGTGGTGGTGGTTGGGGTAGTGGTGGTGGCAGTGGCGGTAGTAACAATAATAGTAGCATGTTCTTTGACTTACATTCTTCACTTTCTTGTTTGTTCAACCGCTGCTCCCCTCCTCTCCTTTTTCCTTCCATTTTTATTGCTTGATTGTCATTACCATGGTAACCGACACATGCGTAGAATCCCATTTGAATTGCCCATGGAGCCGCTAACATTCTCCTGAAATGAACGCAATCGATCGGAAAAAAAAAAACAACAACAAAAACCCCCAACTTGACGAGTTCGTACGGGCCACAAGCCCAGGTGAATTGATGATAGCGTTTACTCAAAACTCACACATACACTTCATAAATGTTGATGTTTTTGTTTAGATAGGAATGTTGATGTTTTTGTTTCGATAAGAATGACAAAGAATGTGTGTTGACCAAACTGCATTGTTTTCAGCTGCATGCATGGACCCTTACTCCCTTTATGTTTGCATAAGTGTGTGTATGGCATGTTCCAATAGTCGTTTCTCCGTGATTTCTGAATGAAGCATTGCAAAAACAGGATACTTTCATGCAGTCATGCATTCATGAGACAGTCTCTGATATTTCTGTGATAACGTGTTTTACTCACTAAATAATTGCATGCCATTGTTGTTGTTGTTGTTGCTACCATTGGTGTTGTTGATATTGTTGTTATTGTTGTTGTTGTTGTTACTGTTGTTGTGTTTAATCGGTTTGACGCGAAATCAGCACTAATTCCTGCACAAATGATGTCATTTTCTGGCATAAGACGGCCTCTGAAGTATGTAGGCCTATGTACAGAGATTCATGGGCTCATGGTTTCACTTGCAACACGCGCTCAAAGGCTGGTTACAAGCAGCAAATTGTTGATGATATTTTTGGAACTCTGTCTCGGGCGTTTTAACAATTAGCATTTCTGATTTACCTAGATCTTCAAGAGAATTATTTAGCAACGAGCTATGTATTTGCCAGTTATTGCGGTTTTTGTTGTTGTTGTTGTTATTGCTAAAATCAGTTGTGATGCAGTTTTGGTCGTGGCTTCGTGGCTTTTCCTTAAACAATGTATTTGTTGGCCAGGGATGGCTTCAGCGTGGCTTCTGGGGTAAACAGGTAGATTGATTCGCGGCTTCATGATTTTATCAGAGTGTGTGTCTATGTGTATGTGCGCGTGTGTCTATGTGTGTGTGTGTGTGCGCATGTATGTGCTTGCGTGTGTGCTTACTCGCATCGTGTGCGTGCGTGCGTGCGTGCGTGTGTGTGTGTGTGTGTGTGTGTGTGTGTGTGTGTGTGTGTGTGGTGTGTGTGTGTGTGTGTGTGTGTGTGTGTGTGTGTGTGTGTGTGTGTGTGTGCGCGCGCGCGCGTGAGCGTGTGGATGTTGAGGTTATGTACTATAAGGAGGATAGAAGAGGGGGTCTTGTCCACCAACATGTTTGTCATTGCTTGTTTGTTTGTTTGTTTTTTATGAATTTTGGTTTATTTGACATCCACCATTTACATTTCCTCCCTGCTTGAAAGTGACCAATGGCTCAAGCCTCTTTAATGTTTTTACGGTCATGTGGCAGCGGTATGTTTCACCATTCATTTTCAATATTTTTACATGTGCGGTCGATGTTTTCTGTGTTGCCTCTTGTATTATGAATGAAAGAAACTGCCCTTTCATTTTCTTTATCATCAAGCACGGGTCCAAACCTGTTCTTTTCTGTTGTTAGTCAGTATGTACTTCGACCCCTTATTCCTTTCTGTTGCTTTCTTCCGTTTCGCTTTTCTATTTGCTCTTGTTCGTTTAAATAAGACTGTCTCCCAGAGCTGCCAAGAATACACAAAAATGTGTGGGTCGTGTTCTGTGTTATATATCAGAAATGGCCTTCAACAACGATAACTACTGGGGAATTATCACTCGGGAAACAGAGGGCATAAACACATCAGTGTGCTGACAATCCAGAACTAAACTGTTGACGTTACAGTCGGTGGAGGATTTGATGGCGGCCCTTTAACATCGTCCTTTTTCATCACATCTATCTTTTTCTCCCTCCTCCCCGAAAGCCCCTTTATGCGAAATCCCCATTAAGTTGTGCACATGATAACGGAGGAAATATTATAACTACATTATTTGTTTGTTTGTTTGTTGCAAGTTATCTACCTATTTTCATTGTTTCTTTCTCTGTTTCTTTGTCCGGTATCTGAAAGATCTGTAGGTCAAGGCTGATTGTTTTGATATTTCTTGTATTCTTTCAAGATTTCGACACGAAAGAGAACATAATGCCCCAATTGTTTTGATCATCAAATATTAAAATACAAGTGTGTTTATTTCGATATATCCTTCATGATGAATTTAATCACCTTCTTGACCACTATGCGTTAAAATAATCTATTCGGGTTCTAATCGTGTACATATGTTCAAGTTGGTATGACATTATGTATGCAAGCAAACTGCAATGTATGTGTGTGAATGTGTGACTGAATGAATGAAGGTGAGAAGGAGGGAGGACACAAGTAACAGACAGACAGACAGACAGTCTGACACTCTGACAGACAGTCTGACAGACAGACAGAGACAGAAAGAGAGTACCCCATTGATTTTGCTTCCATCTATCATGATCGAATGTGTATCTTCGTTTTGTCATTTGCTCTTCCTCTTCATTTTATCATCGTTTACTTGTTACTATTTTTCTTTGTCCATGATACCTTATTCTTTCCTGCATACACGGGTTTTACGTGACTTTTGTTATTAGTAAATGTTATGTTTTGAAGTGTTAAAAGAGTTTGAGAAAAATGCAGAGTATATGTGGAAGGAATATCATTGCATTAGTCATCTAGAACTTCAAAATTATCGGGCCGTCTGAAAAACCAAAAGAATTGACCCTTAAGATGGACACTTACTCATGACCCGTTCTTGACCTCTGCAATATCAGATGAAAAAAAAAGGAAGAAGTACGGACAGAAGAAAATGTCCTGATTAAAGTTTAGAGGTGAACAAACATGACTATGAAGAGCGTTTCTCTGTTTAGAACATCAGGAAGACTGAACTAGAATGCTCTTTTCCAGCAGGACTATGACCATCGACTGTGGACAAAACTAATAACATCACAGTAGTGGAAATGCATGCACCACACTCAACTAAGACCCTGGTCAGATTGAAGAGTCCTGCCCTCAGCATCATACGGTCTTGCACAAGGTTGACAAAAGACGTCATCGTTCAAGTGTGACTGGAATGCCAAGGCCGGAACTGATTGAAAAATCGATTACGGAATTTCTATGGCCCCAACTGTAATGAGGCCACCAGTGATACGAGGATCCTGCCCCGTCATGCCGGCAGTCCAGCTCAGATTATCTAAGGGTACTAGCTGGCGTAACACTAACTTCAATTCAGTTTGCTTGCCTCAACCTGGCAATTGTACTAATATCCAACTCTCTTCCACATCAACCAATACCACAGACTATCTCCAACAAATAAACCAAAACAGAACAAAACAGACCAGCCCGATGTACGATTCAACAACCTTTTTATTATTTTCAAATGACTTCTTCTTTTCTCAAAATTTCTTTTAAAATTACAACTACCTTCACGCACACCCCAACTCCAAATTTTAACAACAAATCACCCCAATGTCTTTTCTCTATTTTCAAGTCTAACTGACAACCTAGTTCAGAGCCTCCGGTTCAGGCTCACTCATCATAGCCACTAGAATATTCGCCTGGGGGGAAAAGTTTAAACAGTTGTACTCATCTGCCGGCATAAATGTCCCTCAAGTAGAATGCCGCGTCCAGAGCTGCCTCAGTCCAGCCCCTCAGACACCCAGGTAGCCATCTGCCGGCGACAAACCGACGTCTGGTCAGCTGCCAGCCGAAATCGAAGGCCGGAAGTCCTGGTTGCAAGCTTCCAGTCCCCCAGACGTAGTCCTCCCCGAAGTGTTGCTGGATCTGGACAAGAGTATCCTGGTTTACCCTTCTTGTCACCCCCCCCCCCCCCCCCCCCTTGTGTCAGAGCCTGAAATCGGTGGCTCAGACAGAAACCTAATACACAGGGAACATTTCTGTCCCACACAACCAAAATAAATTTACTAAATGCCTCAAAATAATTTACAGAAAATTACTGTTATTTTTTGCTGTACTCCAACCCCCTTTTCCATCAATGTACACTTCCCACACTTAACAACTACACCAGAGAAAATTACACTTCAGCACCTGTATCATTTCCTCACCCACTCCACAAATTCACATACTAGCAACAAAAAAAGTATCATTTTTCCCTGACCAGCCTCTCCGGTGAAAACACAATACCTCCACAAGAAATATCCCTCTTAGTTTCAGAAACCTGGCACTGAACAACCAACAGTGCCCCGAACACCAGATTCCACACTGAGACTAAATCCAACATGGAACATGGACATGGAACATAGAACATGGACCAACGTCCACTTGAAACATTAAAACAACAGCTCTGTCAGCTTGAGAGTGCCTCAAAACCCCTCTGACTCAAGCAGTTATTCCAAAAGACTAAACCATCTCCCAAGAATAGGGGGGATAACAACCTACCTTAGTAAACAAAACATTTTTCCCAAATAAAATAATCCTTCCAACACTATGCAAAATAACATACTAGGAAATGCCAACAACATTTCCCTACATCACAAAGTAACTAAAAAATTTATAATTAACCATACCAACACCAACATAAATTCAACAACTGAAATAATCTAAAATAATCGTTCACTAACGACAAACCGGAAATGCACAACACAGAGGATCGTCCAAGGGAGATAAACCGCCACCCAAACTCCCTCCCAGCCCAGGAGGAGTTGCTTCCCGTAGACCGTTCTCCTCGCCCTCTTTATTCAACAATTAAGAATTTCTGAAAAGCGAGGTGGCTGACACAGTGAACTTGCTCATGATTGGTTTACTAGGCTCATTGTTGTGCTGTGAGTCTGTTGTCAGGTGCAGAACCACAGGGTCAGTATTCTTACAATCTTCATAAAGAAATCAGCCAGCTAGCAAACCAACTAACAGTATCCTCATCATCATCATCGTCGTCGTCGTCGTCGACGTAGTCGTCAGCCAAAGTCGTCGTTCTTGCCTTCACCAACATCATCATCATCACCGTCGTTATCCTCCTCCTCTTTCTCATTATCACTTTTTTTAAAATCATCATAATGATAACAATAATAATGATGATAATAATAATATAATTATAATGATGATAGTAACAATAATGAAAATATGATAATGATAATCATGTTCGTTATTGTCATCTTTATCATTTTCATTACTATTATCATCATCATCATTATTCTTGTTGATGTCATTATGAGCATTATCATTATTGTCATTATCACTATTATTAATGTTATTATTATTATCATATTATTATCATGATCATTATTATTATCATTTTTTATTATCATCATCATTTTTATTGTTATTGTTATTATTATTATCATTAGTAGTAGTACTATTGTTAGTATTATTGTATTCATCATCATCGTTATTGTTATCATTATATCATCAGCAGCAGCAGCAGCAGCATCATAGGTGGTGGGGTGGTGATGATGATGATGATGATGATGATGATGATGATGATTATGACGATGATAATGGTAATGTTTAAAGAGGTATGGTCTTATGGTTTTAATTGCTGAGAGAGCGTAAGGTTTTGAAGCCAATTTCATTTTCTCTGATTAACATGTTTCTTATGATGACATTCATCTTAATCAAATCTACATTTTGCAGTTGATTGCATGTGCAGGTTCTTTCACAGTGGACGTATCTGAGGAGAATCCGCGATGCTCCACAGCCTTAAAGAGGTGCAGAGGCAATAGATCTGAGGACACGTATAATTGGCATACGGTTCTGCGCCAGGATTGCCTGTCTCCAGTCAGAGGCCGCCATGTCCTAATATCGAATGTGCCTGAACTGTTTCTCAGTGAGGTAGAAGTTCTCGGGATTCCAGTGCTAGGCGAGGGGAGACGTGCCCACGATCCACGACGTCCAGTTTACACGAGACGCATCAATCAGAAAATTGATAGATGAACAAATGTCCGCTCTCCGTTCAGATTCCATTAAATGTTGTTTCTTTCATGTCACCGTTATGGAAAGCGGAATATTTTGGAGCAGAAGCATGTTAAATTTGATGTGTCACATCAAATGCCATGCACAGGATGGGAGGTGGTAGGCAGATTAAAGTCCTGTTTCAAATGTGTGTGAATTTGGTCAATGACTAGCGAGATAGGACTGACTCAGTCTTGACGCTAATTATCTTTTTCCATTTAAGCTACAAAAGTAAGTCGACATTTAGCATTCGGCATTAGATAATCGTCGGTACTCAGACTGCCCTCGGCAACAAGCTGAGAAGTCTTGAATTTGACCAAAGCTGTTTGCTTTCTTCATTTGTGGGCATTGTCATCACTGGTAAGATTGGTTTAGTTTTATCATCGAGCTGTGCAATTCCTTCACCCTCTCATCGTCATTTCTGTCTGTCTGTTTGTCTGTCTATCTGTCTGTCTCTCTCTCTGTCTGTCTGCCTGTCGGTCTCTCTCTCTTTCTCTCTCCCTCAAACAGGGGTGAGGCGGGGAGGGAAGGGGGGCGGGGGGGGGGGGGTGAGGGCGGCGGCAAGGCTGTCTCTATGAAGAGCTCTATCATATTTGATTTGATTGTGTGGTGAATTGAGTCAGGACAATACATTAGTGTCAGCCACTGCAGTGCAGTGTACCAGTGAACTCTTCCGTGCAAAAAATGATTGATTTGTCATTGTGGCGGACCAGAATCGGCATTTTTTTTGTGGCAGAGTGACAAGTGACAAACTGTGTCACCATTCATGTTCAGTCGGAAATGCGACAAAGTGTGTGTGAGACACTGTCAATATAAAGTGTTGTCACTGCTGTGCTGTGGTTTTGGGCAGTGTTAGTCATGATTCACCCTCTCCGCGAAATTGTATACAATCTGGGTATTTGTTAAACAGGTGATGTCAGCTTTTTGCAAGAGCTGCCGAAAACAACAATAGTGGATAATTCCGATATATTCGACTCGAGTCAGTCTGAGAGACCAGGCCAATGTGATCTACATCTGCCTAATGTCCTTGTGTTGAGCTGTGTCGTCAACGTTTGTTTTTTGCTGCACAGACTGTTACTGAGTGGTGATGTTGAGGAGAACCCAGGCTCCAATTCCCATAAAAGCAGTAACTAACAAAACACAGACAAAATCACCATAGATCAAATACCGACTAAAGATAGCAGCGCCATTTGTTTTGAAATTGAGGCGGAAATCCTGTCAGCGCTTAGATAGCAAAAACAAAAATTGAATCAGAACAGAGAACAGCAAAGAGAACAGAATTCCATTATACGTAGCGAGCGGTTCGATATTAAATCAGAACTAGGAGCAGTATCGGAGAAATGCCAAGAGATCAACGATCGCTGTGGCCAAGTGGAGGCGGAGCAAAACAGACTGTCAGTTGCTGTAGAAAGCATGTCTGTTGATCTGGATCCAATGTATGACAGGATGCCCAGGGTGGACAGGAGACACAGAGCTTGTCACCAACAGTGATCAGATTAGAGGAGCAAATAGTGAAAATGACAGAATAGCTTGACAAACTAGAAAGTTTTTTTGAGACAAGACAATCTGCGCTTCTTTGGTATTCCCCTCCCCCCCCTCCCCCCCCCCCCCCCCCCCCCCACAATAAAAAAAAGATTACGACACTGTGTGCCCGATGTATTGTCGGCGTCTTTAACAGTGTCAGTAGATACAAAACATGAACAGATAGAGATCTTGCTCGTGCACATACCGTAGGCCAGTCAAAAACAGGTGGTTCCAAAACAATGATTGTGAAATTTCGGCAGTGGAAAGATGAAATTAAATTATTTCGCGATCGTGAACTACGCCATGACCTGGGGAAGAAAGGTGGCAAACGATGTAACAAGGACACACGCAGAGACAGTGGCAAAGGCAGAGTGAAAGGGAAAGGCATGTTGGGCAGCTTATTTTGTGAGAGACAAATTGACTGCCGGACCGCGCAGACCCAATCCACGAACGTACGCAGAGGTAGCAGCAACAGAAGAGACACGAGGGGACGTGGACATGGCTGGTATGAACGGAAAGTCAAGCAGCCAGCGCGTGACTGATGGCAGTGACACCTGGGATTGCCCTCGGTGTCATTGTGACATCAGACCAGTCGTCAGCCAATCAAGTGCAGCAGAAGCAGCGATTGCCGTGGGAACAGAAGGGGGTCAGTGTGCTGTGTGTGCCGGCGACATGGGTTTTTTTCCCTCCATATAACGACGGAGGAAGCAGCAATCAGTCAGCTGCCATGTCGACCAACAACACGTTACGTGATCTTTCACCTTCAAGTCTGGTGCCTGCTTCACTGAGGAGGCCGAACAGCAGGGGACGACCTAGTGACCTATCACCTGACTGTGGTGGGATTTCTCTGACGAGCTCAAATCAACAGGTAAAAGGGGACGTTTCTCCGTGTGTACGCGGTGTGACGGGCAGGGAAACACCTTCTGGCGCTCTGGTCTACAACGGGTCACAGTGTCTTCATGGGAGAGTGACCACGCAAAGTGCAATGCGAGAGATTTGGGCCGTGCACACAAACTGGAATAAATTCCTACCTGGCGAAAAGTGGCATTGACAGGTCTCCGAGTTCCAAAGGTAATTCAAATGAGGACAGGCTAGACCATCAGGCAAAGGAATTATCACTTCTCTATTACAATTTCAAAGTGTAATCCATCTAGTAAACTGTGTGATTATTGTACATGAGTTATATACATGGCTTTGACTTTGTATGTCTAACAGAAACGTTTGTCAACAGGAAATAAGACTGGTATTTTTGTTCATAGCTTTTTGTAAGTTCCAAGCGGCTGCTAGGAAATTGTCACAGATGGTCGTAATTTCGATGGTCTACCATTAATGGTTAGATTAAAAAATAAAAATGTGATGAATTTTATACTCAGATCTTCGTTAATCATGACAACATTATAGTTTTAAAAGTAAACGAAAGTTTATCTAATATAAATAAAGATGTATTAGTGGTGCCTGAGGGAGGGACGATTTACAATCACTCCGTAATCAAAGATGGTATTTTGATGCTGGAAGACACTGCTGGAAGTAATTGAAAATAGTAATTTCAATATCCTTTCATGTGGTGAT
This sequence comes from Conus canariensis, assembly GCA_033310375.1. NCBI lineage: Eukaryota > Metazoa > Mollusca > Gastropoda > Neogastropoda > Conidae > Conus > Conus canariensis. The sequence goes on along the minus strand of CM065736.1, from coordinate 20,462,527 downwards.
TTGAAAGCTTGTTCAAGTCGATGATGATGATGATGCTTGAACTTAAAATTGTAAATGGAACATGCCGGGACACTTCAAAAGGAGAAATCACCTTTGTCTCCCCTAATGGTAGCAGTGCTATAGATTACTTTATTGTATTACAAGACGCACAATGAAAGTTGGGGACTGCTTGTTCTCGTCATCTACCATTGGAAATGAAATGGAGAAATGGTAACATTGACAAGAAACAAGCATTCCAATGATCTGCTATGAGAAACACATCATATGCTTGGAAGAATGTACTGAAACCTATATGGAGGAATTAAAGTCAGATGAGTTCGGAGAGTATATCGATAGAGCCTAACCCTTCCTCACGTTGACGTTAACACATGCTTAGAGTTATTTTTCCATGCTTTGTGCAGTGCTGCTGGTGGTCTGGTGAGATCTGTGAGGAGAGGGGAGAGAGAAATGAATTACTGGTTTGAGAGCGAGTTAAAAAAAACAACAACCGATAAACAGTAAACAAGTGGGGTATTTTTTGCTCCCATAAGAAAATGTAACACAGAGTAACTTTTATTCAAGACTGGCACAGCCTTTTAAAGTTGAATAAAGTCAGACAAATACATAGACAAACAATCTAATAGTGGGGGAAAAAACAAGCGCAGGCTAACAACTCAACTGTCTTCATAGTAATGACTTGGCAAAGATTTGGACTTGCTGGGGGGGGGGGGGGGGGGGGGGGGGGGTGAAGATGGAGAAACTGGGAACATGAAATTAAGAAAATATGTTACAGATATGAAAACTCTTCACTAGCTGCATAAGGGAACCATCGCAATCCCTTTTGAAGGCAGATATATTTGTATTGCCTGCTCCGAGGCCTTTCGTCCGCTGGGTCGGAACTCATCAGGGAGACACGGCTGGTTGTGTCTGCGCTCCTGGCGTCAAATAGAGACACACCACAGTCCATAATACTGTGGTGTTCTCACCACCAAGGGTGCAAAAAAGAATCCAATAGCACCCCCAAAGCAGCCAGGGAAGAGTAGTAAATGAAACCAAACGAAAGTGTGGGGAGGAAAAAAGTTGCTGAAAAACTAAAGACATTATGCAAATAGTATCAAATGTAGGGGACAATCTTTGAGCCTACGCTTGAGGATCCACCCAAAGATGCAAGGGAGATCAAAAGATAAACACACAGACAGACAGAAACAAATACAAATAACCTCAATTTAATCAAAACAAAATCGGAAATGAACTGAGGCAGGGAACAGTAAACGATAAACAGTAAACAAGTGGGGTATTTTTTGCTCCCATAAGAAAACCTAACACAGAGTAACGTTTATTTATGGCTGGTTATTTATGGCTGTGCCAGTCTTGAATAAACGTTACTCTGTGTTAGATTTTCTTATGGGAGCAAAAAATACCCCACTTGTTTACTGTTTATCGTTTACTGTTCCCTGCCCCTTCTCTTTCTAAATTTTGCTTCATTTTCCGCCCTCAGTGACTTCGTTTTGAAACTAACTTTGTTTTGTGAGTTAACAAGCTCTGCGCAAAAGTATTAAGCACAAAAAGTGGTCACTGTGGGCCAAGTGGCTCGTCAGATCATTACCTGAGAGGTGGCATGGCAGACAGTGCTAAGGGAGAGGTGACAGTGCTAAGGGAAAGGTGACAGTGCTAAGAGAGAGGTGACAGTGCTAAGGGACAGGTGACAGGGCAGACAGTACTAAGGGAGAGGTGACAGTGCTAAGGGAGAGGTGGCATGGCTGACAGTGCTAAGGGAGAGGTGGCATGCCAGACAGTGCTAAGGGAGAGGTGACATGGCAGACAGTGCTAAGGGAGAGGTGGCATGGCTGACAGTGCTAAGGGAGAGATGGCATGCCAGACAGTGCTAAGGGAGAGGTGACAGTGCTAAGGGAGAGGTGGCATGGCAGACAGTGCTAAGGGAGAGGTGACATGGCAGACAGTGCTAAGGGAGAGGTGGCATGGCAGACAGTGCTAAGGGAGAGGTGACATGGCAGACAGTGCTAAGGGAGAGGTGACAGTGCTAAGGGAGAGGTGGCATGGCAGACAGTGCTATGGGAGAGGTGACAGTGCTAAGGGAGAGGTGACATGGCAGACAGTGCTAAGAGAGAGGTGACATGGAAGACAGTGCTAAGGGAGAGGTGGCATGGCAGACAGTGCTAAGGGAGAGATGGCATGGCAGACAGTGCTAAGGGAGAGGTGACATGGCAGACAGTGCTAAGGGAGAGGTGGCATGGCAGACAGTGCTAAGGGAGAGGTGGCATGGCAGACAGTGCTAAGGGAGAGGTGGCTGTGCTAAGGGAGAGGTGGCATGACAGACAGTGCTAAGAGAGAGGTGGCATAGCAGACAGTGCTAAGGGAGAGGTGACAGGGCAGACAGTGCTAAGGCAGAGGTGGCAGTGCTAAGGGAGAGGTGGCATGGCAGACAGTGCTAAGAGAGAGGTGGCATAGCAGACAGTGCTAAGGGAAAGGTGACATGACAGACAGTGCTAAGGGAGAGGTGGCATGGCAGACAGAGCTAAGGGAGAGGTGGCATGGCAGACAGTGCTAAGGGAGAGGTAACAGTGCTAAGGGAGAGGTGGCAGTGCTAAGAGAGAGGTGACAGTGCTAAGGGAGAGGTGACAGTGCTAAGGGAGAGGTGACAGTGCTAAGGGAGAGGTAGCATGGCAGACAGTGCTAAGGGAGAGGTGACAGTGCTAAGGGAGAGGTGGCATGGCAGACAGTGCTAACGGAGAGGTGACATGGCAGACAGTGCTAAGGGAGAGGTGACAGTGCTAAGAGAGAGGTGACAGTGCTAAGGGAGGTGTGACATGGCAGACAGTGCTAAGGGAGACGAAGCATGATAGATAGTGCTAAGGGAGAGGTGGCATGGCAGACAGTGCTAAGGGAGAGGTGGCATGGCAGACAGTGCTAAGGGACAGGTGGCATGGCAGACAGTGCTAAGGGAGGGGAGGAATGGCAGACAGTGCTAAGGGAGAGGTGACAGTTCTAAGAGAGAGGTGCATGGCAGACAGTGCTAAGGGAGAGGTGGCATGACAGACAGTGCTAAGGGAGAGGTGGCATGGCAGACAGTGCTAATGGAGAGGTGATTATGCTAAGGTAGAGGTGACAGTGCTAAGGGAGAGGTGGCATGGCAGACAGTGCTAAGGGAGAGGTGACAGTGCTAAGGGAGAGGTGGCATGGCAGACAGTGCTAAGGGAAAGTGGCATGGCAGACAGTGCTAAGGGAGAGGTGGCATGACAGACAGTGCTAAGGGAGAGGTGGCAGTGCTAAGGGAGAGGTGGCATGGCAGACAGTGATAAGGGAAAGATGGCATGGCAGACAGTGCTATGGGAGAGGTGGCATGACAGACAGTGCTAAGGGAGAGGTGACAGTGCTAAGGGAGAGGTGACAGTGCTAAGGGAGAGGTGACAGTGCTAAGGGAGAGGTGGCATGGCAGACAGTGCTAAGGGAAAGGTGGCATGGCAGACAGTGCGAAGGGAGAGGTGGCATGACAGACAGTGCTAAGGGAGAGGTGGCAGTACTAAGGGAGAGATGGCATGGCAGACAGTGCTAAGGGAGAGGTGGCATGGCAGACAGTGCTATGGGGGAGGTGGCATGGCAGACAGTGCTAAGGGAGAGGTGGCATGACAGACAGTGCTAAGGGAGGGGTGGCTTGACAGACAGTGCTAAGGGAGAGGTGACAGTGCTAAGGGAGAGGTGACATGGCAGACAGTGCTAAGGGAGAGGTAGCTTGACAGACAGTGCTAAGGGAGAGGTGACAGTGCTAAGGGAGAGGTGACATGGCAGACAGTGCTAAGGGAAAGGTGGCATGGCAGACAGTGCTAAGGGAGAGGTGGCATGACAGACAGTGCTAAGGGAGAGGTGGCAGTGCTAACGGAGAGGTGGCACGGCAGACAGTGCTAAAGGAGAGGTGGCATAACAGACAGTGCTATGGGAGAGGTGGCATGGCAGACAGTGCTAAGGGAGAGGTGGCATGACAGACAATGCTAAGGGAGAGGTGATAGTGCTAAGGGAGAGGTGGCATGGCAGACAGTGCTAAGGGAGAGGTGGCATGGCAGACAGTGATAAGGGAGAGGTGGCATGGCAGACAGTGCTAAGGGAAAGGTGGCATGACAGACAGTGCTAAGGGAGAGGTGACAGTGCTAAGGAAGAGGTGACATGGCAGACAGTGCTAAGGGAAAGGTGGCATGGCAGACAGTGCTAAGGGAGAGGTGGCATGACAGACAGTGCTAAGGGAGAGGTGGCAGTGCTAAGGGAGAGGTGGCACGGCAGACAGTGCTAAGGGAGAGGTGGCATGGCAGACAGTGCTATGGGAGAGGTGGCATGGCAGACAGTGCTAAGGGAGAGGTGGCTTGACAGACAGTGCTAAGGGACAGGTGATAGTGCTAAGAGAGAGGTGACTTTGCTAAGGGAGAGGTGGCATGAGAGACAGTGCTAAGGGAGAGGTGACAGTGCTAAGGGAGAGGTGACAGTGCTATGGGAGAGGTGACAGTGCTAAGGGAGAGATGACATGGCAGACAGTGCTAAGGGAGAGGTGGCAGTGCTAAGGGAGAGGTGGCATGGCAGACAGTGCTAAGTGAGAGGTGGCATGGCAGACAGTGCTAAGGGAGAGGTGGCATGGCAGACAGTGCTAAGGGAGAGGTGGCAATGCTAAGGCAGAAATGACATGGCAGACAGTGCTAAGGGAGAGATGACATGGCAGACAGTGCTAAGGGAGAGGTGGCAGTGCTAAGGGAGAGGTGACATGTCAGACAGTGCTAAGGGAGAGGTGGCAGTGCTAAGGGAGAGGTGGCATGGCAGACAGTGCTAAGGGAGAGGTGGCATGGCAGACAGTGCTAAGGGAGAGGTGGTATGACAGACAGTGCTAAGGGAGAGGTGGCATGGCAGACAGTGCTAAGGGAGAGGTGGCATGGCAGACAGTGCTAAGGGAGAGGTGGCATCGCAGACAGTGCTAAGGGAGTGGTGGCCTGGCAGACAGTGCTAAGGGAGAGCTGATAGTGTTAAGGGAGAGGTGGCATGGCAGACAGTGCTAAGGGAGAGGTGGCATGGCAGACAGTGCTAAGGGAGAGGTGGCATGGCAGACAGTGCTAAGGGAGAGGTGGCATGGCAGACAGTGCTAAGGGAGAGCTGACAGTGCTAAGGGAGAGGTGGCATGGCAGACAGTGCTAAGGGAGAGGTGACATGACAGACAGTGCTAAGGGAAAGGTGGCATGGCAGACAGTGCTAAGGGAGAGGTAGCATGGCAGACAGTGCTAAGGGAGAGATGTCATGACAGACAGTGCTAAGGGAGAGGTGGCATGGCAGACAGTGCTAAGGGAGAGATGGCATGGCAGACAGTGCTAAGGGAGAGGTGGCATGGGAGACAGTGCTAAGGGAGAGGTGGCATGGCTGACAATGCTAAGGGAGAGGTGACAGTGCTAAGGGAGAGGTGGCGTGACAGACAGTGCTAAGGGAGAGATGGCATGGCAGACAGTGCTATGGGAGAGGTGGCATGACAGACAGTGCTAAGGGAGAGGTGGCATGGCAGACAGTGCTAAGGGAGAGGTGGCATGGCAGACAGTGGTAAGGGAGAGGTGGCATGGCTGACAATGCTAAGGGAAAGGTGGCATGGCAGACAGTGCTAAGGGAGAGGTGGCATGGCAGACAGTGCTAAGGGAGAGGTGGCATGGCAGACAGTGCTAAGGGAGAGGTGGCATGGCAGACAGTGCTAAGGGAAAGGTGGCATGGCAGACAGTGCTAACGGAGAGGTGGCCTGACAGACAGT
>CM065736.1:20429263-20451763 GCA_033310375.1 Conus canariensis | reverse complement strand
GCCATACAACGTTGAAAGCACCGGCGGTTCTCGTCCAAGTCCGTTCACAGTCTGCAACTGTCGCCTGCCGGTGCGTGTTCACGTGAATGTGGCGCTGTGTGGCTGTCTTTGAGACTGTGAAGACAGGAGACAAGAATGATTGAGCTCTGCCAACATGTGTTAGTGCTGGGTTGGATGGTATACGGTGAACAGAAGTCAGCCGTATAATCTGCTTCAACGAACTCGCGACGAACAACGTACTTAGGCCTACCAGACCTGGTGAGTCCCCTCACAACCTCTTCCTCCCAAAGAAAGAATATTGTTGTTTAGCTACTTAAAATGCCATGCATTGACTGTTAACTCATTTAACACTCAAGAGAACAAATGTCAGTATTCTTGATGTTGTGATGGATGGATGAGTGGGACGCATGTGATGTAGGCCTACCTTTTAAATTTGAATTTAAAACCGGGATACAGTGAATTGAAATCAGCCATGTCATTCTGGCTCAAGAGTAGCAACTCTCGTCGAACAACGTACTAGCCGAACCAAACCGGGTTAGACCTAGTTCCCTTAAAAGAAGTTCCTTCTTTGGAAAGGGGGAAAAAAACAACAAAAACAAAAAAAAAACTTACTGAGGACTGTCACTATTTCACGGCGGATTGGACTGGATTGATATAAAGGACAACGGCAAATGTGACCAACCACTCATCATTTCTTTGACTTCGTGTCAGACCAACTGACAAATGACTTGCACATGATTTCTCGACTTAGCAGCAGCCAATGTCTTGCTAGTCTGACAGAAAATAACACAAACTGGACAGCATGAAATAGTCATTTTAGCATCGTTACGAATGGTTCCGTTCTTCAGAAAGAGGGACTACGAGGGTTCCCATAAACAGCAAAAGTGAAGGATTTTACCGTCATAATTCGACGCTGTGTCACACACACACACACACACACACACACACACACACACACTGTCTGTGCGTGCGTGCGTGCGTGTGTGTGTGTGTGTTTGTGTGTGTGTGTGTGTGTGCGCGCGCGCGCGCGCGCGACCTCACAATCCTTAGAACCAAAAGTAGAACAGCAATATGTCATTTACTATTTATAGAACGGTTTTCAAGGAAACCGAAAGTTACATGGTTCTATGAAATGCTGATTTGCAGTCCGTACACGTTCTGTGATTGTAGCTTTGCTGGTCTGTGCGTTGGCGCGGAAGTGGTGCAGTGAGCGTTTTCGTTGCATCAAGGCAGATAAAAGGCAAGAACCATTGATACGAAAAATATTTGTTTTTTCAGATTCTCTGGGGTGGACTGAAGAAAAGAAGTCTTAGAGGTAAGTTTAATTGGCTAGTATAGTGAACCAGAAGTAATTTCTGCAAGACCTTTGGACAATTTTTTTTGACAAAATGTTAATGACTTGAGATGCCATTTCTGGGTTTCGCAGCAGCTAGATTACCAGCTAATCTGAAAGCATTTTCTGTGACAAAAGTAGGGGCTCACAGACAGTACATGAAACAACCAACTGGAATAAGGATAAACGCTACTTATTCTGGCACACACACACACACACACACACACACACACACACACACACACACACACACACACACACATCTCAAGAAGGTATTTGAATGTAGAGGATTTTACCCATTATGCGTTTTGTTGTTTTGTTTACGTGTTTGTTAACAGACGAAATTGCATCATTTTAAGGAAACACATGGTTGTACTTTTGATTAATAAAGTCATCAAATTTCAGCATGATTGTATGAGTGATAACTGAAATATGAGACATTGAGTAAAACGATGGATGCAATTGCACCTTTGGTGTATGGGAAGGGTTGTACATTAGTAATAAATCGTGGTGTTGGTTCAGAATTGCCTGTCAATGGAAAGCTGGAAATACAGGAAAGATTGAGTAAAATGTATCACTGGGTGATAACATGTTTATAAAACTAAAATAAACAAACATGAGGAATAAGAGTTCCCATTTTTCACATCTCTGATCACCCGATCCAGCAACTGTTGCGTGTGAAGATTGTCATAGTCAAGACTAGTTCATCATGGTAAGGCTTTTAGTGTGTAGCCATTTTAGAGAAAAAGGCTTAACATAACAAGGGAATAGATGCCTAGTGCTAACAACAAGGTATTTAAAAGCACTCCTCTTGTTAAAGTTTGTTGTGTACAGCTGGTTGGCAACAACGTAGTCAAAAGTACCAGTGTTCCTTGTAGGATTTTAAAAGGAGGGTTAATGGGCCCCCCCCCCCCCCTCCCCCCCCCAAAAAAAAAAAATAAAAAAAATCTTGGAGTCAAAACTGAAAACTGGAGTTAAATACATGTATCAAAGGACACGTTCAGGTATTGATACATTTTTTTTTAATGTGTATTTAACTATTCAAATCACTAATGTGTTAGAATGTACATGCAAAAACTGCTTGTTTGTGTTTTCCGTGTGTTGCGAGTTGTAATTCAGTAGTAACACTTTGATGAAACCGGTCATGTGACCTGCTATGCTTTGGTGCATGTGAGACTAACTTGTTTCAGTCCTTGTACACTGCTTGGTGTGAGTTTACTCACAAACGACCTGCAGTCCGTTCACATTGTTTGGTGTAAGTTTACTCACAAACGACCTTTATCATTAAAACAACTTCAGATCCACCAAAATACATTGTAGTATTTGTAAGAAGAAACTGAAGGTATTTTACAAAAATGTGTATTCCTCATGTCTGATGAACCTCCACCGACCATACAAACATGAGAAGATTGAAAACAGCAAAAGAGACTGAACTGCACACACACACACACACACACACACACACACACACACACACACACACACACACACACAGAGGTGATTCCGCTTGAAATTTGAAGGGGGGTGGGGGGGGGGGGGAGAAATAGACAAAAACAACAAATGATATATTGTCAAACTAGACATGGCACTGGCAACCACACACAGTTAAAAAAGGCAAGCATAAAAACAGAGGAATGAAGAAATGGCAAAATGCAGACTAGGTTAAAAAAAACAACAAACAAACAAAAACAAACAGTCATGCATTTAATGTAACCTGGCAGTGGGAAGTACATACACAGCAGTAGAGTTGTCAAGGCTTGGCAGTCTCACACATTTCAGGGAAGTTGGCAGTCCAGTGAGATGATGGAAAGGTGGGAGGGATGGGGGCAACAGTATTACTGCAGGTTCTGCTTACACTTCTAACAGTTGTTAAACAGTATTCTGTCATCCAGCCTCGTCTGTTTGTTTCAACAAACAGAAGAGGTTGATGCACGTGTCTGGACAGTGTAATTGTACTGAATAACTGCTGGAACGATCTTCTCATGTCAACAAGTAAAGTATTGGACATACAGCTAACTGGCAGATGGAAAAGAAGGCAGATTGCTTTTTTTATTTTTTATTTACACGGCTGAACTTTGGTTTGCTAAAACCTGTTGCATTAAAAATAAATCGACAGACTTTCATGTAATACAATAAACAGTAAACAAGTGGGGTAACTTTTGCTCCCATAAGAAAACCTAACAGAGTAACTTTTATTCAAGACTGGCACAGCCTTTTAAACTTGAATAAAGTCTGACAAAGACGAACAATCTAATAGTGGGGGGAAAAAACAAGTGCAGGCCAACAACTCAACTGTCTTCATAGTAGACTTAGCAAAATTTGGACTTAAGGGGGGGGGGGGGGGGGGGGGGTTGAAGATGGAGAAACAGGGAACATGAATTAGAAAATATATTCAGATATGAAAACTTTACTAGCTGCATAAGGGAACCATCGTAATCCCCTTTGAAGCAGATTTTTACTAGCTGCATGCCTCTCCCCTCCCCCACCCCCCCCACTCCCCACCCCCCCCCCCCCCCCCCCCCCCCCCCCCCCCCCCCCCCCCCCCCCCCCCCCCCCCCCCCCCCCCCCCCCCCCCCCCCCCCCCCCCCCCCCTTCAGTATGAGCGGAAAATGTACAGCCCACATGAACTGCCGATGTCACAGTAACCCACCCCACGTTGTGACCTTCAACGCTGTGTAGTGGAAGCGCAGAGTGTGAGAAAGTTGCAGACTGCGAGTAATACGCGATTCTTTTGCTGAGGTTTACTCTGGTGTTTGATGCTTTTTGTTTGTGCGACACACGTGGAATTTGTGAATATGATTTACTCTGCCTTTGTGATTCGTGTGAGTGTGCTCCTCCATTGTGCCGTTGCAGGTGTTTGATGCTTTTTGTGCTACACACGTAGAATTTGTGACCTTTTTGTGTGGTGTCTTTCTACTTTCTCTGCATCATAATCTACCAAGCGTTTTTTTTCACTCTCTCTCTCTCTCCTTTTTTTCTCTCTCTCTCTCTCTCATACTGATGTTACGAAGTGGTGTGACCCAGTCGTTGGGGAAGATGGAAGTGCGACAACAATTTGCACTGGCGTGTGTTGCTATATCTGACATCAGTTTCAAATAGATTATATTCAGTGATTTGAACGGGGAAGTACAAAGTCTGGTAGGAAGCATTTTATTGTTTTACAACTGACATGTGCATGTGTAGTATGCTAAAATCTTGCCTTACTAAAAGCATGGTGTGGCAGTGATAAAATTAGTATTGGCGTGCTTCACAAGCACGTAGAGCATACACATAAACAAGCAAAATATGCCTGGGCAAAATACACAAGCAAAAACATGCCTAGGCCTGCCGTGTTCCGTGTTGTTGGGGCCCTCTACCAGTTGTCAGGTAAGCGTGCCGCGAATAATTCTCTGTCAGTTGTAGCATGAGTTTGAGCGTGATTGAATTCAAGACGCATGCTCTCCACCGAGTTGACCTTTCACTTCACTTTGTGTGTGTTCGTCAGTTTTGTTTTTTGTTTTTTGTTGTTGTTGTTGTTGTTGCAACTGTTGCTTGCCAGCAAAGTGTATGAAAGAAGGCCCATTCATGTTTGATATTGTACTGTTAGTCAAAGACCCCACAATTCAATCCAGTGACGTAAATCGCACACAGCTCGCTTTCCCCACATTACGAGTAGGGAGGAAAGCTCGTAGAAGGTTAGCGCGAGGAAGGTGCCAGCTATGTGCTGCAGCGCGCTGTTGAATCAAACAGTTACCGCTTCAACTGCTCTCCTCTGCGAACGGTAGTGAGAAGGCATACACGAATTTGCATTGGTGTGTGTTCAGTCTACCGCGAATGTTTGAGGGTGGTGGTGCTTGCCAGCAACGTGTACGACGGGAGACCCACTCGTGTTGTTGGTCATTCACAATTTGTTGAAAGAAACAAGTAAGATTTGTTTTTTACACAGTTTAAAAAAAATTCATTCAATCGGTCTTGAGGTCAAAGATACTATAGTATTGGTTATTTACCACAACATCCAGAAGAAACTGTTTTATTGATTAGCATCTTGCAATGAAGGTGGAGCAAACTTAACAAAACGACCATCACTACCTCTTTGTCTTACTGCAGACAGTATTGATGCTGTTGGATAAAAGATCTTCAATCCATTCTTGTGACTGAACACTGACAACACACCAGACTTCCTCATAATCATACCAAAAGTGTACAACATAGAAACGGACGTTTGGTCAAGAGAGAGACTACCGAGAGAGAAGAATTTTTTTTTTTTTAGCAAAAACAAAAATAATAACACTTAACACCACTACAGGCAAAAGAACATCAAAAGGGGCAAAAGAGCCGAGAGTTTGAGGCAAAAGAGTACACAAAGAACTTTCTTTGTTTCAGCAGATGTTTTGCCCATTGTATTAACAGTTGTAAGTTCTTTGGGTGTGGAGTTTCTGGTTAAGACCATAGCCGTGGCGTTTGCTGTGACAGCTGTCAAAAAGTGTGTATTGTATTAATCCAAAAAGTTAATCACCAATAAATACTCCCGGTCTTTGGTATGATAGGTACAGTCCAATCCTTGTACGCGACACTCGAATGTCAATCCAGCAGGATGACTGACTCCAGAGTGACCTTGGGTGAGTGGGAATCCATAGGTTTTCTCTCTGACATATCCTCTGGGTGTCCTAGTTGGGGTACTGGACAGTGCAGTGACTATCCAGGGCACGGGTTCCCGCACGACGGGTTCGATGTACAGTCCATGGATTTCTATAGTGCAGTCTGGACATCTGTTCGCACTGATGTTACATCGACCACTCAATGTCACCCGCTGGGTCCCCATCTGTACCTCGCTGCTAAAATCGCAGTCAGCAACTTCCAGAGCCTTAAGGAAGAAAAATGTAGACAGTAGAATCATACACCCCAACATTGGCCCACTCTGGCACCGTTTGCTGTTCAGAAGGGGGGAAGGGGGGGGGGGGGGGGGGGAGAATGTGAGATGGGAAAAAAAATAATCGGGGAGAAAACAATGTAGTCTTTCTTCATGCTTTACTCCCTTTTGCTTTTCTAACAAATATCCTTTGTCTTTTAAAGATATTGAACAAGCGCTAGATCGCATAACTTTTTTTCTTGTTTAGAAGGATTAGCCTTTGGATTCTGTCTCCATCATCTTCCATCTGTCCTCAATCAGTCCAGGAAAGGTTTGTCTCCCACCTCCTCCCCATCAACAATCACCCCCGTTTTGGACGTAGGTAACCGTATAATCTGGAAATATTCCGATTTTTGTTTCAGACCTAAATAATAAGTGTCCCAGATTTCCTGCCACACCAAGCATTCACCGGCGCAATACAGCTTTCCCCGTACTCGGTTCTGTCTCCTTCTAGAGGCCACTCAAGAAACCGATCAAACCCTCCCCTGGCGTTCCTCCATTCATCCGCCTGAATATGGTTAAGTTGTTCCCTGAATCCGTCAAAGGCAAGATAGATGATAAAGCGGTTTTTTTTTTTTTTTTTTTTTTTTTTTTCTTCGTAGCGGCTTCTTCCAGCTCGGCCATGAAACAAAGGGTCATAGTAGGAAAATGTTCTAGGCATTTCCTACCTCGCTCTGTTCGGTGAACGGCCCGCCGGATGATCATCCATCCGGCGTCTAACTCCGCGTCTGCCAGATTGAAAGACCTGTCTGTTTGAATTGTGTCCTTGATTACGGGAAAGAGACGCTTCCACCAATATTCTTAGACAAGATGACTGAGGGGAGAACGGTCGATTAACACTCGCGTTTTGGAGGTGTTGATCGGATCCCGAATAAATCCCAGTAAGTCCAGCCAGAACGAATGCGTAATACCCGCTTGGAAGACGTCGTAAGGGCACACTCCCCACTCGGATAGATCTTCATCATCCTTCCCACGAACAACAAAAAAGAACTTTTCCTTTGACTGTCCACGCATTCAAAAGACAAGAAGATCCCATTGAAGAACTATTTAGAAATTTGTATTATAAGTCAAATTTCTTTTCCTCCTCTTTTTATACCCTTTTTTTTCTATATTAAGACACGGCATCAGCGTTCCCAGTTCAATCGCACAAAACAAAACAAAACAAAACAAAAAAAACGTCATTAATAGTGTCGAGTGTTGGTAATTTGTCATTGAGCGAAGATTTTTTTTGCCGATCAGCTTTTTTATCCGTTTTTTCCAACGGTTTTGCCTTCTTCATGATTTTTTTTTTTTTAATCAGTCTTGATGAGAACTTCTGGCATAGACTACGAACAAACAAACAAACAAAAAAATAAAATAAGAGAAGTAACTCACTTTCCTTCAAATCCAAGGAATTAGAATTACGAATGTGAAAGCTTCTATTAACTTTCAGGGGGAAACAAAACAAAACGGAAAGAATAAATCCAGAAAGGTGGAAAGAGTATAGGGGCAGAGAATGAGAGGAGAAAAAAAAAAAAGGTTAAAGAATTGGTTTGTGTTGGGACCCCGTGGAAAATCATGACCTATTATGCTTCCAACCCCCGGTACGTGCTGCAAGAGACTGACGACGATGATACTGTGTTAATTTTGAAACCACCACCCGCCGTAAACCCTCAAGCAGAGACACACGAGGATAGTATTGCGGGAGCTTTGGAAGCGCTATCCGAGCACGTCGCTATGGCCTGCGAGATCTGGGAGAGCATCGTCCCTCCCAACGATGACGGATTAGACGGCGGGGCTGTTATTACCAGGATGCAGGCAAAATGCAAAGAGAATTCCTTGGCTCGTCCCCTCTGTTTACCGAGATATGCAGAACCAGTGTTTGCAACATATGTTATAACGTCTATGACGATGGTTCCCGTTACCCCATGGCCATGGTTCCTTGCAATCATGTTACGTGTTACAGTTGTGAGCACATGACAGGCGAAGCGATTGATCTGTGTCCGGTATGCCGAACTCTGCCTACAACATCGTGGAAGTGCGGAGTACGGCCACGATGATGCGCACCTTACTGAAGGAAGAAGAAAAAGATCTGGAGCTACAACTCCAAAAGAAACAAAACCCGGTGATAGACATCGCTGATATTTTCAAGACCTTCCTTCTTAAACGCCTGGAATTGGCAGCAGATTTTACAACATTGGAGGAGGTTGCAGAGCATATCTCCGGCTTGACAAATATATAACGAAGTGGTATCTCAGGAAGAGTAAATCCGCCAAGAGTCCAGCCAAATTTGCAGCGTCGGATAATTCGAAGAGACTATCATAATGGCCTTGGACACCATGTTGGAATGGGTGATGAAGAGACTATCGTAGTGGCCTTGGACGCCATGTTGGAACCGATGGCAAAAACAATTGACCGACATTGGTGATGAATCGCTTAGAAGAATCTTCCGGATTCGGAACCTCAAAGACGTGAATTTTACTGCTCCTCAATAATTCCAGTTGTTGCTGCTGTGTGTGGTGTGTGTGTGTGTGTGTGTGTGTGTGTGTGTGTGTGTGTGTGTGTGTGTGTTTAAGGTCCCTCTGCTTCTTCTTCCTCTGGAAAGAAGCTGCGTTTACCCAAGAGAGCACAATGTGCTGTATTTGTCCAAGTTGCAGACAAAGAGAGAATGTTGTCCAAGAGAGAGTTGTTTTTTTTGTAAAGTTCCTGACTCCTTTATTTAGGAACTTTATGTAATTCCTGTAAAAATAGCGATTTTGCAAAAACCCCGAGCGAAACAGTAAGATTACATTGAATGTAATCTTGCTAGTGACTTCACATTTTGACTACACAATGTGAATTCACTGCAAGATATGTATGTATGTATATATATATATATATATATATATATATATAGAGAGAGAGAGAGAGAGAGAGAGAGAGAGAGAGAATGCTGAACAATTAAGTAGTGGGGGAAAACAAGTGCAGGTTAACAATTCTTCCATCATTATAGTAATGACTTGGCAAAGATTGGAAAAACAAAACAAAAAATTGAAGATGAAGAAAATGGGAAAATGTATATTCTAAATATGAAAACCCTGCACTAGCTGCATGAGGGAACCATCGTAATCCCTCTCGAAGGCAGATCTATATGTATTGCCTGCTCCTAGGCCTTTCGTCCGCTGGATCGGACTCATATCTTCAAGATGGGTTACAATGGTCTCCATATGCTGCTAGTGAAGGAGTTCATATTTATAATGTATCGTTCCCTCATTTTTCATTGTTTTGTGTGTGTTTTTCTCTCCCCCCCCCCCCCCCTTTTTTTTTTATTTTTTAAAATCTTTTCAAAAATTTTATTCGTTTCAAGTCATTAACATAACGGAGGAATTATTAGCCTGCACATGCTTTTTCCCCACTAACAAGTTCTAACACACACACACATGCACATGCACGCACGCAATGAAGTCAGCATGTATTGTTTTATAGGTTAGTTAATGCAGTAAAATTGCAAGAAGAATCTTTAATTCAGTGCTATATCTCTGGATAACGTGTAGTTGGAGGTAGGGTTGTGTGTCTCTGGATAACGTGTAGTTGGAGGTAGGGTTGTGTGCAGGTGGAGGTATGGACATTTGATGCAGGGGGTGAAACGATCCTCCATGTTGCTCCACAAAAGTCCAAATGGCGTCTTCCTCACCACTTCTGTCTGAAGGGAGCAGGGAACAGGGTAAGTACTTACAGGCAAAGGTGAAATCAGATCATACAGCGATCCTTCAGTTCTGGATCAGTCTATTTATTGACCTTCCCTCCCCCCTCCCCTCTTGCACGCATATGCAAGGCTGTTTCTCAGGGTATGGCAATGCTGGATCAGAAGAAACAACTTTCAACAGGTTTTTTTTGTTGTTTTTTTTTTTTTTTTGGGGGGGGGGGATGGGGGTAGGGGCAAGAGGGAGGTGGGGATGGGGGCCAGGAGTGGTATTAGGTTGAGGGTGGGCCAGATGAGAAGACCGAGATGAAAACAGAACTGATAGGTCATCTGATCATCAGAACGGTAGGGGGAGGGGGAGGGGAACAAAACAGAAGTGATAGGCCACAGAATGGTGAGGATGGTAAAGAAAAGAGAAGTAACTGGTAACTGAATGGTGAGGATGGTGAAGAAAACAGAAGTAACAGGCCATTGAATGGTGAGGATGGTGAAGAAAACAGAAGTAACAGGCCATTGAATGGTGAGGATGATGAAGAAAACAGAAGTAACAGGCCATTGAATGGTGAGGATGGTGAAGAAAACAGAAGTAACAGGCCACAGAATGGTGAGGATGATGAAGAAAACAGAAGTAACAGGCCAGTGAATGGTGAGGATGGTGAATAAAACAGAAGTAACAGGCCATTGAATGGTGAGGATGGTGAAGAAAACAGAAGTAACAGGCCAAGAATGGTGAGGATGATGAAGAAAACAGAAGTATCAGGCCATGAATGGTGAGGATGGTGAAGAAAAACAGAAGTAACAGGCCATTGAATGGTGAGGATGGTGAAGAAAACAGAAGTATCAGGCCATTGAATGGTGAGGATGGTGAAGAAAACGAAGTATCAGGCCATTGAATGGTGAGGATGGTGAAGAAAACAGAAGTATCAGGCCATTGAATGGTGAGGATGGTGAAGAAAACAGAAGTATCAGGCCATTGAATGGTGAGGATGGTGAAGAAACAGAAGTAACAGGCCATTGAATGGTGAGGATGGTGAAGAAAACAGAAGTAACAGGCCATTGAATGGTGAGGATGGTGAAGAAAACAGAAGAACAGGCCATTGAATGGTGAGAGTGAAGAAACAGAAGTAACAGGTAATGAATGGTGAGGATGGTGAAGAAAACAGAAGTATCAGGCCAGTGAATGGTGAGGATGGTGAAGAAAACAGAAGAAGCAGGCCATTTGAATGGTGAAGAAAACAGAAGTAACAGGCCATTGAATGGTGAGGATGGTGAAGGAAACAGAAGTAACAGGCCATTGAATGGTGAGGATGGTGAAGAAACAGAAGTAACAGGCCATTGAATGGTGAGGATGGTGAAGAAAACAGAAGTAACAGGCCATGAATGGTGAGGATGGTGAAGAAAACAGAAGTAACAGGCCATTGAATGGTGAGGATGGTGAAGAAACAGAAGTAACAGGCCATTGAATGGTGAGGATGGTGAAGAAAAAGAAGTAACAGGCCACTGAATGGTGAGGATGGTGAAGAAAACAGAAGTAACAGGTAACCGAATGGTGTGGATGGTGAAAAACAGAAGTAACAGGCCCTAAAATTGTTAGGATGGTGAAGAAAAACAGAAGTAACAGGCCCTAAAATTGTTAGGATGGTGAAGAAAACAGAATTAAGACTACTGAATGGTGAAGAAACAGAAGTAACAGGCCACTGAATGGTGAGGATGGTGAAGAAAACAGAAGTAACAGGTAACTGAATGGTGAGGATGGTGAAGAAACAGAAGTAACAGCATGAATGGTGAGGATGGTGAAGAAAACAGAAGTAACAGGTACTGAATGGTGAGGATGGTGAAGAAAACAGAAGTAACAGGTACTGAATGGTGAGGATGGTGAAGAAACAGAAGTAACAGGCCACTGAATGGTGAGGATGGTGAAGAAACAGAAGTAACAGGCCACTGAATGGTGAGGATGGTGAAGAAACAGAAGTAACAGGCCATGAATGGTGAGGATGGTGAAGAAACAGAAGTAACAGGCCATGAATGGTGAGGATGGCGAAGAAAACAGAATAGGCTGTCCAATCATGAGAATGAAAAACAAGAAGAAGAAAACAAGATACAAAGCATATAAACGTACTCCCAGTTTAGATCTAACAAACATGCGTCATTTAAAAAAAAAAAAAAAAACCGTCACAATCAAACATGCGTCATAATGTATTTCATCACTGAGATAAGAAATCGGCGAAGTACTTTCCGAGATATTCCATAAAGAAGAAAACCCGTTTTGGGCCGTTATAGCCGTTAGTAACGGCTATTCTGGTAAAAGAAAACATCGGGCATCATCCATGACCCATAATGAACATACCTACAAATTTTCAGAAAGATCGGCCCAGAAGTTCGAGTGGAACACATTTTGACCACGGACACACAGACAGCATTTCTTCGTTCCCTTTGTAAAGTACTCTGTTCTATAAGAACTGCGAGTACAAAAAGAATCAACAGGCCGTCCTATTGTCATGAAGGTGAAGAAAGCTTGGGAAGAAAACAAAAATATGATCGTGATTTCAGAAATGAAGCATTAAGAAATTCCATGTGTGAGGGGAAAGATGCAAGTGTGAGGAGGGAGGAGGCGGGGTGGGGGGGGGGGGGGGGGGGGGGGTTCAGTGCTGGCTGGCGGTAGTCCAAGCACTGTGTCTACTGCACGTGCTAGGATGATGAACTGGATCGGTATCAGTCAAATAAGTGGCATGCAGCCAGAACAGCATGCTGGGAAGTGTATGTTTGCCATGTCACCACACTGTGTTTGCTGCGTTGTAACTGGAGCCAAATGATATATTGCTACATGTAATATTGCTTCTCTGTGGTTAATAGAGGTTTTCAGAGTTGATTATGGAGCCAAGGGACATGAATTTGAGGGATATGCAACCTCTATTTTCCATCCAGTCATCTCCTGGGTTAGATAAACAAAAAATTAATAAAATTGTGGGTATTAGTAGGCCTACTGTGACTGAAATCTCTCACACACACAATAAAAAGCAAACAAATAGTTGTTTATGAATGGAACAAGGGGAAAACGTTTCATAGTTATATGAACATAATATGAGCTGTTTACATTTGAAAACTCTCTCTCTGTTTCTGTTACTCTGTCTTTCTGTATGTCTCACGCACACACAAATACACACACGCACACGCGCCTGATTCAAGATGGCGAAAACGGTCAGCAACTAAACTGAGCTATGGCTGAAATTCAGCATATCTACAAAAAATATGACCAGAATGACCAGATCCAGAAGTTTTGAAGGTCGTCACTTCAACTCGACTTCCAAAAAAGAAAACTCGCCAAAAAAAATGAAGAGACGACGGGATTGAAGACAGAAGTTTTTGTTGCGAGCTGCTCAGAAACGGAGAGTAGGCCTATGAACAACGGAACTATCATCGATGCGACCAACAGAGAACAAAATCAAGTATGTGAGATCAGACAACTGAAAACTTTGATCGAGAGGTTAATTAACCGTCAGGATCTCCTTCCTTGAAAGTACTGTCAAAAAGCAAATTGAACTGACAGTTATTTTTAGCAAAACAGTTAAGCGTTTTAAACGTTATGTTGTCAACAGACAAATATTATCCAAACGTCGACAGCGAGTTCAACGACATGTTGCACTTCTGCGGATGCGGCAAGATCCTCTCCATCAGCCCGTCCCACCAAAAACATTACCAACAACAGGTACAGGGCTCACGGAGCAGAAAAACAAAACTGCAAAAGAAATTAAAGCAAAAGAAAAGAAAAGAAAAACAAGGTCGACAGTCAGTGACGCAAAAGGGAAAAAATGACGTCAAACTTCAACTTTGTGGAAGAAAGAAAACGAAAAGAAAAAACACCAGGCGTTCCTCTGGTCATGCTTTTGCATGACTCGGTCCTGAATGGAGTGAACGGGAAGAGACTGGGTCTGTCTTACGGCTTTGAAACCGCATCGGAGAAAACCTTTACTACCAAAGATTTAAGATCAACACTTCAAACAGCTCTCTCCTCCGTAAAAAAGATCAGCAGGTGATATAATTATCCATTGCGGTGTAGCCAAAATGATATCAAAACAAAGATAGGCCTACGAGAGTTTGCAGTCAAGACTTCGCCAAATCTACACAAGCGATTGCCACCGAAAATCCTACAACCAACGTTGTTGTCAGTAAAATCGCTCCTGTCGGTAACTAAGACCTTGAGATAAAATTAGACCTGTTCAACGCTCATGTGGAAGTTCTACCGAGCCATTCATTAACCATGCCAGTCTGCAGCCGGACGTTGAGAGACGACCTTCACCTGACCCGGCTTGCCGGCAACGTTGGGAGACATGTCCGGCAGCTGTTTTGGACGACACCTAAGAAGACAAGGAGACACACCATGCTCCATCTACCCAGGGGGATTTCATCCCGCCCAAGACATCTGGATCGGCTCTACCTTCAAGAGAGAGGCGAATGGTGGAACTATTATGATGCCCCGAGAGGCTAGCGGTAGATCTAATTCTAGTCAGATAGATAGATTCGTGTACATTTCTTTCATTTCAGCATAAACGTGTTTGACTGTTTTACAAGCCTACAAATACACAGATAACGTTATCTTGAAGACTTATTCAGATCTCTCTCTCTCTCTCTCTCTCTCTCTCTCTCTTTGCAGAACCCTAAGAGGCAATACCCCGATTTTTATTAGTGGTGTTTTCACATTTCTTTTTAAGGAGTTAAAGAGTTTGTTGCGTTTTTTTTCTCCACAGCTTTAACTAGTATTGTTGTGTTAGTGATATACTAACATGCCTGATAAATCTGTTAAAATTTTACAGTGGGATGCCAGATCAGTGCTGATAAACGAGTCGCTGTTAGTTCAACACCTGGCAAATCACGAGTACCGCAATTGATGTTACAATCACTAAATGCTTGCAAATCGAAACTGCCAAGATTATCCCATTTTTACTATCCATCTGTACACGATCGAGTTTCTGATTCAAAAGTAAAAATCAGCACTGCCATTTATTTCAGAGAAGGCACTGAATATTTCAAACGTCCATCCCCAGCACCCCAAAATCTGCTATATTTGTATTTATGCACAGCCAGAGTGACAGAGGCTTTTCCTATTCCTTATCCCAATTCAGATCGCGTGGGTCTTGTAAGACCCACACCTGATAATTGGCAGTTCAGCAACTTATTCCTCACCTGATGGCGTGGGTCATGTGTGACCCATTAAAATAAACAGGTCCTGTGGGAACTGCGACTAATTACGCTGATAACTGATTGTGCCCATACTTAGAATTTCAGTGACCAACGACTATTAAGATTGTTGAGGAACTCCTAGGATTTCATGAGCATAGCTGTGTCCATTCATAAGATACGATGTTTCGATTGAGTGACTGGGTCATGGAAGACCCAGGAAGCATGGTAAAGGTTTAAAGGTATGGACAAAATTTTAAGTTATGAAAAAAGGGAGAAATTTTCCAAGATGCTTATTAATTTAGAGAATAAGAAGTTCCCTACTTCACTTGAAAAAGCAGAAGTGTTTGCTGACATGTTTTCAAAGACAATGTTCCTGGAAAGTCATTCACAAGAATGCAA
The DNA here is from genome assembly GCA_033310375.1 of Conus canariensis. Lineage (NCBI taxonomy): Eukaryota > Metazoa > Mollusca > Gastropoda > Neogastropoda > Conidae > Conus > Conus canariensis. The sequence goes on along the minus strand of CM065736.1, from coordinate 20,436,304 downwards.
ACATCGTTGGGAAAAGGAAGAAAGCACAAAACTTTGATCCAGTTTCAAATAACGAGCATTACACAAATGCTCCCATAACTATGCAAGAGTTAAAGAATTCCATTGCCACGACAAGTAACAAAACATCATCAGTTGGATTAGATGCAATTTCAAATGAAATGCTAAAATATTTGCCAGAAAATGTTCTCCACTTTTTATTATTAACATTGTTCCAAAAGATTAGGATGGATGGTACTAAGCCAGTTATTGGGAAACAATCGGAAATCACTTCGATTTTAAAACATGGTAAGTCTGCCACAAACATTGATAATTACCAGCCCGTAGCTCTGACTTCTCATGTTGGTAAACTTATGGGCAAATTATATTAAATAGGCTTACTGATTTTCATGACAAAAATGCTGTAATACCCAGAAATCAAGCAGGCTTTATAAAAGGAAGATCAACCTCTGATCATTTTGTCAAATGATCACAAATAAAGTATCAATTTGCTCGATGAAAGAACATTCTAGCCACATTCTTTGATTAAGAAAAAAGCCTTTGATAGTGTATAGCATGCTAGGTTGTTACACACATTGAAGATGATTGGTATATCTGGTAATTTTTACAATTACATCACAGAATTTCTGTCTGACAGAAGTTTACAAGTTAGAGTAGAAAATATCAGTTCCAATTTTTAATCATTAGAAATGGGCATTCCACAAGGTTCTGTTATAATGGCTATGTTATCTAACATTCTGCTGTGCGATCTCCTAAAACATGTTGCTAAAAATGTTACAGTTGTGCAGTATGCCAATAATCTTGCGTATGGATAAATGCTTGCATAAGAACAAATACACCAAAAATATCAATAAATTATTACAAAAAACTCTGTCAATTGGAACTTGATGATCTTACCAGGTATTTATCTGTAAATGGTCTGACACTTTGACACACAAAAAAAACATGGTTTTAGTCAACAATGGAGGTGATTCCACTGATCTGCCATTTAAATTGGATGGGACAGGAAACTGGGAGAGAAACAGAGCGACGTTCGTATCACGCTGAACTGAAAAAAGCTGATCAGCCTTACATCTTATCATATTCAGCAAAGATGCATTTGGAAAACAAGTACCCCCAACCATTTTAAGGTGTTTACAGATGGCTCATGGACAAAAGATAAAAGAAGCTGGGTCTGTTTTTGTTGTTCTGTTACTTAAAGTAGAAAAATCATGTTTTGTTTGAAAATATAGATCTGTATTCATTCTTGAAATGATAGCCATATTAAAGGGTTTGACATATCTAATTGACTTACCACAGTCAATTCTTCAAGTGTTGTTCTACGTAGATTTGATGTCAGTATTACAATCCCGTAAGTCTGCAAATCGATTGCTGATAATTCTAAAAGAGGTTTTTCATTTAATTCACATCTTGATATGTAAAGAAAACGACTTAACTTTCTTTTGGATTTCTTTACACTGTGGAAACACAGAACTTGCAGACAGATGTGCAAAAAAAAGGTGCAAGAAATGAAATGTGTGCACAGCAACTTTTTATACCCTTCACTTTACCAGACAGTATCAAATGCTAAGACAAATGGCTTGGGACTGTTTCAGAAATAGTCTAAACAAACTTAGTTCTCATGTTAAAACACAAAGTAGTATCACTTCTGAGAAAGGTGTCCAACACCTGCAATTTATGTGTATCAATATAGAAACTTCGTTTTAACGTTTTATTGACTAAAACTAGATGCTCTCACAACTAGATATTAGATGAAATGTATATGTGGCAAAACAAGCAAGACATCATCTTTTGTTTGAAGTGTGCACTTAGGACATACCTACCATGTTTATTAGGCATGTCTGTAGTAGTGTAACTGATGTATTTTCTGATTCTGATCTTGCTTTTCAAGTTACCTCTTGTTTGATGTGTAGTTCCATATGATATTGGTGATCTTTCTGTGATTATATGTACACGCCTTCAAGCACACACATACACACGTGAGTACACACTCTGTTTCTCGTCTGATATCACATGATTTTGTGAAAAGACATAAAATAAAAGTACTATCACTACTACATGCACACACATGCGTGTGCATACACACACACACACACACACACACACACACACACACACACACACATTACATCACATCACATCACACACACACACACACACACACACTACATCACACACACACACACACACACACACACACACACACACACACACACACACACACTCACAAACACACACACATTCTAACACACACACACATACGCACACAAACACATACGCACGCACGCACGCACACACACACACACACACACACACACACACACACACACACACACACACACACACACATATGCACCAGTCTGCCTGCACACAAAAATCTGACTTCTTTCAGCCTTCTAAAGTGAAAGATGTGTGGAATTCCAAAGAACACAGCAAGTCAATGTTTACATTGTTTCTGGTGACTAGATGACCAAAATGAAGAGACCTGGAAGGAAAAGGGAATGGAGACGAAGAAAGGTGGAGGCGGTAGGCCACGAGTGGTGGGCTTCCAAAGAGCCAGTCTTCTGCAGGACCTCAAGAGTATTCTGCTGGAGTACCCAGACAATGGGCAGATTTTTAAGGTGACTGGTGGCTATATTTGTTGAAATGTTCGGTGTTTCAACATCGTTCTTTGCACAACTAACCATAAAGCATTGTAATACAATCTTATGGGAAGCAACTCACATATTATACTCCTTTGAAATACACAAGTAACTGGATAGTTATATAGGACTGTACAAAAAACAAGAACAATTAATGAAATGAAGAAGAAGAAGTTTTGATGCTGGCTGTGAATAAGGAACTGTTGTTGCTGCTAGTATAAATGTTTTTAGAGAACTGACATTTCTCCCAAAGTATGCTAATGAGCAGGCGCTAAAGAATCTTCTTTTCTTTTTTAATGCATGCTCATTACAGCCACTGCAAGATTGCCTTCAGTGTGGTCACATCCAGAAAAATTGAATGTTGCCTGCTGTATTACGAGAACACACATTATTTGTGAAAAATCCTACCATGTTTTTGTGGGAATTATGTCAGCTGCATTTTCAGGTAAACTCTGTCATTATTTTGTAGAACGATAAGACAAGCGTGTTGAGGAAAAGGTAGAGACCTTTACCCTAATGAGAAATGCATTCCACGGGTGGTAGCTATGAACAGAGATAGCTCAAGATTGATTGTAGGTGAAATTGGTGAAATTGATGGTGAGTGAAATTGTTCAATGATTGTCTATAGGTGAAATTGTTTAGCAATTGACTTTAGATTAAATTGTCAATGACAGTTAGTGCTATTGTTCAATGATCGACTACATGTGAAATTATCCAGTGATTGACTGTGAGTGAAATTGTCCAGTGATTGACTGAATGTGAAATTATCAAGTGATTGTAGGTGAAATATTGTTCATTGATTGACTGTAAGTGAAATTTTTCACAGGCGAATTGTAAATGAAACTTTCTAGTGATTGCTGGTTAAATTGTCCAGTAACTGGAGGTGAAATAGCCCAGCGACTGACTGTAAATGAAAATGCCCAAATGATTGTAAGTGAAAAGGTTGACGACTGTACTATTGAGTGACTGTTGGTGAACTTGTTCATTGATTGATTATAGGTAAAATTGTCCAATGATTATAGATGAATCATCCAATGATTGATTGTGAGGGAAATTATTTAATGATCGACTGTATCTGAAATCGTCCAATAACTGTAGGTGAAGTTATCCAGTGATTGTAGGTGAAAAATTCCCAGTGGTTGACAGAATGTAAAACTGTCTATTGATTAATCGTAAGTGTAACTGCCAAGTGATTGACTGCGGGTGAAATTGTTCAATTACTGTCAGTGAAATTGTCAAATGATTCTAGGTTAAACTGTTCAACAATGGACTTTTGGTGAAACTGTCCGAAGACTGTGTGAAAGTGTCCTATGATGGACTGTAGGTAAAGGTTTTAAACGATTGATTAAAAGATGATACTGTCCAGTGACTATAGGTAAAATTGTCCGATGATAAACACCATGAGACTATGTACATCATTTACAAAGAGGAGTAATTTATGCTGTTCTCTCAGACCTAAGCTTGCAGGTTTGGACAAAAAAGACTCCAGCATGTTGACGCATGATTTACAAAACACAAGAATGATTCATGTCATCCACCGTCATACATTTAAGTGCATGCAACACATGAGACTATGATTTGTTGGTTTATTATCTTACCTAAAAGATTACTATAATTTCCATGTTATAAATCCCACTGCTGCACACCAACCACATATCAAAAAGAGAGAAAGATAGGGGGGAAAAAAGATGTAAGCTGGAACCAATCGATTGGCCACAAGAAAATAAACTGATAATTAAAATGGTGAACACAACCTTGACAAAGCCTGTGTATTCTGAGATATACTGTTGTGAACTGGCAAGCTAACAAGAAAGGACAAATGAAGGGAAATAACTCAATTTGTCACAGAGTCTTTTTCATTGCTGTTCTCAGTGGCATTAAAACCACTGAAGGACTTGCCTTAACTGTCAGAAACGAAGAATTTCAAAAACTCCACGTTCACCATCTTGTCCATTTTGCACAAATGGAACTTCCACCTTCACCCTTGTGTTTGCTGCAACTTCGGTGTTTTCTGCTGTTGAGAATCTGACTGTTGTTTTGAAACTGTTAGTTATGGAGCTGTTTTGATTTTTTTTTTTTTTTTTTTTTTTGCATCAGTAAAGTTTGCTACACCAAATATGCCACTGTTAGACCATTGACTTGTTGGTATCTAATTCCTGAGCTTGTTATAAAGAGTACAGCTGTATCCTGTGTTTCATTTAAATTTTGATAACAGTCCATGATGTGTTGTTGCTGTTTGGACCAGTAAAGCAGTTAACAACACAGTCTGTATAATATATGTTATCATTGTTTGGACCAGTAAAGCAGTTAACAACACAGTCTGTATAATATATGTTATCATTGTTTGGACCAGTAAAGCAGTTAACAACACAGTCTGTATAATATATGTTATCATTGTTTGGACCAGTAAAGCAGTTAACAACACAGTCTGTATAATATATGTTATCATTGTTTGGACCAGTAAAGCAGTTAACAACACAGTCTGTATAATATATGTTATCATTGTTTGGACCAGTAAAGCAGTTAACAACACAATCTGTATGATATATGTTATCATTGTTTGGACAAGTAGAGCAGTGAACAACATGGTACCTGTGATATGTGTTGTCACTGTTTGGGTCAGTGTAGCTGTCAGCAGCATGGTATGAACAATGTGCGATGCTGTTTGCAGGAGATGTTTCAAAATGCAGAGGACGCAAGGGCTCGGGTCGTGAAGATCCTCTCAGTGACATCTCCACACGCATGCCATGAGGATCTCCACAAGCCCCAAACATCTGCAGGGCAACAGGAAAGGCGGCAAACTCCCAGCAAACAACGCAAGAAGTCAGGCAGAAAACAGAAGTCTGCTTCAGTTACTGCATGGAAACCACCTCTGATAGATGTGTTCTCGGTGAGCCAGCCTAAATCCATTTTTCCTCTTGTCTTGTTTGTTCTCTCTTTATTGGTGGTGTTTTGCAGCATAGTATGTGGTTTGTTCTCTCTTTATTGGTGTTGTTTTGCAGCATAGTATGTGGTTTGTTCTCTCTTTATTGGTGTTGTTTTGCAGCATAGTATGTGGTTTGTTCTCTCTTTATTGGTGTTGTTTTGCAGCATAGTATGTGGTTTGTTCTCTCTTTATTGGTGTTGTTTTGCAGCATAGTATGTGGTTTGTTCTCTTCCTGTGGACAGGTTACCATTCTGCACCTTGCTTTTACTCAGGAAATCAAAGTCTTCTCAGCTAAGGATAAAGTCTTGCTGTGATGGAACATCCTTTGATTCCTGCTGGAATTTGTCTGTGAAGAATAGCCTTTGGACCTCAGGTGGTTTCAGTCAGTAAAGAAACCACATTCAGTCATTAGCTGCCCCCTGAAATCACTTGATTTGGTGTAAGATTCTAAAATATACAACAAAAAAAAAGAAATAGTATATACAGGCATCAAATACAGTGATAAAATCAGATACAAACTTAATCATAATTAAATGTGATTATTTAAACAGCGTTTTCTACGATATCATGTGACGAAGTAGATTAAGGAGTTAGAAATAGCCACAGATTGAAATACACTTGTTCACTAGGATGCTGAAAACAATTTCATGTCCTTTCCCCCCTTCACACACATACACACACACACACACATACAGACATGCATACACTCCTCTCCTGGAATACATGTTCACAAGGATGCAGAAAACAATTTTACATTACCCCCCACACGCCCTAAAAACAAATAAAACAAAAACAAACAAAAAAGTGTTTCTACAACAGTGTTGTCCATTATACAAAAAAAAAAGCAAACTCCGTATTTCTACATCAGTGTTGCCCATTATTTTACAGGAACACACCAATGTGATCCGTAGCCTAAGTCATGGAACACTGACAGCACAAAAAAGTGTTGCTTGATCCTATCCCAAACATGTGCATAAAAAAAGAATCTAGGAAACTGAATGGGTATTCATCTATCTCAAGCATTATTTCCAATTTGATGGCTGACAGCATCGGACAAAAGGTTGAGAATCTGCTGAAAGTCACTGTGAATATGTTGTGAACAAAATTGCATGTGACACCTTTTATATTGTCTCTTGCTGTTATAAATGTTTTTTTATCTTAAAGTGATTTTTTGTCCTTGGATGCTGTACTATGCATGTTTATTTTTCTTCTTGTATTCCATGCTGTGCATTACTGCTGTAATTTGAGGATTAGTTGCATCAGGTTCTTTTTTCTGTAACCTTTTCATCCTAGGAGAAAGGTTTTTACTGTATGAAATGTATCGATAGCAGTGATAACTTTAAACAAGTACATTGAATGTGCTGTCTTCAGATATAATGAACTATTTAATTTGTTGCAAAAGGAAAGAAACAAAGGAAAGTCAAAGACATGAAAACATTAAAATAAAACTCATGCACTTGCTTAAAAATTATTTTT
>CM065736.1:20394263-20424263 GCA_033310375.1 Conus canariensis | reverse complement strand
CACACACACACACACACACACTCACACACACACACACACACTGACAGAAACCACACACCAACAACAGCGGTCGATGGTGACTGACAAACTGACGTAGACACACCTTCATTAGTATCGAAGCATACATCAGACATGTCAACACATTCAAATGCCGAGCTGGATGTGCTAGCTATGACTGGTGAGGTTTGTGCAGAGGATGTTCTAGGCTTTTTCACGGGGGTTGATACCAACGGAGAAAATGATGACACACTTTCATCTGTGCGCAAGCAAAGATCAGACTGATCTAAACATTCTTGAGCAGATCTTTTGACGGGTCGGCTCTTCTTTGTTTTCCGATGACCAATAAGTCGGCTGATTGAAAGAATCAACACGATGTACGCTGACTCAAAGAAAGATCTGGATCGAAAGTTGTCCAGATTTCTGACATTCTCTCTATGTCACGAGCAGCATTTTCTTTTGTAGTATAACATTGAGAATGTGCTGACATGTGTCTCGTTTTTTTCAGTTTATGGTAGCATTTTATGCAGATACACTTGGACTGTTTGCCTTCTTCATCACCATAAATATCTAGAGTGAAATACTGCAACAAATCATTGGAGAAGTTGACACAAAGTCTAGCGTTTAATCCTTTATCTTGTACCTTTCTGAGCACACGATTGCCGCACACACGGCACAACAAATCTACACGTCTTTTGTGTGCACTGAAGTTGTGTTCAAATGCCTCCGCCATTGTTGGCGCTACAAACACGCACGCGTATGCACTTACAAAAGATCGGAATGAAGTAGGCCTACACGTAAGCAACAAGACTAGCCAATGCAGGGTTGGTCACACACATGCGTGTGCGTGCGCGCGCGCACACACACACACACACACACACACACACACACACACACACACACACACACACACACACACACACACGCATGCACGCACGCACACAGAGAGAGAGAGAGAGAGAGGAAGAAGAAGAAGAGCACCACACACGTACACGACTTGCTGAGCTAACACTGCCTCCATAGATACACGTATACGCGTGCCGGGTCCTGGCCAACTTATGAAAACAAACTTCTCTATGAAAAAAACAACAACTGAAGAACGTGTGATGAACCGAAGTTGTATCAAACATCACAAAAAAGAATCGCAACACACAAATCACGCACACAGTTAATTATATCCAGCACAACAGGAACAGCACAGCATGAGAACACATGCGCTCCCTTGTGCACAGCTGTAGTACACAGGGCGCTGCCGTGAGTCACGTAGCCTGCTTATCGCCTGCTGGGCAGGCAGGAGGAACTAAACAGCGCGATTTTCATCTCGGCCGGACAGCTGTGGTATACCTTTCTGTAAGAGTCTTTTTTCATTTCGTTTGTTTGTAGGGTTTTTTTTTTCTTCCTGTAAGCAGTTCTATTGTCTTCTATTGGAACTGTCTTCTTCTTCCACAACATAAACCTTCAGTTTGTTAGATTCTTCCTAAGGTTTTTAACAGAATTCAGACACTTTACAGAACAGGGGACACAGGTAGAATAGCGCTGTCAAAGCACTGGTGAAGCAATAACAGTGAGTAAAGTAGGGGAGACTTGTAGATTAGTGCTGTGAAGATGCTATTGTGTACAGTCAGAAGATGAACAATGGGGTAGAAAAGGGGAGACTGGAAGATCAGCTCTGCCAAAGTACTGGAGAATGAAGGTAGGAACTTAAAAATTAGCAGAATAATTGATGTTTGTAGATTAGTTCTTTGCAGACACTGCTGACCGACGCTGGAAGTTCACAAGTGAGAGGAAGAAGAAACATTTGTAGATTAACGCTGTCAAGACACTGATGAAGGAAGCTTGAATTTGAAATCAGCGGACAGTATAGGGGACACTTGTAGCTTAGCACTGTCAGAATACTGGTGTGTGTTCCTGTACGTTGAAAGCAGATAAACAGTGTAGCACCTATTTTAATGAGACATAACAGGATGCATGTTCAGCTTACTTAGCTGGACATACTGGCTCCTGTATGGTGAGATTAAGAGACGGGCAAAACAGTCTTGCATTTTCTGCCTGCAGACAGTGTGAGTTTCCTGGTCAGGAACTGGCCTGGAGGTCTGCCCTGTCTGATAGCAGTACACCTTTGGTCACCACCTGTCTGGTAGCAGTACACCTTTGGTCACCACCTGTTCCTCTGTTTAGTTTCCAGGTTAAAAACAGGTCAGCCTGCATTACACTGGGTGGTTAAAGGAGCATGTCTGTGAAGTTCCTTGAGGATGAGCCTCAAGGAAGGGTCATCTCACAGACATGGTTTTCATGACTTACAGCTGTGCAATATCACCTGCAGACTACTCTAGGCTGACAACCAAACAGTGCGGTCCGCAGCACAGCACAGCAGAACACAGGGTGCAGACAGCAGGGAACTTGATCTCAGACTGGACTGAAGTGTATACAGTCACGTTCAGCAAAATACAACTGAGGCCATATGCTTTTCCATGTCCCCCTAAGAAGAGAAGAGTTCAACCTGCAGATTGAGGGTCAGGACATTCCACAGCTAGACTCCACAGCCTACCTCAGGGTGACCCTGGACAAGAGGCTGACACAGGCCCCTCATATTGTCATGATGCACAACAAAATGATAAGAACAGTGGCTGGGATGGAGAAAGTGACAGGCATCGACTGGGTGCAAACATAAAGATCCTGATTGAAGTGTACACAGGGATCTGTCCACCTGCAAACAGACCGGTTCTCCACCTCCTGGTCAACACATCAGCTGAAAGCAGCACAGACCATGCAGACAAGGTGCAGAAGGCCAGACTCCAAGTCATCATGGACAGCATCAAGCCACCCCAATAGCTTCTATGGAGAAGATGACTGGCCTGCTATCACTCCAAGGGAGAAGAAACAAGATGCTCCTGAGAGACAAAGTAGAAAATGGAGATGCTGCCATCTCACACTCAAGCACCAGGCTCTGACCAAGAACTGCATCAAACGGTAGAATCCAAATTACCAGGTCAAGGCTCTTCAGCAAAATCAAAGTTTACATCTCTGGCTTAGAAACCAACAGGAAAGCTCCAGGACTATGAGAAATAGTGACTGTGTGTAAGAGACCATCTGTCATCTTTGATGTCCTTGGAGTTAGAGCAGAAGACCACACAGCAGTGGCACTGAAATCCCTGACCCTTGAAATGCTGGACAGGGATTACCCATCTACCGCCTGGAACAAGTCTACACAGATGGCTTTGCAGAAAATGGTGTGCCAGATAGGTAAGGCAGTGCTGCATACAGTGTCCTCTGACACTAGGTATGTCATTGATAGTCAGGGCTCCATCCAAACCAGGGCTGAAATCCGTATCTTGCTTGATGATGCATAGACCTGAGAAGCAAGAAATGACCTATCATCTTACATTGTTGCACAGACTGACTTAGGAATCTTTCTCCAGAGTCTTCAGTCCAGACAGACAGGCCAGACCCTGCAGGGAGCTTCAAACACTGTGCTCCAAAGAAAACTTGTCACAGTGGATCTTTTTCCACTGTTGTGTTCTGAGCAGTAAAATAGCTAATAGATTCTCTAAGCTGGGCAGGAAACAGAAGCAAACTGCCCACAAAAGGTTACTTGGAAAAGTCAAGACTCTTCTAACAATCCATTTCAAGAACTGGAAGAGGCAGGCTGTGCAGACAGGGTCTGACGAGGATGGGAATCCATCAGCTGGACAAAGTGCCACAGGCCACCAACTTCACACTGAGCACAGGACATTGTCAGCTTCTCTCGCATCTCTGGACATTATCAGCTCCTCTTGCAAATCTGGACACTGTCAGCTCCTCTAGCATCTCTGGACATTATCAGCTCCTCTTGCATCTCTGGACATTGTCAGCTCCTCTAGCATCTCTGGACATTGTCAGCTCCTCTAGCGTCTCTGGACATTGTCAGCTCCTCTAGCATCTCCGGACGTTGTCAGCTCCTCTAGTGTCTCTAGACATTGTCAGCTCCTCTAGCGTCTCTGGACATTGTCAGTTCCTCTTGCATCTCTGGACATTGTCAGCTCCTCTTGCATCTCTGGACATTGTCAGCTCCTCTAGCGTCTCTAGACATTGTCAGCTCCTCTAGCATCTCTGGACATTGTCAGCTCCTCTTGCATCTCTGGACATTGTCAGCTCCTCTAGCGTCTCTAGACATTGTCAGCTCCTCTAGTGTCTCTGGACATTGTCAGCTCCTCTTGCATCTCCAGACATTGTCAGCTCCTCTTGCATCTCTGGACGTTGTCAGCTCCTCTAGCATCTCTGGACATTGTCAGCTCCTCTTGCATCTCTGGACATTGTCAGCTCCTCTAGCGTCTCCGGACATCGTCAGCTCCTCTTGCATCTCTGGACATTGTCAGCTCCTCTAGCATCTCTGGACATTGTCAGCTCCTCTTGCATCTCTGGACATTGTCAGCTCCTCTAGCGTCTCAGGACATTGTCAGCTCCTCTTGCATCTCCGGACATCATCAGCTCCTCTTGCATCTCTGGACATCATCAGCTCCTCTGGCATCTCTGGACATCATCAGCTCCTCTTGCATCTCCAGACATTGTCAGCTCCTCTTGCCTCTCTGGACATTGTCAGCTCCTCTTGCATCTCCGGACGAAGTGCAACAGGTCACCAACTTCAGACTGAGCACAGGGCATCGTCAGCTCCTCTCGCATCTCTTCATGCTAACGATCTCATACCTGGACAAGTGCTCATGTGACACTGGTCCACAGACACCAAGCCCACATTCTCCAGTCCTGTCCAACCTTCAACAGCCTGCAACAGCAGACTTGACTCTCTGCAGTGAACCTGATGGAGAAGCTGGAGGGGGAACCGGCAGTGTCGCTGGGCCAGACAGGGGACTTCACCTACAGCACTGGATTCTCTTTCTAACATTGCTGGGATCACTGAAGAAAAGGAAAGACCTGTAAAAATAAATTTCAGCAATCTAAATTTCATGTGGTTTATTCTAAAGTATCCTGAACTTGAAAAATAGAACAGTACTGATTGAAACTACTTACGAAATGAGGTTACATGTTTTAAGCAGCCAACCACAAATTCATTTCCCTGACAGGAGAGCTTTTATATGGATATTTTCTTTTGCATTAACTGTTACAGTTCTCGCAGCATGAAGAGTGTTCCATTTGTTGCCATGAACCTGAGATTTTCAGGTTATTGATAATTCAACAATTTTTTTTATATTGCAAACTTGAAGTTCAACTGATTAAGAACAATGATTAGTAGCATTGTTTGAACAGAATGATCTAGGCTCAAGAACAAAAAAGTTTGTTTTGTTAAGAATGGCCATCAGGGTGGGTTGGGCCGGTCTGTGGCTGTGCATGGATGGGTTGGAATGTGTGGCGGGGGGAGCCACTGATGTGGCTCAGAAAATTGGACAGCAAAAAAAAAGAAAAAGAAAAAACAAAAATAAAAAAAACAGAAGGCCGTCAGGCCCATATCTCTTATCAGCAATGAAAGACATAGCTGAGAAAACTTTAGGCAAGTTATAGATAGCCACATCTACACACACACACACACACACACACCCCACACACACAGAGTATCACCTTGTTTCTTCAGTTGACACTTACTACAAGACTCCCATGTTGCATTGCAGACCACCCAGTCATCATCAGCAACAGACAGCTTCTCTTCATGGATCCTTTCCGAGAGGAGCAGGAGGCCATTTTCATAACACCACTGAATTGCCTTTTGCCTGAGGAAAAGCAAAAACTGCATCATGCCCTGTCTCCTCTGCTGAGCAAGTTGGAAGCCAACTCTCTCACAGGTATTTTTTTTTCCCCTTTACCGTTGTTCAGAAAGGTTATAGATGTGTTAATCTCTTGGTGGAAGGGAAACAACAAGCACACCCATTTTTCAGAAAGATTATAGATGTGTTAATCTTGTGGTGAAAGGGAAACAACAAGTACACCAGTCTCTTGGTGTAAAGGTCAACAATGAGTACACCAGTCTCTTGGTGTAAAGGTCAACAATGAGTACACCAGTCTCTTAATAGAATAGTAAGCAACAAGTACACCGGTTTGGGTGGAAAAGTAGAGAATGTACATATGCGGGTTCTAACCCACCCATCTTATTTTGCATGAAAACCCCCCTTTTCACAAACAAATTTCTTCAACTTCTTGCCACTTTTGCCAAAAACTAACACTTTTTTGTAAAAAAATTAACGCGCAAAAACCTCCAAAAATCAAAGTAATCGTTATTTTAAAATGGGGGGCTTACGTGCAAAACAAAAATGGATGATTTAGAACCCGCATATGTACATTCTCTCCTCTCTTCTGATTCTTGCGCAAACAAGAAGAATGGCTTGCTTAATTTTTTTTAATTGGTGTTTATAATCTGGTTTAAAAAATGAAGCCCGGAGTAGTTGCAGAGCTTATTGATATATTCAGAATTTGGGAGTTGGAGGAAAGGAGCTGGGGGGTTGATATAGAAGAGTTTGAAGAATTAATTATGGAGCTTTTTGAGCGCGCCGATATGCGGGAAAGCGTAAGGAACGCCATCAGTAAACTACCACATTCTTGGCCTCATCCAGTTATACAGTTGTTTGCCATTTTAATTGATCAAATAGCTCCTGAAGATCTTGATCTGACTGGTTCTACTGACCCTGAAGGAGTAACTGTTACCTTTAAACCTGGACAGTTTTTAAGATTAGAAAAAGACTATGAGTAATAAATAACAGCTGAATTTACAATTATTTTTTTATTTATTTAATTTTTAGGTTTAAAAATGACGACCAAACACAGCGAATCTGATCTAATGATTTTAATAGAAAATTGTAATGAACTATTTGACGAAACAATGAAAGTGTTAAACATTGATTTTAGTGAATCTGGGTTTGAGAATGATGTAAACAATTTAATAAAAAATCATAGTGAACTATTTGACGAAGCAATCAAAGAGTTAAACATTGACTGTAGTGATTCAGAAAAAGCTAAAATATTGGCAAGTGCTCTTGTAAGATTTGGGTGTCTTGAAGTATTGCAACGCTTGGGTGAAGAATAAAAGCGCATTTACTTACTTTTACTTACATTTATTTTTTTTAATTTACGTAAATATTATGGGTTAAAAAATGAACCCCACAAGTAAATCCGAGGTTGGAAAACTGTATACGTGGGAGGAGATATTTGACAGCAGTGAACAATTAAGCAATACGTTTAGTGAAGTAGACATGGACATTATTAACCCCTCAAGCGTTCATGAAAGCGTAACACATGCCATTTCTAAAATCCCAGAGTCTCTTCAAATTGGCCTGCCAGTAAAAGTGTTGTTGGCCATTCTGATTGATTATATAACCCCCGATGATAAAAACATGCAAGTCTGGGTTTCAACTAGACAGAAAGAAGTAATCAGCTATTACGACTTTAATTCTGAATGGGCTGATTACATGCTTACACAGTTTAACCATGCAAGTGAAGAAGCGAAATTGCGCGGCTCCGGCTGGTCTGAAGGAACAGTCCTTGAAATCAGATTAAAACAAACAAAGTTCTATCCTATAGTCGGCAATTCTTACATCCCTCTCCCCAGAGAGTTAGAGTTAAAACGAGCAGTCTTAAACATACAAAATTCTGACAATATGTGTTTCATGTGGTGTGTTTTGGCGCATTTACATCCAACTAATAAACATGCAGACAGAGTCACCAATTATGAAGCATACAAACATGAGCTGAACTTTAATAACATAAACTTTCCAGTAAGCATAGAAAGTATATCTCAGTTTGAAGAGCAAAACAAACCAATCACTGTAAACGTATACACATGGTCTGTAGCAGACAATCTAGTGCCTCTAAGGATTTCTCCCAAAGCTCCTACTTTAGGCGATCCAATTAACAAACATGTCGACTTGATACTGTTTGCAGACGGTCTAAAGAGTCACTGTGTATTAATTAGATCAATTAGCAGACTGTTAGAATATACATCAAAGCATAAATCTAAACAAGAGCTTTGTAGAAGGTGTTTGGTCAGAATCCCAACTATAGAAGCAGCTGCCAGCCATAAGAAACATTGTAAAAGTTTTGTAGACTGTGAAACTAAACTTCTTACACCCAAACCAGGGTCTAAAGTTAGTTTTAAGAATGTACACAAAATGCAGACGAGTCCATACGTAGTTTATGCTGACTTTGAATCAATCTTACCGCAGTACTACGGTCCACAACAAGAACAAAAAACAACCTTATTATCCCACCATCAGATCTGTTCTTATGCCTTTGTTGTTGTTAGGTCAGACGGTCAACACACAACGCCAGAGATTTACAGAGGCCCCAATGCAGCCAGTAGATTTTTAGAGCAGATGAAACAACTTCGTAATCAATTCTCCAATCAACTAAATCTTTCAGACATTGTTATGACTCCGAAGATCAAAGGCGGTATGAAACATCTACACACTGTTGGATATGCAACAGAGAATTATTGGGTGACGCTGTAAGAGACCACGATCACATTACTGGAAAGTTCAGAGGGGCCGCGCACAACAGCTGCAATCTTCAACTTAAGGTTGATCCCAAGACGTGGAAACTGCCAATTTTCTTTCATAACTTACGAGGCTATGATTCTCATTTCATCATGCAAGCAATAAATTCTGAATATAAGAGGGTCAGCTGCATTGCACAGTCTTCAGAAAAGTACATGACCTTTACTATTGACTGTTTATCCTTTTATGACTCTGCCCAGCATCTGATGGCAAGTTTGGATAAATTATCAGGATCTCTACAAGACTTCCCAATAACTAAACAATATTTTGACCCATCTTTAGTACGTAAAGGTGTCTATCCTTATGAATACATGAACTCGTGGGGCAGGTTTGATGAAGACTCACTTCCTCCTAAAGGCGCTTTCTTTTCTAGTCTTAGAGGAAAGGACATAGCCGATGCTGACTATGAACACGCCCAGAAAGCCTGGACAGAATTACACTGCCGAACAATGGGCGACTATCACGATCAATATCTAATGGCTGACGTGTGTTCATTGGCAGATGTGTTTCAGAATTACAGATCTACATGCATGAAACATTACGACCTAGACTCATCACATTACATTTCTGCCCCCGGCCTTTCTTGGGACGCATTCTTAAAGTCTACAAACATTGAAATTGACTTAATATCTGATCTGAATACACTTCAGATGATTGAAGACGGCCTAAGGGGAGGCATTAGCATGGCCTCTCATCCTTACTGCAAAGCCAACAATAAGTATTTAGATGATTATGACCCAACTAAACCATCTAACTATCTAATGTATTTAGATGCTAACAATCTGTATGGGTGGGCCATGAGCCAACCACTGCCACTAAGAAACTTTAAAATGATACAAGGCCCTCATGATGTTAATACTGTGTTAGGTATGTTGTCACAGCTTACACCTGATAATCCAGCAGGACTAATCTTAGAAGTAGACTTAAAATATCCTAAAGAATTACACGATCTTCATATTGATTATCCTCTAGCGGCAGAAAGCTTAAAGATGACCCCCACAGAACCGCCTAAGCTTGTGCCCAATCTTCGAGACAAGACTAAGTACGTATGTCATTACAGACTCCTACAGTTTTACTTAAGGCATGGACTAAAACTAACGGTCGTTCACAGACTAATTGTTTTTGATCAAGAGCCTTTTATGAGACCATACATCATGAAGAATACTGATCTTAGGACTAAAGCCACTGACGCTTCAGAAAAAGACTTTTTTAAACTAATGAACAACAGTTGTTTTGGCAAAACCATGGAGAACCCGCACAAGCGTAAAGATGTAAGATTAGTTACAAACGAAAAACAAGCAATTAAGCTGGTTTCTAAGCCTAACTATCAAGACTTTAAAAGATTTAGCGACAGCCTGGTTGGCATTATGATGAAGAAAAAGGATGTTATGTTGGATAAACCAGTGTTTATTGGGTTTACTGTGTTAGAATTATCGAAGCTTTTGATGTTAGAATTTCTGTATGGCTACTTTAAGCCGCTGTACCCAGAGTCTAGAGTCCTTTACACAGACACCGACTCTTTTATTCTAGACATCCCCACAGAAGATTTTTACAAGGATTTAGAAGCGGAGGTGGCCAAAGGAGCTGATGGATGGTACGACACATGTGACTATCCTAAAGACAGCCCCTTACATTCAACTGTAAACAAGAAAGTGATTGGAAAGATGAAGGATGAACTTAATGGGACAGTTATACAAGAATATGTTGGCTTACGGTCAAAGATGTATAGTGTTGCTAGCCAGACTTCTGTAATGAAGAAGGCTAAGGGCATAAGTAAAGAAGTTGTAAAAAAAAATATAACTCACGACAACTACAAGCAAGCCCTCTTTGAAGGCAAAGTATTTCATCACACAAATGTTAATCTGCGCTCTACTCTTCATCAAGTAAACACAACTGCTGTTAATAAGAAATCACTAGTCTCTAACAATAACAAGCGAACTTGCGTTAATCCTGAGTTTTCACACGCTATAGGCCATTGGAGAACTGACTTGACTGACATAAGTTAAGATCTTAACTAGTACTTAGCTAGTACTTTACTTAAGATCTTAACTAGTACTTTACTTAAGATCTTAACTAGTACTTAACATGACTTGCACTTTACTTACACTTTACTTACACTTAACTTGTTATAACTGACTTAACTTGTACTTAACCAGTACTTAACTTGTACTTAACAACACATTAAAAAACTAATTCAGTAAAAATAATGGGTTTACAGAAGGGGGTTGTGCTTTTTTTGCAGACTGGTTCTTCTTCTTTTACTGTTTTTGTGGGGATTTGTGACTTTGTTGCCAAGTATGGGGTTAGACACTTGTATGCCAAAAGCCCCCCACCAACAACAATACCCTCCAGTACATAATAATACATCTTATAGTTTAATTGTGTTGTTGTTGTTGTTGTTGGCGACGGTGGCGGTGCTGGTGGCGATGTTGTATTACTATCTAATAATTTTTGTTTTGCTGCTTGGTTTGCTTTTTGCAGTCTGTTCCATTCAGCTAGTTTATGACCGGCCTCAACACGCCCAGGACTTTTAGCTTTAGTAACACTACTCACTTGTGGGACACTCACCTGTGGGACACTCACTTGTGGGACACTCGCCTGTGGATTCACTTGTGGGACATTCTGCTCCTGTGGAGTCTTCTTCTCCTGCTCGCTCATTTTTTTTAGTGCGATTAAAATTAATATGATTAAAATTAATATGATTGAAAGTAATTAATCCCATGATGAATGGACATAACAGCGTCCCAAATCTATAATACATGTCACATGCAAGAGATTCTAGGGACTTGGTTAAAACCGGATCTTGTGTTAAGTCACATTTTAAATCTTCTTCTGAATCAATCGGCGCTATCTTGCCTATTAACTTAGCATATAAACTAATCATTGTCTGTCCCACCGATCTAACCATTTTTGACCCTAGCTGTGCTTCGTACCTAGCGTAATACTTCTCAACGTCTGATGTAGACAATTGCTGAATCTGTTCAATACTTAGTTCAGTGCCTAAATACTGCCTGGTTTTCCCACACGCAGCCAGCGAGTATAATCTTTCTTTATGACAAAGGTCTGCTGCCTCCTCACACTTTAATAGCTCGTCGCAATCCATTTTTTAAAGCCCTTTTTAAAAGCAATAAAAAAATAAAACCATGAGTTTAATGCTGGTTAATTATGCAGTGCCTATTGTTGGCGTTATAGTTTATTCAACTCATGCAAAATGTTTGTTAAGAATAAAACCGCCCAACATCGGAAAGATAGAAGATTCGCCGAAACTAGTTACAACCTTATTTTTAGCTCTAGCAACAAAAGATTATCTGATTAAAAAGCACATAGACAGTCTTTCATATTATGATTATTTTAATTATTTTTTTAGTTAATAAAAAACATGAGCACCGCAAAGATCATCAATACTATTTACCACTCTGCTGTAATCAGCGGTCTTAGTATAGGGTACAGCGTGTTAGCAAAAAACATGTTTAAGATGAGGCCGGCTGATCTAGGAAGGTTAGACATTGAGGATGTTGTTAAGGTTATAGCTGTAATAATGGCAGGGATTGCCTCAAAAGACTTTCTTGTTACACAGGGGATTATCCCAGAAAACATCAATGCATAGAAAGATTGATTTATAAAAAAAGATTCATTCTAGAAAATATTGATTTATAAAAAAGATTAATTCATTTATAAAAAGATGTCTGGATTAGTTCTGATGGTGGGAGGAGCTATTGTTAATGCGTTGGCTTTCTCTGGCAGCAATTATATGTTTAGTAAATTGCGGTCTGATGAAGAGAGAGAACGCCATAACAAGGCAATGGAAGATTTAGCTAAGGCAAGAGACGCTTACGAGAAAAGGAGAATTGCTCACTTAGACTTTATTAATAAAAAGTTAAGAGAACAGGGACATGCAGAGCACACATTTACAGACGTTGATGAAGCAATGAATGAGTATTACTTAGTGACAGGAAAGAAGTTTCTAACATCGTCACCGCCAGAACTGTCTGACTTTTATGAACCATCTGAGGATCAGAAAATGGTAGAAATAGGCTTTATTATAGGTGCTATGGGAGCAATCTTTCTTCTTGCATATTCAATCTAAAAACATAGTTAAAATGTAATAAAAAAAAACAGTCCCTTCTTATGGACGATAAGAAGTACAAAATATATTATTCTCCTAGAGTGTATTGGAAAGGAAAGGCTGCTATTGATAAACTGAGTAAAGCTGCTAGGGTGTCTGAATCAGAAGCGAAAGACTGGCTTTCAAAACAAGCGATCTGGCAAATATATCTGCCTGCCCCAAAAAGAATAATAAGGCCTCGATTTGTTAACTCAGTTCCTAATGACACCCACCAGATGGACTTGTTGTACCTTCCACATGACAAAGTTAGAAGAAAAAAGTTTAAGTATGCTCTTACAGTTGTTGACATGGCTTCAAGGTATAAAGATGCTGAGCCTTTAACGGATAAAAGCTCAACTGCTGTGGCTGTGGCTTTACAACAAATATACATGCGAGGCCCATTAAAGTATCCTAGGATGATTCAGGTTGATGATGGGAAAGAGTTTAAAGGAGCTGTAAACCAACTGTTTTTAAGACACCGGGTTACAGTTAAGAGAGGGATCCCAGGCAACCATCGCTCACAAGCCCTAGTAGAAAACTTTAATAAAAATCTAGCTGAGCGTCTGTTTACCTATCAGTACCACAGAGACCTTATGGACAAAACATGCAACACAGAATGGGTCAGAAGGCTGCCAGCAGTCTTACGCGCCATGAACAACGAAGAATTTAAAGCAACGGGTCTTAAGCCAGTGAACGCGATCAAATTTAAAAAAGTAAGTATTACTGAAGACATCCAAAGTAATCAAAAACTCTTGCCGTTTGGACTAAAAGTAAGATACTTGTATGCTCCTGGAGAGGCAGAGGGTGATGTTAGAATTAGAGCCACAGACCCTATATGGAGCGTAGACGTATATGAAGTTGAAAGAATTATGAAAACAGCCCCTCCCGTATATTATTTAAGAGAAACTCTTTCTTCTAAAAAGCCCGCCCCTAAAAGATCGTTTGTTCGCGAAGAGTTGCAAGTTGTTCCACCAAACACAGTGCCTGTTAGTTAAAAAAAAATAGTATTTATTTTTTTGTTAAACTTATGATTTATTTATTTTAGTTCACATCTTATTTTTTAGTCTATTTTGGGTTTAACTGATTGTTTGCTTGTTTTTCAATGTTCTGTTTGATTGTCTCAGTGTCTACCTGTTGCGAAGTAAAAGTCTTTCTCCACTCCTTTTGAAGTTCAGTTTTTTGTCGTCTGTAATCCTCACCATCAGCCATAAGGCGCTCAAATTCTTCAGCTGTAATGTTTTCATCCTGCAATGCTTTGCTTATTCTCAGTCTTAATGAACAAAGTTTTGCTGATGCTAGGGCTGCAATGAAAGTGTGCTTTTGTAGTTTAGGCGTTAATTTTTTTAAAACAGCACTCACAATCATAGACATAGCACCTAAACCCAAACCAAGGCTCCCTAATGCTAAAGAGGCTGGCGCTCCAGCCCCAGTAGCTAAAAGATCAACGCTAGACCCAGCACTTATGCTCACTACAGCTGATGAGCCAGTAATCACATAAGAAAGAGTATTTAAAACTTTAGCATATTTCTTTCTAGTAACCCTATACTTATCCAAGTCACTTTCTATTTCTTCTTGAAGTTCAGTTATTTGCTCTAACTTTTGAGCCTGATCATCCATTTTTTAATTAAGATTAATTTTTTAATTAAGATTAATCTTGTACATATCTTCTTATTAACCCTTCTGGCAGCACTTCATCAACAGAGTAAAGCCCAATAAAATCAACATACTTAATGAAAATAAAATCAAGTACTGTTAGTTTGGTTTTGGCAACCATCACAGTGACTTTGTCAGAAGATACAAAAGTCTTTATTTCATCCCCGTTTTTAGTAATAGCAATAACAAACCTAAGAGACCCGTCCAAGTTTTCAGACTTTATTGTACACCTCTGATTAACGTATGCTCTGGCAAACTAGGATCAGACTCCTTTGGAGTAATAAATAAGCGAAAAAGCATCGTCATTTTTCTAGGCAGTGATTCTAGTTTTGGGTTAAATTCTAAGCCGACGGTGTCACCCCCCACTTCAGCTAAGGACTGCTTTCTCCGCAGCATATATTCAGGGCCCTGCTTAGTTATTTCAATCTGCTTTTTCTGTTGTAATCCTGGGACTAGGCTAATAAGAAGGTGTCCTTCATTCAAAGCTTTTCTAAAATTGTTTTTCTTATCAAAGTATACATAGGGGCTTCGTAGTTCAAACTTTAAATCCCAGTTAATGTCAGGAAGCAACGCCCAAGCATTCTCTCGTTTATGAAGTTTGTATTCGTGTTTGCCAAAATCGTTTGCCCTTAGATTTCTTATCTCTTCCAGGGCAGGATATTGCTGCCGTTTTTTATCTTCAATTTCTGTTCGTTTGTAAACACCATCGTCGGTGTACTCAAATCCATAAACATTTCCTGGCACTCCTATCAGATCAAACTCGGCTGTGTCTGCTAGATCTTTTAGCTCTACTGCAACGCATTTAGGAGCTAACTCTGCTTTTGATTCTGGCCCTCGAGACATTCTTTTTAATATAAAACTTATAGTAAACAATTTGTTATAAACAATCTATAATAAACAATATATAATAAACAATCTATAATAAACAATTTGTTATAAGCAAACGTATTGAACTGGTGGGTCAGTCCGCAAGCATAGTTTAGCGTGCTTAGATTTTTCTAACTGCTCTTTTATTTTTTTTTAGTTCATCCTTGTTCCTGATTATATAATTTTCACTTAAACATTCTTCAAAACTATCCTTGTCCTTAGTATAGAATAAGATGACTGATTTTAACTGCGATCTAAAGTCTTTTAAGACAGCATTGTATTTTTGAGTTAAGAGCCAAACAGAAACTAATGCGTGTCTTCCGCTAAAGGCTAGCTTAGACAGAGTCCTTCTTTTTTTAACAATGTCTTGTTCGGCTGAACAGTCATCAATAATAAACAGCGTTTCGGTTCCCTCAAATAGCCTATAATAATGTTCTAAACAGTCACTTAGCTTGTCAGTAGGATCAACTAAAAATATATTTTCGTCTGTTCAAACAAACTGCCTTTCTTTGTAAGACTTGTTGTGCTTAATGGTTGTGCAGAATATAACAATGTACTCGTAATGAAACCTGTAGACTGTTTGTAACAAATCAAGCACGAAGACAGTTTTCCCACACCCAGTAATCCCACAAATAAGCGAGCAGTGCGGGTCTTTGGGTAAAAAGTTCAAACTATCCATCTGTTTTAATAGGCCATTTCTTTCAGTCTATTTTCTTCAATGTTCAGCTGGGCGTCATAAACCACAAAAACGTGCATTTGTATCTGACCATTCTCCTCCTTTTCCTTATTAGTCTGTATGCTTATGCCATCTGACCCTACCCTTCTTCCACTCCCGTGCAGTCTGTTGTCATACGTGGACCTAAAATCCAGCCATAGTCCATATTTATCTGTTAGATAATCTTCAAGTCTTACATCGTGAAGGTGAAGTTTTTTACACACATGATCGGCTATGGGGCTTGTCTGTCTGCCTCCAGCAAACAGTTTTCTTATTTCATCAAAGTGTTGGTCGGGTAAAAGTCTGGCCGAATACAACTGAAAAGGCTTGCCATCTACTGTGCAAGACAACTGCTCAATTTTGGGGTTGTAAAACACCTCAGATTCCCTCTTAAAAGGGGCTGGGGGTTTAGTAAATAGCAAGAGAACTCCCTTTAGGGACCTTAAAGAATGGCTTATAGCTATTTCCCAGACAGCGTCTTGCTTGTTTTTAATCGCTAGACTGTGGTGTAAAACTCTTTCAAAGTAAACAACCGTCTTACTTTTATACTGGTTTAAGATTGTTCTAGCCAGTTCGGGGTTAGTAACAACGTCAAAATTAAGAGAGATGTTACTAATAGTGTATCTAGCTGTTGGGTCTTCGGACAGAATAACAGACTCGCTGTCATTGAATGTCAGTTCATAAGTAAGTCTATCCCTTAGTGCGCCTTGGTAATATGGCTGATGGGTTTTTAACAGTTCAAAATCTAGAGGGATGTAAAATCTGTTCTTAAATGCTCGCGCTATTGCCTGGTCTCCCACGTCTTCCTTTGCATCTGCAGCATTAAGCCTGTGCTTAAGACCGTTTGGGCTCTGGATTCCTTGAAAGATTTTGTCTTTTCTTTCTGTTCTGGGCAGCCACAGATCAGAATAGAGATTAAAAATGTCTGCGCTACTCAGTGCGAAGACTTCTTTACCTTCCAGTCTAATTACCATATTTTTAATGATGGCCCTGCCCAGGTTAGCAACGACAGTAGCATTAGGATCCGCTGAATCAATGTCTATTTTGAATGATAGCTTGGCAGTGCCTGGCATTATAACATCATCAGGCCCGAGGTCACTAAATTTTACTATTAACGTTTCATTGGGGGCAATTGTTGATGGATTATTTACAACACGCACAGTCTGTCTTATACCTTTTATGCCATGGGGCTCCTTCGCTTTTCTGTTTGGATCAAGGTCGCAACCGTATGAGTTCATTTTTTATAAAACAAAAAATAATAAATATATAAATATGGCTGAAGGCGGTTATGACGTGCCTAATCCTGCTAAAGAAGATGAAAATGAAGATGAAACAGAACCGGGCCGTTCAATACAAGATGAAATTGAAGAGGTAGAAGCGGGTCCTTTACTCCCTAGACAGCCTCAAAAAGTAGGTTCTGCACTCCCTAGACAGCGTCAAGAACTATTGCGACACCGAATTGAATTGTTCTATAGAAGTATAGGGCGAAAGCTACCGAGCCCATTTGATCCTAACGATTTTGAAGAAAAGGGCGGCCATTTATTTATAAAAGGCGGTAGAGATGGCTCTGCACAAGTTACTTGGAAGGTAAACCCAAACAAGTTTTTAAGCCTACGCACAGTTAGAGACAGACTCACCGATAATAGGGCAGAACAATTAGGCCTTATGGAAGATTTAAAACCTGAGGCTGTTAGTGCTTTACAGAACGTGGAGCAGGGGTTGCCAACACAATCTGAAACGCAAAACATACCTCTTGAAGAATTAAGTCAAAGAACAGATGAAGTAATAGCAGAAGTTGAGACGAGTTTTAATGAAGAAACGCAGTTAAAAACAATTGCTGGTTCTCAAGTGCCTAGTCAAAGAGAACGTGAGCTGAGTCCTGAAGAAGAAGCAGCTTTACAAACAATTGATGATCCTCCATTGTCTACGAGTGAACTCAGGGATATTAGAGATGCTCTGCGTGAACTCTTGAGTATTAAGTCTGCTTTAACAACTATAAACGAAGAACTAAAAAACAATTTGGCAAAATTTAATGTGCTAGAGAGAGAGATAGAAGAAGAAAAAAAAAAACTGGCCGATGATAACAATTTAGGACAAGAAGAAAAGGCCGAAATACAGGCGAAAATGCAGGATTTAATGATACTAAGGGCAAACAGGTTAGCGGCGTTGTATATTAACAGAGAAAAAATAGCAACCCAAATAAGCAGAATCAGAGAAACTATAAACAAAATGCTTTATGAAAATACTACGCTAGCAGAAAGAATAAGGACTCTGTTCAGAGAGCAGGGGATTACAATAGTTAGTATATTAACAGCCGTTGGGTTTGCTATCTCTACACTGGTTTATGCATTAACTGGCAGTGCACCGGTGGGGCCGGTAGCGCCTCCAACGCCTCAGCCTGGTAAAAGTTGGATTAGAAAACAATTGCACCATCTGGCAAACCTATTAAAGAAGTAGCTGTCAAAGCGCTTGATGCTCTGCCGGGAATAATAGGCAGTGTTGTTAGTTGGATTTTGTCTACTATAGGTAAAGTGGCTGGTTATATGGCCGACCATCTGTGGACGTTAGGAGTGCTGGCTGCCGGTTTAATTTTTAGTGAAATAAAGTATGGCTAATCCAGTAAAAGTTAAAAACACAACAAGGGCTGTCTTTTCGCTAGTGTGTCTGTCGGGGTGAGGTACATCAACAGGTGGTGTTGGGCTGCTTTCTGGCTGTGGGCTGCTTATAACTGGTGGGGGGTCGCTTTCAGGGCTAGATACTTTTTAAAAAATGGCTGGTGCGGGCCTTGTATTTAAGCCTTGATTGTGTCCTAAGTTTTGGTCGTCTCCGGCTATGAGAATTTCATTATTATAATTCTGTATCATGCCAATCTGTAGTCTAAGGTCAGAAGGCAGCATGTATAATCCATGACCCACAACAAAGTCAACCTTTGACCTAGCATGTGCAAGAATGTTTTGGTACCTTTGTATGCTGGAAGGCAAATCAACAGCAGAGTTAATAGCATCTTCTAAATTGGCTAGAAATTGTTTTCTGGCGTCAAAGCCTGTAGATTGATCCACTATGCTAGACTTGGTCTGTGCTTGCGCTCCTAATAGACACCAAACGTACGTGCGTATGGAGTCATTAAGTCTTTGCACTCCTGGCATTGTTAGGCCTTCACTTTTATCCAAGATAAATGTTGCCCAAGCATTGGGGTGTTTTTGTTCTATTGATCCCAATCTAACTTGTTTGTTTGGTTGAAAAGAGGTGTGGCCGGGCCAGTAGTCAAAATTATATTCTCTATGCGTGCCCCACAAATACCATGTGCCTAACCCGTGATTGCGGTCTAACTTTTGTCTAAAGTCAGTTGAAGGTTTAATGTTAAATTTGTTGCAGATTCTTTCATATGCATTATTGTCCATTGGGCTGCGAAATGGATTAAACGCGTTGTCGTTGGGGAGGCGCACCTGTAGTTCAGTTAGAATGCGTCTATACTGGTAATAAACATGAAAGTTATATACTAACCTTACTAAGAGATTGGGGTGGTTTAAATGGTTTGTATATGAAACACCGCAGCCAGTGGTTGAGCAGTAAACTGCAAAATTTAACTGATTCTGGTAAAAAGCCATGGGGTGAGTTGACCATGCTGATGGCACTCTATCGCTCTTTATTGGGGGATTTAAATATCTAGTTAGTGGGTTTACAAGTCTGACTAGAAAGCCATATGATTCATCTACAGCGATGGTTAGGTTACTAAAGTCCAAAGATTTGGGCTCATAAACCCCTCCTACATCGTAAGCGGCACTTTCATTATATTTAAAAGGTTCCATTTTAAGTAGATTTTAAAAGAGGATTTAAAAAGGATGTACATTTATATAACTAAACAAGGCACGCGTGTGTTCTTAAGGTATCCAATTGACAATAGGCGCGGTAATAACAGGGTTGCCCTTAGAGAAATTGGTTTTAAAATAAGGTGGATTAATATATCTGAAAAAGCTAAGAATAACAGGGTAAATATTAAGGACGGGCAGGGTAATTTATTAAAGCAGTTAAAAATACCTGATGGTTACTACAACTTTTGTTCTTTAAGAGAAGTATTTGGCAATTTTGGCATTCGGTTAAAAATTAATGAGGCAAATCTTATAATTAATATGCACTTTCCGGAAGAAAGAAGGGAGTACGTTTTTCCTAGAAGCCTTGCACGAATTTTGGGCTTTTATGATAGTGGTGAAACGTATAGCGTTAACACCCATAAGTACTTAGAGTGGGGTCTTTATGAGTATGTTGGCAATAGACCATCCGATTTTCTAATTAACCCAAGGTTGTATGTTCACTTAAGTGAATTAAAAACAGATACTAATTTATATAATGGAAATCCATCTACAGTTCTAAGAGTGTTGCCATCACTTGAGGCGGGGTTTTGCTATTATCAGTCATATACATTTGACAAAAATAGTCAATTTAAAAAATTAGTTGGTGAGGATATACATTCATTGTGTGTAAAAATAACTAACCAAGATGGAAAGCCGGTTGTTTGTTCTGATTTGTTGGTAGTGCTTGAGATAGAAGAGCGTACTGTAAACCATTAGAGTTTCATGCTATGGGGAGAGAATGTACATATGCGGGTTCTAAATCATCCATTTTTGTTTTGCACGTAAGCCCCCCATTTTAAAATAACGATTACTTCGATTTTTGGAGGTTTTTGCGCGTTAATTTTTTTACAAAAAAGTGTTAGTTTTTGGCAAAAGTGGCAAGAAGTTGAAGAAATTTGTTTGTGAAAAGGGGGGTTTTCGTGCAAAATAAGATGGGTGGGTTAGAACCCGCATATGTACATTCTCTAAAGTAAACAACCAATATGCCAGAAAGGGAAAGGTAAATGATGAGTACGCCAATCTGTTGGTAGAAAGGTAAACGAGTATTCCTGTCTCTTGATGAAAAAGTAAATTTATGAGTACACCAGTCTCTAGGTGGAAAGGTGAAACACAATGCAGTCTCTTAGTGGAATGGTAAACAATGAGTATGCAAGTCTTGTGGTAGAAAGGTAAACAATGAGTATGCAAGCCTTGTGGTAGAAAGGTAAACAGTGAGTATGCAAGTCTTGTTGTAGAAAGGTAAACAATGAGTATGCAAGTCTTGTGGTAGAAAAATAAACAATGAGTATGCAAGTCTCTTGGTGGAAAGGTAAGCAATGAGTGCGCCAGTCTCTTGGTGGAAAGGTAGAAAACAGGTATGCCAGTCACCTGGTAGAAAGGTAAGCAATGAGTACGCCAGTCTCTTGGTGGAAAGGAGTAAGACAAGTACACCAGTCTCCTGGTGGAAAGGTAAACAATGAGTATGCCATGCCAGTCTCTTGGTGGAAAGGAGTAAGACAAGTACACCAGTCTCCTGGTGGAAAGCTAAACAATAAGTGTGCCATGCCAGTCTCTTGGTGGAAAGGTAAACAATGAGTGTGCCATGCCAGTCACCTGGTGGAAAGGTAAGCAATGAGTACGCCAGTCTCTTGGTTGAAAGGTGTAAGACAAGTACACCAGTCTCCTGGTGGAAAGGTAAACAATGAGTATGCCATGCCAGTCTCTTGGTGGAAAGGAGTAAGACAAGTACACCAGTCTCCTGGTGGAAAGCTAAACAATGAGTGTGCCATGCCAGTCTCTTGGTGGAAAGGTAAACAATGAGTGTGCCATGCCAGTCTCTTGGTGGAAAGGTAAACAATGAGTGTGCCATGCCAGTCACCTGGTGGAAAGGTAAGCAATGAGTACGCCAGTCTCTTGGTTGAAAGGTGTAAGACAAGTACACCAGTCTCCTGGTGGAAAGGTAAACAATGAGTATGCCATGCCAGTCTCTTGGTGGAAAGGAGTAAGACAAGTACACCAGTCTCCTGGTGGAAAGCTAAACAATAAGTGTGCCATGCCAGTCTCTTGGTGGAAAGGTAAACAATGAGTGTGCCATGCCAGTCACCTGGTGGAAAGGTAAGCAATGAGTACGCCAGTCTCTTGGTTGAAAGGTGTAAGACAAGTACACCAGTCTCCTGGTGGAAAGGTAAACAATGAGTACGCCATGCCAATCTCTTGGTGGAAAGGAGTAAGACAAGTACACCAGTCTCCTGGTGGAAAGGTAAACAATGAGTATGCCAGTCTCTTGGTGGAAAGTTAAACAATGAGTACGCCAGTCTCTTGGTGGAAAGGAGTAAGACAAGTACACCAGTCTCCTGGTGGAAAGGTAAACAATGAGTATGCCATGCCAGTCTCTTGGTGGAAGGGAGTAAGACAAGTACACCAGTCTCCTGGTGGAAAGCTAAACAATGAGTGTGCCATGCCAGTCTCTTGGTGGAAAGGTAAACAATGAGTGTGCCATGCCAGTCACCTGGTGGAAAGGTAAGCAATGAGTACGCCAGTCTCTTGGTTGAAAGGTGTAAGACAAGTACACCAGTCTCCTGATGGAAAGGTAAACAATGAGTACGCCATGCCAATCTCTTGGTGGAAAGGAGTAAGACAAGTACACCAGTCTCCTGGTGGAAAGGTAAACAATGAGTATGCCAGTCTCTTGGTGGAAAGTTAAACAATGAGTACGCCAGTCTCTTGGTGGAAAGGAGTAAGACAAGTACACCAGTCTCCTGGTGGAAAGGTAAACAATGAGTATGCCAGTCTCTTGGTGGAAAGTTAAACAATAAGTACGCCAGTATCTTGGTGGAAAGGAGTAAGACAAGTACACCAGTCTCCTGGTGGAAAGGTAAACAATAAGTATGCCAGTCTCTTGGTGGAAAGTTAAACAATAAGTACGCCAGTCTCTTGGTGGAAAGGAGTAAGACAAGTACACCAGTGTCCTGGTGGAAAGGTAAACAATGAGTACGCCAGTCTCTTGGTGGAAAGGTAAATGATGAGTATGTCAGTATCTTGATTGAAAGGTAAAAGACAAATAGTAGAAAGGTAAATAACAAAGCAAATAAGACAGGGTGCTTATTTTGAGAGCTAAACATGATGAGCGTCTGAGATCTGGAGGATACAGTTGTCGAGAGAGAAACTGTTGGTCAAGTATGACACATTCCATTCCAGTCATTGGCACACATACAAAGCAAGTGGAGAACAAACTGTTAATTAGAACAAAACCATTAGACTTTTGATTATTTGAATGTTATATTTACCAGAAAAAAAACCCACACACATTTGGGCTGTGTGTGTGTGTGTGTGTGTGTGTGTGTGTGTGTGCGTGCATGCATGTGTGTGTGCGTGTGATCCAACACCTGAAAACTTCTTGTTAAAAGGCAGTGAACATTTTCCGAGTCGTGGCACATACAGGTTGGGTATGGATAAGAAAGCTCTTCACCTTTCTTGGGATTTGATCTGCTTCAAATTGTTCTAAGGCTGTGTTGTTTTTAGTTCTGCAAGCCTTTCCACTTCAGAACTATGGATCCCATACACTGCTAAGGCTTTGACTCTGGGGCATTCTGCACCAGCCCTGCAAACAGTCTGTATGCAGAGGTTGTTGAACCATCTCTCTCCAACTGTCGACTAAAACTTTCTCTGAACTGTTTGAAACTCCGCTTTGAATCTCAAAGCCATGCTTATGACTGTGTTTTTGAAAGAAATTTGAAAGACAACCAAAGTCTATTCCAACTATGGGAATTCATACTCTTTCCCAACTAAACAATGCAGACATAGACCTTGGAGTGGTGTGTGATTTATCCAGATTCCCTTACGACCCACAATGGACCTTGCCTTCCACACCCCAAAGATGCGCATTGATCTGGCCTCCTGTCATAAACATTCCACCAGCTCTCTGACTGACATGATATTTTTCACCAAACATTGTTTTACATTCCCTTCCTTTCAAAATATATTCACTGATGGTTCCAAAGCTGGCATAAAAGTTGCTTCTGTTGTGCATTGCTCATAAGCGATATTCTGAGAACGTTCCCTCAGACAGCTCCATCTACACTGCTGAGTTCATAGCATTGGTCCTGGAACTCCAGACGGCCTCTAAGTCAAAAACTTCAAAACTTCCTCATGCTCTTGGTTTCCCTCTCTGCTTTGGAGGCCATTGATGCCCATAATATCAAGCAATCTCAGGTTCTGAATTTGTTTGAACCGTGCACCTCCCAGATAGAAGACAGGCACGCATTATTTTTGCTTAGATTCCTGGTTAAATCAGCATATGGGTCAGCAAGGTGGCAGATCAACTTGCCAACAATGCTATAATATGAAAATTTTAAGTAGGTCTGTTAACACTGTTCAAAGACCTTTCGGCAAAAGGGCTGAACTACGCAGATGGGTGACAAACTTTGAAATCTGTCCAAACCTTGAGGTGTTCTTACTGCGTGCCTCTAGTGGCCACGAAAAAGACACATTTGTGCCAGCTGCACACAGGCCACTCCATTTACATCAACTTTTATCTCTTAACGGGGATGAAGCTCTGTGATGCATTCCATGCGATGTACCACTCATTCTAAAACATGTGTTTATAGAGGGTGGGGACTTCCATGCTGTCAGACATGAACACTTCACAGCAGACTCCATGAAAACCTTGTTCAGAGGTGTTCCATCTAATGTAAATTTTGACTTTCTCAAAGAGAGGAACATTTTTCATCTGATATAAGATGTTCCAGAAGAAAGATTTTTATGCAATTTTAACATGTTTTTAGAAAATCTGTTTGATTTTGTTGCATGTGTTTTTTGTCTGTTGTTTGTTCGGTTTAACTGAACATCTACGTAGAGAGTTGACTTCAATGAGGTGACAGCCCAGATATTACTGTTTGTTGTTGGCTGGGCTATATACAACATGAATTCAATAGAGAGAGAGTGAGAGTGTTTGTGTGTATGTGTGTGAGAGAGAGAGAGAGAGAGAAAAGAGAGAGAGAGAGACAGAACACAATCTTTCAGTTTCTTTATACTCTTTTGAACCTGTGGTCCAATCACCATTTTCAGATGAAACATTTCAAGGCACAGCGTTCTGGTTTCCACTGCGGCAGGAAAAGTCTGAATTATCTGACACAGTATACACACATCAACGTGTGCAGCAGCTGAAGCAAGCACTCCGTGGAGAAATCAGTACCATGCTTCTCTTTCTCAAGTGCTTGGAGAAGATTGAGGTCTACTCCTGTGACTATGACGACCCAAGCTCTGCCCCTGCCTTTGAGTTCTCCGTTGGCCTGAATGAGGAGTGTGTGGAAGCAGTGCGACAGAACCGACAGGAATTTCTGTCCAGCATCACCACCCGGAATAAGGCCTGCCCCATCAATGAGGTGTGATCATTGCTGTAGATGAAGGTTATGTAACAGTAAGGATGATAATCTTAAATGATGATAAAGGTTGTTGCTGCTGATAGGTGGTAATGTATTTATTATGATATGATAGACAAGTTATAGTGATAATGATTTTTTTGGTTTCTGACCAACACTGTTATTGGGTGTTTCCAACAATGTTAGATTTCCTTGATTACATTGTTATTGGATGCGTTCCTAACAATTTAACTTTTCTGACCAACACTGTTATTAGATGTCTTTCCAAAAATGTTAGATTTCCTGACCAACACCGTTATTGAATGTGTTTCTAGCAACATTAAACTTCCTGACCAGCTGTTCTGCTGGACATGTTTTTGATAATGCTAGATTTCCTGACCATCACTTATTTGATGTGTTTTTGACAGTGTTTATTTTCCTGACCAACATTGTTACTGGATGCATTTTTGCCAATATTGCATTTCCCAACTAACACATTTATGGGATGCATTTTTTGACAGTGTAAAATTTCCTGAGCAATACTGTTAATAGATGTTTTTCTTCTGACTTATATTTCCTTTCTAAATCTGTTACTAGATGTGTTTCTGACTGTTATATTTCCTTTCTAAAGCTGTTACTAGATGTGTTTCTGACTGTTATATTTCCTTTCTAAAGCTGTTACTAGATGTGTGTCTGACAAGTGTCGTATATCCCTTCCAACACTGTTATTGGATGTGTTTCTGACAAGTGTCATATATCCTTTCCAACACTGTTATTGGACGTGTGTCTGACAAGTGTCGTATATCCCTTCCAACACTGTTATTGGACGTGTGTCTGACAAGTGTCATGTATCCCTTCCAACACTGTTATTGGACGTGTGTCTGACAAGTGTCATGTATCCCTTCCAACACTGTTATTGGATGTGTTTCTGACAAGTGTCATATATCCCTTCCAACACTGTTATTGGATGTGTGTCTGACAAGTGTCATGTATCCCTTCCAACACTGTTATTGGATGTGTTTCTGACAAGTGTCATATATCCCTTCCAACACTGTTATTGGATGTGTTTCTGACAAGTGTCATGTATCCTTTCCAACACTGTTATTGGATGTGTTTCTGACAAGTGTCATGTATCCCTTCCAACACTGTTATTGGATGTGTTTCTGACAAGTGTCATGTATCCTTTCCAACACTGTTATTAGATGTGTTTCTGACAAGTGTCATATATCCTTTCCAACACTGTTATTGGACGTGTGTCTGACAAGTGTCATATATCCCTTCCAACACTGTTATTGGATGTGTTTCTGACAAGTGTCATGTATCCTTTTCAACACTGTTATTGGACGTATGTCTGACAAGTGTCATATATCCCTTCCAACACTGTTACTAGATGTGTTTCTGTCAAGTGTCATATATCCCTTCCAACACTGTTATTGGATGTGTTTCTGACAAGTGTCATGTATCCCTTCCAACACCGCTATTGGATGTGTTTCTGACAATACTGTGTTCACTGACCACAACTGCATGCAGGTGTCTAATATCACAGGCTTCATTGATAAAACGATAGTGGTACTGCTACTACTACTTGCATTAATAACAGTAATGATGCTCCATGGTGCATTCCTTGTCGTGTACCACTCACAATAAAACATATACTTTTAGAGTGTTGGGACTTGCATAATGTGAAGCATAAACATTTTACAGCAGATTCCATGAAAACCTTGTTCAGAGATGTTCCACCTGATGCGATCTTTGAATTCTTGAAGGAGATAGCATTTTTCATCAGATCTGAGATTTTATAGTGGAAAGATTTTTAACAAAATTTCGGGTGGGATTTTAGAATATGTATTTTAAAGGGTTGTGTGAATAATGACATGTGAGTTGACTTCAACGTTGATGACAGCCCTGATATGGCCCTTTGTAGTCGGCTGGGCTATAAGCAACATTACCTTACCTTACTAATAGTGTTACTACTACTACTAATGATAATGATAGCATTAATGATAATATGACAGTAGTAATAGTCGTTATAATCAGAATTATAGTAATGATAATAGCAAGAACAATGACAATGATGATGATGATGATATAATGATAATGATTATGATGACAATGATACTAAAAATAATTATGGTAATTGTAACACTAAAAATAATAATAGCACGTGGGAAGGAATAGAAATGATCAATGAGGAAAAAGCTGACACTACTATTGAACTAAGGTGGGGGGAAAAGGGGAAAGAGAAGAACTGCACACACACACACACACACACACACACACACACACACACACACACACACACACACAGAGGAAACAAAGATGAGAATTATATGTGAAAGAGGGAGCACATTGAATTGAAAGAAAACCAGAGTGTGAAAAATGAGTGGACAGATATTGAAGTAAAGAATAGATTGATGAAGCAAATGGAGATACCGAAGGAACAGGAGAAAGGAGGGCAGCTGTAACTTATACATGAGGTCAATAATGAATAGTATGGTAATGTGTCTGTGGAGAGTATGGTAATGTGTCTGTGGAGAGTATGGTAATGTGTCTGTGGAGAGTACTGCGGGCTGGTGTTATGGGGGTGGACAGGCACATGATGTTATGAATGGGGGTTGATGCCAAGTGGGCAGAGGGTCCCCAGTCTGGCAGTAAGATGGGATTCCAGCATAGTGTGCTCAAAGTTGTCACTCTGTGATTGCCAAAACACCAGGACTTTGATGTGGTTGATGTTGTGTTGGAGATTGTTGAAGTGAAAAGTGACTGGCTTGGGTTGATGATGGTGGATGTCAACCAAGTATTTGGAGATACAGGGCTCCAGTGTGCGGGATGCCTCACCTACATAGATCTTACTACACAGTTCACAGTGGATAGCTTAAATGATGATGCGGCTCTGCCAAGAGAATGTGCATTTAATGTTGAACAAGCCATTGGGGCCATGTAGGATAGTGTCTGATTTGGTTAGAGGAAAGAATTTGCAATTGGGTTTTGAGCAGGGAATAGTAACTGGTGACTTAAGTATGGATATTTTGTTCAGTTTGGGGTGTGCAAATTGGTCTTCGGGGTTTTTGTCACATTTTAAAGTAATCATGATTTGTGCCAGTTGGATTTGAGGATCCTACAGATGGAAAGTGTTTGGGTGGAAGAGGAGGTAGGCAGTGGGTATCTCTGTTTTCTTTGGAGGCTGGGCTCCCAATGCAGATTATCTGGATACAGCTGTGGAGTGGCTGAGAGCATTGTTAGTGGAGCATCGTTAATGATGGTATTGGGGTATCCACTGCTGGTCAAAAATTCAAACATTTTGGCCGCTTGTATAGTGAAATCTTCCACATCACAGAAGAAACTACACAGGTGGAGGAATTCAGAGTATAGAATGGTGTGTTTTTTGGACGGATGGAGGGAAGATTTGTAGTCCAGGTATGAATGCATGATTGAGTTTATAGAAAATCAAGGTTTTCAGCAGTCCATCTGTGGAGGAGATGAACATGTCTAGGGAGTTGAGTGACTGACAAATGGATGTGGCTCCCAGCCTGTCATCAATGTACCAGACAGACAGCTGTAAAGGTTCAATCTTAATAATGTTCTTAACTGTCAGTAACTGCATGACATGGCTGTCAACAGCTAGGCAGAGGTAACAGCTCAGTGTTGTTACTGTTCTTAACTGTTGGTGACTGCAAACGGAACTGTTAACAGACCGACAGCTGCAGGGGCTCAGTGTTATTAAAATTCCTAACTGTTGGTGACTGCATAACATATCTGTCAATGGATAGACAGATGTAGAGGCTCATTGTGGTAAAATTCTAACTGTTGGTGACTGCATAACATATCTGTCAACGGATAGACAGATGTAGAGGCTCAGTGTGGTTAAATTCCTAACTGTTGGTGACTGCATAATGGAACTATCAACAGATAGACTGTGTTGTTAGTGCCCTTCATTGTTGGTGATTGCATGACATGGCTGTCTACAGACATACATCTGTAGTGGCTGAGTGTTGTTAGAGTTCTGTGCTATGGTTGACTGCATGGCAATGGACGGTCGACAGGCATCTATCTGCAGTCACCTGACGGTGGACAGGTGTCTGACTGAAGACGGCCACACTGACCAGCAACACTGGGTGGTGGTCCACTTTCACCAAGGCCTGAACGACATGTCCGTGGACCTTCGTGATCTCTGTCAGGTAGGTCAAGGGAGGTCAGGTGAGAAATGATGTAGATGGCAGAATAGAAAGAAGCAAGTGGAAGAGAATCCGAGAAAGTTCAGGAAGGCATCTTGCCAAATATACACATGCCAACTGAGAAACCATTGGAGGCAATTGAGAAGATTACAGGGACCGGATGGAAGATGTAACAATTGGGAAAGATACAGAGGGAAGGTAAGAAAAATACAGGGAGCAGGTGGGAAAAGATATCGGGGGAAGGGCAGAGAAATGCAAGAGGATGAAAGTAATGATATCAAGGGAAGGTAAGAAAGATGCAAGGAAGAGAAGAGAAAGATATTGAGGGAATGCAGGAAAGATATGCACAGGAAAGATGACATTCAAAGTGGAAAAAGTAAAGTGACAAAGATTAAGAGGGCAGTGAGGAAAATAAAGATTAAGGTGGGATTAATGTTGTGGAAAGGATGAAGAGGGCAGCAAGAAAGATAAGGATTAGATTAAAGTGGGGAAATTGTGGTGGAAAAGGTGAAGAAGGCATAGGGAAAGTATGGATTTCCACAGTAAAAATGTGGAATGAAAGCAAGTAGATGAAAACTGTAAGGATTTTTGTGGGAAAAGTGAAGGTATGAAAGGTGAAGAGGGGGATGGAAAAATAGCAACTTTACGAATAAAAGTAGTTCACAATAAACCTAGCTGCCCACACACATACCTAGTCCCCATGTGTCATAAAACAATGCCATATTATCAAGATCCCCCAATCCATCCCTACCTCCCCCGCCCTCAATAAAAGAAAAGAATGGGAAAGCAGGGAACCAACTTCAACTCAATCCTCAGATATTCCAGCC
>CM065736.1:20230254-20387878 GCA_033310375.1 Conus canariensis | reverse complement strand
GTAACAGAAAGTATCTTGGTTTTATTTTTTTTACCAACTGAATCGGAAACATAGACATATCATATTTTCCTCTTTTGTTTTTTTTTTGTTTGTTTTTTATGATGATAAAAAAATCACTAAACTTGTCCTCCTGATGGAACTCCTGATTGGTTGATGGAGTTTCCTGTGACAGTCTGACAAATGTGATGCTTCCCTTTAATGGTAATGTGTAATGGGTACTTTTACGGCACACTGTCCTGAAAACTCCTGTAGGTGCTTTACAAAGATATTAACTATAATAATGATAATAATAATAATGATAATGATGATAAAGAAAAATAAAAGAAACAAAAATAGTAAAAATGATGATGATAGTAAAAATTATCATATTACTAATAATAGTAAATACTACTGCTACTTATGATGATGATGATATTAACAAGAACAACAACAATAATAATAATGATATCAATAATAATAATCAGAATAA
The DNA here is from genome assembly GCA_033310375.1 of Conus canariensis. Lineage (NCBI taxonomy): Eukaryota > Metazoa > Mollusca > Gastropoda > Neogastropoda > Conidae > Conus > Conus canariensis. Next base: position 20,387,409 of record CM065736.1, on the reverse strand, counting down.
TGATGATGACAGTAATAATAATAATAAGAAGAAGAAGAACGCATGTATATGATACAGACAGTAGTACTTAACAAATCATCTCAGTAGTATACACATGGAAATGCACAAGACACATTTCTATGCAATAACCCATTCAGTGATATGTGCACACCAGTTGCACACATCATACATGTGCAGAAGGGATACTGTTTGCATGGACATACCACTTTCTGACCATTGCCAAGAGAAAAGTTTTAAGACCAGATGTAAACGAGGCAAAGAAATTGAGTACCAGAGGTTGTCTTGGGGCTGATGTCATGTCATTAGGGCTTGGAAAGAAAAAAATCTTTCTGCAAGTCTTAGTTTTGGTGTGAGGTACCCAAGGAACTGGAGTGGTGGAGGAGAGTGGAGCTGGCGGGACGGAGTGTAGATTAGTAGGAGGTCACAAAGATACCTTGGTCCAGTACCATTGAAAGCAGAAAAAGAGTAGACAGCTCATAGTCTGTCCGGTCAGAACAGGTAACTGGTGTTTTAATTTCAGTTTCATCCAAGTGTCTCTGCATGCGGACAAGCCTGTGTAACCCACTCTCACTTTCAGCAAGACAAGGTGGCACAAGGTCAAGGGTTCAGGACTTTTTATTAGGATCTTTTGAATGTATACGAAAACAGAACGAGGATAGACTTAAATGGTTGGCACAGAAAAAACAACAACAATAACCTGGTTCGTCAAGTTCAAGAGGGAGAACCGAAACAGGTGGACTTTGACCATTAAGAAAAAAAAGACAAAAAACGTGTTCTCTGCACACCAAAACAAAAGGAGAACCACATTACCATGCGGTGCAACAAAATTGATAAAAACAAAAGTCATGTGATAAAATACTGTCGCTGACCTCAATTCAAGATCATCTACTCTATGTCATCCCTTCGTTTCACTTAATAGGGCACATGCTTAAGTAGGCCATTAAAAGTTCAATTTTCATCATTACCATGACGGTCATTCCCGTAATGCTCTCCTAGGGCTTGTGCTTGGAGTCATCAAGCCGGGTCAAAATAATGATGAAATGGTTTGCATTAACCTTAGTCACTTTTTGCGTCGTTTCGACACAGTCAAACCTACGAACGGTCCACATATGGGATGGGAAAATGGAGTATTTGCAATGCCCTGTGGGCTTGCGCAAGTAAGCGCTGATAATAATAACCCACAACTGTGATGTTCACAAAATGAAAATGTCTACAAAGCATTCCTTAACAATATAGCATTATACATCAGTCCGACCCAAAAACAAGAATAAAGGGAGGGAAAAAAGAAACAAGGCTTAAGTCTCCCAGTCTCCATGCACTGCAACAACTTCATATCATGAGCGAAAGAAAAAAGAAACAACAAAGCTTAACTCTCCCAATTTCCATGCACTGCAACAACTTCATATCATGAGCACTTTTACTATATTCCACCTATCTCATTAAATAGGTCATATGGCAGTAACAGGAACAATTTTAGCCTCAACTTGTTCCTTTAAATATCAAATTGCAAGGAGAGCCGCACTTGCGCTTAAGTAATTTGGATGAATTACTTAGGTGCACTCATTGTTATGCAATTTGCATGGCTATTCCCATGCATAAATACCCAATTCACCATGGGCTGGCATTTCACTCAAGCTCTGCCTAGAATTCTCGCCTACACTCAACACCAGCAATTTTATGCATAGCATCAAATGTCTAAAATAACCCCATCACTCACTCTCTTATGCCATTTTCTTCTACCACAGATTGCCATCCTTCCTTCTAAAGGTGGTTACCAATTTCCTCATACCAGGCAATAAAATGTGCTCAGACATAGAGCTTACTTTAACACCCAACAGATAAATCAGTTTCATAACAAATGCCCCACACAGTACAGATAATATACATGTAACCCATTTACCAAACAAAGAAAACAAATCTACGTACCCAAACCATGACTCAGCACGTCGATTGGAATTCTGACCAGTTTTGGTCAGGAACATTTTTGATCAGTTAAAATCATGAAGCCACTTTTATCACAAAAATGCAACCATCGTTTACTTATCCAGTCCCACAAAATATTCTTGTTACACACTGACAAAAGCATTAAAAAGACCATGAGGCCTGACACGAACATGTGCTTCAAAAGGGCTTCTTCAAAAGCCATGTGCACAAAGGAAAGGGCTGTCCCTGCAGCTCTATGGGATGCCACATTTTATTTATTCATCTATTTAATCCCCAGTGGATGAACTTAGACTTGTCTCCAGCTCATTATTAAACAAACACTTAATAAATCAACATTTCACTTGCAAAACCGACCTGTTTTAGAGGACACTTTGGTCACAACCTGCACCCCGGTCTGCCTTTGGTGTTCTGTCTAGATGGGACCACGCATGGGTTCAACCAAGGTATTTGTACACAACTAAGGCATTCGTACGCAACTTCCGGGCATTAGTACAATTAACTTTTGAACACTAACAACTTTATGCACTCTCTCAAAACAGTGAATCAACACTAAAAGAACACTATCTCTACAAATCTAAGATCATCTACTTTATAAAAACAGCCCTATTTCCTGCGGACTATTTTTTTTTTTTTTTTTTTTTTGCCCAAGGAAAGATTTCTCTTGTATCCAATTGGTGCAATTTTCTCTTTGTCTATTTAGTTTATATAATAGTACAATTTACCCTTTTTTTTATCTACAATAGGAATAAAGTATTCTAATAATGGCTAAACAACTTTTATTAATATTAATTTTGAATGATGAATCTTCTTCAAAAAAAAAAAAATTCTCCCAACCTCTTCGCTTTCCTAATTAAAGGGAGATCACTAGGTTATTTTCTGATAAACCTGGGGTAGCTTCCCTTAAACTTCCCTGACAACAAGTCAACCAAATCGCTTCTAGTGGAGTGTGTAGCAACAGACAAATCTACCAACTTTTCCAGCATTAGTTTGAAAAGAAATTGTGTAACTTACTAGTGCCTAAATTTTAGTAACCTGTGAAACTTTGACTCCCCTTTGAAACTAAGTTTACCAAGGTTACACCCCCCCCCCCCCCCAAAAAAAAAAAAAAGAAAAGTGTTTTACGTCCGTAAAATGCTTATAAAGTAACTCTCTTAAAATTTTCCTAAGGTAATAAGAACATATACCTCATGACAACAACACATCCAAAGACAATCCCCCAATTTCAATACATCTTAAACATAACATCCAACAAGAAAAATAAACACACAAAAGAAATCCATACAACAAGAGCAACACTGCATCATCCAAAAATGCGCTAAAATTTGCGACATGACCGGAACTGTCCATTTATCTTAAGCCCATATCCTAACCCATGTCACTTCACACGTCATGGCCCGAAATTTTATTCAAGGCACAGTCACAAGGTGTTATGAACTCAAAGAGTTCTTACTCCCAACACCATCACACCGACCCTAATTCTCACCCCCAACACAATCACACCATCCAGTCACCTCCTTCCATGCAGTCATTCAGCACATGTGACATCTCATCTATGACCCCTATGAGGGCATCCATGTACTTAGATTTGTGCGTTTGAGGAATGACGTGCTCCATATCGACTGTTTTATAAGTGCACATGTAGCACTTGGATCTCTGGGCCCTTTCAGACATTGATGGGCCAGGTTCAGTCTTTCCACTGGGCGACGCTGCCTATTTGATCTTCTTGGTGCCCGTGCTAGGTTTTCTTGGGCTGCTCCCGAATGTGAGCCACTGTCACTAGGGTTCTCAGGTGTCTGGTTTCTTTCAGCTCTCGATCCTGTTGGCACAGCTTCCACTGTGTCAGAATTTTCCGCAGTCTGGACATTCCCACTTTCAATAACATCATTTTCAGAATCATCAAGTGCCTGATCCTCCACATCTCCCTCTGACGTTGTGCTTGGGCTAGCACCGTCACTGTCAGACCTTCCCATAGTTTGGTTCACCTCACCTTCCTTTGGCACCATCAAGGCTGTGGCACCTTCATCCCTTTCCTGCTCGGCGTCCTGTTGAGCCCTCTCTACTGGATTTCCCATCGGATCCTCCCTGTGTCGCGCACCCACCCGCCTAGCAGCAGGGAGAAACTCATGTGTGGAAGCATCCCGGGGTGGCTGTGGCCGGCACAGCACTCTAACCTCAAAACTCTTGTCTTTAGGCTGCTCCGACCCCCCTTCCCTCTCTTCTACCATCTGCCTGGCCGCCTCTTTTCCATGAAGAGACCGTGGTGCTTTCTTTCTTGGTGTGGTGTTCCCTAATTCATTGTCATCTATTTCCCCAATAGGCAGCAAGAGATTCCTGTGAAGCGTCCTCACTGGGCCTTGCCCATCCTCTCTTTGTATGGTGTACACGGGGATGTCGGGTTTCTTTGCTGTAACTCTGACAATGTAGGGTTCCCACTTGTCATCAATCTTGGTCTTCTGTTGTGGTCCTACCTTGCGGACCAAACACCTGTCTCCTGGCTCCAGTTCTGCAGCACAGGCACTGATGTCATGGCGGGCTTTGTTTCTGGCTCCACTTTTCTCAGACTCGGACTTGGCCAAAGCGTAGGCTGACCCTAAGCTTTCCTTCAGGTTCTTGATGTACTGCCTGGGACTTTCAACTTTCTCTCCATTCAAATTTATTCCAAATGCTAAATCGATGGGTAGCTGAGGGTGGCGTCCGAAGAACAAGTAGTAAGGAGAATATCCTGGGTTTCATGGACCCTAGCATTGTATGCATGTACTACTGATTTCAGCTGCCTCCTCCAATCTACTTTCTTGTCGTTTTCTAGCCCTCTCAGCATGCCAAGGAGTGTTCGGTTCCACCTCTCAACGGGATTCCCTGATGGATGGTAGGGCGTCGTTCTGCACTTTTTTATGCCTGCTATGGCACAGAGCTCCTTGATCAATTTTGACTCAAAGTCACGACCTTGGTCCGTCAGAATCTTACTCGGGAAACCGTAGGTCATGAAGAATTCATTCCACAGGGTCTTGGCGACAGTGTGAGCCTTCTGGTCCTTTGTTACTATGGCCTGTGCAAACTTTGTGAAATGGTCCATGATGACCAAGATATTTCGCTTGACACCCTTTTCCTCTATAGTCAAATAGTCTATGGAGAGAAGCTCCAAGGGGTAGGCTGTTTCAATGTGGTGCATGGGTGCCTTTTGAGGTTGTGAGCCCTTCCAGATGCACCTGCTACATTTCTTAATCCTGCTGTCTATGTCTCTACTCATGAAGGGCCAAAAGAATCTCATCTGGGCTTGGCGGATGGAATTGTCAACATGCGGGTGGAATAGATCATCATGCACACCCCGAATTGCATCTCTGCGACACTGACTTGGTACTACTAACTGAAACCTTGGCTTTTCATCCTTCCCTACAACTCTCCTGTACAGAACACCTTCTCTGATCTCCAGTTTTGCCTGTTCTCTTACATAAACTCTGAGTTCTGCCTGGTTCCCTCTCAGTTTGTCCAATTCAAGCTTCTGGCCATTTCGCATCTGTGATATCAAACTGGCTAATGTTGGGTCTGCCGCTTGGTGCTTTTGCCATTCTTTTGGCGACATGGCGGGTATGCCGTCCCCAGGCTCCTGGACTTCCCCAACAACCCTGTCTGGATCCTTGACAAGTTGGTCGACTGCAGGGATGAAATGCTGCTCTGGTACAATGTAGTCGTTCTTTCCAGTAGAAACTTGTTTGTTCAAATGAACTCCTTTTGCTTCGATGACGGCGCAGACTGTGTCCCGGTCTACACGTCTAGTCGAACTTGCTTCTTCTTCAAATTTCTTTGCTTTCTCTAAGAGGAAACTTGTACTCTCCAACATTTTTGCATATTCTTCATCTTCTTCCGCGGCCTTGTTGTGACGCCTTGAGAGGGCGTCTGCATCAGTATGACTGGTCCCTTTTCTGTATTGCAGTTCGAAGTCGTAAGCTGACAATGCTGCCAGCCATCAGTGGCTTGTAGCATCCAACTTGGCATTCTTTAAAATGTAGCACAGGGGGTTGTTGTCAGTGACAACAGTGATGTGCGACCCCAAGACATAGTCGTTGAACTTTTCCATGAGTGCCCATTTGAAAGCGAGAAACTCCCTCTTATGAGCTGGGTAGTTTTGCTCTGTTTTACTAAGCGACCTACTGGCATAGGCAACCACTCGTAGCTGATCTTCCTGTTCTTGGTACAAGACTGCGCCAATGCCTGTGCCACTAGCATCGCAGTGCAGTCTGAAGGGCTTGCTCCTATCAGCGATGCATATCACTGGCTCTGAGGTGAACGCTTTGATCAATTCTTCAAAAGCTCCTTGTTGATCCTCGCCCCACAAGTGTGAAATATCAGAGTTCAGAGTCAGTGTGCCCTTTCTCTTTCCACTCTTCTGAGCCTTTTGTGGGCAGTACCCGGCTGTAAGATCATTTAGCGGTTTTGCCAATTTTGCAAAGTCCGGCACAAATCTTCTGTAATAACCGGCAAAGCCACATAATTGCTTCACTTCATTCATGGTCTTAGGTTTTGGCCAGGACTTCAATGCTTCGAGCTTTTCAGGGTCTGGCTGGATCCCCTTGTCGGAGATGATGTATCCCAGGTGTTTGACAGAGGAGGCGCCAAAGATGCATTTTTCTGGATCTAGCTTCAGCTTGAAACGCCTCAGTCTTTCCAATGCACTGATCGTCCTCTCCTCCAACTCTTCCAATGTGCTACCATAGATGAGCAGGTCATCCATAAAGATTATCAGTTCAGTCAGATTTACATCGGTGAAAACTGTTTCCTTGAGCCTCTGGAAGGTGTGAGGGCTGTTCTTCAGTCCCATCGCCATTCGCTCAAATTGAAACAACTCAAATGGTGTAGTGAACGCCGAGATCTGCTTTGCCCTTCCTGTCATTCTGACCTGATAGAAGGCCTTACTGAGATCAACTGATGAAAAGAATTTCGCCCCACTAAGTGCGAGGAAAATCTCCTCTATCTTTGGGATGGCGCAGCTGTCACTGACAGTCCTGGCGTTTATTTTGCGGTAGTCAACGCACATCCGGAGCTTCCCTGACTTCTTGCGGACTAAAACAATAGGACTTGCATATGGCGAGGTTGACGGTGATATCACTTTTGCCTCAATCAGATCCTTGATGTGCTGTCTGGCCTCTTCAAAATCTCTAAGCAGGATCGGGCGTGGTCTGTCTCTAACATGTGGACCCGGCTCAAGTTTGATGTCATGTAGAATATCTGACTCAGTTGAGGCCTCTCCTATGTCAAACTCGTGTGTTATGAATACATCAGGATAAGATTTCAGACGTTCAGTTAAATGCTGCCTCCACTCTGGAGTAGTATTCTCCCCAAACTTGAAAGGAACTTCCTGTGAACTACTCTTTGCACATTCTTTCACTCTCCCTTCCTCACATCCCCCGTTAACATGCACTCCCATGTAAGCACTAAAATCTTCATTCGCACATACTCTCTCTCCATTGTTCTCAACCCCTGCAACATGAACAGCATCAACAACCTTTTCAACGTCATATTCCTCTGCTATCGAGAAAACATCAGCAATGACTTTCTTCCTGGCAATAACCACATCAACATCAGTGAAGTTCACAATCTCTATTCTGAAATTATACAAACATTCGACTGGGACTTTCGTGGCTATTACCCCTATCCCTTCTGGCAGCGTGTTGACTGAAGGTTCCTGCGCCAGGACATGCGTCACCGACCATGGTGTTGTCACCTTTGAACCACACTTGACCACCTTGCTAGATTGAGCTGGAATTTTCACAGCTTGGCCCTGAAGTTTGGCGGGTCCCAGTCGGCCATCAAGGTTGCCTGTTTTACATGCTAGACTGAACATCAAGGTTGTCAGCCCCAGTACATTCTGTGAAATGTTCTCTGGTTTCTGTGCTGCTAACTTGCGAAACACATTAGTACCTACTATGACAGGGACTCTGTCAGAGTATGCAGTGTCTCCCCCTACCAGTGCTAGCACCTCCACCGGAGTTGAGTGACCTACAATTCTCTCTGGTAACATACATTCTATGCTAACTACCCCCACATATGGCACATCACAACCCCCTGCCCCAGTGACTTTCAACCCGGTGGGCAATACAGCGCTAATGTCCCTCAGTTCTGTGTTTTTACTTAAATGTTCTTGATAAAATCTATGTGATACCACAGTGACCTGTGAACCACTGTCAATTAATCCATGAGTTTCTACACCATCTACTCTAACCTCTGTCTCAAGTGAAGGTCCGACTAGAGCCTCCATGATGCCACCCTTACTGTCCAGCTCAGCAAGCACCGTAGTGGAAGAGAGGTTGATGCGTCGGTGGGCATTGGTGTTGTGCACGGTGAGATGCACCCGGCATGTTGAAGCCTCCAGGGCGGCTCAGATCACCCGGAGCCCTGCTGGAAGGTCGCCCTCAGTTCGAGGCTGCACACACATGGGCATCAGACCATCAGCACCCCGGATGCTCCCCGTCAGGTCCACCACCTCCCCTGGTCCGAGACTGAGTGTGGTGTTCTGCCTCAGTCTCACTGCCTTGAGGTTGAGGTCACCATTTTCCAGGACCTCAACGGCGGTCTTCACCTTCTGTTGGTTGTCGGGGCTTGGCTTTGGTTTAGTTGCAGGTTGCCCCTGGCTGCGGCTGCCCCCAGTTTAAAGGCCCCCTTTGATTGGCATGCTGGTGTGACTTCTGCCCATGGTTCGGCTTCTGCTGGCAATCTGTCCACACATGGCCTCTGGCACCACAGGTCCAGCAAGGGCCTCGCATTGGACAGGCCCTCCCCAAGTGTCCGGATTCACCGCATCTCCAGCAGGCCCCCCTTGGCTGTGGACCCCTTGGCGGTGGCTCCCTTGGCTGCGGTTGTGGTAGCTTAGCAGCCAGTTTGTTCACCAGGGCATCCATCATTTCTTCCGTCAGGATCTGTTGACTCTGGCTCGCAACCTCTGGTTTGGGGTTTGGACGGTTAGGTCTGCACTCTCCTCCAGCAGTCTCACATGTTGGAGCACCTCCATCGTGTCTGGGTCGGCCTTTCCAGCGACTCCAAACTTTTTCCGCAGCTCACTTAACAACATCTGGTGTGCAGGTCCCAGTCCCCTTAAGAATGTCTGGTAGATTTTTACTCTGGCCTCATCATCTGGGAACTGGGTAATCTTATTTAATTCTACCCAGTCGCCCCATAGTCGCTGCAGGAATGTCGCTGGCGTTTCTTTTTTGTTGATCGTTGTCTTATTGACAAAGTCCAAGTATAGGTCTTCAGGCCCACGAACATTTCCAAAGTCTTTCTTGATCTTCTCCAGAACCTCCTTCACTGTCTCACACGAACTAGCCCGTTCCCAGGCCAGTCCTTTAAGGCTCATCCTGACTCTCTGCAGGGCGTCGTGTAAGGAGTCGTCCTTTGCCAACTGTTCCGTCTGGGACACCCATTCCTGGAAAGTGGATTCACCTCCCCCAGCTGGTGGTTGGCCCGTGAAGACCTTTAACCGGGTGACTGATGGCTGGGTGACGTAGAAGACCGGCTGCTGTGGAGTCATACTGGGTGGCTCCCTCTGGGCATTTCTTAGCCTGGTGATTTCAGCTTCCAGGCGTCTTTTCTCCTGTTCATGCTTTACCATGAACTCCTGAAACTTTCTCTGCAGGTCCTGGATAGGGTCCACTTCTTCACCACCTGTACCAGATCTCTCCTCATCCCCTGACCTCCCCTGAGGGTCAAGGTCATTGCTGTTCACTGTGCCACCACTCGCCATTATAAAATTTATTCAATAATTTTTTTTTTGAGAAAGTCCCTTATTGGGCGCCACTTGTGTAACCCACTCTCACTTTCAGCAAGACAAGGTGGCACAAGGTCAAGGGTTCGGGACTTTTTATTAGGATCTTTTGAATGTATACGAAAACAGAACAAGGATAGACTTAAATGGTTGGCACAGAAAACAAAACAACAACAATAACCCGGTTCGTCAAGTTCAAGAGGGAGAACCGAAACAGGTGGACTTTGACCATTAAGAAAAAAAAGACAAAAAACGTGTTCTCTGCACACCAAAACAAAAGGAGAACCACATTACCATGCGGTGCAACAAAATTGATAAAAACAAAAGTCATGTGATAAAATACTGTCGCTGACCTCAATTCAAGATCACCTACTCTGTCATCCCTTCGTTTCACTTAATAGGGCACATGCTTAAGTAGGCCATTAAAAGTTCAATTTTCATCATTACCATGACGGTCATTCCCGTAATGCTCTCCTAGAGCTTGTGCTTGGAGTCATCAAGCCGGGTCAAAATAATGATGAAATGGTTTGCATTAACCTTAGTCACTTTTTGCGTCGTTTCGACACAGTCAAACCTACGAACGGTCCACATATGGGATGGGAAAATGGAGTATTTGCAATGCCCTGTGGGCTTGCGCAAGTAAGCGCTGATAATAATAACCCACAACTGCGATGTTCACAAAATGAAAATGTCTACAAAGCACTCCTTAACAATATAGCATTATACATCAGTCCGACCCAAAAACAAGAATAAAGGGAGGGAAAAAAGGAACAACAAGGCTTAAGTCTCCCAATCTCCATGCACTGCAACACCTTCATATCATGAGCGAAAGAAAAAAGAAACAACAAAGCTTAACTCTCCCAATTTCCATGCACTGCAACAACTTCATATCATGAGCACTTTTACTATATTCCACCTATCTCATTAAATAGGTCATATGGCAGTAACAGGAACAATTTTAACCTCAACTTGTTCCTTTAAATATCAAATTGCAAGGAGAGCCGCACTTGCGTCAAGTAATTTGGATGAATTACTTAGGTGCACTCATTGTTATGCAATTTGCATGGCTATTCCCATGCATAAATACCCAATTCACCATGGGCTGGCATTTCACTCAAGCTCTGCCTAGAATTCTCGCCTACACTCAACACCAGCAATTTTATGCATAGCATCAAATGTCTAAAATAACCCCATCACTCACTCTCTTATGCCATTTTCTTCTACCACAGATTGCCATCCTTCCTTCTAAAGGTGGTTACCAATTTCCTCATACCAGGCAATAAAATGTGCTCAGACATAGAGCTTACTTTAACACCCAACAGATAAATCAGTTTCATAACAAATACCCCACACAGTACAGATAATATACATGTAACCCATTTACCAAACAAAGAAAACAAATCTACGTACCCAAACCATGACTCAGCACGTCGATTGGAATTCTGACCAGTTTTGGTCAGGAACATTTTTGATCAGTTAAAATCATGAAGCCACTTTTATCACAAAAATGCAACCATCGTTTACTTATCCAGTCCCACAAAATATTCTTGTTACACACTGACAAAAGCATTAAAAAGACCATGAGGCCTGACACGAACATGTGCTTCAAAAGGGCTTCTTCAAAAGCCATGTGCACAAAGGAAAGGGCTGTCCCTACAGCTCTGTGGGATGCCACGTTTTATTTATTCATCTATTTAATCCCCAATGGATGAACTTAGACTTGTCTCCAGCTCATTATTAAACAAACACTTAATAAATCAACATTTCACTTGCAAAACCGACCTGTTTTAGAGGACACTTTGGTCACAACCTGCACCCCGGTCTGCCTTTGGTGTTCTGTCTAGATGGGACCACGCATGGGTTCAACAAAGGTATTTGTACACAACTAAGGTATTCGTACGCAACTTCCGGGCATTAGTACAATTAACTTTTGAACACTAACAACTTTATGCACTCTCTCAAAACAGTGAATCAACACTAAAAGAACACTATCTCTACAAATCTTCGATCATCTACTTTATAAAAACAGCCCTATTTCCTGCGGACAATTTTTTTTTTTTTTTTTGCCCAAGGAAAGATTTCTCTTGTATCCAATTGGTGCAATTTTCTCTTTGTCTATTTAGTTTATATAATAGTACAATTTACCCTTTTTTTATCTACAATAGGAATAAAATATTCTAATAATGGCTAAACAACTTTTATTAATATTAATTTTGAATGACGAATCTTCTTCTTCAAAAAAAAAAATTCTCCCAACCTCTTCGCTTTCCTAATTAAAGGGAGATCACTAGGTTATTTTCTGATAAACCTGGGGTAGCTTCCCTTAAACTTCCCTGACAACAAGTCAACCAAATCGCTTCTAGTGGAGTGTGTAGCAACAGACAAATCTACCAACTTTTCCAGCATTAGTTTGAAAAGAAATTGTGTAACTTACTAGTGCCTAAATTTTAGTAACCTGTGAAACTTTGACTCCCCTTTGAAACTAAGTTTACCAAGGTTACACCTGTTCACGCTTCACTACATCTGCTGAGGTAGGAGACGACACTGTGCAGAAAACTAGAGCTGATGGATAGATGAATCAATTACTAAGATGAAAGATTATAGACGAGGATCTCATGGATGCGACTTAGCAGGTCTCTGACCTACGCAATAGCCCAACACGCTGATCAGACCTTGGGTACTACCTAACATTTTCTGCACCACTGCACAGTGTGTGCACCACTATTATAATTGTATGTGTGTGTTTGCATGTGTGTGTGTGCACATACATGTGCGTGCATGCATGTCTGTGTGCATGTGTATATGTGCTTGACTGGATGGGCCCATATGTGTATGCTAGTGTATGTGGTGTCTGCGTGCATATGTCTGTGTAAGTGTGCATGTGTGTTCTGTAGGCTTGTGTGAGCATGCTCCAGCATGTATCCACATGGGTACATATGAGTACTTATATGTGTGTATGTATGCTTGTGTATATAGGGGTACGTGTGTGTGTGTGTGTGTGTGTGTGTGTGTGTGTGTGTGTGCGCATTTGATTATTTGTTAAGTTGTGCATAGCAGTTGTAGAAACAAGACTAAAAAGTCAAAAGTTAAAGTGTTTTGCACAGTGCAATGATGATATGTTATAAATGTGCAAAGGTCACTCAGAAAAATCACATATGATATAAGCAATATAGTGTAAATACATGTTTACATTATTTACAAAAACATTGTTTTACCTGTGGGTTTAACCATAAGCTTAGTGGTGTGTGTGTGTGAGTGTGTGTGTGTGTGTGTGTGTGTGTGTGTGTGTGTGTGTGTGTGTTTGATCTGAAATGCAATGTTTGCTGACAAATAATTACGTTGTCCTCTCCCAGATGAAGATGTCCAAAGGATCATCATACTGGACAAGAAATAAAAAGGTGTAGGCAAGCGGTTTTGTGGTCCAGAGCTTTCCTTTACCCACCGTCCCTTTCTCTGGTCATACGTTAGCTTCACACCAAGCCCGACATCTGTCCTCCCTGCCTCACATTCTGTCCATGCCCCCTTCTTCCGTTCTATCCCCACCCCCCACCCCCTCTCTCTCTCTTCCTCTTTAGTGAACATTTACTTCGTTGTGGTATGTTTCACGTGTGTTAGGTGCATGCTCAACAATAGCAGGATACAGGTGGCATGTGTGTGTGTGTGTGTGTGTGTGTGTGTGTGTGTGTGTGTGCATTTGTATGTGTGTGTATATATATATATATATACATATATATATATATATATATATATATTATATATATATATATATATCACACTTAATGTTGACAGTTGCCTAGTGTTGAAATTATGCAAACTTTTGCCTGATGTTAATGTTAGGCACTTGGCTTGTCTGATGTTGTCTGTTACTCTGAAACTGTCAACATTAAGCAGAATTTTGCCAAATGTTAGCATTAGATGACTGGTTTTTGACTGAAGTGGAGCTCACAAGCTCTTTGAAAGTCCTTTGAATGAGACTAAAAACCTGTGATTGGCATGCTAACAGCTACAGGGAGCCACAGGTGAGAACTGAGTGCCAAGTGAGGACCAAAAATGGACGTGCGGCCCCAAGGACTTGGCAGACATCCCAACCAGAGATGCTACCTCTATCAGACAACCCATATAACCTATCGATTGATAAAACATGAATATAGCCCCAGCCTCGACAACAACAAAAATGTTACAATTATTACATTATTGATGTGCCTGAACCTCCTCCCTTTCCTCCCCCTCTGCACCCAACGATACCTGAAAATTATAAGAATTGGTGTCTATTTCATCCAGACTGTTGCATTGTTATAATCTGCATGGAGATTGTTGATTTATTACATTGTACACAAGATCACAGCCTTCCATAAGGGGCAGAATGAAGAAACACTTCTCCTTCGGGTGGCTTGGTGTTCTCTCTTTACTTGCTGAAGGGGGCTTTCACAACATGGTACACTGAAACTGATGTTGACATGTTATGGAAGGACAATAGTAACCTGGATGATATAGAATTATGTCAAGGTTAGGCAAACTGCACTTGCTTGATATTGATAACTTGCCTAAGGTTGAAATTAAGCATGCAACCCATTCAATGTTAATATTTAGAAAAATGCAACGCCGAATGCTGAAATTAGGTGATTTGTTTGCTTTTGTAGGCAAAGTTTGCTTTGTTAGGCAAGGTCTTGTCAACATGAAGTGTGACATACATACACGTCTATCTATCTATCTGCACATTGTGTGTGTGTGTGTGTGTGTGTGTGTGTGTGTGTGTGTGTGAATGTTAAGTGTGAATGTACTGAGAGACAGGGAAAAAAGAGACATGTCTACATTTTGGTCAGTCGGTAGGTCATCCTGTCAATCCTTCTGCCTGTAGGCCAATCATTTTGCTTGCCTGACCATGTGTCTAACCTTAGTGTAACCTATTGTTCACCTTGACTGCCCTTCTCTTCCTCCCTTCCTCCCCCGGCAAATATAAGATGCCATCATTTTGCATTTTCCGCTTCCTCCTGTCTGGACCCTCACCATCGACCTGGTTCCCCTTTCTAACTTCTCCCCTCACCTCCAGACCTTCTTGCTTTCATTCCATCACAGCAGAGTAGTTCTAGAGATTGGATGATGGCTGACCACAAAATGTTCAGCTAAAACTGACTGGCTGTCCTGTCGACTACAAAATAATAAGCAGTTAAAATTAGTTGATCCCCATCTCAAATCTCAATACAGTGTGTCTTTGATCTGCAAATATTAGTTCACTCCTTGTCTTCAGTCAGATCACTTATGTCACTGATCCCCATATGTCAAGTTTTTTTCCCAGACATGTGTATTTACTTAATGTGGCAAATGGCCAGGAAAGCTTCATTTACTGTCTGTTTGGTTCCTAGGTGGGCAAGTTTGGCCTTGGCTTCAACGCCGTCTACAACCTGACAGATCTGCCCAGTGTCTACTCTGCCAGCGTTCTAGCCATGCTGGATCCACATGAGAAATACCTCAACAGCAGAAGGGGGAAGAAAATGAACTTCAGGAACCCCATGAACAAGTTATTGCTCAAGAGAATGCCCAACCAGTTCAAGCCTTTTGAGGATGTTTTTGAGTGTGACATCCTCAACAAAGACTGGGGGCCTTATCCTGGAACCCTTTTCCGTTTTCCATTCAGAACAGAAGACCAGGCATTGAAGAGTGAGATCTGCAAGGAATCTTTCAGCGAGAGTAATCAGGAGGATTTTGTGAACGGGCTGAGGGAAAAGGGAGGTAATTTGCTATTGTTTCTCCAAAATGTGACACGCTTGGAGCTGCATCATCTTCCTCGAGATAGCTGTCCTCTTACAGATACTCAGCAGCTATTGGTTGGGTCACGGGTATCAAACAGGGACTTTCCAGAAGCTGGCAGCATTTTGCATCATTTTTCCACAGTGTGGAACGAAGCAGTGCAGCATGGGCAAGCATTTGAAGAGAACGGGATTGTGGAGCTGGTCACACTGTCATTTGAGGGAGAGAGAGGCTGTGGAAACATCCAGACATGTCGCTTCTGTATCGCTTGGGCCTCAGGGAGGAGGGAATCCTGTGAGATCGCTCGTGAGACAAAAGAGGAAGGGTTTGTTCCTCTGGCTGCAGTGGGGGTGAGTCTGGATGATGAAGGCAAGGTCCAGACCCTGGATTCCTGTTCATCAGGTGAGTAGATTGAGATACAGGTGATTGGAAGGTGATGCTGGACCCTCACTGCCTGTTCGTTTTGTTCGGTTTTTTTGTTTTGTTTTGTTTTGTTACAGCCTGTTGTCAACAGTTAATTGATCCTCTATCAAAATTATCTTCCTGGCAGCACATATATACATATATATATATATATATAGAGAGAGAGAGAGAGAGAGAGAGAGAGAGGAAAATAATTAGAAGCTCCCAAACCACCAAAGTCATTTCTGTCCTCCTGTCCCATCTACATCTTGAACATCAACACAAAACAATGGTACAGGCACTGAATAAATGTAATATAAAATGCATAAAACAACATACATCACCCGGGGATGGGTGGGGGGGATCAGAAACTTCTTCAACTAGTATGGCAATATACTACCAGGCATACATTTATTTTTGTGTGGGTTGGGGGGGGGGGGGGGATGTTGGTTTTAGAAAGTAATGGGGTTTATTTTTTCCCTCAGTTGTACTATGATTTTGTAAAGAAGGAAGAGGCTTGCTGGCAAGGGAAAGAAGCTGAAAGTGGAGCAACTGCAGCAGGGAGCAGAAGCCAGGTTAACTTACTGGGTCACTTAACTGCCAACCGGCGTGACAGTACAGATACACCTCAATTCAATCCACAGTTTTATCAGTCAACAGAATGTTCATTGTCCTCATGAAAAAACAACATGGACTGGTCTCTGCCATATGAACACGTAAACTGAAGTGTTCATTAAAACAAATATCTCTATTTCATTGTTGTGCTGCTCCAAAGTTCTGTCTCCCTGCCTCTCACCTCCCCACCCCCTCCCTTTCCCACTCTCCCGTTCATCTCTCTCTCTCTCTTCTACCCCTCTCCCCCAGCCCTCTTTCTCTCTCTTTGCCTCACACATGCTATACCTGTGCAGAAACTCGCTCATGCATACTGCCCATAGACACAAATACAGCATTCATTATCAAAATATGAATTTCTGGTGGAGTCCAAAATGGTCTTGTTTGGGTAAGACAAGCAAAAGAGATGAACACAAAGAAAAAAAGGAGCAGTGACTGACTGTTCTTTGATAGTTCCCCCATGTATTACAGGCAATTGGAAAGTGGTCACACACCTTTACTCACCAGCATTACAGGAGGGCTACACACATCTCACTGATTCAGTCAGTCAGTGCATGGGATTCTGAGTATTGAATTGAAGCTCTTTGTTAGCTTGGTGCCATATTTTTGAGATGAGGCAGACAGATCAGGTGCCAGATAATGCTGCCTTATTACACAAGGGACAGCATGTACTTATTCTAAGAAGGCAATGACATCATTTAAAATCTATGCAAAGGATAGTTACTCAGCTTTAAGTCTGTACAGACCAACCTGCATTCTGAAAAGTTCAGCAGACAAAGGGTTAAAGAACCCCCCTTTTATTGTTCCTCATACGATAACTTGCTGTGCTGGTTTGTATTTCACTTTTTAGAAAGTAGGTCTTACATGACTTACATTCTGAATTGTCCATGCCCTGCATTGTAAATAAGCATAGACACTGTAAATAAAAAAAAGTATTATTACTATTTCAATCGCAAAAACTATTTTCACTTTTTCAGTTATTATTGTTGTAGATGTAGTTTAAACTGCTATGTTTTATGTTATCATGAGACTTGGAATTTAGACTCTATCAGCTAAAAGCAACATACCATAGACTGATGGAGGACATGTTGCAGGATTTTACAAGACAGGTCATCTGTTCTGCTTCCTCCCTCTGTCGGAAGAAGTGTCAGCCATGACACTGCCGGTGCACATCAACGCTCCCTTTGCTCTGAGCTCAGATCGCAGGAGTCTTCTTTGCGAGACAGAAGACGATCGGAAGTCTGTCAGCGGAAGGTATAGTGTTTGCTTAGAGCAAGATCATTGTTCAAAGTAAGATTTTAGTATGACCAGGTGTTTATAGCAGACAACAGGAATGATGGAACTGTAGTGTTGGTAAGGATTAAGAGATGAGTTTAATAGATGTGATACTTTGCTAGAGGCTAGTGTTTGCTTGCAGCAGAAGAAACGGGAGGCAAAATGTGTTAAGAAACAGGTGCTAGCTGAAGTACTTTACAGCCGTATGGCTGCCTCTTCAAGTTCAGGTTCTTTGAGAGTTAGAACTCAGATTCTTTCGTACACTGAGTAAAAGATGTAACAGTTTTTTATGCACCAATCAGATCTTTGTATAGGCATCAGCCATTTTCTCTGACCGTGTGAGAGGGCCACAAGTTATCAGTGATCTCTCATCAATGTCTTGTCCCATTTGCCACTAAAGAGAGTTATGAAATGCTGCTTGTGAGAATTTCTAGCCTTTCTCCGTAGAGAAATGTGTCTGTGGAGTTCATAGCAGATGTGATGATGGTCATAACATGGCTATGTTGGTAGTGATGCAAGGATCATGCTGGTCGTGATATAAGGACCATGTTGGTAGTGATGCAAGGACCATGTTGGTAGTGATGATATAAGGACCATGTTGGTAGTGATGATATAAGGACCATGGACCATGTTGGTAGTGATGATATAAGGACCATGTTGGTAGTGATGCAAGGACCATACTGGTAGTGATGATATAAGGACCATGTTGGTAGTGATGATATAAGGACCATACTGGTAGTGATGCAAGGACCATACTGGTAGTGATGCAAGGACCATGTTGGTAGTGATGATATAAGGACCATGTTGGTAGTGATGATATAAGGACCATGTTGGTAGTGATGCAAGGACCATGTTGGTAGTGATGAGGACCATGTTGGTAGTGATGCAAGGACCATGTTGTAGTGATGATGTAAGGACCATGTTGGTAGTGATGATATAAGGACCATGTTGGTAGTGATGCAAGGACCATACTGGTAGTGATGCAAGGACCATGTTGGTAGTGATGATATAAGGACCATGTTGGTAGTGATGATATAAGGACCATGTTGGTAGTGATGCAAGGACCATGTTGGTAGTGATGCAAGGACCATACTGGTAGTGATGCAAGGACCATGTTGGTAGTGATGATATAAGGACCATGTTGGTAGTGATGATATAAGGACCATGTTGGTATTGATGATATAAGGACCATGTTGGTAGTGATGCAAGGACCATACTGGTAGTGATGCAAGGACCATGTTGGTAGTGATGATGTAAGGACCATGTTGGTAGTGATGATGTAAGGACCATGTTGGTAGTGATGCAAGGACCATGTTGGTAGTGATGCAAGGACCATACTGGTAGTGATGCAAGGACCATGTTGGTAGTGATGATATAAGGACCATGTTGGTAGTGATGCAAGGACCATGTTGGTAGTGATGATATAAGGACCATGTTGGTAGTGATGATGTAAGGACCATGTTGGTAGTGATGATATAAGGACCATGTTGGTAGTGATGATGTAAGGACCATGTTGGTAGTGATGATATAAGGACCATGTTGGTAGTGATGTAAGGACCATGTTGGTAGTGATGCAAGGACCATGTTGGTAGTGATGATGTAAGGACCATGTTGGTAGTGATGATATAAGGACCATGTTGGTAGTGATGTAAGGACCATGTTGGTAGTGATGCAAGGACCATGTTGGAAGTGATGATGTAAGGACCATGTTGGTAGTGATGATATAAGGACCATGTTGGTAGTGATGATATAAAGGACCATACTGGTAGTGATGCACGGACCATACTGGTAGTGATGCAAGGACCATGTTGGTAGTGATGCAAGGACCATGTTGGTAGTGATGATATAAGGACCATACTGGTAGTGATGCAAGGACCATACTGGTAGTGATGCAAGGACCATGTTGGTAGTGATGATATAAGGACCATGTTGGTAGTGATGATGTAATGACCATGTTGGTAGTGATGATATAAGGACCATGTTGGTAGTGATGATGTAAGGACCATGTTGGTAGTGATGATATAAGGACCATGTTGGTAGTGATGATATAAGGACCATGTTGGTAGTGATGATGTAAGGACCATGTTGGTAGTGATGCAAGGACCATGTTGGTAGTGATGATATAAGGACCATGTTGGTAGTGATGATATAAGGACCATGTTGGTAGTGATGATGTAAGGACCATGTTGGTAGTGATGATATAAGGACCATGTTGGTAGTGATGATGTAAGGACCATGTTGGTAGTGATGATATAAGGACCATACTGGTAGTGATGATATAAGGACCATGTTGGTAGTGATGTAAGGACCATGTTGGTAGTGATGATATAAGGACCATGTTGGTAGTGATGATGCAAGGACCATACTGGTAGTGATGCAAGGACCATGTTGGTAGTGATGATATAAGGACCATGTTGGTAGTGATGATGTAAGGACCATGTTGGTAGTGATGATATAAGGACCATGTTGGTAGTGATGCAAGGACCATGTTGGTAGTGATGCAAGGACCATGTTGGTAGTGATCCAAGGACCATGTTGGTAGTGATGATATAAGAACCATGTTGGTAGTGATGATGCAAGGACCATGTTGGTAGTGATGATATAAGGACCATGTTGGTAGTGATGATATAAGGACCATGTTGGTAGTGATGTAAGGACCATGTTGGTAGTGATGATATAAGGACCATGTTGGTAGTGATGTAAGGACCATGTTGGTAGTGATGTAAGGACCATGTTGGTAGTGATATGATAACCATTGTTGGTAGTGATGATGTAAGAACCATACTGGTAGTGGTATAAGGACCATGTTGGTAGTGATATAAGGACCATGTTGGTAGTGATGTAAGGAGCATACTGGTAATGATATTAGGACCATGTTGGTAGAGATGTTAAGACCATGTTGGTAGTGATGTAGTAACTATGTTAGTAGTGATGTAATAACATGTTGAAAGTGATGTAATAACTGTGTTGGTATGTTATAATGTGTTTGTAGTGATATGATAACCATGTTGGTAGTGACATAATAACTGTGTTGGTAATGATGTAATAACATGTTGGTGGTGATGTAATAACTATGTTGGTAGTGATATAATGACCATGTTGATAATGATGTAGTGACCATTATGGTAGTGATGTAATGACCATGGTGATAGTGATATAGTGACCATCATTTTAGTGATGTAATGACCATGTTGATAGTGATATAGTGACCATCATTGTAGTGATGTAATGACCATGTTGATAGTGATGTAGTGACCATCATTTTTGTGATGTAATGACCATGTTGATAGTGATGTAGTGACCATCATTGTAGTGATGTAATGACCATGTTGATAGTGATGTAGTGACCATCATTGTAGTGATGTGTAGCCGGGTGCTAACAGTGTCTATTTCTTGGTCACCCGTCGTAAACGAGAGATTTTGTTCATGAGTTATCTTCCCCTTACCTCCCTTGATCAATTGATCTCATTTTTTATTGTGTAAATTCTTTAAATCATGAATACCTCAGAACCTACATAGTTGTGTATACGTCGCTGAAGTCACAAAAATTAATGTATTTTATTCATTACAATCGTGTTGGACTGAGAAGCCCATATCTTCCCTAAAACTGGTACTTCGACCAAATTAATCTTGGCGCCATTTTGAATTGTCCGACGGACAAACTGTAAATAATTCTTGATTTTACAAAAGGTATAAGAGAATCCAAAGAATCCATGAATGCGCATTGAAAGTAAAGTCCATAAGCTCTCATTTCGTATATCGCATGCCCATGATCTTTTCTGTACAAGCTTGCGACTATCGCTTGAGCGAGTCGCCTTCTTTGTTTATTGTCGAAGTTTTGATCTAAATTGATGTTTTATGAAATTCAGACTTCCCAATCGAAATCTTTTTAATTACTCCATTTCTATGATGGAAGCAACTGAAAATATATAAAAATTATCATCCGATGGACCATTTCAACGGAATAACGCTTTATCGAAGATTGTGTTCGAAGCACGTGGTGACGGCCATGTGACGATAAAGCAAGTTGTGTTTTCTATCAAACTTTAAATACAAAGTTCTCCGCTTGGACGGCATCTTGGATAATGAAATTTATATGTATAAAAAGAGCGAAATTCAAGCTTATTTCATGCTGTTTGGTATTTTTCAACAAAATAAAGTAAAATATGACGTAAGCTCGTTAAAAGTGGGTTCATTCACGGGCTTTAATCACCAATAACTTTACACAGCCACAGAATTGTCATAAATGACTTATTGCGTTTTATTCCTTGGGTTCTGAGGTTTTCATCAATATCAAATATGTTTGGAATACATTGAACGGACGGCGAGCTAGACAATGCAGAAGCTGCGGCAGATAGCACAAATTTTGTCATTTGCTGACTCGCGAGGCTCATTTTGCGTGCGGCGCTGCGTTGTCTTCTTTGCGGTCCAGGCAAGCTGTATATATTTGGGGCGCGGCAGAGTGTCCCGCAGTGTAGCCTAGAGTGTTGTAGAGGAGTGTTGCCTAGAGTGTTTGCTAGAGAGAGAGAGAGAGAGGTGCTCAGTGCGCTGAGTGCTGAGAGAGAGAGAGTTCCCAGGCAGTGTTCCTGGTTGAGCTCCTTGCCATGGGAGAGAAATAAAGAGAAGAAAAACTCCACGTCGTCCTGTGTGTCTTCTTGACTGGCTGCTGTCCCTTGGTTCCTGCACCTATCACCATCTGCCTGTCTTCACCTGCACACCCCTTACCCCTCCACACCATCACAACTGGCGCTGCGAGCAGGATCGGAGACAGAGGACCAAGGAGACACAGCCCAGGAAAGACATAGGACACCATGGCCAACGAAGGAAACCAGGCTGCAAACGTGGATGGTCAAGGAGGCCAGCCACCCCTGACAGCACACCCTCTACGCCCCCGCAAACTGCGCAAATTTTCTGCGGAGGAAGGCGCAGAGGATTTCATCAGGGAAGCCACCTTGATGCTGAGGCTTCAACCTGTGCCTGATCTCATGGCTGCTGGCTGGCTCCTGAGCGCCTTGGAGGGCAGAGCACGGCAGCAAGTTCTAACGATGGAGGCAGAGGAGATAAACTCGCCCGCGAAAATCTTCGCCATCCTGGAACAGCACTGGGGTGAGAACAGGGACTCCACTGCCCTTGCTGGAGCATTCTACAAACGCCAGCAAGGTCTGGCAGAATCAGTGGCTGAATATGCTGCTGCACTGCGGATCCTCTGGACGAAGACCAACGCAGCTACAGCCAACACCCTCTCACCGGCCATGCTGAGGGATTCCTTTGTCAACGGGCTGCATCCCCCATCCCTTAGGAGAGACCTGAAGCGGTTCCTGAGGGAGAAACCAACGACCACTTTTCTGGAAGCAACGCAGGAGGCCCAACGCTGGATGCGGGAAGACAACATGCCTGAACCCATCGTGCAGCAAGTAGCTGCAGCCACCAACGCTGATGCCTTCCACCGGCTAGAAACCCAGATTGCCGCCCTCACCAGTGAAACGGCATCCCTGAAGCAACAGCTCAGGGAGCAGCAACAGTCTGCTGTGGTCGCAGCCCTCCAGACTGGGAATGGGAACTTGAACCCGCCACACCAAACCAGTCGTCGCCAGCCAGAAGACAAAAGGGGTCCAACATGCTGGTGGTGCCAACGCCAGGGCCACAGAGAGGCAGACTGCCGGGCCAAGCAGCAGTACAACCGTCGGAACAAATCCCGGCCCACGGTCAACCGCCAGCAGCACCATGAGCGGCAGCAGCAGGGAAACTTCTAACCCCCGTTGCCACCAATATGCAGGCAGCGGGGGGCAGGAAGAACACCAGGCTTGCAGGGAATTGCCCGACAGCTGACATCACTGTCAATGGAATGCCAGTCTCCGCCCTCCTCGACACCGGTAGTGAAGTTACTACCATAACGGAGACCTGGGCTAGACAACATTTGAGGAACCTGAGGCGAGAAGACTGCCACGTCAAACTGCGTGCAGTAAATGGGGTTGAGGTACCCTACTCTGGCCTCTACCTCGTCGACATGGTGGTCTTCGGCACCCTCTGCCCCAGCGTCCCTGCCCTGGTCGTCAAAGAACCCACAGACCCGTTTATGCAGGACCGTAAAAAGCGACTGCCGGTTCTGCTGGGTATGAATGTCCTCAGCCTGTGCCTAAGCAAGTCCTCAGAGGCACTCCCCCCTTCCCTGCAAGCCATCGCCCAAGAGATAAGGAAACAGCAGCGGAACAAAGTAGCCCGTGCCACGACCCACCAACGGATCCCAGCCTACTCTATAGCTACTGTCAAGGTGTCAAGTAGCCAAAGCCCTTCGCCGCACCTCCTGGCCTCGCCGCTGCCCAGACCTCTCCGTCATGGACTGATGCTGATCCCTACATTGGTCAGTAAGGAGGCATGTGCACGTTACGTCAGAGTAGCCAACCTCTCTCCGGAGGATGTGTTTCTGCCAGGACGAACTCCCATCGCTGTCCTGGAGGCCATCGAAGCTGTGGAAGAGAAACGGGGACCACAAGTAACCATGGGCATCAATGAGCTAATTGTCTCAGAAGAAAGGGTAGATCCAGTCCCTCCACCAGCCAAAGTCCCCTGTCCACAGTTCGATGGCACCACCAGTCAACAACAGCAGTTGCAGGAACTCCTGTCGAGACGATCACAAGCCTTCATGAAGGATGAGGAAGATCTCGGCTACACTGATGCAGTCTTCCATCGCCTGAAGACCAAGGAAGACATGCCAGTTGCCCAGCCATACCGCCGGATCTCCCCCACACCAACTCCAAGAGGTGCAAGAACATATCAAGGGCCTCCTGTCAAAAGGAATAATCACCAAGAGCCACAGCCCCTATACAGCACCGGTGGTCATCGTAAAAAAGAAAGATGGCAGCATCCGCCTCTGCGTCGATTATAGACGCCTCAACACCAAGACCGTGGGGGACGCCTTCCCACTGCCTAGGATCCAGGAATCCTTCGATGCCTTGGTCGGCTCCCAGTATTTTTCCACCCTTGACCTGGCCTCGGGCTTTCACCAGATCGCCATGCACCCTGATGACCAGCACAAGACGGCTTTCACCACCCCATTTGGCCTCTTTGAATACACCAGGATGCCCATGGGTCTCTCCACAGCACCTGCCACGTTCCAGAGACTGATGCAGACCACAATGTCTGACTTCATGTTTGAGTTCTTGCTAGTCAACCTGGACGACCTCCTGGTGTATTCGAAGACTTTTGAGGAACACCTGGAGAGCCTTGACTGCCTTCTGCAGAAGATAATTGACACTGGCCTGAAGTTAAGGGCAGACAAGTGCCAGTTCCTCCGTCGCCAAGTCAGTTATCTAGGGCACACAATATCTGCTGAGGGCGTCAGCTGTGAAGCCGGCAAGGTTGAAGCTGTAAAAGAATGGCCTGTCCCGAAGACCACGACAGAACTGCGAAGTTTCCTGGGATTTGCCAGCTATTACCGGCGGTTCATCCAAAACTTCGCCAGAATTGCCGGACCCTTCCACGATCTCGTGACCAAGGCAGGCAACAAGCAAAAGAAGACGGTAGATATATCAATGCTGTGGACCCAACACCACCAAGTGGCCTTCAACAGTCTAAAAACAGCTCTGACAACTGCACCAGTCCTAGGGTTTGCTGATTTCAAGTCCCCATTTATCCTGGAAGCAGATGCAAGCCTCGATGGCCTTGGCGCCATACTGTCATGAGAACAACATGGGCAACGCAGGGTCCTGGCCTATGCAAGCCGCCGACTTCATCCCACAGAAAAGAACAAGGCCAGCTACTCTAGTATGAAGCTAGAATTCCTGGCGATGAAATGGGCCATCTCTGAGAAGTTCAGAGATTATCTCCTGGGCGCCAAGTTCACTGTTTTCACTGACAACAACCCCCTTTTCCACTTCCGCCAGGCAGCTCTTGGGGCCCTAGAACAGATATGGGCTTCACAACTGGCCCAATTCAACTTTGAGGTACAGTACCGCCCAGGAAGAACCAATCCAGCAGATGCTCTCTCCAGGCTCCCAGGCACTCCTCCCGAACCAGCTTCTACGGCTCTACCCCCACAGCTTGCCATGGCACAGGAAACCCACTGTCAAAAGCAGTCCCTCGTCGACCCTGATCCCATCACCCTGGAATCCTGATCCAAGGCCCAACCTGACCCTACCTACCCCTTACAGTCCCTACCAGAACTCCTGCAGCTCCAGAAACAAGATCCCATCATCGGCCCAGTCCTGGACCACTGGCCAGCAAAACCCCCAACAGGCAAGAACAGAAAACTGAGGGCACTCTGCGACCAGCACCCTCGCCTCTACCTGAAAGACGGGGTTTTGCACCGCTGCATCCAGCACCACCAACAAGGACCTGTGGAGCAGTTGGTGTTGCCAAGCACCATGCGACCTGACGTTTTGGCTTCACTCCATAACCAGATGGGCCACCAAGGGCTAGAACGCACACTTGGTCTCTTGCAATCCAGAGACTACTGGCCAGGAATGCACCAGGACACGAAGTCGTACATAGACTCCTGCCAGCGATGCACCATGGGGCGTCGACCGACTGTCCACACCACATCTGGTCATCTGCTGGCATCCTGACCCTTGGAAGTCCTGGCCATAGACTTCACAAAGCTAGACCCAGCAAGTGACGGGAGAGAAAACGTTCTTGTCATGACGGACATTTTTACCAAATTCACCCAGGCAGTACCGACAAGAAACCAGGAAGCCGTGACCGTTGCCAAAATCCTGGTACATGACTGGTTTCAGCGTTACAGAGTTCCAGAGAGGTTACACAGCAACCAGGGCAGAGACTTTGAGTCAAGCCTGATCCAGGAGCTGTGCTCGATCTATGGTGTGAAGATGTCGCACACCACACCATATCATCCCAGAGGAAATGGACAATGTGAACGATTCAACTGGTCCATGCACAGCCTCCTGCGCACCCTGCCCCCAGAGGAGAAAACCAGATGGCCTGTACACCTTCCAGAACTTGTGCAGGCGTATAACAACACCCCTCACGCCTCCACAGGATTCGCGCCCCACTTCCTGCTTTTTGGCCAGCAACCAAGGCTCCCCGTCGATGACCTCTTGGGGCACCCCACTACAGCTGCCGCTGGTGCTGTTGACTGGGTGCACCAGCATTGTCTCCGCCTCCAGGAGGCCCACCTGAAGGCGTACAACCAGTTAAAAGAAAGTGCAGCGAAAAGGGACAGCTTCACGGACAAAAAGGCTGCTGACCATGCCCAGAACATAGGCGACTACGTCTACACCCGGAACCGCATCATTGGCCGCAAAAAGATCCAGGACCTATAGAAACCTGATCTTTACCAGGTGACGTCCAGACCATATGACGGTCTACACGCCTACACAGTCCAGCCCCTGGCTGGCGGTCCAGAACGAACGGTCAACCGAAAGGATCTGTTGCCTGCAAGTGCCCCTCTGGACCTGCGACACGACGACCAGGTGGAGGTGACGCCATCTCCATCCACCTCCGACTCCGAATCGGACAGTGAGGATGAGCCAGTCCTCTACAATGCTGTACTGCCCAGACAGATGGCACCCCAACCAGCTCCGAGGACGGTTGGTCACCCTGCACCCCCTCCTGTTCCATCTGCGGCGTGTGCTGTCAACCGACCCATGCCAGCCCCACGGCGGTCTACGCGTCTGGCAGAAAAACCTGCAAAAAGGTATACCTTCAGTGCCCGCCTGGACAATTAGAGACTTGCTTAATGGGTAACTGACTCGGTCAGGCATTCTGGAGGATAGTTGTAAGATGTATATATATTCCCCAATTGATTGTTGAACACCTTTTTAGGAAGAGGTGTTGCAGACTGTTTGCCAAACAGGTCATTTGTTCATTGTGTTTGATTTTTGCACAAGCTATAGTCTATGTTGACTGTTTTTCATGTTAGATAATAATGTATGCCCCTGTTTTTTTGCCAAGAGAAGTCGTAAAAGAGAAGTCAGTCGAGTGACTTGCTGAGATTCTGCCCCAAAGTGCTATAACCCGTCCAAATTCGTAACCCCTTGGGGACTTGACTCAGAGGGGTTTTGATAACGGATCCTTTTTTCCTTTTATCATTTTATGTCCGACTTTATGGATTTTTGTTCAAATAACAAGTCCATCATTGTCACTTGGCACCCAGTGTTTTGAATTTTGATGAATCCTCCCAAGTATATTTTGTACCTGACCTTCTTGGAATGTTTAAAATAACAAATCCTTGCAAAGTCATTTTTAGTACCTGACATCTTGGAATTTTGTTTAAATAACAAGTCCATTATGGTCACCCGGTACCCACCCAGTGTTTTGGATCTTCATGAATTTATCTTCCCAATCGTTTCTGGCATTTGACTTTTTGAATTTTGTTTAAATAACAAATTCTTTCAAGTCACTCTGGTATCCGACATTTTGGAATTCTTTTGTTCAAATAACTAGTCCACTACTGTCACTTGATACCTACCCAGTGCTTTGGGTTTTAACACATTTTTCCTAATGATTTCTGATGTCTGACCTCTTGGAATTTTGTTTTAAATAGCAAGTCCAGTTTAGTCACTTATGTACCCAAAGTCCGGGTTTAGCTCATGAAAGGGACCCCTTGTAGTCATTTTGTATTTGACTTTTTGGATTTTTGTGTTTAAACACATGTCCATTTTAGTCAATATGCTCATTTCAGTTTATGTGAATGCAGAGAATGAGAGAAAGATGTTTTAATACTTTGATGTTTTGCTACTTTGATGTAAAGGTTTTGTTTTAGGAGTAAGCCTGTCAGGACTTGGATAGCTGAAGCTTCATTTTTTTCATTGATTGATTTGTTGTATTGCTACTTGATAACTCTATCATTTTTCCGGCATTTTTGCGTCAGCGAGGACGCTGGTTGTAACAGAGTAGGGGGGGATGTAGCCGGGTGCTAACAGTGTCTATTTCTTGGTCACCCATCGTAAACGAGAGATTTTGTTCATGAGTTATCTTCCCTTACCTCCCTTGATCGATTGATCTCATTTTTATTGTGTAAATTCTTTAAATCATGAATACCTCAGAACCTACATAGTTGTGTATAAGTCGCTGAAGTCACAAAAATTAATGTATTTTATTCATTACAATCGTGTTGGACTGAGAAGCCCATATCTTCCCTAAAACTGGTACTTCGACCAAATTAATCTTGGCGCCATTTTGAAATGTCCGATGGACAAACTGTAAATAATTCTTGATTTTACAAAAAGTATAAGAGAATCCAAAGAATCCATGAATGCGCATTGAAAGTAAAGTCCGTAAGCTCTCATTTCGTATATCGCATGCCCATGATCTTTTCTGTACAAGCTTGCGACTATACGAAATGACTGACGGCGCCGGTCGCTTGAGCGAGTCGCCTTCTTTGTTTATTGTTGAAGTTTTGATCTAAATTGATGTTTTTTGAAATTCAGACTTCCCAATCGAAATCTTTTTAATTACTCCATTTCTATGATGGAAGCAACTGAAAATATATAAAAATTATCATCCGATGGACCATTTCAACGGAATAACGCTTTATCGAAGATCGTGTTCGAAACACGTGGCGACGGCCATGTGACGATAAAGCAAGTTGTGTTTTCTATCAAACTTTAAATACAAAGTTCTCCGCTTGGACGGCATCTTGGATAATGAAATTTATATGTATAAAAAGAGCGAAATTCAAGCTTATTTCATGCTGTTTGGTATTTTTCAACGAAATAAAAGAAAATATGACGTAAGCTCGTTAAAAGTGGGTTCATTCTCGGGCTTTAATCACCAATAACTTTACACAGCCACAGAATTGTCATAAATGACTTATTGCGTTTTATTCCTTGGGTTCTGAGGTTTTCATCGGTATCAAATATGTATGGATACTTTGAACGGACAGCGAGCTAGACAACGCAGAAGCTGCGGCAGATAGCACAAATTTTGTCATTTGCCGTCTCGCGAGGCTCATTTTGCGCGCGGCGCTGCGTTGTCTTCTTTGCGGTCCGGGCAAGCTGTATATATTTGGGGCGCGGCAGAGTGTCCCGCAGTGTAGCCTAGAGTGTTGCAGAGGAGTGTTGCCTAGAGTGTTCGCTAGAGAGAGAGAGCGAGAGAGGTGCTCAGTGCGCTGAGTGCTGAGAGAGAGAGAGTTCCCAGGCAGTGTTCCTGGTTGAGCTCCTTGCCATGGGAGAGAAATAAAGAGAAGAAAAACTCCACATCGTCCTGTGTGTCTTCTTGACTGGCTGCTGTCCCTTGGTTCCTGCACCTATCACCATCTGCCTGTCTTCACCAGCACACCCCTCACCCCTCCACACCATCACAGATGTAATGACCATGTTGATAATGATGTAGTGACCATCATGGTAGTGACATAATGACCATGTTGATAGTGATGTAGTGACCATCATGGTAGTGATGTAATGACCATGTTGATAATGATGTAGTGACCATCATGGTAGTGATGTAATGACCATGTTGATAGTGATGTAGTGACCATCATGGTAGTGATGTAATGACCATGTTGATAGTGATGCAGTGACCATCATGGTAGTGGTGTAATGACCATGTTGATAGTGATGTAGTGACCATCATGGTAGTGATGTAATGACCATGTTGATAGTGATGTAGTGACCATCATGGTAGTGATGTAATGATCATGATGGGAAGGGGTATCACACGGTGGAGGGTAGACAGTGGAGGGATACCTGATCTTCCAATATCCACAATAGTAGAAAGTTTCTCCCCATACAAATTACTTTCAAACCTCATTCATCTGGCATAAACTCAGAATGTCTTGCCAATTTTTTCGATTCAGTATTTCAGAGCCAATTGTCTCCATTATTGTTCCAACATACCTGCATGTTGTCAAATGTACAGATGCATCCAGATGGGATTTCACATGCAAGAGTTTGCGAGAGTTGTTGCTCTTTGGCCATGGTGCACAAATACAAAGTTATATACAGCAAGTTCAATTACTGCTCGAGAACTTTGTCTCCAGATTTTTTCCCCCTGTCGCATTCTTTTCAGTTTGTTGTATTCATTGTAGTTTCGCCAAACATATGTACAAAATACTTACAAACAGCTTTGAATATATCTAGTTTTAAGCACACTTTTCAGTTTTCAAGGATGTTTTAAATGACTGGAAATGTGTGTGTGCAATTTAAAAGTGCATTCTGATTTGTTTCACTGAAAGAAAGGAGTCAGATGTGTTGTTGCATGTGGGGCGCATGATTGTCTCTGTGTGCATGTGAGTGTGTGCATGGGGACCGTCTTGTGACAGTCAAAAACTTTAGATACTGATCAATCCACCCACTTTCACACAATCACATAATCATTCATGCACCATCTGGCTCAATTTTGAATACAGAGAATACTCTCATTCTCATACTTACAGACCTGCTAACTTCAAGACCCATGAATTACAATATTCAAATGCCAGTAAGTATGAAAACTCATAACTTAAAATTTCCTGCCAGTAGTTTATCACCATTGTTGCAACACCATGGACATACACTTCAAAATATTATCTACATATGAAATAATAATCTTGTTCAGTAATGTAAGACGGAGTAGGATATTCTATTTCCTGTCACTGGATCATCTTGTTGCAGGTGGAACAAAGCCCTGTTAAGTGATTTATAGTGGAATTAGATATGCTATTTCCTGTCAAATGACAGTGTTCCAGCTGAAGCAAACCTTTGCTCAGCGATGTATGAAATATTTCCGGCCATTGAATGATTGTATAGCAGGTGGAACAAAGTCATGTTCAGTGATGTACGATGGAATAGTGTACTCTTATTTCCTCTCACTGAAAGATCGTGTTGCAGGTGGAACAAAGTCCTGTTTAGTGATGTCTAGTGGATTGTGATGTTTTATTTCTAGTCTCTGAACGATTGTGTTCCAGGTGGATTAAGGCCCTGTTCAGTGATGTATACTAGATAGGCAATGTCTTATTTCTGGCCAGTGAATGATTTACAGAATGATTGTGTTCCAGTCTTGTTTCTAGCCACTGAATAATTCACTGAACAATTGCATTCCAGGTGGATTAAAGTGTTGTTCAGTGAAGTTTAGTGGATATGCAACATCTTATTCCTAGCCACTAAATAATTCACTGAATGATTGTGTTCCAGGTGGAACAAAGCCCTGTTCAGTGACCCCATTCCCAGAGCATACTTGGCTGCTTTGCAAGGAGTGGCCCAGTCTGAAGGTCAGAGCCCAGCTGAGGTGTACTACAGCCTGTGGCCTCAGTGTTCTTCACTCTCCCCAAGAACACCTCAGAGCGCGCTCTTCCCCAACTTCTATCGCATTCTGCAGCAGGAAGAATTCCGGGTCTTCCTTCATCGTCATGGTGCTGTATCCTTCTCCACAGGCTTCTTCTTGGATCCAGACTTCAAGCAGAAAGACATTGGTCAGGCTGCTTTCCGTGTATTGAACACGTTCTGGCAGATCACTGAATGGAGTCATGGTGGTGGGTCGTTGGTTGACCTTCCTTTCCACATTGCCACAAACATCAGATCTTCTGGTTCCAGTCAACGTGATGAATTCCAGAAAAGAGTCATCAGGGAGGAACAGTTTTTCCAAGATGTTCTGTTCCCCACGATTGAGGAGAATCACCCTGATCTCCAGGCTCATGACAGAAACCAGCTGGTGTTGTATGCTCTTCTCTCAGAAAATCCAGCTCTTCAACACCTGGTACAAAGGCATTGCTGCATTCCATGTGTGCCTGATGGATCTCTCAACATCCCTGCACGCCTCATACACCCTCAGGGAAAAGCAGCACAGCTGTTCAGTGAAGAAGATGGTAGGTTTCCCACACAAGAGGATGGTGCAGACTTCACAAGTCCAAAGGCACTAACCCAACTCATGAAAGTGGGTATGGTGAAAGACAAAGTGAGCGCAGAGGAACTTCATGAGCGTGCATCGTCTGTCAGAAGGATCAGTTCTAAACCAGCTGCCATTCATAGGTCCAGGGCCATCATCAGGTATCTCCATGTCCTTGAAGAACAGATAGAGTCCTACATAAATGCCCTAGCCAGTGTGTGCTTCTTGCCATCCCTTCAGAAACCCAAGGACTGGCCAGTGTCCTGGTTTGTGGCAGAACACCCAGGTCATGACTTCATACAGCCCTCCCAGGCCTTCTGCACAGAGCTGAAGGAGCTGGTGGGCTGTGTGGCTGCAGTGCTGGATGAGACTCAGCTGGACTTGTCCGCCACAGACAGGGAGACCTTGGACAAGTTAGGTGTCATTGTCCACAGAGCCAAAGCCAGCAGCAAAGGGCCACAATTCACGCAGCTGGTTGTTAACAACTTGCTGCAAATTTCTGAAGAAGTAAGCAATCTTCACTCTGTCAGTGGGATGCATGTTCGTAAAATCTGTCATCCGATGTATAAATACTTCAACACATTCTGCGAAGGAAGCATTACTAATGTGAGAAGACTGCATCAGAATGTTGTGGCTCAGCTTAAAAACAAGGCAGTTGTTTGGACAGAGGACAGATTCCTGAGAGCTGATCAGTTGGCTTTCGAACCTGCTGATGACCTTGGACAATATCTGATAACACTGAACCACTATCACAAGACTACTTCTGGATTCTTCAAATTCCTGGGAGTACCACGCTGGTATGGGCATTGTGTCTGGTGTGGTGTGGTATGATGTGATGGATGATGTTGTATAGTGAAGTGGAGTGTGTGTGTATTGTGTATGTGTGTGAATGTGTGTGTGTGTGATGCATATGTAACATGTATAGGTGGTTTCCAAAGTACTGACTGGCAGCTTTTCTTCTGTTACTCATTTTTGTTGATGTAATAGGTGTCAAAACACGCACAAAAAACTTTTGCTCCACAGTTGAAATGGAATGCACATGGTCTCTAACTTTGTCTGACAGTTAAAAATGGAATGCCTTTTTTTTTAAACATTTAATGTTGAATTGCAGTTGAACTGGATCTTTCCTTTGTTTACAGCTTAAAAAAAAAAGAAGCTAGGACCCATTATTAAGCTACAAACCAGCTCAGTTCACCATTAAATTGGAATGAAACAGTCACACTGGTTTTTGAAGAGTAGTCTACACACAGTTGTATGGTGACAGAAGTTGTTAAACTCCTGTCACACATAAACTGTTGGAGAAATAGATTTTCTGTAGATAATTTCTTTCTTTTTTTTCAGGTTTCCAGTGAAAGACATTCTTGGAACTCTGAGGCAGATCAGGGAGGATTTCCCTTCAGAGCTGAGCGATGCTGAAGTTGAATTCATTCACAAGATTGCCAATCTCCTTCGTCCAGCACTGAGTAACGAACACAGAGGAAGAACTCTGAAAGAAGATGAAACGCAAGGTCTGCACCTGCCTGGCCGAGACATGCATCTGCACCCTGTTGGAGAGCTTTGTCTCAACGACTGTGACTGGCTGACAGATTCAGGGACCATGTGTTTTCTGCATCCAGCCTTTTCAGAACATCTGGCTGAAATGTTTAGCGTGAGAACTAAACGGGAACATGACGAAGTAAGCTGATGAAAATTGTCCCATAGTCTCTTGCATTCTGTCTCTCTCCAACTCTGCCAACTCGCAATTAAGACAAAATGAAGCCATTTCTTATGTTCAAAATTCTGTCAGGTTGTGCTCCACCGTTGCTCACTAGTTGATTTATTTTCAGCAATCACCCACCGTGCCGCTTCTGTTATATCAGAACTAAGCTTTTCCACTTTGACTCCATTATTCTAGTGGATTTTCATGGAACCCAATCTTGGATACTTTTAATGTTTAAATTAGTCTTTACATCTTCAAACATAATTGCATAAACTTTTAATGAAAGAACTTGCCAACTCAGCAGTACAAATTTCATACTTTTTTTGTGTGCTTAACACAAACTTTGGGTCCCTCTCCCCCCCTCCTCCCCCCCCTCCTCCCCCCCCCCCCCCCCCCCCCCCCATCTTCCTCTCTCTTTCTCAGCCTGTCTCAGTCTGTCTGCCTTTCCCTGTCTTTAACTATCTTGCTCTCTTTCTCATCTCTTTCCTTTCATTCCTTCTCTTCTCATACTGTTTTGTTATGACTGTTCAACATTTGGAGGGCTGTGGTTATGTATGGACCCAAGTCTAAGTGCTGTGGTTATATATAAAAGATACAAGTTGAAGGGCTGTGACAATGTACAAAGGATACCATTTTAAGGGCTCTGCTTATGTACAAAGGATTTAGTTTGAAGGGCTTTTACTAGTCATGAATGGAAATCATTTGGACATGTCTGTTTCTGTACAAACGATAGCATTTTTGAATTCTGTGGCAATGTACAGTAGACACCATTTGAAGGTCTGTGTTTATGTACAAAGAATACTATTTTGGGTTTCTATATACAGTAACTGCTATAGGTAATATTTTGGGTTCCTTGGTTATATACAAAGAACACCATTTGGAGGTCACTCTGTAGGTCAGTGTACGGAGCCTATCTTTTGAAAGTCTCTGATAATACCGGTATACAAAGGATACTGTTTAGAGGTCTGTGTTAGAATTGAAAGGATATCATTTGGAGGTCTCTGTGTAGGTCAGGGTACAAAACTTACCCTTTGAGAGTCTCTGATTATATCAGTATACCAAGGATACTGTGTTATATCAGAATTGAAAGGATATCATTTGGAGGTGTCTAGTTATATTAGTGTGCAGGGGATACAGTTTGAAGGTCTGTGCTATATCAGTGTAGAAAAGATACTACTAAGAGGTCTGCGGTTATATCAGTGTACAAAGAATACTGTTCAGAGGTCTGTGGTAGAAAGAAACTCGTGGAGAGCGTGGCAGCAGAGAGTCCTCAGAAGAGAAGCCCCCTTCAAGCAAGTGTTTCGGCCCTTATCTCCTGACACTCTAGGGGGGTTGGGCCACACCCGGTTCATGACTCCGGATGTCCCTCTGCTGCCCCTTTTTTTTTCCCATCTTGGGACGAGCCATGGCTGGGATTCGAACCCATGACCCTCTGGACATGCTCATTTTCCACTTAATGACTCGCGCTTTAACCACTGAGCCACAGGGACACCTGA
Organism: Conus canariensis; assembly: GCA_033310375.1. Classification (NCBI taxonomy): domain Eukaryota; kingdom Metazoa; phylum Mollusca; class Gastropoda; order Neogastropoda; family Conidae; genus Conus; species Conus canariensis. The sequence continues at coordinate 20,351,717 of CM065736.1, read as the reverse complement.
TATTTGTAGGGAAATTAAGCCTTATGAAGTTCACTTTTGTTCCTCCTTGACCAGATCCAGCTTGAACACCTCTCTGCCGCTTCTGCCATTGCTTTCAGGGCTCTGGTTTTTTCCTTCCCTGCAACTGAGAGCTGTTTCACGAGGCTGTATGCAGACGTTCCTACAAACCCCCTAGCTCCAATTTCTGCAGTGACGACTTTGACCTGATAGCTTTCTCTCCTCAGGCTGTTTGCCAGATCAGCATACTTTTCAGTCTTGTAGATTTGAGCTGTTCTCATATGGCACCGTGAGCTCGATCATGATCAGCTGCTTGGTTGACTTAGAGTGGACTACTATGTCTGGTCTCATGCCACTCTTGCTGATGATCTCTGGGTGACTCTTCCATTCTGGGAGGTCTGCAGTGCACTCCCAGTCATCTGCCCCGTCCAGCAGACTCTTCCTGCATGTTTCGAGTGGCACTGTTGTTCTTGGCCATGATTTGCTGCCTCCTGCCGTGAAGAATGTTGCGGGTGCTTTTGGAGTCCTGATTTTCCCTTTTGTGGTGTTGGTACTAGCCCAGACTACTTGTACAATCTATTTGAGCACTTGGTTGTGCCTCCATGTGTACCTTCCTTGAGCCAGGGCTACTTTACATGAGCTTAGGACATGCTCCACTGTTTGTTTTTCATGGCAGAGGGGGCATGCAGGATCGTCTGTTTTCCCCCACTTCACCAGGTTTGCATTTGAGGGCAGAAGGTCATATGCAGATCTGAGAATGAAGCTGATCCTGAGAGGGGCCATGTGCCAAATGTCATTCCAAGTGAGACTTCTTTGGAGTGCATTCTCCCACGTTGTCCATTGCCCTTGCTGGCTCTGCTGGACTGCTGTTTGGAGTCTTTTTTGGTCTTCTTCTTTTCTCATCTCCTGAATCATCATGTCTCTTTTGGCTTTTCCTTTGGCCTTTGACCACCATTCAGTTTTGGTCACCCCCAGTCCTTGTCTGTTGGTCTGTGTGTGTCCTGTTATTTCTCTGATCTTGAGACTTTCTTTTGCAGAATCCATCGCCTCTTGAACTTTCCATTTTCTGCCTGTCTTCAGCTGGGGCTTGATTGCTTCTACCACCTTGTCTCCTGAGTCCTCCAGCATGCTTTGAAGTCTGATCTTTCCTGCTTTGTATTCCTTCAGGATGGATTTCAGTGGTAGTTTCAGCTTTGCTTGGCGACAGTACAGCGCTATGTCAGTCAGACAGGGTGGGACACCAAGCCATTTCCTTGTGAACTTGTTGATTTTGGCTTCCATTGCCTCCACTATGCTGGTGCAGATGTCGTATATCATTAGAGGCCACAGGAGCTGTGGTATCAGCATGAACTGCAGACACCAGACCTTGTATTTGTTAGGGAGCCCACACTGGTCAATGGTCTCCAAGCCTTCCTCCGCCATCTGCTTGGTTTCTTTTGCTCTTTGTGTGTCTTTCAGCATATCATCATACCATCTTCCAAGGCTCTTGACTGGTTCTTCTGTGACTGTTGGAATGGCCTGGTTGGCAACACTGAAGACCACAGATCCGGCCACTTTTCCTTTCCTCAGTGAGAGACTCCGTGATTTCTTTGGCTTGAACTTCATTCTGGATGAGGCAACTATGTCATCCAGCCTCTCCAGCACATGACGTGTCTCGTCTTCTCTGGATGAAATCACTGTAGTGTCATCCATGAAGGCCTTGAGAGGAGGCATCTTGTATCCATCGCCAAGGTCTGTTTGTCTCGCGTTGTTTGTTGCTGCTTTCAAGATGAGTTCCATTGCCAGCACGAACAGTATTGGGGAAATTGCACAGCCCATTGCAATACCCACTTCCAAGTTGATCCAGTCTGTTGTGTACTCCTTGGTAGAGAACCGCATTGAGAAGCCATTGAAGTACTTCTTGAGCATGTCACGGATGTTCTTTGGCACATGGTACATCTCAAGAGCCAACTGTATCATCTCATGGGGCACAGATCCATATGCGTTTGCCAGATCAAGCCACACTACGTCCAGGTCTCTCTTTTCTGTTTTTGCTTTTTGGATTGCGTCCCAGATCATTGTGGCGTGTTCTACACAGCCAGCCACGCCTGGGATGCCACCTTTCTGGACTGACACATCCAAGTACTTGTTTTCCATCAGGTACTTGGTCAGCCTTGCTGCCATGACAGAGAAGATTTTCCCTTCGACATTCAGTAGTGATATTGGCCTGAACTGGCTGATGTCACTTGAGTTTTGCTCTTTGGGGATGTACACACCATCTGCCGTCATCCACTGGCCGCTGATCTTCTGGTTTCTCCAAGCCGATCGCAGCAGCCTGTGGAGCCACTCCAGCACCTTGGGACATTTCTTGTAAAGCTGGTAAGGTATTCCGTTTGGCCCTGGTGATGATTTGGCTCTGGCTTTGTCGACCACCTTCTTGAATTCCGCCAACGTTGGATGGAGGCTTGCCATTGAACTGTTCCTCAGGGTTGGTTGGCCACACCAGACCTTGAATGTCGAGTGGTGCTTTGCTCTGTGGGTCAGAGTATGTTTTCCTCAGATGCTGCTCAAGAACTCCTTTGTCCACACTTAGGGTCCCAGATTTTGGCTGCTCAAACAGTGTTCTGGCAAACTGGAAGGGGTCTCTGAAGAAGCGCTCTTGTGTCTTCTTCTTTTTGCTCTTCCTCTTCCTCGCCGATTCCGCTTTGCTTAGGGCGCTGTGTTTTTCTTTCAGGTCTTTCCAGAGTTTTTCCAAGCCTTGTTTTTCAGCTGGCAGTGCGGTCTTCATTTGCATCTTGAGGTTTTTCTTTTGGACCCTGATCTTGTCCATCTTTTCTTGGCGTCTGGATTTCTTTGGAGGTGTTTTCTCTTTGGGTAGTTTTGCTCCATAGGCGTCTCTACATGTGGCATACACAATGTCCCCATATGTGGCTAGTTTGTGTTCCAGGGTGCTTTTCCCTATCAGTGCATGGAGTCTTTGGACGATTTTTGCATCCAGTTTCTCCCAATCTTCAGTTTCGTTTGCTCGTGGCAGGTTGAGTTTCAGGCGCCTGGCATCGAGGGCCTGTGCAAATTCCTCATCCGAACCAACAGCGTGGATGTCCTTGGCACTGTGGTTTAAATCCAGGCCTTGGTCTTCTGACGTCTTATCTGCTGATGCAGTGCGCTGCTGCTCATTCAGATGAGTCTTCACACATCCCATCTTTGTTCTGTGGATCTTGATGCCACGGGTGGTAGCGAAATGCTTTCCACAGACACATGGATATTCCATTTGGTCCATGTTCATAGTCCGTTTGGGATTTGCAGTCATGATTGGTTGAGCACCGATGGATTCATCATTCTCTCCCCCTTTCGGTGAATCCTGGGAGCATCTTTTCCTTTTATTCTTAGTAGCCACATGTTTAAGACAAAGTGGGGAGCCAGCCCACAGAGCCCTTGGTTCTGGTCTTTCCCAGTGTCCTGCGGTCTTTCCCGGATGTCCTCCGGCCTATTCCTCCGTGTTATATTGGCATGGAAAGAATACCATTAAAAGTCTGTCATATCAGGGCACAAATGATGCTATTTGGAGATTTCTTATATACCTTTTTGAGATTTCTGTTTTCATAGCAGGGTACAAAGGATGCTCTTTGGAAGTTTCTGGCAAAACCCCAGTTCTAAGGATACTAATTTGAGGTTTCTCGTTTCAACAAAGAATTCCATTTTGAGGTTTCTAGTTACATCATAGAACAAAGGGTAACATTTAGAGGTCTCTTATTATATCACAGCACAGAGTATACCATTGGATGGTCTCTGGGTATTGTACAAAGGATGCAATTGGAAGTTTGCTGGATGTGTCGTAGTACTAAGGATAACAAAAGTTTTTGGTTACATTATAGTACTAAGGATAATGATTATCCGTCTTTGTACAAAGGATAACAAAAGTGTCTGGTTACATTACAGTATCAAGGATAATGATTATTAGTCTTTGTGCAAAATGTAACAGAAGTCTCTGGTTACATCACAGCACCAAGGATAATGATTACTAGTCTCTTATCATCACAGTACAAAGGGTAACGTTTGGACATCTTTGTTAATGTCCATGCACAAGAGATATAGCTTGGAAGTCTCATGTTGGCGCACATTGGATACTGTTTGGAGGTCTCTTTTTTTTGTCAGTGTGTGTGGTGTAACAAGCTAAAGAGACCCTTCACAAAGGAAAAAACCACAAGTGGAAATGCAGTTTTCATTTTTTGGGGAATGGCCAAGTACTCAGTGTTTGCATTTCTTTATTGGATGCTGACTTCTTTCCTTCAAAGGATGCTGATTTTTTTTTCTTTATTGGATGCTGATTTTGGGTCTTGATTGGAAGCCAACTTTAATTCTTTATAGGAAGCTGTTTTCATTTAATTATGGGAAGCTGGTTTTATTTCTGTACGGGAAGCTGATTTCATTTCTTTTTTATATGCTGGTCTCTTTATTTTTTTGTCTTCTTGGATGCTTATTAATTTCATTGCTACCTGTTAATTTCATTTCATTATTAAGGATGGATTTCATTTCTTTATTGCATGTTGGTTTTCATTTGTACTTATTTATTTTCTTTTCATTGGACACGATTTTTTTCCTTCATTTGAAGTTTTTATTTAATTGGATGCCAACTTCATTTCTTTATTGAACACTGATTTAACTTTTCATTTCTCTATTGGATGCTGAATTCCTGTTTTTGGGGGGATGCAGTTTCTTTTTCAGATACAGATATATTTTATTATCGTTATTTTGTTTAATTGGAAAATTATTCAGTTACATTTTTTTTTTTCATTGAGCACATATTTTGTTTCTTTGTTGGGCACATATTTGATTGCTTTGATGGATGGTGATTTCATTCTCAGGATGAGTTCTGTGAGTCATTCGGACAACAAGAGCAGTTGACAACACGCATCAATCGTCTGCTGGAGGGGTATCGACGAGATGACTCCATCTTCAAGGAGCTACTGCAGAATGCTGATGATGCTGGAGCCTCGGAGGTAGTGTGTGTGTGTACATGTGTGTGTGTGTGTGTGTGTGTGTGTGTATACATGTGTGTGTGTGTGTGTGTGTGTGTGTGTGCATGTGTGTGTGTACATGTGTGTGTGTGTGTGTGAGTGTGTGTGCGTGTACGTGTAGGTGTGTGTGTGTGTGCACTTGCGTATTTGTATATATATGTGCGTGTGTGTGTGTGTGTGTGTGTGTGTGTGTGTGTGTGTGTGTGTGTGTGCGTCACATGCATGCATGTTCTTATGGCATTTATTTTTAATTATGAAGGGAATTGACTCATAACTAATGTCTTCATATGTGTACATGAAGTGATGAGTGTAGTTCTTTACATTGGCTTTTCCATTAAAGAACCCTCTGCACAGTTACTGTCCTCACAACGACGAAAAAATTCTGAAATGGATCATTTATACTCTGATAGTAAGTTTGACATCTGTAGATGACCCCTCCCCATTCAGACAAGTAACCACAAGTACATAGTCTATAATGGCTTTTTTGAGCTAATTCTTTTAATTGCAAGCATTTTTCTCTTACAGTCATTTTGGCCATTTTTATTTTTCAGGTGAATGTGATCTTGTGTGAGACTAATGAAAACAAACTTTTCCCTCTGTTGTATGCAACATGACATTTGACTCTTGTTAGGGGTAGTCATATAAAGGGAGTTTGATTGCTCTTTTGTCCATCAGCATGAATATTACATTGCGATGATTTCTGAATATTTGCTTTCAAGTTTTGTGGTTTACTGACCTGTCTGGCTCCCCATAAGACCCCTATTTACACAGGCTGATTTTTTTCCTTGTTATTGTAGAGAGGTTACACTGTATCCACATTTCACCAAGGTTGTTCCTTTTTCAGTTGTTTGTACACATTTTGTTAAAATGTGAAAAAACATTCAATGGGTATTCCCTGCTCAACATTGTGGACATTTTGTGGTTAATTAGGTCTCATATAATCATATCATATCATATTGGTGGCATATTAGGCATTTTCAGCCTTTAGCCTGCTCAATGTAGATAATTTTATGGTTTTAGCAAGAAATATTTTGGTCTTATTCTCGCACTTTTATAAGCACATGCGTGGTTTTTAAAAATGCATGTCAATATTTGTTTGAAACATAAGGTGTATCCAGTGTTTATCTAGACAATTTTTTAAAGTGTTAACAGTTTCTGCTCCAACAACATTGACTGGCAAGTTATTCCAAGTATTAACTATTCTGTTAGTGAAAAAGTTTGCTGCTTCTTAAGTTTAAGTAAATTTTTGTGTTAGTTTGAACAGGTGCCCTCTACACAGTTTGAACAGGTGCCCTCTAGTTGTAGATTCTGAAATAATGTGCCAGTGGTTTTAATGTCATAAAATCCATGTGTAAGTTTATAGGTTTCAATCATGTCGTCACGTAGGCGCCTGTATTCCAAACTTGGTAATTTAAAAAACTGAAGCCTTTGTTCATATGAACATCACTTTAGACTGTGTCATGCATACATTGTGACATACTGATATTCTGTCTTAGTTTACTAGTTCACATATTTACCATGTATTCACTGTTATTAGGATTACAGATGAGAATTTGAACAGCTCACATGCATCTCTGTATTTGGACTTAGGAAACTGAGGTTTACCTCATACACACACGCATTCAGACAGTCAAGCACATACAGTACTCTTACCATCCTTTTTCTTTTGATAGAAATCGGCCACTTGAATTTATGTTATGGTACTTATGCATTCATGGTGCAAATATAAATTTTGTCAGATGCTATCCCACACTGGAATTGATGGAAATGAGTGGATTGATAGAACTGCAAGATATGATACGAAAAAAAAAGGGAAAAAGATAATGTAGCCAAAGAGAATACTAAACTATGTTTGGAAGAAGGTTATTGCCTGCTGGAGAAGATATGCAAGATCCGTGTCAACGATATGCATAAAGGGTCTGCTTCATTCAATGAGCATTCCTAACTGGAAAGTCTGTATTGTCAGTAATTATTGTATAAATCAAAACAGCATTATAAGGATGCTTACAGTTCTGTCTATAGATTTAAATGCATTAAGAAGTAAATTCAGTAAGAATGGCACATGTACTTGTGGACGTGATATCATTCAAGTAGACTTTCAGTTTCTCTATCCTCTGTTAGCAAAGTATCTACCAAAATTTAAAAAAATTTTTTTTTATATGAATCTGGATGTAACTTCTTCAGGAAATATTTTATTTAATAGTGTCCTCAGATACGGAATTATTCCAGCTATCATTAGGAACCCCGTTGTGAGTTTACTTTAACAACTTATTCCTTTCATCTTTGATTATGAATTATTTTTCTGATTTTAACAGTATGTGTATGAAACACACATGCCATGTACACATACAAGTGTGTATGTGCATGCATGGTCATATATACATTACTGATTCTTTTCGTCTTATATCCCATTTTCTGAATTGATGTTAAAATGAAGAATAAATGAACTGACATAACACCTTTTGAAACCTCAGCTCTCCAAGACCGAGACCAAGGAATTGTGAATGTCTGTGACAACTGATGATTTCAATACATCACCTCCATGACCAGCCATCACAGGACAATAAAAATGACTGTTTAATAGCTTGACCCAGCATATGACATGGGTCATCTCACAAGGGCCATGTACCATCAGGGCCCAGTGCCAAGAAGGCCCAGTATTATTAGAGCCCTTTGCCAGTAAGGTCAGTACCATTTTCACCCCAAGCCAGTAAATCCAGTTCCATTAGGGCCTAGTGCCAGTAAGGTCGGTACCGTTGGGCCCCAGTGCCAGTGAGGCTTAATACTTTTAGGGCCAACTGCAAATAATTTTAGGCCCCAGTACCACTAGGGACAGTACTGTTGGGGCCCAGTGCCAACAAGGTCCAGTACCATTAGGGCCCAGTGCCAATAGTGAAAGTATCATTAGGGCCCAGTGCCAATAAGGCTAGTACCACTATAGCCCAGTATCAATCAGGCTTAGTACCATTAAGGCCTTGTGCCAATAAGGCTTGATACCATCAGGGTCCCAGTGCCAAGAAGGCTTGATACCATCAGGGTCTCAATGCCAGTAAGGCTTGATACCATCAGGGTCCCAGTGCCAATAGGCTTGATACCTATAGGGTCCCAGTGCCAATAAGGCTCGATATGAATAGGGTCCCAGTGCCAATAAGGCTTGATACCAATAGGGTCCCAGTGCCAGTAAGGCTTGATACCAGTAGGGTCCCAGTGCCAATAAGGCTTGATACCAATAGGGTCCCAATGCCAATAAGGCTCGATATCAATAGGGTCCCAGTGCCAATAAGGCTCGATATCAATAGGGTCCCAGTGCCAATAAGGCTTGATACCATTAGGGCCTGGTGCCTATAAGGCTTGATACCATCGGGGTCCCAGTGCCTATAAGGCTTGATACCATCGGGGTCCCAGTGCCAAGAAGGCTTGATACCAATATGGTCCCAGTGCCAAGAAGGCTTGATACCATTAGGGTCCCAATGCCAAGAAGGCGTGATACCATTGGGGTCCCAATGCCAGTAAGGCTTGATACCATCAGGGTCCCAGTGCCAATAAGGCTTTATACCATTAGGGTCCAGTGCCAACAAAGCTTTATACCAGTAGGGTCCCATTGCCAATAAGGTGTGATACCATTAGGGTTCAGTGCCAATAAGGCCAGTCTCATTCGAGCCTAATGTCAGTAAAGCCAGTCTCATTCAGGCCCAATGCCAATAAGGCCAGTCTCATTAGAGCCCAATGCCAATAAGGCCAGTTTCATTAGACCCCAATGCCAATAAGGCCAGTCTCATTAGAGCCTAATGCCAGTAAAGCCAGTCTCATTAGAGCCCAATGCCAATAAGGCCAGTTTCATTAGAGCCCAATGCCAATAAGGCCAGTCTCATTAGAGCCCAATGCCGATAAGGTCAGTTTCATTAGGGCCCAATGCCAGTAAGGCCAGTACAATTGGGGCCCAATGCCAATAAGGCCAGTACCGTTGGGCCCCAATGCCAATAAGGCCAGTACCATTGGGCCCCAATGCCAATAAGGCCAGTACCATTGGGGCCCAGTGCCAATAAGGCCAGTACCATTGGGGCCCAATGCCAATAAGGCCAGTTTCATTACAGCCCAATGCCAATAAGGCCAGTATCAATGGGGCCCAATGCCAGTAAGGCCAGTACCAGTGGGGCCCAATGCCAATAAGGCCAGTACCATTGGGGCCCAATGCCAATAAGACCAGTACCAGTGGGGCCCAATGTCAGTAAGGCCAGTACCAGTGGGGCCCAATGCCAGTAAGGCCAGTCTCATTAGAGCCCAATGCCAATAAGGCCAGTACCAATGGGGTCCAATGCCAGTAAGGCCAGTACCAGTGGGGCCCAATGCCAGTAAGGCCAGTCTCATTAGAGCCAGTGCCAATAAGGCCAGTATCAATGGGGCCCAATGCCAGTAAGGCCAGTACCAGTGGGGCCCAATGCCAGTAAGGCCAGTGCCAGTGGGGCCCAATGCCAGTAAGGCCAGTACCAGTGGGGCCCAATGCCAGTACCAGTGGGGCCCAATGCCAGTAAAGCCAGTCTCATTAGAGCCCAATGCCAATAAGGCCAGTATCAATGGGGCCCAATGCCAGTAAGGCCAGAACCATTAGGGCCCGGTATATAAGACCAGTATCATTAGAGCCTGGTGCCAATAATGTTCCATACAATCAGGGTCCAGTGACAGGAGGACCCAGCACCATTCCCTTTGTATAGTTGACAGCTGCTCCAAGGCACTGTGCCTTAATGATCATGGAACTTAATGATGTTTACCACCTGGCTATTTTCAGGAGGCATGATGATTACTCTGTTTTTTCTTCCAGGTGGTGTTTGTGAAGGACATGCGATATCACTGCAAAGATAGACTGCTAAGCGAGGGCTGGGGTGAGGTGTACAGTCCAGCTCTGTGTGTTTTTAATGACTCCTGCTTTACACCCAAAGACATGTCGGGCATCCAGGCCTTGGGTGAAGGGAGCAAGGAAGGAGACGCCTTGAAAACAGGAAAGTAAGTGTAATCAGGTGGATTTTCTTGGTGTTTTTATTTTTCACAAAGTGTTTTTTAGCTGTGTAAAGCTATGGTGGTATAGGATGGGGTGGGAATATGGTCTTTCTTCTTAATCCAGATTCATTCTTCATTCCTTTATCTTTACACTCATCAAACCAAGACCACTTCTCCTCCATTTCAATGCTTGACTCAAGAGTGTTGACATTTATCCACTGAATTTGTTGACATTGTCAAAGTCTTACCAGCCAGCATAACAAACAACAGAGTGCAGAGTAGAAATTGTGAAATTAAAGATGGTCTTACAATGCCAGAATCAGGTTCACACAGGTATTGCTTTTTGCTGGGGTGCACAAGTCAGTCACTTCTCATTTACATGAAGAAGTCTTCGAAAAGTTGTGAAAAACTGGGCTCTCTTTAGTATCTTGTTGAAAGCAGTTTGAACTATTTGTGACTCCACTCAAAGCTTGCAACTGGACGAGCCACTATAGCACATGGTAGTGCCTCTGGCTGTGATTGCGACATGAATGTTTGAGTCACCTTAGATTTGTTGAACAATTTTGTGATTTGAGAGTGTGGCCAGCTCTTAGGCAGATTTTTTAAGTATGCGATGGACCAGACGCTGTGGCAAACTGTTCAGCATTGTAGACTCCCAGCTAGGAGGTTGTGATATTCCCATCAGAGCCATTTCTCTGTGGGATTTTTCTGGCCCAACTAGCTCTACCTAGAGTTAAGTTTGCCATGAGCTCAGTAGGAAATCTGGGACCACATAGTCAAGTTTCATCCACTTAATGGGTGCATCTCTGGGACTGTTGCTCAAATTTCTGGACCAACACTGGTTGACACCGGGATACATCATGAGAGTGTGCGTACAGTACAGGCCTGTCAAGCAATCTCAGACCAGAATCAATCCATAGTGTCAACCTCATCGATCAGTATAACAAACAGTCTCAAATTCTGTGGCCTTTGTGCCCTACTTTTATGGTGACCTCAGTTTCAATTTCTTGTCCACACCGGTACCCTTGGCAAGGTTTGTGTGGAGGTCAACAGTGTCAGCATGTTCATGGGTACAACAATCATTGGATGGATGGGGTGGCACCATCAGGAGGGAAAGCTTACTCATGCTGGCTCTACAACTAAGCAGTTATTGTTGTGTGGGGCTAAGCAGATGGTTTTATTTCCTGTACACATCAGTGCCCATGGTGAATATGTGTTTGGTATATGTTGAACCATTGCTAGAGTTGTTAGAGGAAATACTGATGGATGCCCATCACTCTGGAGGCTCACACTGTTCTGTCCCCACAACAATGCAGTTATGCCATCAACTGAGAGTTCAGCTGAGATGTTTAAAAAAAAAAACCCAATGATATCATGAGAGGGGAGTCTGGAATATTGCCTTCAGAAGGTGTTTTAGTAAGCTATGTCTGTGATGAAGCAATCATGTAATTAGTAGGGTTTTAAGTTCCTTATGTCCTTGGAAAACAAAGTCACCAGCAGTGATTGAAGCAATCATGTAATTAGTAGGGTTTTAAGTTCCTTATGTCCTTGGAAAACAAAGTCACCAGCAGTGATTTTCAAACATGGTGTCCATGACAAAGCAATACTGTTGCCAATGAAGAGCTTAACAGATTGTCTCCATGACAAAGCAATATTATCATCTGCCAGAGTTTAGGGTGCGTCTTGGAAATATGAAATCAGGATAGTATCATAGGATAGCAGCAAAGTAACTTGCCAGCTCTGTAGTGTCTCCACATGAGAACCTCGTTGAAAACACCTTTGGACTGCTGGTGCTGGGACTGCACTAGGGTAATCGGGTGTGGCTGTGTAGGGTGAAGCCACAGTGCGCAGTATGAGAGAGTGCTCCCGAGAGAACATGGGGGAGGGATACTCACTCACATCGCCTCAGCCAAAATCAATCGTCTGATCAGGGGGCTTTGTAGGTGGTATCCTGGATGTAATAATACAGCATGCTGAACATCACCGAAGTGACTTGGTAGCAATGCAGTGTGTCCTGTGGTGGGTTGCCACTAAAAGACCTGATGTTGATACCTTCATGTGGACTGCTGGTGATGGCCGAGAGGGAACAGAAAATGAAACAAAGAAAATAATAACTGTATTTGGTTATCTTTTTACTTATGATGTCATTTTCCACTATACATATAAATGGTTTATTGCTTTGCATTCTCAGATGTGCCAAATGGTACTGTGGGCCCACAGCAAGTGAATAGTTTGATAATGTACATTGCAGAGAAATTGAACCAAACCTTTTACAATTTGACCGCGGATATTTTCATTTGTATAAATGTTTCTTGTTCTGTGTTCATGAAGTTTGTTCATAGTGTGAGATGATTTATAGCTCCCCACCACATAGACAATGTAGAAAATAAGACTTATTCATTGATCAACTGAAACAATATAGGTGATCAACTGATTTAAAATAGTTCTTAGCTCTCAACATGTCATGAACATGATAGCACCAGACTTATATAATGGATAAATATTGTGTCACAATATTCATGAAATATGATTTAGACACCCAGTTTCAGCATGTCAGATACTGGTGTTGTTCCAAGGTATGGTGTTGGCTTCAATGCTGTATACAACCTGACAGACACACCTTGTTTCTGGACTACAGTCATACCCGATACAGACGATACTGGACAGGTAAGATTATCACAACTGCTTTTGTATTTCATGTTGGTTGTACACCACTATTTGATTTTGTCCAAACTGTATACCACACGAGTATCTCTTCTTATTGCACTGTGCGTGTATATTACTCTTTTTTTTCTTTTTTAATTTCATACCATTATCACCAATGTGAAACTGCAGAAACTTAAGTGATCATTCTCAAATATTCCCGCTTTCTGTAAGATGATATTTTAAACTGAAGTTCACTTCCATCTTTCTGGTTAAAACCATTTGATTTTCGTTTCTTTTATTTTCCTTATATTTCTTGAGGCAGTTTCCCTTTCAACTTGGTTTCTTAACGAATTTTGCCACTTGATGAATGACATGATATAAAACATTTTAATTCTGTCGTGCAAAATTTCATAGTAAATCTTTTATTCTTTAGGTACACTTGATATGATTTGTATCATCTAACTATTTTCGTTTTTCAAGTTACTTTCCAACTTTATGTTTCTTTGTAAATCTTTGATTGTATATTTACACTGAATATATTTTGCAGTGCTTTACTATTTCATTCTTCAAGTTATTTTCAAGTTTTGTATGTCTTTTTTTGGCATAATCTTTAACTGCATGTATACAAATCTTAAATAAATGTTAGCGAACTGCCAAAAACAAACGTGGACAAACGAATCACAAGACAAAACACGACATGTTTCAACCTCTTAGGTCTTCATCAGGCAAGATACAAGACAATTAAGGCAACAAAAATGAACGAGCAGTCAGAGGATGAAAAACAACAACAACAACCCCCCCCCCCCCCCCCCCCAAAAAAAAAAGAAAAAAAAACAAGGAGAGGAGGGGGAGGGGAGGACAGGAAGAACAAAGAGGAGATGGAAGGTATAAATTATGGGAAGGAAGGAATCTAACTGGTATATTAATAATTATTATATGTATATTAATAGTTTTGATAATAATTGTGGTTGTAACCTTATAGTAATGATAGTGATGCTACAGGAGGCAGGAAAGTAAGCTGGAATGTCAGAAATATTGTAAAGAATAATGATTACATTAATGATAGTAGTAAATATAATGCTTGTAGTAGTTATGAAGTTGTAACAAAAAAGTATACTGATTTAAAGAAAAGAAAAGAAAAAAAACATGTATATATATGTGCGTGTGTTTGTGTGATTGGTAATGATAATAGTGATCATAATAATGACGAAGTTGATGATGTTACCACTAATAGAGATAACATGAATAATGAAGTTGTTTTTGTTGGTAGTGTGTGTGTGTGTGTGTGTGTGTGTGTGTGTGAGAGAGAGATTATTTTTATTTTATTTATTATTATTATTATCTTTTTTTTAATATGAAGGTGATGGTGCTAATAATGATGATGTGATGAGATTGCTACTGAGAGCAGTAGTAGTAAAAGTAATGTTAGTGCCAGTAATAGTAGGGGGAAAGGAATGGAGATGGTCGATGAGTAAAAGTTAACAGTACTAGTGGAGTAGGGAGAAGGTTGTGAAGATAAATATTGCCATGTTAATAATATTAATGGTAGGTGAAAAAGAATAGGGATGATCAAAGAGTGAAAGGTTAACAGTAGTATTGGAGCAGAGGAGAGGGAGAGGGTTCGGAGAAAAGAGAGAGAGAGGGAGAGAGAGAAAGGAAGTATATATGTGTGTGTGTGTGTGTTTCTGCATAGCTACAAACACCTGCACATCATATGCGCAGGAAAGAGGGAAGATGGAACAGAAGCTCTTGTAGAGGAAATAGTATATGTTGTTGTTGTTATACCCTGGCTAAAAGACTCCAGGGATCATCCAAACAGCCGAAGTACTTGAACACTATGGTACAAATGCATCAGCTGGGGATGAGAACATTACGTGTATGACCGTTACGAAATTAAAAGAAAACCAAATGGAGTGGACAAGCATCTGAATAAACAGTAGATTGATGTGACAGATAGAGAGAGTGTAGTGAGAGGGGAAAGGAAGATAGCTGTAAGTTATGTGTGAGGTAAATAGTGGGAGATATGGTAGTATATATGTGTTGTTGGAGAAAAATAAAGTGGTGACTGCTGTACTCGTTTCAGATAAGTAAAGGGAAAAGGTGGCAAAAAGAGTACCTGGAGAGGGGATGACCGACGTTTCGTCAGGAATAATGATTATTATTACACTATTATTATTGTGTTGTTGGAGGATATTGTGGGCTGAAATTGCAGTGGTGGATAGGTACATGCTACTTTTCGGTGTTGATGCTATGAGGGTGGAGGGAAGAAGGGGATGGGTTTACATACTACCTAGGGGAGGGGAAGGGCAACATACTCACATCTATACACAATCTTTCTCACTCTCTTTAATAATTAAGTTATTGTATCTAAGTATTACTACTATTTTAATTCTACAATTAATGCTGGCAATGGGATTAGTGATAACAGGACATAATGATTATAAGTATAATGGTAAAAATGATAATGATGGTAATAGTAACAACAATGGCGTCAGTATTGTTGTAATGATGGTGATGATGATGAGAGACACCACTGCATGTGTCAAAGTGACTTGGCACCTGTGCAGCATCTTCTCTCTAGGGTTGCCTCATGACAACCCGATATTTATGGCTCCCTGGAGACTACGCTGGTCTTTGGGGTAGCTTTTTTGGTCTGAGTTAGGTTTACCTCCGAGTCGGTGCTCTTTCTTTCATGTGTATGATCTAATGTACAGATTTCTGGAGGTTGTTATTGAGAAGTTCTTACTGTGAGATCATTGTTCAGAGGTCATTAAATGAGGCCATTTTATGGACAGGTCGTAACTCAGCAGTGATTACTTAGGTGTTTACTGAGAGGTCAATATCTAGCGGCCATTTAAAAAAAAAAAAAATTATTAATTATTACTGAGAGGTCGTTATTGGGAGTTAGAGAAGTCATTACAGAAGGGTCAGTATTGGAGGTCTTTATTTAGGTAGCGGCAGCCGTCAGCAATCTGACCACACACCCAGCGGTAAGTGCAAATTCTAGTTATGTTCTCAAGTATCTCATTCAACAAAGCATGCACCTACAGACACAAAACTTAATGCAAAATCTATGATATTTGTTTTATTGTTTGTGAAAAGTGAATTAGGAAAGCGCCGGTACAAAAATAAGAAAGTTTTGTGTTCCGCGCACCCTGGCATATAATCCATGCTGAAGTCTGAAAACAGTTTGTCAACTCAATCGCGTTTGGGAAAATTCCTACGCAACCTACACATTCAAAAATAATATCATCGGAAAGCTAAGATTGTGCTCTTTACAATGATATGCTGCGAGGTGCAAAAATTTATCAATCATTTGATGTTTTTTCGAGTTGAAAATTTCAAACCTGATTTACACCGACTGTCGTTTTTAAAACACCAACATACATTGGACTCCTTTGAAAGCTCAAATTTTTCTTTTTCCATCGATATGCAAATGATGCTTGTACGAAACTCAGTGATTTTCCCTTCACAGTGAAAAGCGAGGCATCCATTGGTCACTTGAGAAAGTCAAACTCGCACAATGCCTGTCGCTGAGGCTGACAACGGGACGCTCAATATTGACAGAATTCCGATTTTTCAAGGCGAGTTATTCCATAAAACTTATGATTATGCATGTTGAGTACCAATTCTTCATGTAAGAAACAAAAATAAGTAGTTCTAGTTGGTACAAAGTGCTTAATTTCGTCGCCAATCGTATCAAACGATTCCCGGTCGGCAGATTTGGCCATGACAGAGTCAATGCTGGAGAGGTCGCTTGAGATGTGTTCTATATAACAAAATCTAGTTTTGTTACCCCAAAATTGATACTCAGATTGATTTTGTAATAGAACAAAACTTACAGTTTTTAAGTTTTGCAAATATGATATGCGTTTTTATATTTTGAAATAATATTTTCTAGGTGAACGAAGTTACACCAAGGGAAGTCACTCTAAAATGTCTGTTATCAGAAGATATCTGCTCAGAGAAGGAGACCATTACATTGCATAATATTTACATATAACATAGATTTAAGAGAAATAAGATGATCACAAAAAAAGAAGAAAAAAACAGAACAAAGTAAAAGCATATCTGAAAATGTTTGAAGGAATTAGATGGAAATTTGTTTTCACTGCTATGAAGATTATCTAGTTTTCAGTATGCAGCATTCCTGTCTTACCTGTCAATTATGAAAAATGCCAATGAATATTTTAGCTTGGCCTTTTATTAAATTACTTGAAATTATGCTTTCCACTCCACACACATACACACACACAGTCACACACACACACACATACACACACACACACACACACACACACACACACACGCCCACACACACACACATGCAGATTGAGTTTTAATATTCAGCAGTTTTATGCACATGATATAAATAGGAGACAAAAGAAGAAAAAAAATAATAAAACAAAAGAAAGAAAAAGAAGCTTGAAGCTTTCAGTGTGTGTGTGTGTGCGCGCGCGCGCGTGTCCGTGCAAGATTTCATTGTGAGCTGTGACTCAGATTTTAGATCTGTGTTTGAGTACACACAAAAGAAGCTGTCAAGGTTGTGTGTGTGTGTGTGTGTGTGTGTGTGTGTGTGTGTGAACAAACAAGTTTTCATACAGATCAGCTTTGTATAAGCGCACTCATTTGTTCATGAATTCTGCATAACTTAGGTATTTGTTATTCTTGTTTGTTATTTCAGAAGATGATATATTCGCCGAGTTATTTGTTATTCATGTTTGTTATTTCAGAAGATGATATATTTGCTGATAATTACAAAGTCTTCCAGATAGCAAACTGCTGTTAGGAAAATAACATCTCTGGAACATTCAAAAGAAGGGATGTGTGATTGTGTATTTGGACATCACTCTTTCTGTTACAACATAGTTAAGAGTTGATCAAGTTGCTTGTGAGTTACTGACAATATTTAACACATTGAAATGTTCTGTAACCACAACCCCCATCCTACCCCAAAACAACACACACACACACACACACACACACACACACAACACACAGATATGTAAATATATATATAGAGAGACAGATATCATCACTTTTTTTTATGTTTTGCATATTTTGAAGAATTAACAAGTATTGCACCATCTTGCATGTACCCAAATCTCACTTAAATCGATCAAATGTTTTGAAAGATATTATTTTTTTTCTAACCATGTTTAGGTATTTCACGTTGCCCAAGTCTGCACCAGTAAACTGGGTTTTACTGAAGTTTGAAAGCTATTTTTAACAAGAAAATATCTTTGGATCAATGAGAAAAACATTCAAATGGAATACAAAGCATTCTGTGCCAAAGCCTAATTAGGACTGTTCTTGTACTGCAATACTTGGTGAGCTATGGACAACGCAGTGCGTCAAATGCATGATGTAAACATGTCGCACATTGAAATGTTAAGTAAAAAAAAATAAGTATAAAATGATCACATTCCATAATATGGACTGTACACTTGTGTTAAATAAGAAGCATTGCTCTGTCTTCCATGTGCCAAAATTTCATTGAAATCTGTCAAACAGTTCAAAAGTTATGATGCTTCTTCTAACCTTGTTGGTGTATATGATGCTGATCATGTCCGAAACTGACAGATTTGCATTTCTCTGAAGTTTAAAGGCTGGTTTTACCATGAAAATAAATTCAGATCAGTGAGAAAAGAATTAGTGCATAACTACATATATAGGAAAGTCAAACTGCAGATACTGACACTCTTCATTGGTATTGTTCTGAAATTGTAGTGCCCTCAATATGGCTCTCGGTCCAATTTTGGCCATTTTCAAATCATGATTTTTTTCCAAATTTGACTTGTACATACTTTTTTAAACAAAGGAAATTTTGCTTGAAATTTGGAACATAGCTTTTCCAGGTATTGGAAATGCTGTCATATTAAGACTGGATTTGGCAGTGAAAGCAAATTATGATTTTGGAGTGGCTAAAAATGGGCCATATTTCACTTTCGGGATCATTTTCGCCACCCCCTATCTTTAAACGGCCATAACTGTGGGCCCAATGAAGATATCCACTTATTTTTTTGTGTGAAATGTTAGTTTTTTAAAGTTGTATAAGAATATGAAAAAAATTGTTATTTCTCCCTTTAAAGATTTTAGCTGCCGCTACCTACTTTATCATTGTTGTGGACTGATCATGACTGAGAGGTCATTATAGATAAGTCATCACTGAGAGGTCATTACTAAGATGTCATGATGGAAGGTTATTATTGAGCTGTCATTACAGAGACTTCAGTATTGGAAGGTTATTACTGAGATATCATTATTGGAAGTTATTAAGGAGATCCCATTACTGTGGTCTTTGTGAAGAAGTCACTGTTAAGAAGGTATTATCAGAGGTCTTTATGAACCTGTTATTATTGGAGAGATCATAATTCATGGAGAAGTCTCTGTGAAGAGCATGGACAGATATGTGGCGCAATCAAATTCCTTGCTGTGTGCTTGCAGAGGGGATCTGAATTGATCCATATATTTTTTGGAGTAGCCAGCTATGGTAGAAGAAAGTGACCCTTCGGATTTAATCCTCATATTTCATTCAGGCAGTTGGCCTTTGTCTCTTTAAGTGGAGAACATCAAACAGTTGAACATTTTCATTTGTCTTTGACTGGAGAATAACAAGCAGCTGAATGTTGATATTTGTCTTTGACGGGAGAACAAGACACATCTGAACATTGCCATTGTGCTTGACAGCAGAACAATGAGTTGAACACTGACACTTGTCTTTGACAGGAGAACAACAAGCAGTTGAATGTTGGTTTTGTTTCTGATTGGAGAAAATTCATGTATTTGAACACTGACGTTTGTCTTTTACTGGAGAACAAAAAACATTCGACCACTATTGTTTGTCTTTGGCAGGAGAGTAAGACGCAGTTGAATATTGATGTGTTTTTTTTGCAGGAGAACAGGAAGCAGAGGAATATTGATGTTTGTATTCTGCAGCAGAACAAGAAGCTGTTGAACACTGACATGCGTCTTTGGCAGGACAAGAAGCAGTTGTACATTCACGTTTGTCTTCAGCAGGAGAGCGACAAGCAGTTGAATGCTGTCTCTTTTCTTTGGCAGGAGAACAAGCAGTTGGGCCAGAAGTTATGTGTCCTTGATCCTAACTTCTTCGTGGTCAACCATCGTCGTTCTAAGCTTCCGGGACAGCGGATGTCCGTCACTGATCGATTCAAGGAGCAGTATCCTAACATGCTGTCACCTTTTGATCTGGGTGGTGAGTATCAGGAATGTTAACTGTTAATAGAAAGATGAAGTTTGAAACAAATTTGGACATTGACATTGAAGCACCTTGATGCTCAAGAGTGAAGAAAACAGTTGTGTGGTTTCAAAGTTACACAGTAATTGTTTGAAAGCTCTGCAGTCAAAATCTACAGTTGAGAATATGCTTGTCATCCATGAACCAAATGGTGTGCCGTTTATCGGGCCTAGCATGCTGCTTATGAAATTTCATTACTATTCCCCGAGTCTTGCGCTCGGTGCAGTGAGTCTAATTCACTATTCCTTGAGTCTAGCATATTGCTTTACGAGCTCAGCATACTGATTAGTAAGCAATATTGTTTCGTGAGCTTAGCATACTATTTGGTGAGCCATACTGTTCTGTGAACTTTGCAAACTGTTCAGTGGAAATGAAACACTGTTTAGTGGGTTTAGCATTTTGTTTAATGAGCTTGCCGCGCTGTTCAGTGAACCCAGCATACTGTTCAGTGAAGCTAACATACTGTTCAGTGAGTCAAACATACTGCTCAGCGAGCATACTGTTCAGCGAGCCTAGCATACTGTTCAGCGAGCCTAGCATACTGTTCAGCGAGCCTAGTATACTGTTCAGTGAGCATACAGTTCAGTGAGCCTCGCATACTGTTCAGCCAAACTAGCATACACTTCAGTGAGCCTAGCATATGTTCAGCAAGCCTAGCATACTGTTCAGTGAGCATATTGTTCAGTGAGTTGAACATACTGTTCAGTAAGCCCAGCATAACTGTTCAGTGAGCCCAGCATACTGTGCAGCGAACCTAGCACACTGTTCAGTGAGCCTAGCATACTGTTCATTCAGCGAGCCTAGCATACAGTTCAGTGAGCCTAGCATACTGTTCAGCAAGCCTAGCATACTGTTCAGCAAGCCCAGCATATTGCTGAGCAAACTTAACATACTGTTCAGTGAGCCCAGCGTACTGTTCAGTGAGCACAGCATAACTGTTCAGTGAGCTTAGCATACTGTCAGTGAACCTAACATACTGTTCAGTGAGCCCAGCATAACTGTTCAGTGAGCCCAGCATACTGTACAGTGAGCCTAACATACTGTTCAGTGAGCCCAGCATAACTGTTCAGTGAGCATTCTGTTCAGTGAGCATTCTGTCCAGCGAGCATTCTGTTCAGTGAGCCTAACATACTGTTCCGTGAGCTTAACATACTGTTCAGTGAGCCCAGCATACCGTTCAGTGAGCATTCTGTTCAGTGAGCATACTGTTCAGTGAGCTTAACATACTGTTCAGTGAGCATACTGTTCAGTGAGCCCAGCATACTGTTCAGTGAGCATTCTGTTCAGTGAGCATTCTGTTCAGTGAGCATACTGTTCAGTGAGCTTAACATACTTTTCAGTGAGCATACTGTTCAGTGAGCCCAGCATACTGTTCAGTGAGCATTCTGTTCAGTGAGCATACTGTTCAGTGAGCTTAACATACTGTTCAGTGAGCTTAACATACTGTTCAGTGAGCCCAGCATACCATTCAGTGAGCTTAACATACTGTTCAGTGAGCTTAACATACTGTTCAGTGAGTCCAGCATACCGTTCAGTGAGCCTAACATACTGTTCAGTGAGCTTAAATACTGTTCAGTGAGCCCATCACACTGTTCAGTAAGCCTAGCATACTGTTCAGTGAGCATACTGTTCAGTGAGCATACTGTTCAGTGACCATAGTGTTCAGTGTGCATACTGTTCAATGAGCATATTGTTAAGTGCGCATAATATACTGTTCAGTGAGCCTGAGCCCAGCGTAACTGTTCAGTGAGCCCAGCATAACTGTTCAGTGAGCATACTGTTCGGTGAGCATAGTGTTTCAGTGAGTATAGTGTTCAGTGAGCATACTGTTCAGTGTGCATACTGTTCAGTGAGCCTAGCATACTATTCAGTGTGCATACTGTTCAGTGAGCCTAGCACACTGTTCAGTGATCCTAGCATACTGTTCAGTGAGCCTAGCATACTGTTCAGTGAGCCTAGTATACTGTTCAGTTAGCCCAGCATACTGTTCAGTGAGCCTGGCATACTATTCAGTGAGCCTGGCATACTGTTCAGTCAGCCCAGCATACTGTTCAGTCAGCCTAACATACTGTTCAGTGAGCCCAGCGTACTGTTCAGTTAGTCCAGCATACTGTCAGTGAATCCAGCATACTGTTTAATATGCCTAACATACTGTTCATTTAGCCTAGCATACTATTCAGTGAGACCAGCATACTGTTCAGCAAGCCTGGCATACTGTTCAGTGAGCCCAGCATACTGTCAATGAGCCCAGCATACTATTCAGAGAGCCTAACATACTGCTCAGTGAGCCCAGCTTACTGCTCAGTGAGACCAGCATACTGTTCAGAGATTCTAGCATACTGTTCAGTGAGCCTAGGATACTGTTCAGTGAGCCTAGCATACTGTTCAGTGAGCATACTGTTTAGTCAGCATACTGTTCAGTGAACCTAGCATACTGTTCAGTGAGCCTGGCATAATGTTCAGTGAGCCTAGTATAGTGTTCAGTGAGCCTAGCATACTGTTCAGTGATCCAACATATACTGTTCAGTGAGCCCAGCATACTATTAAGTGAGCACTTTGTTCAGTGAGCCTAACATACCGTTCAGTAAGCCCAGCATACTGTTCAGTGAGCCCAGCATACTGTTCAGTGAGCCCAGCATACTGTTCAGTGAGCCCAGCATAACTGTTCAGTGAGCCCAGCATACTGTTCAGTGAGTCCAGCATACTGTTCAGTGAGCCCAGCATACTGTTCAGTGAGCCCAGCATCAGTGAGTCCAGCATACTGTTCAGTGAGCCCAGCATACTGTTCAGTGAGCCCAGCATAACTGTTCAGTGAGCCCAGCATAACTGTTCAGTGAGCCCAGCATACTGTTCAGTGAGCCTAGCATACTGTTCAGTGAGCCCAGCATACTGTTCAGTGAGCCTAGCATACTGCTCAGTGAGCCCAGCTTACTGCTGAATGAGACCAGCATACTGTTCAGAGATTCTAGCATACTGTTCAGTGAGCCTAGGATACTGTTCAGTGAGCCCAGCATACTGTTCAGTGAGCATACTGTTTGGTGAGCATACTGCTCAGTGAGCCCAGCATACTGTTCAGTGAGCCCAGCATACTGTTCAGTGAGCCCAGCATACTGTTCAGTGAGCCCAGCATACTGTTCAATTAGTCCAGCATACTGCTCAGTGAGCCCAGCTTACTGCTCAGTGAGACCAGCATACTGTTCAGAGATTCTAGCATACTGTTCAGCGAGCGTAGCATACTGTTCAGTGAGGCCAGCATACTGTTCAGTGAGCCCAGCATACTGTCAGTGAGCCCAGCATACTGTTCAGTGAGCCTGACATACTGTTCTGTGAGCCTAGCATACTGTTCATCTAGCCAGGCATACTGTTCAGGGAGTCTAGCATACTGTTCAGCGAGCATACTGTTCAGTGAACCTAGCCAGTGCTACCATTTGCACTGACAGACAGGGGGTCCCAGGGACTCCTTCACTGATGCTATAGAGGGTCCCAGAGGGGGTATAGAGAGTCCCCATGAACAAAATTAACAAATACAGAAAATGTAGTATTTCTTGCTTTTATAATTATCGGCTTGATAATCTCAACATTTCAGAGTAAATGAATCTCTAAATGAATAAGTCAGCCGGTCGACTGAGTAACCATTCAGTGACGTGGGCCACAAGGCGAGCCTATCAGTGTTTACGCAGCTTCTTGGCTTACTGTACTTTCGCGGGCACACGCTGTCCTGAATTTGACGTCAGGCAATCGCGCGCGAAGCTTGTGGTGTGCTCAGCTTTGATCACTGACCGTGGCACGTTTTGGGGTTTGCCTGATTTTGTAGTGCGTCCCGCAGGACTCGCTACACGTTTTGTTAGTGCGTCCTTTTCGCTCATAGTGCATCATGGATGCACATATGTGCGTCATTGGGAGCCCTGCCTAGCATACTGTTTAATGAGCATATTGTTAAGCGGGCCTAGCATACTGTTCAGTGTGCCTAGGATACTGTTCAGTGAGCATGCTGTTCGGTGAGCCTAGCATAGTGTTCAGTGAGCCTAGCATACTGTTCAGTGAACCCAGCATACTGTTCAGTGAGCCAGCATACTGTTTAGTGAGTTCAGCATTCTGTTCAGTGAGCCCAGCATACTGTTCAGTGAGTCCAGCATTCTGTTCAGTGAGCCCAGCATTCTGTTCAGTGAGTCCAGCATACTGTTCAGTGAGCCCAGCATACTGTTCAGTGAGCCCAGCATAGTTCAGTGAGCCTAGCATACTGTTCAGTGAGCCTAGCACACTGTTCAGTGAGTCCAGCATACTGTTCAGGGAGCCTAGGATACTGTTCAGTGAGCCTAGTATAGTGTTCAGTGAACCTAGCATACTGTTCAGTGAGCCTAGCATAGTGTTCAGTGAACCTAGCATATTGTTCAGTGAGCCTAGTAAGTGTTCAGTGAACCTAGCATACTGTTCAGTGAGCCTAGGATACTGTTCAGTGAGCCTGGTATAGTGTTCAGTGAACCTAGCATACTGTTCAGTGATCCCAGCATATACTGTTCAGTGAGCCCGGCATACTATTAAGTGAGCACTTCGTTCAGTGAGCCTAACATACCGTTCAGTGAGCCCAGCATACTTTTCAATGAGCCCAGCATACTGTTCAGTGAGCCCAGCATACTGTTCAGTGAGCCCAGCATACTGTTCAGTGAGCCCAGCGTACTGTTCAGTGAGCCTAGCATACTGTTCAGTGAGCCCAGCATACTGTTCAGTGAGCCTAGCATACTGCTCAGTGAGCCCAGCTTACTGCTCAGTGAGACCAGCATACTGTTCAGAGATTCTAGCACACTGTTCAGTAAGCCTAGGATACTGTTCAGTGAGCCTAGCATACTGTTCAGTGAGCATATTGTTCAGTGAACATACTGCTCAGTGGGTCTAGCATATTGTTCAGTGAGCCTAGCATAGTGTTCAGTGAGCCTAGTATAGTGTTCAGTGAGCCTAGCATACTGTTCAGTGATCCCAGCATATACTGTTCAGTGAGCCTAGCATACTGTTCATTCAGCGAGCCTAGCATACAGTTCAGTGAGCCTAGCATACTGTTCAGTAAGCCTAGCATACTGTTCAGCGAGCGGAACATACTGTTCAGTGAGATCAGCTATTCAGTGAGCCCAGCATACTGTTCAGCGAGCGGAACATACTGTTCAGTGAGATCAGCTATTCAGTGAGCCTAGCATACTGTTCAGTAAGCCTAGCATACTGTTCAGCGAGCGGAACATACTGTTCAGTGAGATCAGCTATTCAGTGAGCCCAGCATACTGTTCAGTGAGCCCAGCGTACTGTTCAGTGAGCTTAGCATACTGTTCAGTGAGCCCAGCATACTGTTCAGTGAGCCCTGCATAACTGTTCAGTGAGCCCAGCATACTGTTCAGTGAGCCCAGCATACTGTTCAGTGAGCCCAGCATAACTGTTCAGTGAGCCCAGCATAACTGTTCAGTGAGCCCAGCATACTATTCAGTGAGCCTAGCATACTGTTCAGTGAGCCCAGCATACTGTTCAGTGAGCCTAGCATACTGCTCAGTGAGCCCAGCTTACTGCTCAGTGAGACCAGCACACTGTTCAGAGATTCTAGCATACTGTACAGCGAGCGTAGCATACTGTTCAATGAGCCCAGCATACTGTCAGTGAGCCCAGCATACTGTTCAGTGAGCCTGACATACTGTTCTGTGAGCCTAGCATACTGTTCATCTAGCCAGGCATACTGTTCAGGGAGTCTAGCATACTGTTCAGCGAGCATACTGTTCAGTGAACCTAGCATACTGTTTAATGAGCATATTGTTCAGTGAGCCTAGCATACTGTTCAGTGTGCCTAGGATACTGTTCAGTGAGCATACTGTTCGGTGAGCCTAGCATAGTGTTCAGTGAACCCAGCATATTGTTCAGTGAGTCAGCATACTGTTTAGTGAGTTCAGCATTCTGTTCAGTGAGCCCAGCATTCTGTTCAGTGAGCCCAGCATTCTGTTAAGTGAGTCCAGCATACTGTTCAGTGAGCCCGGCATACTGTTCAGCAAGCCCAGCATAGTTCAGTGAGCCTAGGATACTGTTCAGTGAGCCTATAGGCCTAGCACACTGTTCAGTAAGCCTAGCATACTGTTCAGTAAGCCTAGCATACTGTTCAGTAAGCCTAGCATACTGTTCTGTGAGCCAAGCATACTGTTCAGTGAGCCTAACATAAATGGTCGGTGCCTAGCATACTGTTTAGTGAACCCAGCATACTGTTCAGCAAACCTAGCAAACTGTTCAGTGAGCCCAGCATACTGTTCAGTGAGCCTAGCTAAGATAAGATAATGTTGCTTATAGCCCAGCCAACCGCAAAGGGCGACATCAGGGCTGTCACCACGTTAAAATCATCTCACAAGTCATTTTTTAAAAAAAGAAAAAAAAAAAAAAAAAAAAAAACACCTTTCACACATCTCTTTAAATGATATCTTCTAGAAACGCACCAGAAACTTCGTTAAAAATCTTTCTTCCGTAAAATCTTAAATCAGATGAAAAATGTTAATCTCTCTCAAAAACTCAAAGATCACGTCAGGCGGGACATCCCTGAACAGGATTTTCATGGACTCCGCTGTAAAATGTTTGTGTCTCACATCGTGCAAGTCCCAACACTCTAAAAGAATATGTTTCATTGTGAGTGGCACATGACATGGAATGCACCACAGAGCTTCTTCACTCTTTAAAAGGTATGAATGGGTAAAATATGAATGGCCGGTGTGCAGCCGGCACAGAACTGTTTCTTCTTTACAACCACCAGACGTAGCTGCGAGGAACTCCTTAAGGTTTGGACGGATCTGAAAGAGTTTGTTATCCATCTGTGTATTCCAATCCTCCTGCCAGAGGTCTCTAACATAATCGTTAATTTTGGGTTTCAGATCTGAGCAGGGGATATATATGTTGGACAATTTCTCTCTTGTGGCATTCTTGGCTAAACGATCAACCATTTCGTTCCCTCCGATGCCAACATGACCAGGAACCCAAGCCAGAATAATGTTGTAACCATCCGCTTTCAACTTGGTAAAAAGTTCAAAGAAATGTAAAAGTTCTGGATGCTGAAGGTTGCGGCCAGCTATGGCCTCCAAAGCTGACAGCGAATCTGACAGAACCAGAAAGTCCCTCTTTGTAGATTGTGAGATTATCCTCAGCGCCAGAACCAGAGCAGTAAGTTCAGCAGAATAGACAGAAGCATCTGGAGGTATATGTTTTAACAGTATCTGAGAAGGAGCACCAGGGCAATAGGCTGCACAGGCCACTCCATCTTCAGACTTGGAACCGTCAGTGAAAATTTTCTGAGAAGATGGGAATTTTGAACAGAGGTCAGCATACAAGGCCTTGTATGCCAGAGAGCTGGTAGACTCTTTACGAAAAGCTGCAAGATCAAAACGAATCTCTGGTGTGAGAAAGGTCCATGGAGGCTGATCTGGAAACTTGGAAAAATCGGACACAACTCCTAGGTCTAAGCCTGCATTCTGCACGTGAGGCTGCATACGAAGACCACACAGCGGAATACAGTTAGGGTTGTTTTCGAATTTGCTTTGAAACTGGGGGTCAGAGACACAGTTATAGGCAGGATTCTCCAGTTCCGAGAACAGTCTGATATAGTAATTCACAGACATTTTCAGCCTGCGGTTGGATAGTGAGGGTTCACCTGCCTCTGCGTACAGGCTGTACACAGGGGTGGTGCGGAATGCTCCAAGACAGAGACAAAGCCCTTGGTGGTGAATAGGATCCAAGAGTTTCAGATAAGAGGGTCTTGCAGAGCCGTACACAGCACAACCATAGTCCAGTTTGGAGTGGACCAAGGCTTTGTAGAGACGCAGCAAAGCTTTCTTATCAGCGCCCCAGTCAGTGTGTGCTACGACCCGCAGAATATTCAGAGCTTTCTGGCAAGAGGTTTTGAGATTTTCAATGTGGCTGAGCCTAGCATACTGTTTAGTGAGCATATTGTTCAGTGAGCCTAGCATACTGTTCAGTTAGCCTAGCATACTGTTCAGGAAGCCTACCATTCTGTTCAGCAAGCCCAGCATAGTTCAGTGAGCTTAGCATACTGTTCAGTGAGCCTAGCACACTGTTCAGTGAGTCCAGCATACTGTTCAGTGAGTCCAGCATACTGTTCAGTAAGCCTAGCATACTGTTCTGTGAGTCAAGCATACTGTTTAGTGAGCGTAACATAAATGGTCAGTGCCCAGCATACTGTTTAGTGAACCCAGCATACTGTTCAGCAAACCTAGCAAACTGTTCAGTGAGCCCAGCATACTGTTCAGTGAGCCTAGCATACTGTTCAGTGAGCATACTGTTCAGTGAACCTAGCATACTGTTCAGTTAGCCTAGCATACTGTTCAGGAAGCCTACCATTCTGTTCAGCAAGCCCAGCATAGTTCAGTGAGCCTAGCATACTGTTCAGTGAACCTAGCACACTGTTCAGTGAGTCCAGCATACTGTTAGTGAGTCCAGCATACTGTTCAGTAAGCCTAGCATACTGTTCTGTGAGCCCAGCATACTGTTCAGTGAGCCTAACATAACTGATCAGTGCCTAGCATACTGTTTAGTGAACATGGCATACTGTTCAGCGAGCCTAGCAAACTGTTCAGTGAGCCTAGCATACTGTTCTGTGAGCTTAACATACTGTTCAGTGAGCTTAGCATACTGTTCAGGGAGCTTAGCATACTGTTCAGTGAGCCTAGCATACTGTTCAGTGAGCTTACTGTTCAGTGAGCCTAGCATACTGTTCAGTGAGCCTAGCATACAGTTCAGTGAGCACACTGTTCAGTGAGCCTAACATACTGTTTAGTGAGCCTAACATACTGTTTAGTAAGCCCAGCATGCTGTCAGTGAGCCAAGCATAGTGTTCAGTGAGCCTAGGATACTGTTCAATGAGCCCAGCAAACTGTTAAGTGAGCCTAGCATACTGTTCATTGAGCCTAGTATACTGTTCAATGAGCCCAGCAAACAGTTCAGTGAGCCTAGCATACTGGTCAGTTAGCCCAGCAAACTGTTCAGTTAGCCCAGCACAGTGTTCAGTTAGCCATGCATAGTGTTCAGTGAGCCTAGCACTCTGTTCAGTGAACCTAGCATACTGTTACATTAGCCACAGCAAAACTGTTTAGTGAGCTCGGCATATTGTCAGTGAGCCCTGTATAACTGTTCAGTGAGCCCAGTATACTGTTCTGCAAGCCTAGTATACTGTTCAGTGAGCCTAGCATACTGTACAGTGAGCCTAGCATACTGTTCAGTGAGCCCAACATACTGTTCAGTGAGCCTAACATAACTGGTCAGTGCCTAGCATACTGTTCAGTAAACCTAACATACTTTTCATCGAGCCTAGCACACTGTTTAGTGAGACTTAGCATGCTATTCAGTGAACCTAGCACACTGTAAAGCAAGCCATATATAATGTTAACCTTTCCTGTACGTCGCCTAAAATTTTGTGCGCCGTACATCGTGGGTCCGCATGGACCCATGCTTTTAGTGAAGGAAAGAGGCCTTGCCGTACATCGTGGGTCCGCATGGACCCATGCTTTTTTATGAAGGAACAAACCCTTGCCGTACGTCGTGGGTCCGCATGGACCCATGCTTTTTTATGAAGGAACAAAGCCTTGCCGTACATCGTGGGTTCGCATGGACCCATGCTTTTTATGAAGGAACAAAACCTTGCCGTACGTTGTGGGACCGCATGGACCCATGCTTTTTATGAAGGAACAAAGCCTTGTCGTACGTTGTGGGTCTGCATGGACCCATGCTTTTTTTCATGAAGGAACAAAGCCTTGCTGTAGGTTGTGTTCGTGTACGGAATTTAAGAAAGTTGTATGTTTTAGATGGATTGGAATAGTATTCATTTTATAAGCAGCAACAGAGTTTTCGTGCAAGAGATTGAACTTGTTTGTTTCAAAATGCTTGGTAATGTGAAAAACCATCAATCAAGGTGACCATGTGTACACGCATGCCAGCACACATTCACACAGGCACACATCTGGCTTTTGAACATCACTCCACTCACACGCTGTGGTAATCAAACCAGCTGTGACACACAAAATGAAAATGTGCTGGTGTGTGTGTGTGTGTGTGTGTGTGTGCATGCATGCGTGTGCGTGCGTGCGTGTGTGTGTGTGTGTGTGTGTGTGTGTGTGTCGTTTTCAAGTTTGTATGTGTGTTGCTGTGTGTATGTGAGTGCATGTGCATGTGCGTGCGTGCATGCAGGTATGTTCGTCAGTCTGTGTATGATAGTGCAGATCTTGTGTGCAAGTATGTACGGATACATGTATGAGAGGAAAGTGTGCTTGTGATGGACTTAACAAAATATGGGCACGGAAGAGAGGGAGCGCGTGTTTAGGAGTGACTGTAGGCCTACATGTATCTGACTTGATGCTTCTTTAGCATACTAAAAATAGTTTCAGCCTAATTTTCAATAACGAGAGCCTCCAGTGAAGAATTTACATGGAACACTCTAACAATATGTCTCACACACAGAATGTAAAGTCCACTCACTCTGTAATGGGGGAAAACACACACACACACACACACACAAGTACATTTCTGTCAACAATGGTTTATTGGTTTAGTAAAGAGACTTAAATTTGTTCAGTAGGCTGAGACTGAATTTGTTCAGTAGGCTGAGAAATCACTCACACACACTTTCACATTCTCTCTTTCTCTCTCTCTCTCTCTCTCTCTCTCACACACACACACACACACACACACTTACACACACACACACACACACACACATCCACGGAAAAATGTCATTGCGATCCACAGGTACTGTTAGATGCTTGCGCTCATATCTAGTCGCCTTCGTTTTTATGTAAAAGGCGATTGCTAACAGCAGTGGTACGTGGAAGGGAAACATTTGGTCATTGTATCTTGAGAAAAACATTGGTTGGGAGCAGTTTGTTCTAAGCAAGAGAGAGAGAGAGAGATTGAAAAACCTAAACATAGGAACCTATTAAAATCTGGGATGTTCCCATTTCGTTAGAAGTGTGTCCGTGGGACACTTTTGTCCAAACTATTACAAATATGAAAATTTTGAGGGATGTCAATGTAGTGTAGACAAAAGAAAATGATCAACACAGTCGTCAAATGATAACTTTCGTACCTTCTCCAATATCTTCACCATTTGCGATGTTCAGAGCCTCGAAGATGTTCATTCTTTCAGCCATTGGGTTGAATTGAACTGAAAGGAAATTCAATTTTTAGGTGGATGATGCTAATAACTTATTTCCATGTATGTAGCAGATAATATAATGGTGAAATTAGGCAAGTTTGCGTCCGTGTGCACACCAACACACTCACACTCACAATCACGCGCACGCACACACACACACACACACACACACACACACACACACACACACACACACACACACACCACTCACACTGGCCTGCAGAGGCTGGAGCACCAGGAGGATGTTTATATTACCAGATCTGGCCTGCTGCTGGTAAAAAAAAGAAAAAAAAGAGACGTCGGTATCTCATCAGTACCGTTACAAGTAGTGTGTAGGCCTACAATCCAAAACACAGTACTTTGATGAATTGGTCACTGCACCTCTGCTTTCAAAATCGTTAGTTGTCATGTATACATGTATTGTCATTTTTGTAAAGCACATAGAGCAGTCTTCTGGGCAGTCTGTTATATAAATATTCATTATTATTATTTAGAAAGCAGATCTGATGAATTTGATGTCGAACTTGCAGTCCCAGAGACATGTGGAGAGAGCAATTCCCGCCACTGTAGCAAAATTTGGCCGCGTGTTTATGTCAGTGATGCCAGCCATTCTGTTAAGGCTAGCGCTTTGCGGGAAATGGATTGCGAACAGGAGGTTCAGATTCTGTGTCTTTACAAGGCATTGGTCCGCACAGACCACGACGTACGACGCTCAAGGTTTGTTCTTTGAAAGCATGGGTCCGCTCAGACCCACGACGTACGGCGCTCAAGGTTTGTTCTGTTTCAAAGTATGGGTCCACTCGGACCCACGACGTACGGCGCTCAAGGTCCTGTTTCGAAGTATGGGTCCGCTCGGACCCACGACGTACGGCGCTCAAGGTTTGTTCTGTTTCAAAGTATGGGTCTGCTTCGACCCACAACGTACGGCGCTCAAGGTTTGTTCTTTGAAAGTATGGGTCCGCTCGGACCCACGACGTACTGGGACGTTTGTTGTTTGTTTACTCTTTGTTTTTTGACAAAAACAAAGAAATTTTTGGTACAGAAGTGGGGCTATGCTATATTGACAAAGTCATAAAATTTAGTGAAGACAGCTTTAAAACTTTTTTTTTTAATCAATTAAAAATTACCCCTGTGGGTCCATGGGGACCCACGGCGTACAGGAAAGGTTAAACCAGTCTAGCTTAAAGTTCAGAGAGCCTAGCACAGTGTTAAGCAATCGTGGCATACTCTTTAACAAGCCCAGCACAACATTAAGCAAGTCTAGCATACTGTTAAACAAGCCTAGCATACTGTTCCATGAGCCTAGAATACTGTTAAGCAAGCCTAACATACTGTTCATTGAGCCTTCCTGACTGCTGAATAAGCCTTGCATATGTTCAATGAGCCAAGCGTTTTGTTCAGTGAGCCTAGCGTAGTGTTTAGTGAGCCTGGCATCACTCAAGACATGGCTGACAACACAAACACCAATAGGTAGAGCAGCAGTACTAAAATCATTGATTCTGTCTAAGAAATATATTTACTTGCAGATCCTTTTTAATCTAATCCATCCGGCAGCAAAATAAATACAACAAATATTTTTCTAAGTTCATATGGTATAATACAAAATGATAAGTAAAAAGACAGTAATCTGTTCATAGAATTCAAAAGGGATGGATGGGTGTTCTGAAGAGTGAACTATATCTGCAAACACTATTAATGGATTACAAGACTGAGGTCTCAAACTCCAAAATAGAAAAGGATACTTATATTTTAATACCCAGAAGTACAGTTCACATTATATTTATGGACCCAGTATAGTCACAGCATGCCCAACATGTTCAAAGGGGTAGGAATTACACAAGGTAATTACATCTTAGGTGGACCCAAACTCTTCAATGAAAAGTTCAAAATAGCTCATAATGATTCCTTTCATAAGAAATGAATTGAAAATTACTGTTGGGGATTTGTGTGTGTGTGTGTGTGTGCGTGCGCATGCGTGCGTGCGAGCGTGCGTGTGTGTGACAAGTATAAAACTGTTGAACATAGTAAATTCTTAAAGTAGCAAATATTTTCCAAAAAGTAGGAAGTAGATTTTTTTTTCAAAGAATATGTGGCCAGCATTATTCAATTAAATATTACATGATGGAAAATGGTACAAAACTTAGCCATCATTTGTGACATTTGCCCAAAGTTCAGACAATTTTTATAGTGTTGGCAAAAATTTTTAAATGTACTTTGGAATTCTTATGGGTAAAGTTAAAAAAGGAAAACAAAATCCAACATCAAGTCCATTGTAAAATGGTAAGAGAAAATAAATGAATGCAACAATTGATTTGGTAAGGATTTTTTCAAAAAGATCTATAAAATGAAGGACGTAAAACTAAAATGGTTCCAAAGAAGAATATGCCACAGAATGCAAGTGACAAAACATTATCTTAAAGACTATGGACTTTGCAGGCAATGACATGTGTAACTAATGAATGCGAATTTGAATAATCTGTCCAGTATAGGCCAAAGCCCCTAACCGAAGGGGGCAACACATAGACCAAAGGAATTAGAAGTTTGACAACAATTGCTTCAGCAGTACTCTGTTATATCAAATTTCATACTTACTTGCATAAGACAAATTAACAATGAAATGATTTATAACTGTAAACATGCTAGGACATTGCTGTGTGTAATCTTGTCAAAGCTTCATAGATAAATGTTACCAGTTTTAAAAGTGTAGCTTTATTTCTTGACAAAGGCATATTGAATCCAAAGTTACATGGATTCTTAAAATATTTTCATATAATCTCAAATTACTTTAGTAATCCATGTAACTTGTGGACAGAAAAAAGTCTGAAACATTATGTACCAGCTGTCAGTATTCCCTTGGCTTTGGGACAGAATTAGTACACACATTCTTTGAGAAAAATATGAAAAGTGCCTTGGATTAAGATTTGAAAATTGAATCTAAACTGGATACATCTTTGGATTTTATTACCTGACCCACATGACCACTTTAATATAAAGACTTTGGAAGATTTGCTTCTGCTTTGTTTGGAATGGTAAACAGGATATGATCAGCTGGAGGATAACAATTAAAACCGTAAAAACAAAGTGGTCTGAACACACCTGACATTGGAAAATATATTTATGATTTGAAACTTTCACAGATTAAACAAACAAACAAAAAAAGAAAAGAAACAGCAAAAACAAACACACAAAAGAAACAACAACAAAAAGGCAATGCAACCAATCATAGCTGGAGGAATGTTGTAACCAAAACTTACCCATTTATTGAAAAACTTGAAAATTATGGACCACCAGTTACCAGCAAATATATGAATTCAAATTCATTTTGGACTCCTGTTTTTAAGGCCTATGTTTGGACTCAATGTTTTCAAGGCCTGCAAAGGATTTTGTTTCTGTGTTGAACTTCAGACAATGAATGAACTATTTTCAGAACCTGCCTTATACAAAATTAAAACAGGTAGTGAATTTTTTTTTTTAACTGACAGAAAAGAAAAATATGCATGTGAAGCATTTTCTAGAATGGAGAATTCATGACATACAAAGTACTTGTCTAATTTGAAATATATGGATTTGCTCCATAAAAAACTGCATAAAATAAACTGCAATTAAATTACATAATGATAATGATAACATTTATGACATACTAAAAGTGTTAAACATGAGTTTCAAGGTAAACAGTGAAGCTAAAAAAAAAGACATTATGAAAGTCTTAATTTTGATGAGCGTTGGTTAAATTGTTGTGCAAAATGGAACAAAACCTGAAATCTGAAATTTGTGGTAAGAAGGTATTCTCCAAACTCATAAAACAAAATATATGAAATAAAAATGGTTGCAAATTAAAACTGAACATACAGTATTTAGTATGAACTTTATTTAGATGCTACAAGACTGTAAAGCAAAACGAACTGTACATTTTGCAGTGAAGAGATTTGATTGATCATATGTACTGTGGTGAAGTCATAGACACCTGTTAAGCATTCATTCAATGAAAAATGCAGAAATCTTTTCAGTCTTAAAATTATTTGTGAAATTGACATTTGGGAGTGGATCACAAAATAAAAATGGAAACAATACTTGCAGAGAGCTGTATTTATAAATGCAAAATCGAAAAATGTGTCTATTGTTACTGGTTTCAAAGTTAGCAGAGCTACAGATTTGAAATTGAACTGGATAATGCCAAAGTAAAAGACAGCCAAAACAATTTTGAGACGGCATGGAACAGCTACACATTAATGCTTTTTCAGTCAGAGACTTAACATCTGACCTGCATTTAATTTTTCTCCCCCGTCCCTCCCCTTCCCCAATGTATCCAGTCTTTCATGTACATCTTTCACTTACACTCTTTCTTGTTTGTATAAATATGTTGAGCAAATACATGTGGAGAAAAATGTGCATGCACTTATTTGTCTGACCTCACAGACTGTACATTGATATGGTTTGTTGAATACCTTTTTGTGTGCATGGTTGGTTTGTTTGTTTAATCTTCATATGAAAAACATTTTATAAGTATTCAGAAAAAAGTCTGTGAGGTAAATAAAAGTACTTGATCTAGATGTGAGGAAAATTGTTTTTTGAATCGATGTAGGATATATGAATTGAAATTAAATACTTGATTGTTTATTAAGGAATTAAAGGTCAGACATAAACTGGAAAAATATATGCATTCACTGAACATGCAAAACATTCATTATGAAAGACAATGGCTCTGGTACAAAAAAAAAAAAAAAAAAAACTCACTGAAGAATTAAGGACATTCAAAGTAATAGATGCTATTTACACTAGACAGTGTGAATATGCAATATTCAGCTTGCCTTTTCTTAAGTTTTCTTAATACTTTCCAGACAGGCGTGGCAGAGCAACGTTGCTTCCCTGCATGTGCATGCACTGCAAGTGCTTGCAACCGTTGAAGGCGCGCGATTTTCGCACTTTTTTAATTTCATTTTACGTCTCCTAATAGAAACCTAACAAGCAATTGTTATATATGAACAGAAAGGGTAAAGCGCAAACTTTGTAATGAGCATAGAATTAAATACATTTTGGGTAAAATAGCAACGATACTGATACAGAAACAACATAAGTAAAACGTAGGATAACACAATCTTGTTTGTTTGGTTAGTACGACAACAGCAAATGAGGAAGAAAAGGGGCATAAAACTTCGCTCTTACTTTGAACAGATGCAGAGAAAGCCTGAGGTAATCAGTATGTGTAATCCAAGTGATTTTTTTTTTCTTTTAAGGAAATTAAATCATTACATACAGTACACACTTTTCACTGTTTTGGCTTCAGATGATGATGTATAAAACTATTAAATACACAGAGCAAATAAATCAAGCTCAGATTCTTTTCAGTAAACTTGTACACCTTTACCCCCCTCATTTTCTGAACTACTTTGCTGAACCAGTTCTAAAACCACATGTCATTCTCCTTCTGCCCGATATATTGGTGAAGCAGGAAATTCTACACGTGCCTTCCCAGTGCCAGACGGGTCTCTTTGTTGGGACTACTGGGGTCACAAAGGTCATTGCTAGTCCATGTAAACTTACCCTTCCAGTGGCTAGAACCCTGTTCTAAATACTTATGGCAGCTGCGTCCCTTAGACGATAGATGAGAGAACATGGGAATTTTTTATAGTTGGGCCATCACGGATGCACGGCACGTCTGGGCAGTACAGCAGTACTGCTGTCACCAGGAGACGGCTCGTCATGAAAGGGTCGACTGAGTTGCCGTCACTATCACACGACGCTTTGCGAAAAGGTTAAATCAAAATGGCTCAAATAATTATCAAATATGTCTGCACAAATACAAATGTCAATATGCCTTGGGTATATTCTTTTTAATCTCAATTGTTCATAACATGCCTAAATACCAGTATTCATTTGCAGTCTCTCTCTGTGTAAAGTGGACTTTAAAAGTGTTTCAACATTCAGTACGAAAAGACCACCCTAGTCCATTTCTTGGGTTAAAGAAAAAAAGAATGTAATGTGTTGCTTCATACACATGAAATTTTATGTGTAAAAATGGTACTGTTTCTGCGTGCAGATGGTAAAAGTGATGTGTTATTTCATGATTTAATCACTTATGTGTGATGTTAATTTTTCTTTTTTTCTTTTTTAACTAAATGGTGGTTGTAGACTAGGTGGGAAAAAAAAAACCCTGTACCTTAATTTCCATGCTATGAAGTGCTCGCTTTGTCAGCCACTCTCACCAGATAATAAAACAAATTCAGAGAAAACAATGTATTGGCAGCAGTCTGTTGATTAGTCACAAGAAAATGGTTGTGAAACCTAAAATATGAATAAAGAGGTGCAACACAGTATGAACAAGGCTTGTGTATTCTGAGGATTGAAAAGCATTAAACATGTGTTCATCACATGCTTTAGCCATCTATGTCCCTGGAACCACTGATGATTCAGCAACATTTGTTAAATGAAGTTGCTTTGAGTAAGAGCAAAAAGTAATCAGATGGGATGGTTTTTGCAGGGAAAGTAAACTAATTTCTACAAATGGCGGAAAGTGAAGTTTTGCCAGGAGTAGCCAGTGACAGTAGTGTTGGTTCAAATTTTACAGAAAGACCTAAACTATTGACAAAATGGTGAAAGTGATTTATTGTGAACTTTGCAAAGAAACTTTTTTTCTTTGCCAAAAAATTTGGAGATCAACATTGACAAAGCTGACTTTGTCAAGTTTCAAATCTTTGCCACATGCTGACTTTTGAAGTTGGTGACAGTGCTATATCAGTGTGAATGTCAAATTGCAGGCAAACCAAGCAAAGTAGGCAGATCTCAAACTTTGGTTCTTAGTTTTAAAAAAAAGTTCATAGATAGCTTGCTACCAGTGTTGTAGCTGCAGGGGTGAGAGCTGAGAAAAAACAACAACAAAAAAACACTGGCTTATAGCCCAGAAATTACGTCATTTGTAATGCCTCATAACAATGGTAAACATTACTAACTGTCCCAATCATGTGATATGGCAAGAAGTTATAAGCTTTCACATGTAAACTCCCTTGGACACATTTCTAACTAGAGCATGAATAAAAGTTCCTAGGTTATTTACCTGTTTTATGTTTATTTTTAATGAAACATCACAATTTTTCTTAATGACATTCCTCAACCCCTCATCCACTTCCCTACCATTCATCTGATTTGATGGTATGTGGTCATCCTGGAGACTCACCACTGGTTTGTTTCTGTCTCCCAGATATCACAGAGGGAAGGACAGGCACTGTTTTCCGACTGCCCCTCAGAACACAGGAAAAGGCTTACATTCAGCCATCATCAGAGTGGATGAGTCCTGTACAGACAGGGCACAAGTCAAAGATCAGGCAGCCTGCGGTGTCCATGAAAGAGATAGACCATCTCCTGCGCCAGTTTCAGCGTGGGATGGGGGAATCCCTTCTGTTCTTGAGCCACGTGAAGAAGGTGTCTGTCTACACAGCCCGTCAAAATGGAACTTTTGAACTGGACTATCAGACACGGATTTCAACAGACGAAAACAACTCTGTAACACTGCAGGACTTTGGTCAGCATGTACAGGGAGAGGCCAGGAAACCGAAAAGGGGAACTGGTCCTCCCCGACTGCAGGACTTTGCTGCCAAAGAAGCAGTGGTGCTCTGTCATCTGTCAGATTCAGAGGACAAACAGGAAGACTGGTTGGTGGTACACAAGTTTGGCCTGACCGGCAGCGACAGTGTACCTCCCTGTTTGCAGTCTGACCAAGCCGTGATGAAATACAGACTGCTGCCTCTAGGGGGTGTGGCTGTCTGCCTGTTTGCGCACCATCAGCAGTCACAGTGTCAGACTGCTGACCAGTCACACCAGCTCTCCCACAGTCAGCAGCATGGCATCAGTGCATCTGGTTGTAACATGCATATTGGAGGCAATAGACTGAGACTGGAGAGCAGAGTCATAGGAGGTATACCACAACAATATGAAAGCAGTTCTGTGTCAGGGACTCCTAGGCAACAGAGAGTATTTCATGCTTTCTGTATGCTGCCTTTGCCTGTAGCAACAGGCCTGCCTGTTCATGTCAACGCTCGCTTTGCTCTGGATCATGAGACACGCAGTAACTTGTTTTCACGTCCTGGTGAAGATCAGACCACCTGGAACACATTGCTGGCCAATTCCATCATAGTACCAGCTTACATCAGAGCTCTTTGTAAGATCACCTCTCTATGCTTCTCATCAGAAAGGGAATCTATCAGTGCTGTTTCAGGATCACCTCAGATGTCTGGAAGGAGGAGCTTACGCCAGATACACAGTATGGCAGCGAGTCATGAACATGTCAGTATCAGTTCTAGTACAGACCTGCACTGGAAACTTGAACATTACAGCAGCTTCTTCCCACAGCATCAGGATCATGTGGACGCTTTTTGGAATCATCTGGTGACATCATTCTACAGACAACTGGCAGAAACAGAAGCTGAGGTGTTTCCTTCTGTGAGAAAAGATCTGAAGCGCCTGCTATGGGTTCCAGCTGCAAGATCTGATGGATTTCCTGGATACTTTTGGGATCTAAAGAGCCCCAGGCTGAAGGACGTGCTGATGAAACTCAACATGAACATTGTGCAGAGTCCTTTCAGAATTCATGAGTCATTCATCAGGAGTGAGGTGTCCACAGTCAAACAGGTTGAGAGAACAACAGTGACTGAATTCCTGCTGTCATGTCATCAGCCTGAAGCAAGTTCTTGCAACCTCAAGAACCTTCCCCAGCCTGTGGAAAACACATCGTTTGAAGTTGTGGAAAATGTCTTCGAGGTCTTCAGCTTCATTCAGGTTGAAGAAAAGTCCACTGATCTCAGAAATTTACCCCTTAGTTTGAGAAAGTCAAGACAGCTTCACTATTTCAGCTCAGAAAACCCAACCATTGTTTCTAAATATTGTGACTTGCTGCCGCAATCAAGTGAGCTTTTTCTGCACAAAAAGTTGCTGAAACTTGCTTCTGATTTTATTCACAGTCAAGATTATCTGAAAAAATTGGACATCATAACTTTTGTTAAGTTTTTGCCAACCACACTGCCAAAGGAAGTGTTTGGTTGTGGACAAATCATTCAACAAAATGAGCTGCCCTTCCGCCTTGGTGATGCTACACTATCAAAGAGAAAATGGTTCACACTTCTATGGGAGTTTCTCGACAGTCAAAAGCCATGTGGTCAGATACTGGACAGTGTGTTGGGTGACTGGAGTCTACTCCCTTCTTGGAAAGATACAGAAGCTGTTCTCTTTCCTCTGAAAAAGAAGGATGAAGTTGTCCATATTCTGAAGGAATCCATGGGTGACTGCTCCTCAATGGTGGATGAAGCTGGCTACAGTTTGGGAATGGATGAACATAACGTCAACCAGTGCCTTGGGAAACTGACTCCACATCTCAACATACTGAGCACAAACTTACTGCCCATCTCTTGTGTGGCCACACAAATTGTGGCTTCTGTCCGAAACCCAAAGGGACTGCTCACAGCCCTCACTCATGAAAGACTGCAAACACACAGCTTGTCAGCAGCAGAGGCACAGAGTGTCTTGGAATTCTTCTACAAAAAACTTGGAGCATTTCATTCATCAGCAATGCATTTCTTACCATTTTTTGAGAGACCTGATGGTGCCTTGATATCACTGGGAAACACAGCCAGGGTTCTTTGTCTGCCACAGTCTGTGCCTCTGAAAGGTTTGAATGACTGGTCAGGCAGAAAGAACATTGTCTTGGTGAAGACCAGTCCAAGACTGCAGGAACTGTATCAATTGTTGAATATAGAGATGCCAACTGAATCAGAGTTCTACTTCAAACACCTTCTTCCTGGCATTAGAGATCTTCCAAGAGAAGCCATTCCAGTGCACATGGAGTACATTAGAGACTGTCTTTTGCCTGTTCTTCACAATAGGCCAGAGGATCGGACACATCTGCTTGATTCACTTCGTCAAACGCAGTTTATCACTGGACATGATGGAACTCTGTGCAGAGCTTCAGAATTCTACGATCCTGACTGCAAGGTCTTCAAGGTCATGTTGACAAAAGACCCCTTTCCTCCAGCACCCTATGATGGTCAAGAGTGGAAAGCATTTCTGAAGAAAACTGGACTGGTGTGCACAGTGTCAGAAACTATGTTTATGGAATTTGTCAGACAGGTAGAAGAAGCCGGAAAGAGGGAAATTTCAGAGCGAGTCAGACAGCAGTCCTGTGAACTTTCACGTTATCTGAAAGAATCAGATCATCTGCGAAGCAAGTCATTTCTGAGGCAGCTGAAAGACATCAGATTCCTCTTGCCTCTGCAGCAGCATATGAGATTAGGGGAGCACTTGGCTTCAGTCCACCCTGTGTTCACCCCTCCTACATCACTGATATCATTTTCAGAGGGTCTGTCTGCACGCTGGGTGTTTGAAGTGTGGACCACCAGTTGTCTTTTCTCTGTTCGTGCAGATCCATCAAACTTCAGTCACTGGGAGCATGACATGGATGACTGGATTGGATTCAAATGCCAACCTTCAAAAGAGCTTGTCATCGGACATGTGAAGAACATATGTCAGTCTCTTGGTGTGAAAAGACAAGATGGCTCATTACCTCTGACAACATTTGAGGAATCTACTCTTAATGTTGTTGAACAGATCATGGAAGCATTGTATACACATCTGAAAGAAACTTTTGAAGATGGTGATCTACAAGACTTACATGAAGTCTCCATTATATTGGACAGAGAGAACAAGAGCATGTTCTCCGGTCAGCAAGTCGTCATCAACATTCTGCCAGATCAGATTGTAGAAGGTCATGTCATGAGAGCTCCAGAGGTTCTAGGCAGATTCTTCCCCTTGTTCAGACGACTTGGTGCCTGTGAACAAGTGAGCAGTGACCATTATGCAAGAGCTTTAGAGGAAGTCCACATGCTATATTCAGATAACTTTCTAAATCCAAATGATCTGATGTTAGTCAAAAGAATTGTTCATTGTTTGTTTACACATTTGAAATCTGATCCCCAGAGGACTCTTACAAGACCTACCCTGTTCCTTCCTGCAGAAGATATCAGCAAGTTGCATGAGAAAGTTTCTCAAGTGAGGCTGATGGATTCGAAAAAGATTCTTCTGGAAGTGAACCCTAGTCACCAGTGTCGAATCAAAGCCCCCATAAAGAAATCTGCCGTTTTTGTGAGCTTTTCCAGACTGGGTCTGGAGAATTATGATTTACACCGAGATGCTCAGCTTCTTCCAGAGTCTTTCAGGATGAAGGAATGGCATGAAGTGGTGAGAGAAACCTTGACGGAATCGTGCAGGACTCTTGCAGAGGAGGATGGTCACACTCGTGCATTGACCAATCAACTCCGCTCAGAAACATGTGCACATGCTGTAAAGCGCATTGTCAATCATGAAAAGCTCAAGAAAAGCCAAAAGTTCACAGAAGATGATGCCAAGAAGATTGAGGAAGGTTTGAAGAAAGTGATAGTATTAAAGGTTGCAAATCTGCAGTCAGTTCTTGAAATGGATGGATCTCAGCTACCTGGCACAGCAAAATATAAAACCTTCTTTGTTACCAAGGATGTCAAAGACTCTGGAAATGGACAAATTGTCAGCAGGGTTTCCCTGTACACTGACTCCAATCAACAAAGCAGCATCACATTAAGAGACAGAGACTGTAGATTCTATGCACAGAAAGCAATCATGTGGGCTGTTGGATACAGTCTTGATAAATACTTGCTGGATATTTGTTTGGAGGATCTGTCTTACGCAGAACAGCAACTACATGAGAAAGGCATCACACCATATCACATCCAGAGACAAACAACAGTATTTCCCCCTCCGGGATCTTTTGTTCCTGATGAAATGCACCACCTTTTGGATCAAGATGTGTATGAATACAAGGTTAGTGAATATGTTGCTTATGAACTGTATGATCCGCTCCTGGACCCCCCAAGAACCGACTCCCAGGATGCTGCTGAAGAGACAGAAGAAGCAACTACAGAAGAAGAGCAGGAGGAGAGCACACAAACTTCTGACTGCAGTACCACTGATCAGACCCACAAGAAGAAACCAGTCTACATCTTTGCTCAAGTCAGAGAAGTTTTACATCCTTCTGCTTGTGAAGAATCTGATGTGAGGACCCGCCTGATGCTGCTGCGATATGTCATCGACATTGGAGAAGAGGAGACAAAAGAGGTGGGTGACTGGTTGACATGAGCTAGAATCAAGTCATGTTTATGGCCCAGCCAACCATTAAGGCCACATCAGGGCTGCTAGAACTAAATGCACCAAAGTCCTAGCTGCCACGGATTGTGGTTAGAGTTGCAAACTGGGAGGCAGTAGGCTTCGTTCCCATCACAGCCATTTCTTTGCAGGATTTTTCAGCCCCAATTGGCATCTGCCCAGAGTTGAGTTTGCTATGGAATCAAATGGGAAGACTGGGATTATGCAGTTGAGTTTCATTCACTTAAAATGAATGAACAAGTCGGTGAGAGCTTTGCTAAAATTTCTGTAACAACACTGCGGGTATCTGTAATTCTTTAGCCTGGTTGATGCCTGGATATGTTATGAAAGAAACTATAGATTACAGCCTTGTCATGTAGTCTGACCAGAACTGAACTCCATGATATCATCATCATGATTCTCATCATCATCGATTAGCATAAAAAAGACAAGTCTCAAGTTCTGTGGGCAGTCAGTTTTGATTTCCTCTCCATGTCTGTACGTTTGGTTACTTGGTGTCAAGGTCATCAGTACTGGCAAGTTTAAAGCGACTGTCGATGGACGGATGCAGTAGCGGCCTGCGGAAGAGAATCCTTACTCACTCTGACTCGGCAACAATTATTGTCATCTGCAAGGAGATTAGTTAGGGGGCGTTCTGCATATGCTGGTTCATAAGAGGCACCATTGAACACTACCAGAGTGACTTGGCAGCAGGGCAATGTCTCCTCTTGTGGGTCACCTCACTACAACTTGTAATGGTTGTTCTCTGTAGTTTGCTGATATCCAGGCTGTGGCGGGACAATCCAGGCTGTTGCCATGAATAGGGAGGCAGAATGAATGGCATGGGAGTATTGCCACTGTGCAGAAGATGCACACACAAACACACACACGCGCACACACACACACACACACACACACACACAAAGATGTGTAACAATGTAA
Organism: Conus canariensis; assembly: GCA_033310375.1. Lineage (NCBI taxonomy): Eukaryota > Metazoa > Mollusca > Gastropoda > Neogastropoda > Conidae > Conus > Conus canariensis. The sequence continues at coordinate 20,307,556 of CM065736.1, read as the reverse complement.
AAAAAGTAAGTGCATGCACACGTACATAGCAAAATGGGGAAAGATATGCAGTTATTCTTCATTTATGTGAACACAGTAAAAGTAAATGAAATATTGACTAAGACATCCAATCATCATTTTATTCCAACACACCTGATCACTCTTTGATGCAAAAGAGACTGCAGTCAATACCTGAGCATGCCCATTGCTCTTCCATGGACTGTGAAAAGTGTCGCTCTAGTGGTTGTTGACAAACTCTTCTTGATCATAATACATGACAAGTCTTGTTCTTGTTGATGGTCTGCACAAAAACGCCACTGTGAGTTGACTGGCCCTTGAACTCTGGCAGTTCCTTTTCTTTTCTGTTTCCAAGACAAATGATACATGTCAGGTAGAATGAACAAATTCAGATCATCAATTTGTATTATGGTAGTTTTCAGGTTGTAGCCAGTATTTTATTCAAATTTCTTTTAGTGCACATTGTTTCTCTGAACTGAAACACCCTGTATACAGCCACAGTGAATGTGTAATTAAATTTTAACACTGAACTCATTTTTGCTCAAATTCTTCTTTTTCTTTCAATTTAGTTGAGTTGCTGCAATTCTTAATTTGGTTTAAAGAGAAAAAAAGAAAAAGAAAAAAAGAAACAGCCAGTTTGCAGCATATTTTTGCATATTAAAATGACAATATGATATCATCTTGTGTTACTGAATCTTTTTGGGGGGTTGATTTTGTTGCAAGCTCCAAATTAAATTTGGACCTCAGACCTACGAACTTACATTAAAATGTCGTGGTGTCTGTTGAAATGGTGGTAGTTTCATTTTCCATACAAAGGCAAGGTTGAGCATATATATGAAAAGCAGAGTTGTGTGCAGTCAGATCCAACACAGAAAACAGTTCAGTTCAATTCATGCTGTGTATAATCCAGCTGAACACAAAGGGGCCATATCAGGCCCATCAGAAAACTTTATTATCAAAGCTTCATGATGAAGAAGTCATGGTTCAAACTTCTTGTGTAAAGCATTAGTGAACATTTAACATCAGGTCACTAATTCTGATTTGCCTGAAACAGGTTCAAGCCATGGAGCTGTACAAGTTCATCAGACCTTCCCTCAACGTCGTCGTTCCATTTACAGGGGACACTACTCAGCCACCATCTGCCTTCTCAGAGTCTGACCAAAAAGATGACTTGAAGAAAGTTCTGGCAGACATACGACACCAGCTACAGGAAATCTGGCGTAACTTCACCGATAAAAGTCGTAGACGAGCAGTGAAACGCCTTCTGTTGAAATGGCACCCAGACAAAAATCCTGGGAGGGAGAAATTTTGTACAAAGGTGTTTCAGTGGATCCAGCATTATATTCATCTTCTAGAGCAGGGCAAACAACTCCATTCAGAGGATGATGAAGATGATAATGACAGCTACACACCAACTCACAGGTCATACCATCGAAGATCTCATTTTCGCGGCAGACGTTTTTACGGTTTCTCCAGCCAATTTTTTGACAACATATTCTCCAGGGGTCGGTCCTATTCAGAGTCTAACATATTCTCCAGGGGTCGGTCCTATTCAGAGTCTAACAGAAGCTTCAGTGGTGGCGGTGGCGGATGGCATGGAGCCTCATTTTCTTTTTTCTATGGCACATCAGGATCTTCCTATGCTACCCCTCAACCAGAGGAGGGCAAGCGGTGGATGCGTCAAGCCAAGCAGGACCTGAAGGCAGCCAGAGTGACATTAAGTCAGGGGGGTGAAGGCCTCTACAACTGGGCATGTTATCAGGCTCACCAGGTAATTGTGTGTTCTGTCTTTCTCTTAACTTAAGTCATTATTGTGTGTGTATAAATAGGTATGTGGCTGAGAATCAGCTGGCTCAATTTTGTAAATACAGGTTCTGGGTAAGGTAAATATTCAAAGAAAAATAAACAACCAAAGAATTAATTATCAGACTCTTCCAAATAGACGGGAGACATTATTTTTCAGGGACAACATTTTGTATGATATAAAAGTATATAGATCACATCTCAACTCATTGACCGGTACTAACAAGTGTACTCATCAGTGAGAGACTATCCTCCTATTGATGGAATGGGGCAGACAGTCTGATCATGTTACCAGCTGCACATTGATCTGTTATCAATAAGACTCAACAGTTTAGGGGCTAAGAGGTTATGAAAGGTCGACAATTTAGACAGTTGAACTGAAGTAATCTTGGGAAGGTGTGTTTGTGTGGGGAACACGGCCCAAAGACTTGCGATATTAAAATGGAAAGTCTGGAAATCTGATGTGCATATGCCAGGGTTAGATCAGTTGTCTGAGTGGAGGGGAGTGAAGTGAAGGAAGGGTGGAGTGTGTAGTGCATTTAAAAAGGGGGTATGAAGGTCCTGCTCTAATGGATGGGGGAGTGTCAAAATTGCATTTTTGCCAGCCAGGGAAGGTTGGGTTGGTGTGTGTCCAGTAATCCTGACCAAGCTTTTAAAAAGATTCAGCGGCAACAAGTTACCTACTCCACAATACTCCATCAGCATCTTGTGATTGTATCTGGTTATTGCACAGCTTGATAATTTTGTGTTCAAAATTCTGTCTGCCATTTCATCCACTAATGCACCTAACGTCTCCTCCACTGGAACTTTCCTCTTCTCTTTTCTAACTTGCTTGCTTTCCTGGTTACACATGTAAAAATGGACTGAGCTGAAATTGTATTTTATTTCACTTAATGTGTATATTGTCGTTTTGGGACATAAATGCACTACTTCTAAAGTTGTAATGGACTGTGTAGTGGGGTTCGATAGGAGAACCGGGAGGGGGTGGGGGGTGGGGATCATAAACCATGCTTTGAAAAATGGTTATCTGAATTCTGGGGAAAGTGCACAGAAAACAAGGTAGTGAATGATTAATATATGAATAGAAACAAGTATGAATGTGAATTATGTAAGGAGGCTAAACAGGTAAGTACTTTGGGGAAAAAAGGCTTGTTACTATAAGAATGAATGAAGAAATGATTTGGTAAATTAATGAAAAAAAAATGAAGGAAGGAATGTGTACTGATCCATCATGTTCTAATGGTGGGACATTTAAAAAAAAGCTACTAGTTTAGCCATTTCACGTGTAAGTTGTCTGTCATATCAAATCACACATTAGTAAGAAGATAAATTTGCAAGTGAGCTGTTAAGTAACTGTCAAAACAACTGACAAACCCACTGAGTACAGCAAATCATGAGATGTCAAACTACATGTACAGTTATTTCTGTACCTATTTGTACAGTAATTTTCCTAACCATACATAAAATGATCTGCATAACTGCATGTACAACCATTTGTATAACCAGGAACTGTATATTTGTAGACTCTGGGTGCTTTGGCCTGATGGATGTGCTCCTGAACTTTTTACAAATGTGAAGGGTGTGATTTTGCCCAACTTTTCAACACAGTGAGTTTGCAGCAGTTAATTCCTCAAACGTGGGATAGGATCACAGTGAGGGGTAACCTAGCTGGTAGTTTGGAATGCCAGTTAAGAGACTGGTCACTCAGCAGACAAGTTGCCTACGGTTGGTCTGGGCAGACTGGTTTAGAAGAGACAGCCATTGGACTCCAGCCACATCGTAATTGGTGTTGCTTTTGCTGAGGAGGTCTTGAGCCTCTCTTTGACCATGGCTGGTCTGGATGGCTTGGTCTGGAAGACTAATTATAGGCCAAGGAGACAGCCGTGGGAGAATGTGGAGCCATAGTTGGTGTTGTCTTTGCTGTGGTGGACTTGAGATTTTAGAGAGGTGAATATCCGCAGGTGGGAGTTGTTGGCGACGGAGTGCACACATGGTGGTTTTGCCCTAGGTACTGAGTCTAAAAGGTCTGCTTGATGTTCCTCTGCACTCCTCCAGGTCCAGCCACTTTCATGTGTTTGTCAGACCCTGGGGGATAGAATGTCAGTTCAAGAGCAGCCCAGCGAAGCCAGATCTGGCCTGCTTAGATGCTTCCAGTGGTTCCATTGTGACTCGGGCCACAAAGGAGTTTCTCAAAAGATCTCGTTGAAAGGGGCTGGGATGCCTATATACTCCCAGCGTTCTGGCTCAGAGGCAATTTCCTCACTGAGCAGAGTGTAGTGAAGACTGTGATGCTGATTCCGTTTTGTGAATGTAAAGGGCTGAAAAGCAACAGCCGCGCCTTATTGGGCTGGTGTCTATGTCTAACGGGTGAAACGTGAGGAGCCATTGCGTGTAGCATGCACTGTCCTGAGGTCGGTGAGGTTGGTTCGATCCAACTGTGATTTAAAATAATAGAAAGAGGAAACCAATGAGCTGGTGTTGATGTCAAAGATGATGTGCCCATAGCTCACGTCCCTGTCTACTACTCTTCTTCCCTCCCCTCTTCTCCTCCTCAACTACTTTAAGCAAAGATTTTTTCACCCACAAATAATGCAGTTCAGACTGTAACACACTCCCTAGAAAAATAGTTTCTGTCCGTGTCAAGACAACATCTAGTTTTCCTTTGGTTTTAGAGTCAGAAAGAGCTGATCGCTTTATTTCTTCAGTGTAGAATCATGAACTGATTTATTCTCAGATTTAGGGCAGACACTGAATAGCTGGTGTCCTGTTGCGTTCTCTGATCTGAGTTTTGTGTCCAGCAAAAGCAGGTCAAGAGACAAGAAAAAATTTTTGAATATGAGAAGACAAGAATGGCTCCCAAAATGAGCGCAGATGAATTATGGTCTGTCCATTAATTATGACCTCTCACTGTTATCATGCTGTGTCTCTAGACCCTTAGGGGTTCACGTGACAAAGTCTGAAACTTGAGACACACACACACACATAGAGCAAGTGAGTGGGAACCGAATCGCCTGCTGACATCTTAGCCATTGAAATATCACACACACACACACACACACACACACATACATGTGCACGCATGCTCACACTTACACATACAGGTGATTCAGAAGAAAGACTGGCCAGCTGAGAGCTGAACAAGTACAGTATCACCTGCCAGACACAACTTTCTGCTGTCACCGCACCACAATTCCTCACTTAGTAAATCCCCCCTCTCCCCTCCTTCTCTATGATGCCTGGTGCAGCATACAGATTGCTGACATTGTCTAAATGTGCATCATGGAAACTGTGACAACATGTATTAATCTTATTTCATGTGACACATGTGATGATTTATTGTAATTCGTACTTTCATTTTGTATTTTCCTTGGTTACCACATATTTCCTTCATGTTGGCAGCAATGTTAAATGTCGGAAGCATTCCTCTGTATGTGTGTGTGTGTGTGCCTGTGTGTGTTTTCTATTATTGTTGCATTGGGAAATACTTCTATTAGCTGCTTTACAGCATATTCATTTTCTTGAATCAATATAAGTAATAAACTCATAAAGTCTTACTTGGCTACATTTGCCAAGATATGTCTTCATGACACATTTTTGTTCTACATTTCGTGCTATGTTTGTTTATATCTCCACCTCTGCTTGGTAAAATCACATTAAAAGGTCAATTTCTTGTGAAATGTAGCATATTATTCATGACAATTTACTTTGTTGTATATTTATTTATTTCTCCACCTCTGCTTGTTAAAAATCACATTAAAAGGTCAATTCTTAATGAAATGTAGCATGTTATTGATTACAATTCATTTTGTGGTATATATATATATATTAAAATGAAGTGTTAAAAATAAACTACAAATTTGTTTCTAGCGCTTGGCTATCATCAGGATGGAGTTTGGGTTGCCCACCGCCGGTGTTATATAGCGTGTGGGGCCCGGTTGCAGCTGTTTTTGCGTGCGTGTTGGTTGCACGTGTTTTTTTTTTGGTTTTCAGGTTGTTGTACGGGGTGTGTTCACTAACAACGATTTCCATTTGTGCCTGCAGTTATTTACTATTTCTGTTTTAGTATTAAGTGTTGCTAAGTGGGGTTTACATAGTATTAGCCATTTTTCAGTTAGGCATAGGTTGCATCTTTTTGAAACATTGCTGTATGGTGATGCTCTTTTTATGATTTTCCAGGATATGTTGTAGTTTATTTTTGCGTCTTTAAGTTTCCAAATGTATTTGCTCAGTTCAGTTTGGTTTTTGTATTTTTCTTTGTTGAATGACAGTTTGTGGTTTGCATATCTGGTTTTGAAGTGGTTTTCAGTGATCCCTATGTATGTTTCTTTTTCATTTTCTGATGTCACGGTAGCCTGGTATACAATATTGTTGTGAAGGCATTTATTGCTTAGTGGACACTGCTCTTTTTTGGTGCAATTGCAAGATTTCCTTTCATCACCCTTCTTTGCTGTGTTGGTTTTCATTTTGTTGGATGCATCAATTAGGTTTTTGAGGTTGGGCATACATGAGTATGATAGTTTGACAGTGTTTTTGTTAAATATTTTGGACAGTTTGTGTTCTTTTGGAAATGAAGTTGTTAAGATTTTGAAGAATTCTTTCCCTGTGTTTGTTTTGAGTTTCCCGTCGTATGGGGGGTTGTACCATATGACTTTTCTTTTCCTATTTTTCTTGCTTTTATTTGTGTTATTATCTGGGTTGTATTGTAGTTTGTAATTATATCCACTTCTTTGTAGTGCCTCCTGGTATTCTACTGCTGCATTGTTGAACACTCTCTCACTGCATGACAGATTTGATAGTCTCTTGTTTATGCCGTGGGGTATGGTCTTTAATACGGATGGTGGATGGTTACTTTTAATGTGTACATAAAGAGGTGTGTCGTTGGGTTTCTTGTATGGTTTATGTATGTGATTGTTGAGGTCCAGTGTTATTATGTCTAAGTAGTTCACTACCTTTTTGTTTGCTTCAATGGTAATTTTTAAGTTGTGATTTTGGAAGATTTTGCATAGTTCTTTTTTCTTATTTTCAATGGTTCTTGGGTTGTTGGTTAGTGCAGCAAGGCCATCATCTCTGTATAGTCCGACTTGCTTTCCGAGTTTTTTCTTGATGTTGGATAGTATAAATAGTCCGACCAGTTCGCATGTTTCTGGTCGGACTATTTATACTATCCAACATCAAGAAAAAACTCGGAAAGCAAGTCGGACTATACAGAGATGATGGCCTTGCTGCACTAACCAACAACCCAAGAACCATTGAAAATAAGAAAAAAGAACTATGCAAAATCTTCCAAAATCACAACTTAAAAATTACCATTGAAGCAAACAAAAAGGTAGTGAACTACTTAGACATAATAACACTGGACCTCAACAATCACATACATAAACCATACAAGAAACCCAACGACACACCTCTTTATGTACACATTAAAAGTAACCATCCACCATCCGTATTAAAGACCATACCCCACGGCATAAACAAGAGACTATCAAATCTGTCATGCAGTGAGAGAGTGTTCAACAATGCAGCAGTAGAATACCAGGAGGCACTACAAAGAAGTGGATATAATTACAAACTACAATACAACCCAGATAATAACACAAATAAAAGCAAGAAAAATAGGAAAAGAAAAGTCATATGGTACAACCCCCCATACGACGGGAAACTCAAAACAAACACAGGGAAAGAATTCTTCAAAATCTTAACAACTTCATTTCCAAAAGAACACAAACTGTCCAAAATATTTAACAAAAACACTGTCAAACTATCATACTCATGTATGCCCAACCTCAAAAACCTAATTGATGCATCCAACAAAATGAAAACCAACACAGCAAAGAAGGGTGATGAAAGGAAATCTTGCAATTGCACCAAAAAAGAGCAGTGTCCACTAAGCAATAAATGCCTTCACAACAATATTGTATACCAGGCTACCGTGACATCAGAAAATGAAAAAGAAACATACATAGGGATCACTGAAAACCACTTCAAAACCAGATATGCAAACCACAAACTGTCATTCAACAAAGAAAAATACAAAAACCAAACTGAACTGAGCAAATACATTTGGAAACTTAAAGACGCAAAAATAAACTACAACATATCCTGGAAAATCATAAAAAGAGCATCACCATACAGCAATGTTTCAAAAAGATGCAACCTATGCCTAACTGAAAAATGGCTAATACTATGTAAACCCCACTTAGCAACACTTAATACTAAAACAGAAATAGTAAATAACTGCAGGCACAAATGGAAATCGTTGTTAGTGAACACACCCCATACAACAACCTGAAAACAAAAAAAAACACGTGCAACCAACACGCACGCAAAAACAGCTGCAACCGGGCCCCACACGCTATATAACACCGGCGGTGGGCAACCCAAACTCCATCCTGATGATAGCCAAGCGCTAGAAACAAATTTGTAGATTTAGTTTTAACACTTCATTTTAACAAATGTTGCTCCCCAAGGGGTTGAGCATTTTTAAAATCGTCTTAGGCGTTTTAATTATATTGAGCTATATATATATATATCCACCTCTACTCAGTAAAAATCATATTAAAAGGTTGATTCCTAATGAAATGTCGCATATTACTAACTATGATTTATGTTGTGGTATGTTTATTTATATCTCCATCTCTGCTTAGTAAGAATCACATTGAAAGGTCAATTCCTTACGAAATGTTGTGTATTATTGATTACAATTTGTATGGGATGAAATCTGTCTTTAATCAGAGTATAAGGCAGTAATTTTAAGTGATCACAATTTTAAAGATAACATCAGATCAGTTTGATGGTATTGAAAACATTGCTGAAAATTCAGTTGCAGTTATATTTCGGTGGCATCTTTAGCAGAGGATGACAGCAAAGGTCTTGCCAGTATTTATCATTCCACCAAGTTTGATAACTCTAATGCTTGTACTTGCTGAGAAAATGCCAAAGGTTACCACAGACACACTCACACACACGTGCAAGCACAAAGGCAGACACACACACAGAAAACCCAAACTATATGATAGCACAGACTCTATTAACTCTTGCGAGTCTTAAGTTAAAGTGGTTACAACAGATTGTGAAAATGGATCTTAATGAATTTGTAATTAGTTTGTATCATTGGATGTAAAACAGATTTTTGTGGAAAATTAAAAGAGACTCATCAGTGATGACGTTTGTGTCCTTTCAGACTGCAGAAAAAGCACTTAAAGCAGTTCTGTATCAGCGTGACGCCAATCATGGGATGAAATACAGCCATGAACTCTGCTGGCTTGCTTCCATGATTGGAGATGCAACGATTCAACAAAGTGTGAATGCACTGCATAATGTGGCTCAGGCCCACACACGCATGCGTTACCCAGATTTGCTGGTCTTTCCCAAGATTCCTTCAGACATGTATGACAGACAAGAGGCATGCCAAGCATGTGATCTGGCTGAACAGATCGTCAACCGAGCTCAGGAGCTGGTATGGAAATAATTCTATATGTGCCCAATTTCTTTATCATCATGTGTGCCTGATATTGGTTTCATCCATGCTCCCGATTTCTATCATGCCCAGTGTGCCTTGTTTTTGTATCATTATGTGTGCCAAATTTCTGAATTCTGTGTGCTTGATTTCTGTATTGTCCTGTGTGCCAGATTTCAGTCCAACCCTGTGTGCCTAATTTGTGTGTTATCATCTGTGCCAGATTTCAGTACAATCCTGTGTGCCTAATCTGTGTGTTATCATCTGTGCCAGATTTCAGTCCAACCCTGTGTGCCTAATCTGTGTGTTATCATCTGTGCCAGATTTCAGTCCAACCCTGTGTGCCTAATCTGTGTGTTATCATCTGTGCCAGATTTCAGTACAATCCTGTGTAAGCAGTCAAGGGCAGAGGGGGAGAGTCATCCATCCATCACCCAAGACCGTGTTGATGTTTGACTTTTTATTTCGGTTTCTCAGTCAATCAAAACCAAACCAACCAACCAACCAACCTGGAAAATTAGCAGGAAAATCATATTTAGAAAATTGGCAACAAAATGAGAAATTTCCAAAGCATGAATGAAAGGAGACATACATTTGTAACTATGAGTGCACAATTTGCACGATAACAGTATAGCACCTGAAAAGAAGTAATGGATTGATTTATGTTCAATGCACAAAAAATCCTCTGCAAATAAGCACATCAAGAAGAAAATTGTGACACAGACCACCCTAAAAGTCTCAGGCCATGTTATGCTGCAACATCCACAAGACTATATTGGTAATTTGATGAGAAGAAATTGACATAAAAATCTTTAGAGCACACAACCATGGGTGAATCTGCAAAACAATCAATTCAACATAACAATGGAAGAAAAGCAAAATAAAATAACATTAAAATACTGTGAACAATCTGGCATCTGTTCTGTTACAGTAAGGGTTGTACTGCATGCTAGCAGCACGGATCCTTGTGTCTATTAAGACAACAGAACAGGAAAACAGCAATTATATCAACAGGACATGGACTAGATTATTACTCCTCAGATTCAGTTAGTCTATCATAATATCAAAAAATTACATTTATTCATAATAATACATACACGTCATTCAATCAATGGCTCTGACAAAAGAAAAACATATCATCTTCATTCAATACCATTGATTGCATACACATTGGCTTGTGGTAACAATAACCATTGTGACCACCAGCTTTACAAAAAAAATCCATGGTACCAAAAGTACAATGAATTGCACAGAGGTGCGTTGAAAAATGTCAAAACAAAACAAAAAAAGTTACAACAGAATATCAACATGGGAAAAACATTATCTACCTCAGGACAGGGTGTTGAGACACACACCCATTCATCTGTCCCGGCCACCTCTCTGGTGTGGAACAGGCGTCCTCTGAAAAGGGCAACATGTGTGTCCCTAAATCATAACACCAAGACTCACATGATCTTCAAAAAAAATAATAAGTGCCTGGCATCAACATAGCCAGCAAGAATACAGCAAAGGGAAGCAACTCATACGTTTCAATGGTTTACTCTTCAAAAGGGGTTACTTCCCTTTACCCATCTTCGTTCGCCCATCTTCGTAATACTAGGCCCGAGTGTTGCCGAGAAATGGAGCACAATTAAAAAACGAAGTTTCTGACACATCTAAAATGAAAATTAAATAGATCAGCATTGATTTTCATGAATTGCTTTTAACAGCAGTGTAACTACAAGGAATGAGCATAATTTGGATAATCCATTCCAACTTCCATCACATCAGGTACTGATTCCATGAAAAAAATAACATGCACACAAACCCACAGAGACAGAGAGAGAGAGAGAGAGAGAGAGAGAGCTGTCCAAGACCTCTTGAAAGAAAAGTACAACCAGTTCTCATCCCAAGTGAAAACTCTTAGTCTTGTAAACATCTCCATTAAGTGGCTCTTAACATTTTCTTTAAAACACTTAAACAAGTCAACAACAACAAAAATATTTATCTATAACAACCAGATTCCCAATGAACTTGTTCCCCGTAAACTTGTTTTGACATACCTCAAAAGATAATCACCTTTGCCTTGGTGCTGTGGCTAACCAGCATGAAACCGGTCTTCCTTTCCCAAACGAACAGGCAAGAGCTCTGCTAGCTGTGACAAGCAGTGGGGAAGAGATCGCATTTTGGCAGGAGGCTGGTATTATTGCCTCCTGTTTACACCAACAGCTAATACGCAGCAGAATATAGGCCCTGAGCTTCAGTAAATAACAGTATTAATTAATGCTTTGTCATTACCATGAATAAATATCCATTAATTCTGGTAATTTGTGCACATTCCTAAACAGAGATTATGCCAAGTAGACTGATTATATCCACAACCCAACTATTGTATTCCTACTCGTCCACTGGCATTCTAAAGATAATTCTGGAACCAAGCTCATTTGGCACCAAGGCGGATAACTCTTCTGACAAGAGATCGGAATTCACTGAAATCCCTATACACTTGCACTACCCTTATCAGCTCAACTACATACAAAAGAATAAAAATAGCAACAATAAAACGAAACATGCTCTTCAAGAGCATGAATATTAAACATTTGCAGAAGTAAACTTCTGTCCAGCCACACCTGTGTGCCTGATTTATGTATTACCATGTGGGTCTGATTTATGTATTACCATGTGGGTCTGATTTATGTATTACCATGTGTGCCTGATTTATGTATTACCATGTGGGTCTGATTTATGTATTACCATGTGGGTCTGATTTATGTATTACCATGTGGGTCTGATTTATGTATTACCATGTGGGTCTGATTTATGTATTACCCGCTGTGTCAGATTTGTTCATCAGCCTGTGTCCGTGATTTGTGTATCATTCGCAGCGCCTGATTTATTTATCAAATTGTGTGCCTGATTTGTCTATTATTCTGTGTCCCCATTATCATCCTATTTACTAACTGATATTGGTATCATCTTATATAGAAATTCTCCTGTTTGCCCACAGAACTATCTTCTGTGTTTGATTTTTGTATTGTCTTGTTCATCTGATTTAAATACTATTCTGTATAGCCGATTTCTGCATTGTCCTGTGTGCCTGATTTCTGTATTGTCCTTTGTGTCCTATTTTGAAATTATCCTGTGTGCCTGATGTTTGTATTATCCTGAATATCAGATTTTGGTATTATCCTTTAGGCCTGATCTCTATATTATCCTATGTGCCAAATTCCTGCATTAATGTGTATGTCTGATATAGTATTATCATGTGTGCCTGATTTTGGTATTATCCCTTATGCCCGATTTCTGCCTTGTCCTGTGTGATGATATAGTATTATCATGTGTGCCTGATTTTGGTGGCCTACTATCCTATATGCCAGATTTCTGCACAGTCCTGTGTGTCCGATTTTGGTATATCCCATGTGCTTGATTTTGTTATTGTCCTGTGTGCCCATTTTGTTTGTTTATTTTTTCTTTTTTAATTTTTATCCTATGTTTTTGATTTCAGTAGTATCCAGTGTGCCTAATTTCGGGATTATCTGATGTACCCAATTTCTGTTTAGTCCTATGTGCCTGTCTTGGCAATGTTCTGTACATCTGATTTCTGCATCATTCAATGTGCCTGATTTTTGTATATGTGTGCCTGGTTTCTGTATTATCCTGTGTGCCCGACCTTTTTTCTTTTTATCCTGTATTTGTGTGTGTGGATGTGCATGCGTGTGTGTGTGTATGGTTTCTGCATTACTTGGTTATCCAATTTCTGTATTATTCTATGTGCCTACTGTGATACTGTCTTTTGTGCCTGATGTCTGCATTGTCCAGTGTGCCAGATTTCTTAATTGTCCTATGTACCCAATTTCTGTACTATCGTTATATGTGCCTGATTACCATATTATCCTGTCCCTGATTCCTACACTGTCTTGTGTGCCTGATTTTTGTATTGTGTGTCCGATTCCTGTGCTTTTCCATGTGCCTGTATTCATTACCATTCCATTTACCCAATTTCTTTATTGTCCTGTGTACCTGACTTTGGTGTTGATCTGAGTGCCTGATTTCAGCATTGAAATCTATGGTTACTTTTTCTTTGCTTAAAAAATTTTATTCCTGATTGATTGACAAAGTTAACAACAACCCAGTGTATTTCATTGATGCATCAGCTTTGCGTTTGGCCTGAAAGGCAGGATGTATGAAATGTTCAATTGCAAAGAATTGATCCTTCCTTTATAATTCAGGGGGAAAAAATCATGAAACTCTTGTTTTCAGTTTGACACATACAGAACACCTTCACGCCAGCCATCCCCCCCACGCCCACCTCCAGCATCAAGATGTCCATCTCCACCACGCCCACGCCCAAGCCATTCAGCCATTGCCAGTAGCAGCAGCCGCAGCATTGACTCTACTGTCAGACGGTCAGCCTCTTCTGCCCCAAGGTTGATGGCAACAGGTCAGCAAGACGAGCCACCATCCAAAGTTCCCAGGCTGGGTTTGTACATTCGGATTTTAGAGTGGGGTGACTACAGGCGGAAATTGAAACATGAGCAAAAACAGAATTACTGCACCACCAAACAAAGGAACAAACAAGTTGCAAAACAAACAACTTTCAACCTATTTGGTTGTCTTCAGGCAGGATAAATAACATTCAAAATAATGAAAACAAAGAATGAACAAACAGTTACTTATGTCTGCAGTCTGATTTAAAATTTGGTCTTGGGTGAACAACTGAAACTATGGAATGAAACTAAGGTTGAAGGGAAGGAGATATGGGTTACAAATAATAACAACGATAATGAAATAATAATCATAGTGGTAGTATAACCATATGATAATACTTACAATAATGATAGTAGTAATTGTAGAAATAATAACAGAAGACAAAGAAGAATGAGATGATAGTTATAACAGTATATTTATGGCAGCAATGATAATAATAACAATCAAGGCTGTGATTTTAATAATAATAATTATTATTATATTAGTAATAACAGTTGTAAGAAGGAAGATGAAAAATAGAAGCCACAAAACACCCATGAGATAATGGCAATATTTCTGTTTATTTCAACCTTTCTCAAGCCACACTGGCCAACTGACAAACATAACACTTAAGATTACTGTTGTTGTGTCACTGAAAAAAAGTTCACTAGAAAAGAGTTCACTTAGAACGAAGTTCACTGGAAAAAAGGAGTTCACTGGAGGATGGGGGGTGGAAGGGGACTTGTTGGAGGGCAGGAAAAAAAAAGGGGGGGGGGGATAGGAGGGAAGGGTGAGGGTGTAGAGGGTGGAAAGCAAAGGGTGGGAAGAGGAGGGAAGGTGGTGAAATGAGCTGGGAGTGGGAGAGACAATAAAAGCAACAACAATCATAGTAACCATACTAACAATAATCATTACCATCACCCTCTCTCTCCACCATTGACATGAGCAAATAAATAGATACGGGAGGGTAGAAAGGAAATTGAAAGTGAAGGGTGAGATGGGAAGGGGGCGGAGGGAGGAAGATGGGACGGGGGCTAGAGGTGTGGCCTGAGGTGGAAACAGTAGAAGACCTAGCAAGAGAGGGGAAGGGAGAAATGTATGTGAGAGCACATGCGCGCGTGTGCGTGAGCGCCTGTTGTGTTGTGACTGCGCATGCTGTGTGAGTGCCTGCGTGCATGCACGTATGTATAAGAAGAAGATCACATAAGGGAAATAGGGGGTATGGGACAGAATGGTGAGTGAAGATAAACAAGTGATACATGAGGTAAGAAAGAAAGCTGAAACTGTTGGAGGCAAATGGCAAGAATGGAGGGAGGGTACAGGGGTCTTACACACACACCCACACACACACACACACACTCGCACACACATACACGCACATGCACACACACATGCACGCACGCACACACACACACACTAGTGTGTGCGCTTGGGGGTGGGGGGTGGGGGTAACAAACAGGAAAATTTGTAAGAAGAAGAATAACAAGAAGAGGAAGGAGAAGAATACAGAAAATAGTAAAGATAGATAAAATCTAAGAAAATGTTGATAGAGCATTTTTACAGAATAAAAAAAGCTTATAGAATTTACAGAGCATTTCATTTGTAGATCATTAAAAGCCATCGAGAATTAATAAAGCCTTTTGTTGACAGATACTTCACCAATTCCAGGGTTCTAATCATGTCTGACAGCCAAATTTAGTCTTTATTTACATCACCTGGTCACATAAAGTTCTCATGGTCACATGATGTTGCCATGGACAGTATCCATGCACTTTTGTTATTGATTGCTACGGAATTTACTGTGAGGTAGTTCTAATGGTAGTTTCACAGCAGTGATAAGGGATTCTGAGAGAAGTGTTCTTTAAAAGTCTGTTTAGTTGTGTGACGATGAGGACCAAGTTCAGAGCAACAGGGAATGCAAGGAGGCCGCTTCAACTGCATCTGTTTGCAGTGTTGCATGGCCAGTGTTCCTGGGTTTGCCATTGTGAGTCCTCAGCTGGAATCATGGATGTATGGGTCTGTGTCTTTCCTAGCATATACCTACGTTTTGCAGACTGTCTGAAGCCTAGCTTGAAATGGAAGCTTCATGCCACATACCTTCAGATCATCCTGTCACCAAGGTGCGCCAGGCAGCTCTGTAGTGATTGCCTCCCCTATTACATTTGTACAACTGCCATGGGTGTGTAAATTCCAATACTGTGTATATGGCTGCTTGCGTATCTTTTGTGCAGGTGTTTAGAAAGTCTTCCTGTGTTTAAAAGAGGGCTGTTTGATCTATCGTCAGCATTTTTTTTCTTTTTGCAGATTCCTCAGTGAAAGCCTTGCCTCCTCCTCCTTGAAAAGGATGTTCAGAATGGAAGCGTTACACCTGCTAATCATGATTTAAAGGACGTTTGGTGTTACTATTTTCTGAACCTTTGTGTATAACATTGAAAAATATTGGTGTGTTTTGCTGGGCTTGTTAGTCCACTATGCTTAGAGATGATGATTCTGTGAGCGTAAGTTGTATATGTGTTATGTTGCTGCATGCATGCTGTTTGTAACGAGTGTAATGATGGCTTTTTGTGTATTTCTTCAGAGGAATTTGACAATAGGACATTTGTTAACATATCCACTCTAAAACTGGTTTTAACAAAATTAAGATAAATACCAGTATTGTTGTATGCAAAATATCTTTCTACTGGCAATATTTTGAAGTCCTGTTTATTATAGAAATGTCTGTCTACTGGTAATATTTTGTCATCCTGTTTACTATAGAAATATCTGTCTGCTGGTAATATTTTGTCATCCTGTTTATTATAGAACCCAGTGTTTACTCAGATAACACTTTATTGTTTGGGAGATTCTTCTTGGTGGTATAGATGATAATATAAATGTGATTTCTTTGGCGTATATGATTAGTGGATATACCTTGAAATGCTTAATGCTCGACACTTTGTAATGTTTTGCTTTTTGTGGAAAACTTGTTTTTTTCTAAACATGTTTGATTTACATAAAATTGTTGAATCAATGCTAGAATAACTTTATTGCCATTTTACTTAGGTGTGTGTGTGTGTGTGTGTGTGTGTGTGTGTGAAGTAGAAGAGCAAGAGGAGATGTAAAGGTTCATTGATAACATTGACTTCTTTAAGTTTTTTTTTTTTAATGCTTCTCTCTCCTTTTCATCTCCCCTCCCTTTTTTCATGAACATATGAATTCCATGGACTGATTATCCAAAATAGAAAATTTGGTATCAAAATGTCAAAATGATCTATACCATGTTTCGAGGCTGCTTATTTCATGCTGTGTGCTCTTATTCTCATTGATTAACTATCTGAACAAGTGGTTAGCAATTCTTCCTTTCTGCAGTGAACAAGTAGTTAGCGATTCATCCTTTCTGTAATGTTATGTATTGTCTCATTAACATAATCAGTTATCAGTTTTAAAAATCTGTGGTAAGTCTGTTTGAATGTGATGGGGTGTTCTGAAATTTCTATGTGGTTGAGGAAGTCAGTTCGTTTCACAAACAGCTTGCATCAAATCATGTTCATGTCAGTGTGTCCAAATTTGTTTGTTCTTTTGTTACATTAATTCTATGGTATATTCTGAATTTATGCGTGGATTTCTGTTTGCCAGACTACATTCTGCTTACTTGTATCAGTAGATAACCCTCTTTTTCTGTTCATTCCTTTTGACAATAAACTGGATCAGGATTACTGATGGTAATGTATAAAACTAGATCATGTACAAATCTGTATAAACATTGTGCGTGCATTCAAATTTCTATTTGATGTGTCACACTTGAACTGTAAATATATTTTGAAAATTGTGTTTAAGATACAAATTTCTTCATGCTTTAAAACAAGTCCATAGTAACACTTTGAAAGTCTCTGTCCATATCAGATTGTGTTTATTTCAACTAGCGTTGGTTGTCAACTAGTGATGAATTGTGTGTGCATTAAACCTTTGATATTAAATGAACACAGTTTACTGGCTACATGTATGCTTGAAACTTTACACAAAATTTGTTTCACTGTATATCTGTTAAAACAAAGCAACAAACAAAATTTTTGATTGAATTAACAACAAAATGTGATATGTTTTCTGTTTTCCTTTTTGGTTTTAACACATACATTGGTTTCTTTGCTGTAACGTTGCTAGAACATTTGCTTGAGGTTTATTACATATTACAGTTTATCAAATAACACTTTTTACCTGTGTAATATAATCAGATGCTTTCCAAAGTGTGTACAAATCATGCATAAAATGGAAGTCTTAATTTTTCAGTTCATGTTAATGTAGATTGACAGTTATAAGAAGAGGTTGTTGACAACTTCATATGTGATGACATTTTCAATTATCTGATAACTTGATTTGGTTTGGAATTGGGAGGTCTCTGTTCATCCATATTTGACCAGAGGAAAACTAAAGGAACATATGTAAGCCAAGTATGTATAATATTTTTCTGTGAGAAATGGAAAAAAATTGGAGATGGCAAGAATGTTTTAGGTGTTCGACTTAAACTCCTAAAACATGCCAGATAAAGCATAAAAGCAAGGTTCTCCATACTTGGATGCAAGTTTTTTTTTTTCCAAATTAGAATTGTGTCTTTGTATAAAGTCCTCAATATGAAGAAATGTGCATTCTGACATATTTCATAGAAACGATTTCATTGCTGTTGAAATTATGTGAAGATTGCAAGAAATAATTGTGCTTATTTCATGAATTATTGCATTCTGATTGAGATTGTGATTGCATGATGGTTTAATTGTTGCCTAACCATAGGAAAGTTTGAAAACACTGAACTCAAGTACCAGTCATGAGTCATTGACTAAGTGATGGTTTTTTTTTTTATATATATAATAATGATAGTCACGCTATTGTATTATCAGGAATGAAAGTCACTTATGTTAACTGGCATGGTCTGTGTTCATGGCCTTTTTATGTTCCATTCTTCATCTTCAGACTTTTTCCTCATTTCTAGTACATAACCTTTTTTTAAATAAACACCTACATTAATATAATCCCCTCCTCCCCTCTCTCTCTTATCTGAGAATAACCGATTTAATGTTATTAAATGCTCACGTAGTTTTCCTCATCTCAGAAACTTTTTTTCTGTATTGGATTGGCGTGTATTGGCTTCCTTCTTGTCTTTTTATTTTCACAAGAAAATATTTAATTATTTAACATAAATGGTTAGTTTAAGGGCAATAGGGGCTTGATGTCAAATAGTTAAAGCACGTGCCTGCATAAACAGTGTAAGATTTGAAAAGTCTTACAAGTTGATTAATATTTTTTTTTGTCTGTTATGTTTTTAGTGATTATTCAATCAGCTTCTCTGTTTATGTCACTCTTATATTTTTGTTGTTGTTATCAGAATATATTAGATTTTGTTTTCAGGTGAAATAACTTTTCTCTTTTCTTTTCTATATGCATACTTCTGATAGGTATAAATTTTCAGTAGTATTTTGTGTTTTAACCCATTTGTTGTAAATTGCAATGTTTTAATTAAGAACATGTCTGGAGCATACAATAGGGTTCTTTCTGTTACAATTTGTCAATGAATAAGAAGAAAAATATTTTTTTATACTGTGTATTACAGCTTAATTGTGTGAAAGGAATTACAGTTATTGCTCTAATTATTTCATAGTGATTTCATACAACCAGTTTGTTTATAATGGTATGCTCATATTTTCACATTAATCAGCATGTTTTTTTTTAGCAAATGTGAAAAAAGGTGCTTTGGTAGACTACCACATAATTCAGTTTATACCTTTAGAGACATTCCTGTGTACATTTAAATTTTCTTTTTCTTCTGCTGTAGTGAAAATATATATATGTGAACTAGAACAGTTTCATCTCGTGTGAAAGAGGTTGACATGCATTCGGGAACTTTTCCATTTGTTGTAAATAGTCTAATACTTTACTGATTTCATGTCAGATTTATATGCTGTGGACTTTTGTTTCTAGTGTTAAAAGAGAATTTTATTTTTGTGATCACGCTTTTGTGGTAAAAATGTAGCATTGGTGATGAAATTGATAAGATTTGTAATTTGTGTTAAAACTCTCTTGACTGTTGGACATTCCCCCCCAGCGTCTGAGCCTGGGCTTATTGCATTTTTGTCTGATGTAATGATCATGCCCTACTTACCAAAAGAAGTAAGATCTGAACCTGTTTCAATGGATTACTCTTCACTGAAGTCTTTGACCTCATACCTGTTGTCAGTCATCATGTCCCTATGCTGCAGAATGTTTAAATATGGATAGCAGTCACATTACTGCTGAGACTGGTACTTCACGGAGTTATAAGGATTTTGAGTTAAGAGGAAAATTAAATAGGCTGTTCTATTGATGAGCACCATTGAATCTTTACTCTAGCCGTTTAACTCCTTTTATTCTTAGTCCCACCCCCCTCCCATTTATTCATTTCATACGTAGATTACTGTACTCAGAACTTGGCAACAGCTCACTTGCTGAGATGGACTAATTCAGTCAAATATGGAGCTCAAATCTCTGTAAATAGTCAAGGTTTTTTTTTTAGGATACCTGCGTGTTTGAGAAAATATCTCAGTTCTCATACAACATGTGATATTAGTATTTGTATTGTTAAGTTGCTGCCGATCTTTAATTATTGATGTACAGCAATGCGCATTGATGATAGATTTTGTAGAGAAAGATATCATTCTTGATATATAGTTGTGTCTACTGGACAGTGGAATAGAAAAATAAACGGTCATCAAATGTATGAGTTTCACAACTGTGATTAACTGTATCTATAGTGAAAGGTGAGTATCCTGTCAACAGATCTGATGTTGAATGATAACCTCCATGTCACTCAGATGTAGCAATGACATGGTGTTATAAATATTTTTAAGTTGTGTTTGGTTTTTACTCTCTGAAATCACAAAATCATTTGCCAGGTTGCAGAGTATTGTGTGACATAGTGGTGTGTGCATGTGCGCGCACATGCATGCACACTAAGGATGCCAGGTTACATTTTTGCTATGATGTGAATTCTGTTGCACCGCAACAATCATTTACCTTTTGTTTCTCCTGTCTTGTAATGCCTTTTGCTATGATGTGAATTCTGCTGCTTTGCAACAATTAATTACATTTTGTTTCTCCTACATGTTAATTCCTTTTGCTGTGTGAAATCTGCAGCGTCCCAACAATCATATACTTTTTTTGTTTCTCCTACCTTTAATTCCTGCCTTTGCTATGATGTAAATTCTGAGCATTATAATAAATCATTTGCCTTTTGTTTCTCCTACCTTGCAATTCCTTCTTTTGCTATGATGCGAATTCTGCTGCTTTGCGAGAATTAATTACATTTTGTTCCTCCTACATGTTAATTCCTTTTGCTGTGTGAAATCTGCAGCGTCCCAACAATCATACTTTTTTTGTTTCTCCTACCTTTAATTCCTGCCTTTGCTATGATGTAAATTCTGAGCATTATAATAAATCATTTGCCTTTTGTTTCTCCTACCTTGCAATTCCTTCTTTTGCTATGATGCGAATTCTGCTGCTTTGCGAGAATTAATTACATTTTGTTCCTCCTACATGTTAATTCCTTTTGCTGTGTGAAATCTGCAGCGTCCCAACAATCATACTTTTTTTGTTTCTCCTACCTTTAATTCCTGCCTTTGCTATGATGTAAATTCTGAGCATTATAATAAATCATTTGCCTTTTGTTTCTCCTACCTTGCAATTCCTTCTTTTGCTATGATGCGAATTCTGCTGCTTTGCGAGAATTAATTACATTTTGTTCCTCCTACATGTTAATTCCTTTTGCTGTGTGAAAATCTGCAGGATTGCAACAATCATGTTTTGTTGTTGTTTGTTTCTCCTACCTTTAATTCCTGCCTTTGCTATGATGTAAATTCTGAGCATTATAATAAATCATTTGCCTTTTGTTTCTCCTACCTTATATTCCTGCCTTTGCTTGATGTAATTTACTGAAGCATTAATAATAAATCATTTGCCTTTTGTTTCTCCTCCTTTAATTCCTGCCTTTGCTATGATGTAAATTCTGAGCATTATAATAAATCATTTGCCTTTTGTTTCTCCTCCCTTTAATTCCTGCCTTTGCTATGATGTAAATTCTGAGCATTATAATAAATCATTTGCCTTTTGTTTCTCCTACCTTTAATTCCTGCCTTTGCTATGATGTAAATTCTGAGCATTATAATAAATCATTTGCCTTTTGTTTCTCCTCCCTTTAATTCCTGCCTTTGCTATGATGTAAATTCTGAGCATTATAATAAATCATTTGCCTTTTGTTTCTCCTCCCTTTAATTCCTGCCTTTGCTATGATGTAAATTCTGAGCATTATAATAAATCATTTGCCTTTTGTTTCTCCTGCCTTTAATTCCTGCCTTTGCTATGATGTAAATTCTGAGCATTATAATAAATCATTTGCCTTTTGTTTCTCCTGCCTTTAATTCCTGCCTTTGCTATGATGTAAATTCTGAGCATTATAATAAATCATTTGCCTTTTGTTTCTCCTCCCTTTAATTCCTGCCTTTGCTATGATGTAAATTCTGAGCATTATAATAAATCATTTGCCTTTTGTTTCTCCTCCCTTTTGATCCTTTCATGTTTCATGACCATTTGTGACTGATGTATTTGCTTTATTTTTGTATGATTATGTTTTGAAAGATGTGAGGGAGTGGCATGAAGTACTTCCCTTTAGGAGTAAGCCTACACTGATCAAATATGGCCACTGTGGTACACATGGCACTGTCTGTAGGATTATTGTTAATTGTATGACCTACTAGCAGAGATGTATAATTTGTTGCTTGTGTCAATAGGATTGTGGTCCATTAAAGTTACTGCCAAAAGTGCTTAATGCAGTTTGTTGCAACAGGATTGTTTATCGTTTTCCTGAAGTATTGACTTGTGGCTTATAGCAACAGGATCGTTATCAGTGGAATTAACGATAAAAAACCCATTAAGTTTGAGACTTCTTTCAATAGGATTTGTTGTCTATGGAATTTACTGGCAAAAGTCTGAATTAGTCATTAGTGTAAATGGTTGTTTTCTATATTAATTACTCTTTGAGATTTTTAATTCATGGTTCTGTCATCAGGACTGTTTTCTGTATGTTACCTGTTGATACTGATGCTAATTTTTAACTTTGTCAACAGGATTGTTGCCCTTATTATTTACCAGCAGAGGTGTTAGTTTGTGGTTGTTTCAATAGTGCATGTGTTACCTCCTGTTTGAAATGTAAATTTGTTGCTTGGTCAGCAGCATTTTCAATGGAATCTATTAACACAGGTATTCATTTGTGTCATTTACTGGCAGAGGCCTTTGTCGATAGTATTGTGGTCTATGCAATCCATAAGCAAAAGTGTTGCAGTGTTACCAGTAGGACTATCATCTGTGGAATCTGGTTTCAGAAGCATTGATATTGGTTATTTTCACCGGCATTGCTGCCTGCATCATCTATAATAGTTATATTATTTGTTGCTTTGTCAATAGGCACCTCGTCCATAGGATCTAACAGCAGAAGTGTAACTATTAAAAGCAGAAATGTTATTTTGTGGTTTTATCAATAGGGTTGTTGCCTGGATCTTCTACAGCAGACGTCTTCATTTGTGGATTTGTTAAGAAGATTATTGCCTACCAAGTTTGCTGTGAGAGGTGTTTAAAGTGTTTACTTGTGGTATTATCAATAAGATTCTTACCTGCTTCATCTGCAGTAGCTGTTAATTTGTGGAATTATCAACAGGATTGTTACCCGCTTCATCTAAAGCAAATGTGTTAATTTGTGGTATTCGAAGGATTGTTTCCAACATCATCTACAGCAGATGTCTTAATTTGTGATATTGCTAATAGGATTGTTGCCTACTTCATCTACAGCAGAGGTGTTGATTTGTGGTATTAGAAGGATTGTTAATTTGTGATATTGGTAATAGGATTGTTGCCTACTTCATCTATAGCAGAGATGTTTATTTGTGGTATTATAAATGAGATCATTGCCTGCTTTATTTGTAGCAGAGGTGTCAGTGTGTGGAATCATCATTAGGACTGTTGCTAGAGTGTTATTTGTTATAGTGTTGCCTATGTCATGGTTAGCAGAGTGTCAGTTTGTGGTATTATTGATAGGATTGTTGCCTGCTTCAGCAATAGGAGAGGTGTTGATTTGTGGCATGGTTATTTGGATTATCATCTTTGGAATCTACCAGTTCATAGTTAAATCCATGTTAATTTGCGGCTTTGTTATTTGGATTACCATCTTTGGAACGTACATACCAATTCATAGGATATCAAGAGAATTGCTGCTCGAGTAATCTATATGCAGAGGTGTTAATTTGTGCCTCTGTCCAAATGATTGTTGTCTGTGGAATCTCCTGGCAACCCTAACCCTAACCCTGTTTGTAGATGTTGTTATTTAATGGTTTGGGGATTGAAACATCTGGCATTTCCACCTTTTGAGAAGATTCTGTTCTTTGTTGCTAGAAGTATTGTCATTCATGGCAGTAGTAAATGTTCCTTTGCTTGATTGTGTCTTAGATTACCTTCTTTGATTGCTTATGATCTGAACTGTTTGAAATATTTGCAATTGTTGATATCCGATCTTTACTAGGTTCGATTTGTTTCTTTAACTGCTTATGATCTGTATAGTTTGTTTCTTTAACTGCTTATGAGTTGAATAGTTTTCATTTATTGTTTTGATTGTTGATCATGTGAACTATTTTCTAAATTTGTTCACACTAGTTTTAAATGTAATATGAAATTATTTTTTGACAAACGAAAAATAGCATAGATGAATAAAAATTCATGCATGATCTAAGTGACAACGAACTGATGCTTGATGCATCAATTAATTTATTTATCATATTATGTTTAATGCTTTTTTAAAATTTATTTCTAATTCCTTTTTTATTTTTCATTTTGTTGCCTCCACTTAGATTGTTTACCCAAAGATCAACTGTTGCTGTTCTTTGCACATGTTTGACTGCTTTCCTCGGACAAGACGGTGTGAATATGAACAATGTGAATGTCAACTGTACTGTGGCCACGTCCAACTGCTGCACTTGGAAAACAAGATGGTGTGAATGTAAAAAGTGTGGCAGCCATCTCCAGCTCATTCCATTATTTACCAATATGGCCTTTCCTGTATTCAGTGTCTGTGCAGGATGGGTTTGTAGAGAGAGAGAGAGGGGGAAAAACAACCAACCGCCATGATGATGGAGGTGGGCGCTGAAATCAAGACGTAAGAAATTAAGTGGAATGTCTGCCGGTACCAATACAGCTTGGTTGTCTGCCATCATGCTGCAGTTCAGTATGCCATCAGAGGATCAGTTGAATGAGCCTGCAGACTGAGATTATGTGAATTAGTGTGATGGTGGCATCATTTTAATGGTATAGGAGGCTAACAGATTATATTTGTTGGTGGTTGTCATGATTTGTCAAGGTGTTTAACTGTTATAGATTATAGTATTAATGCTTTGTTGTTATCATTGGAATGTTTTGGAAAGAGTGCCATGATAATCTCATCTTAATCAGATGCCATAACTAAGGAGTTTACTGTTCGCTCAGTTCCAAGTGAAACTATATATTTGCTTGCATATAAAGTTAATATAGGTTTTTTTCATCATCGCTACTTACTTTATTCATTTACATATGTTTGCATTTGTGTATGTAGGTTATTTTCAAGTCACACTTAGTTGTTATTGCATGATAACACATGCTGTAAATTCACAGTCAGTCTCTCCTGCTCCCTCTCTTCCTCCCACTCTCCCTCTTGTTTCTCTCAAGCATATGTACCTGCGAACATATAAACTCAACCTGTCACACATGCCCGCGATCATACACATGAAAAAAAGGTTTTAATACTTCCAACCCCCCTCCATCCCCAGTTGCATCATATTTATTATGAACATACTTTGTTATTCTTTTCTAGCGTTATCACTGGTTTTCTTCTTTTAAATCAGTTGTCTTTGTACATGTGCACAGTTGAAAGTACATGTGCACAAGTCTACATGATTTTATGCATTTTACTGACGTGCACAAGCAGTATATAATGCTTGCTCACTGTACAACACATACACGAAAAGCATGTGCAGTGCATGCCATCTCACAGACATCCAGGTATTTTTCTTTAAGGGGAATGAAAACTTGTATGAGTCACAAATGGGAAAATGCTGCTTATCTCATTTTCATAAAGAGACTTGGTTTCCTTGTCTGCGTGTATGATACAGCTCCGTTTTCCACAAGGTAAAGGATATTTTGTGGTTTTAGACTGTTTTCTTTTTGCTTCACACACACACAGAGCACACACACACACACACATACACACCATTATGAATATGCTTGTTTTGGTTGTCTCCAGTCCTTATTTTTTGTTTCTTTTTGAGCATGTACATGAATAATGTCAATTTGATTTGATTATTTTGCATCAGTTTCTTTTTTCTTCTCTGTTTGAGGAACGTGGAACACCCCTGTGCAGAAGATGAACTTTGGCTTTGAAATGACATCTTTTTGTTTCTGACTACTTGTTTGGGTTGAGGTTGGGTTAGTGCGAGAGTGAAGATTTTTGTTTTCTTTTGATATGCAACTAAGCTTTTAGTGAAGTTAAGCTTTTTTTATGTTCAACTTGGAAACTTATTTTGTTTCAGTTGTCTACTGGTAGAAGTGTGTTTTGCCCATGGCAGTTATTGCTTTTCCACACAGTTAAGATACACGATTTTAAACATCTTTTGCTTGTTTCACTTTTTTTTTTTTTTTTTTTTTTTTTACAATCCATTGTTTTGCAGTCAGTGCATAAATTCTGGAAGGTGGCGTTTCACCACCAGAAATGACCTGCATTGCTTGGTTAATTATAACATTCTGAAGATTACATTTTTCTTGTGTATTAGAAATGCGGTTTTTGTTGGGGTTTTTTTCCCTTCTGCTCTCTTTTTCTTCTTTTCTTTTTTTTTTTTTTTTTTTTTTTTCACTTTTCAGAAGCTACCTGTTGGAATTTAAAACATTTATTTTCATTTTTTTTTTGGTTTTTTTTTTTGAGTCACTGCTTCCATTAGGAACACTTCCTTGTGAATGTGATTTTTTCCCCTTATTTCTGTTCAAGTGGGTTTTCCATTTACCAAAACTTATCGCTGCTTGTTTATTTGCTTTCATTTGAAGATGTTTTTTGTGCTCAACTAGTTTGTTTTTGTTCATTTTAAAAAGATTTTTTTTTTAATTTGAGGGAAAAGTATTTACATGATGTATAGAACAATCATTTGCAAAAAGTGAAGTTTGTAGTCAGAGGTGATAGATAATTTAGAATAGTGTATGTTTTCTGGAAGGAAACGATTTACATGATGTTCTGCATCATGATCAATTTTTCTATCAGTTTTTACATCTCCTGTTGAGACCACTTTTTTAAATGCAAAGATGTAAACAGTGAGAATTTAAAATTTGGATCACTTTTGTTTCAGCCAGAAAAGGGGGAGGAGGGGAGGGGGAGGGGGGGGAGGGATCAAAACCAAGGGAGTAACTTTTCATCTGACTCTTCTGTTGCCTTTAAAACTCTTTTGGTCTGCATCTTTTATTGCTATGGTTTTAATCAGTCCTTTGCAAAATTATCACCTATGAAGTACAGGAAATGCTGAATGCTTGCTAGATCTGAACATTGATCTGTACTTGACCTAGGTTTCCTTTGCAACCACCATAATTTGAACACTGGTGACTGTTGAGATTTATCAGAGATTGAAGTAAACCTACTGTCTTTCAACCTCAAATAGCGGCATGTTTACATACATGACAAGTTCGATGCCCTCCTCATACACAAACATGACCCTCTGCCACAGAATGGGTCTGAGGTCACCTATCTGTCACTGTTTTCACTTGAATAAAAAGTTTTATATTATATGTATGTTTTTCCAATAATTGAAATAAATACATGAATTGAAAATAGAGGCAGGTGATGTGAGTTGTTAAGAGTCGGGTGCATCTATAAATTTTGATTCAACTGGTTCTATAATGTTGCTTTTAAAAGATTATAGCTGTGCGTATCATACTGGTCGATCTTTTTAGCATGAAATAAATTGAAACTTTTTCTACCGTTTTCTTAAAATGGTTTACGGAGATGGCACTTTTCTTAGAGGCAGTTGCTACTGCATTGTTTGTGTGATCTTAAAGTGGTTGAAACTATTGAAAAATCTTCAAGTTCAATAATGAAAATGATGTAAGGTTAGCATCTAATTCATCGTAAGGTCAACAGTACTGAATATACTGCAAATAGTAGATGCACTGTTAGCATGGCTGAGCGGTCGATTTCAATACAGGTTGACATTTGACACATTTAATGGTGAAGAGGGATGAAAAATATCTATATATATATAGAGAGAGAGAGAGAGAGAGAGATTGCAAAATGATTTAAATCTTGGCAAACCTGAACTATATCATCATCAGTTTATAAGAAATGAAGTTTCACCACATCATACCAGTGTTTCATTTTCTAGTGGACTGTATCTGCTGTGTTTGTCATCTTCTTTTACTTCAGTAGAACAGTAGTGTTAATTTACATGCATTTTTATATTGGAACTCAAAACATTACGTCCCAAGGTTTTGGTAGTGATTTATGTTTTTAATGTTTCTACTGCTTTGGAGCCTTGTATGTTACAGCTCCTATTTGATAACTAGTAACACTTTTTCATCTAAAGAGTAGTTTTTGTTGCTTAATTCATTCTGAATTTACAATATAGATGCCACAGAAAAATGCTTCAAGATTTTTTATTATAAGATCCTTGTTTTCATCAGAAGAGGCACATCCCAGCACTCTCAGTGCAGCTTGCCTGGTGCATATCACATGGTTGCTGGTTGAAGCAGATTTGTCAACATGTCTGTTGGGACTGCTATGGACACAGGATTCAGTTAAACTTTTTCTACTGATATTTGTCAAACTGGCCTAGCACGCATCTTCTTTGCATTGCCAGTTCAAGTAGATTCCATCCACAGATAATTTTCATAATCAGCAATATTCACTTGTCATATGACTTACCAGGTTCAAGTTGTGCACAGATCTTTGTGGAACTGGCCTAATGCACATTTTACCTAACTTGCCAGCTCAAGTGGAGTTACCTACAGAATCTGATTTGTCAGGAACAACTGTCAGGAATGAGTTCTTTTAAGCTTTGGGCATGATGCATGTCGGGCCTTAATTGACCTTTTTCACCCTTCTCAAAGACAAGTACCCTGATCTTATTGTAAGAATTATCCTGGCAAGTAGGACTGGGTGAAAGAGGGGGAATTGGTAAACTGACTGAATAGATCTGGAAAATGAATTAATCTCACCATACTGCATTAATTACTACAATGTCATGAAAAGATTAAGTCAAAGTGGTGCAGTTTGTTTTCTCTCTCTGATCACTTATGCAGCTGTTTGATAAATCACTAACTCAAGATGAGCAGAAAATATATGAGGCACACACACACCCTTCCACCCTCCCTCTCCCTCAGTCTACATCGACCCATCTATCCATCCATTGATCAATCTCTCAATCTGTCTGGAAAAATGCCTTGTGAACTGAATAAGTTATCAATGATAATGTGAAATAAAACCATTCTAATAAAATACCACCAGAAAGTTAAAGAGCTAGATTACGAATTCTTGTGATTTCACCCTTTTTAAGAATGAAGTCACCCTTGGTGATTGTTATGACTGATTCTCTGATTCAGAATTTATGTTGGAATACTTCTGTTCAACAACTTGGAAAATAAAATCTTGGAGTTAACATTTCTTTCTCTTTTGTTTGTCTCGTTTACATGAGTATGAGTGTGTCTGATTGTTAATTTCTTATTTGAGTGGGATACATCTCTAGACTATTGAACAATTTGTTTTCATAGTCCATGATTAAGAGATGAGACTTAGTTTCAGGTGTAAATTTTAATCAAGGCAGTGAATTCACCAACTTGTCAAAAAAGTGAGGTGACCAGACAACATTATCTCATAACAGGAAATCATTGGTGGTGGAGCCCATAGGGAGATAAAAGTTTTTGCCTGTGAAGCCGACTGTCACAGATTTTAACTTCTCACGTGGCCAGATTTTTTCTGCTGGAAACCCCCCTCTATTCACCCAGCAGCCAACAGTTTCCTGATTCACTTCAGTGAAGGTTAGAAGGCGGAGAATGAGGGGTGTGAGGCCCCCTTCATTATACCATGCTCAGGTATGGTAAACCTCTCAGTTCCTTGCCCCTAAGGCCATTAGACTATGGGCCTTTACCTCAACTTCTACAAAATTGTTTGTGGCACCAGGCCCAGACTACACAGCTAAGTAGCCTTGCCCAAGACGTCCATTGTCGGTCATGTAAGACACTGGTGCAGCGCTAATAATTTAAGGGGTAAATAACTGGCAAAGGTTCAGAAGAATTGTAATGAACATTTCAATCATTCTCATTATCTATTTGTGAAATTCATAAAGCAAGAGTTAGGATCATGTGGCAGTTTTTTACGGGGTCTAAACCTGCAGATCATTAAAACAGAAAAAGTGTGCACACTGCCAAAAATATGCTCTATGGCTAGTTGTGAAATTCAGTAAATAGTTGTCCAAGTCAGAACCACATTGCTATTCCGAAAATAGTGGGAAAAACATGTGACATTTCAGTTATATTCAGAATTTTAGCCTATCTTTTGCTTCAACCCATACACTGAGTATCAAACTCTTGGTCGTGATCAGCAATTTATGCAACTTTCCCATTGTATGTATAATTTGAAAACAAAACAAAATCCACAAGTGTTCTGTTCCCACCCTTGCCATCACTCCTCCCTACCCTCCCAAACAATTTCAGAAACATGGATAGATTCATTGCAATAACTGATTGATAGATGCATATTTCATGTCCAGGTGCTTTTATAATTACTAGTTAATGCAATCAGTCTTGACAATAATATCTTCATTCCATGTTCAACTGTTCGCCTGGCACCAGAATTGGTGCTGGATTGCCTGCTGGTATCTAATCTCACAAAATCCTTTCACATGAGAAAGCATCACAGTGTCAGTCATTACATGGTTAATGCCATGTTGTTTAATGTTCATAATACATGGACAGTAGTAAGCTAACGCCCATTTCTCAACAGTTCATTTCAGTTCACCTTGTTGTCTGGTAACTGGCAATGTGATATTAGATTTACTGATCTCAAGAAAATGAATCGTGTCACATTTTGCATCTAAATTATGAATGGGACTTAAATACAGAAAAGCCCAGTAATAAAAGAAAAGTAGGCCATGCAACACCTGTCTACAAATTACTTTTTATTATCAGTTTGAAAAGAAGGGAAAACAGCGAAACATGAATTCAAGGTACACTTTCAGAAAAGGAGGAATCTTGTTGTAAACCCTTGACATGGTCCTGCATATATCTGGCCTTCAGTTTGCAATTCTTTCTATATCTGTTTTCCCTTTTAGGACTAAGCCTAGAAATTATCTGGCCTTCTCAATTAAGCCCTTGTGATATTTTCCTGTTGGCTAACCAGATGTTGAAATAGTACTGTGGAGTTTTCCATTGGGGGCCTGAGCTTTTATTTCCAATCCAGTCCAGAATCTGTGAAAGTTTCACTTAGGCAACTGCTTTTTTTTTTTTTGTGAACTGACAAAACTTATCAGCCTGTTCAGTTGAGAATGGTGGGTGAGCTAACGGATATCAACTATCTGCTGGTTTCTTGAATCTTGTTTTTGTACACTTCCTCAACCTCTTTTACGTTACAGTGCATTCATCCTTTTTTTTTATTTCTTGGACAGCACCCCATAAACATGCCAGAATGTTGACAGAACTGGGTGAATGCTGGCAATATTATGACTTTGCCAGACTGTCAGAATCTTTGCCATAATGGTGAGGCATTGGGGAAGAACCGGCAACATTATGAGCTAGAACTGGTACCAGTACAAGGCCGATTTTGGCATCTTGAGGCCCAGTACTGGCAAAGCAATAGGTCAGAATCAGTCTACATACTTTTTTCTCTAGCTGTGATTTATAAATTTTCTTTGATGTTGTTGTTGCAATCTGGCGACTAGGCTGTTACGGTTTAACCTTTTAAATGGGCTCTGTCTGTCCATTCTGCACTGCTATAGGATTTTTAGTACAATTTTTGTTGCGCTGATCTTTTCTTTATTAAGTTAGAGTTTCTTTTTGTGTGTGTGGTTTTTTTTTGTTGCGAGCTGTGGGTCAGAAATCAATTCAAATAGCTAACGCTCTCAGCTTGGACTACTTTATCAGCTTTTAGATTATGATGTGCTTACCTATCATGCAAACATGATACAAGATTTTTGTTTTGTTTTGTTTCTTTTTCAGGACAGGGCTTGTCTCATCAAATTAGTGACAACCCTGGAAGGGCTGTATGTGGTCGACTGGGCCCTAATGATTTGAAAGTGGAACTGAAACTGCAATTGTTGACATGTCCTCCTGGGGCCACAATCAAGTTGCTGACTATTCTATTAGTTTCAGATGTGTGTGTGTCTGTGTCTGTGTGTGAGTGAACTTTGATGATTAGATTACAACACTGGGGTACATACCACTGTGCCACAGGCCCTTTATGCAACAGGTCCGCTATGCCACAGGCCTGCTATGCCACACCATTGTAACACTCTGTGGAAGTGAATGCAGAAGGAAGTGATGATAAAAAAGAGAAGAACAGAAAAACAGAGAGAGAGAGAGGCAAGGTAAGGTAATGTTACTTATAGCCCAGCTGACAGCAGAGGGCCATATTAGGGCTGTCACCATGCTGAAGTCAACTCGTAAGTCATTTATGAAGAAAGAAAAAAAAACTCATTCACACAATCCTTAAAAACCCATCTTCAAAAAAACACATAGGAAATTTTGTTAGAAATCCTTCCTTGGTAAAATCTTAAGACAGAGAGAGAGAGAGAAGAGAGGCCAGGGAGGAGGGAATGAAGCTCAGGCACATGATAAAGAGAGACATGATCATTTGACAGTTTACTGTTATCCGTGCAACAGCCCTTGTGCTGAGGGAGTACACAAGTTCATTTCATCTCAGCGACAAAAATATCAGAAAATGGCACACACATAAAAAAAATTAATGTACTTCATACAACACTCGTTTTATGATATCAAATATCCAAATATAACGTCAACCAATGATTTTGTCTTAATTGCAGTGGCTGGGTTGCAAGTTAAGCATTTTCTGGTACCTTCTGCTTATCCTAATGGGGTTTTGATAAGCGGGTCCATAGTACACAATGTTCTAAAAAACAGATCTGAGGTTAATGTATGTTTTCTTTAGCTGTTTTGTTCTTTTAAAATCTTTTTCCATGAAAAACCCTTTCATCATGTAGACCTCTGGCTGTAGATCTAGCTACTGATTTTTTTCCCCTAATGAATTCTTATCTAAAGTTCAACACCAAAGCTTCTTACCTGGGCCACGCATATCCTTTCAAGATCAATTGTCTGCTACTGAGTATATTCAACAATTACTGGTCATGGTAGCTTGTACAGCCGTTTAAAACATAATAATGAAAAATACATTTCAGTCAATAAAACCAGACAGATACTGGTTTCAGTCCTATGCTAGCATGGATTGGGAAGGGAAAGAACTCTTCCCAGTTATGAAAGATTATCTTCTATTGTGGGCCCAAACATCAAGCAGTCTAGTGGGTTTACTTTAGTGTTCTATGGATCATTCATATTCTGACGGTTATGCTAGGCATCATTATTGACAGTTAAATAATAGATATAGTTTTGCATTGAGGTAACGTCAGAAGTGGGGCTGTATTTCTAGTGGTGCACAGAGGTGACATTTGAAACG
Source organism: Conus canariensis (assembly GCA_033310375.1). Classification (NCBI taxonomy): domain Eukaryota; kingdom Metazoa; phylum Mollusca; class Gastropoda; order Neogastropoda; family Conidae; genus Conus; species Conus canariensis. Next base: position 20,274,122 of record CM065736.1, on the reverse strand, counting down.
GAACTATTTCCAGAAACGGATAATCATTCAGAAATGTTGAGGACGTTCGTTTTATGCTATTTAAATCCCACACCAATCAAAAACTGCATTTTTTCCAGCATTAGTGCATTTCGTTTTAGCTGTCCTATCTTCTGTGCCACCTCAGTGGCGTTGCACTCAAGCCACTCATTCTAACCCTCTCCACAGCCTGGCCCCACCCACAACAGCTCCACAATCCACATGGAGCAGTCAATGTCATGTTGTTAAGAGGCAACCCACTGGAGGAGACACAGCACTGTTGCCGAAGAGAACTTAATGGTGCTCAGCGGTGCCTGTTCTGATCCAACATACGCAGGACATCACCTACTAAGCCCCCTACTGACAACTACGATTGCTTAGTTGCAGAGTCGGTGTGAGTAAGTTTTCCCTCTGGAGGGCGCTACCACTTCTGTCCAACAATAGCCCTCATGAATTTGCTGAAACCGATGACCACGTTGGTATCAAACCAAGGTCATAGACATGGAGAGGACATTGAAACTGAGGTCACCATGACAGCAGGGCATGAAGGGCCATAGAATTTGAGACTTTTTCCAATGCTGATTGATGAGAATGAGGATGATGAAGATGATAATACGGATTTCCATTCCGGTCTGAGACTGCATGACAGGGCTGTACTCTGCGCTAACTTTGGCCCAAGAAATACGGACACCTGCAGTATTGGTCAGGAAATTTGAGCAACACTCTCAGAGATCCATCTAGTTAGTGGATGAATCTCGACTGTTTGGTCCCAGTCATCCCAGTTGAGCCCAAAGCAGTCTCAACTCTGGGTAGGAGCCGGTCAAGGCAGAAAAATTCCAATATGGCTCTGTGGGAAATTGAACTCATGACCTCCCAGCCAGGAGTCCACAACACTAACCACTTCGCCACTGCGGCTGGTTGCATTAGTGTATTTCATGTACCAAAATAGATTAGTCAGAATCCAAAAAAGAATGCATAAATACAGCTGTTTTTACTATAAAAAAACAAAAACAAAAAAACTTATTCTCCCGATTTACAAGCACATACACAAATAACCAAAAACTGGAGAAAAAAAAGAAGAAAAAAAAGGCGTATTGTCTACTTGACTTAGATGCCTTCTTCAAGAGAGGTCTTCTTTTCTCCATGTTTGCTTGGAGGAACAGGTTAAAATCCGAATTGGTTAAAATCCTAGATCAGTGGCATAAACCTCCAGCGTAGTTTTTCACCCAGTTTTTGCATCGTCTCTGGCTTCAACTTTAATCTGGTTTATATTCATTTAGTCTAAAACATGATAACATGTTATACAATCTGCTGGAAAATCAAACACAAATCATGACTATGAAACTGCTCTTAATGTTGTTTCTAGTGTGTTTGATTATGTTTAGTAAGTCATCACCCTTGATGGTCTCCTTGCTTGCCAGTGGTACTTCTTGACCCCTAACCTATGCATCGCAAAAAGAAGCAAGCAACTGCATGCACATATGTGTGTGTGTGTGGGTGTGTGTGTGCACGCGAGTGTGTGTGTGTGCGCGCGCGAGTGCAGGAAGTATGCAAGTACGCAGGCGTTATGTTTAGTCACATTTAACCATGTGCATTACTTCCATGGATATTCTGCTGGGGGTGAAAAAAAGGCAAACGCCCTAGAGAGCAATCAAAACTGGAAATGGCAGTTGCAGGCAGCAGTTCTGCCTATTGTGATTCAAAATATGATATCTCTATGCAGACAATATAATATGCAAGTTTCCATGTTTCAGAGCAAGCAAAAATGGACTACCAGAACGCTGGTTACGAAAACGATGCAAAATCTGGGTGAAACACCATGCCAGTGGTTTACGCCACTGATCTAGGATTAAACTGGAAGAACATTTGCCTGACCCTACCAGTACCAGTGTTTCAACTGGTCATCCTGGAATGTTATGTGTGCTTTCTGGCTCTTTTTTTTATGAGACTGACTGGCAGTAGCTTGAGAATCTACATGCTGAATAATTTCATATATTGTCTCAGTCTGTGTAATTCCTAACTGGAAACAGATTGAGCACACGATGAGTGTCAGACTCAGATGGCAAACTGGAAATGAAGTAAGCTCAGTGACAAGATGAAAAAAATTGTGCTCCTGTTTTCAAATCTAAATACAGTGTATATCAGACCATATTTTACTCACAGATTTATTGATATTGTTCAGGCCTATCTTAAAATAGAATAACTACATATTCATTCCTTTGCTAATGCATGCAGTGATACCATTTTGACAGATTTCACTATAGATTGTTTTGAAGTGACATACATATAAAGCCAGTTTTTCTTCAGTATAAAAAAGAAAGACAAATATCATGGTATGGCATTACTAAACATTCATAACTCAAATTGTTGTGTAATTTTGTGAGCGTTTTATACTTTCTTTTTACAGAAAAGGATTTACTTTTTTTTTTACTAGAATTTATGAGGCAACCTGGCAAGACTGAATCAGTCATCTTTACAATTCTCACTTGCTTAGATGAGAATAAAAATTTCAGAGCAATGTATCTCAGAGGGCGGCTTTTACTACAACAAAGTCTAAATTGTTTTCACTTACAATCTTTAATATACATCGTCCATGCTACTAAAGCCACATATTTGTGCCAGACCCATATGCCATGCAACAAATGATGCAGTCAATCATTCAATTAGGGACGTGAAAAAAAAAGAGATATCACCAGATTTAAAAATGAATGTCACCATCAAAAAGAGCACACAAAAAATGCAATTATACATGTATACAGTATCGCAATGGACATCTGAAAAAAAAAGTTATGATAAGTGATTCAATTTTGGCCTTTTTTTAATTTTTTAAACAAGTTGAAATGTAGGCCTACTTGAGGACTGTAACTACAAAACGTGGTCTGTCTATACACAGGGGTTACGTGACCCTCACCAATCCCTGATTCCCCTCAAATCTAAGGTTGTGAGGGACATGGTACATCAAATGAAAAAAAAAAGCGATCAACAGACTGAATTACCATGGCTATCGCATCCCCCTGACCCACCATCACATCGCTTCAAATTTTCCGAATGAGATTAAGGTATGACCAAACGTCATATTTTCATATGAAACCGGGTGCAGTATTATTAGATGGAGACGAGTGATGGCGTGTTGGTGACTCTGACGAGCTGATGAAGATACGAGCATTATGTTACTAAGGTAACTTTCCGGATCTTATTCGTAAGCGTCGAGAGTTCTTCCGGTTACGTTCGGCTTGTCTGCTAAGACTGATTCATTATCCTACATCTCCCTTTCAAGTTAAAAACAGTTTGCAAATTGAAAATGTTCTTCACATACTGGTTACTGTCTTCTCCCTCTCCCTCTCTTTTTTATTTTTTATTTTTTTTTATTATTTTTTTTTAAAACTAGATAGTGAAAACTAACACAATAACTCAGAGAACAATAACCAATGCTCTGGCTGTTTCATTCAATGAAATGAGTGAATGAAAAATTCATAGATTTAGTTTCTGTGGTTTCTTGATGAGCCTCCCAGAGCGAGTATGAGGCTGCATAGGAGTGGTGACTATTTGTGGACACAGTGATTGTGTTGAGGTTGATGACTGTGGTGACTGCCGCACAGGACTGCTGTCACCGAGAATGAAGGCTGCACTGCTCTGGTATCTTGGTGTTGGTGATGGTGGTGGTTCATCAGGAGTAGATACCAGATGTGATCTGTTTCGACGTAGAGTGCTGCTGTGGGTCCTAACAATGTAGGAACGAGGATTGTTGTGTCTGGATATGACTTCTCCTGGAGTCGCCATGGCCTTGACAAACACGGTGTCACCTTTTGTCAGTGGTGCAACTTCTTTCGTTGCATGCCGTTTGTTGTAGTTTTGACGCTGTTGTTCTTTTGTTGCCTTCTCTTTTTCTTGTATTTTCTACATGTTTGGCATTTCTGGGGCAAGATTTGATGGGTTGGTGGGAAGTTTGGTTTTCAGTTTTCTTCCCATGAGTTCACTTGGGGAGTAGCCATTCTGTTGTGGAGTTGCCCTGTACATGAGTAGAGCGATGTACGGGTCTTTGGATTTCTTCAGGAGCTTCTTAATGGTTTGCACTGTGCGTTCGGCTTCTCCATTACTTTGAGGATATCTGGGTGAGCTTGTGGTGTGGGTAAAACCATATTCTGCAGCAAATTTTCTGAATTCGAAACTCGAAAATTGTGGACCATTGTTTGAGATCACAACATCTGGAATGCCGTGAGCTGCAAAGATGCTCTTGATCTTTGTGATGGTCTCTTTGCTGGACTGTGTCTCAAGACAACGTATTTCAGGCCATCTGGAAAAGTAGTCGACCACCACAATGTAGGTTTTTCCGTTGAGCTCAAAGAGATCCATCCCAACTCGCGACCGTGGTCTTTCTGGGAAAGATGACGGTAGAAGGGGTTCTTTAAGCTCTGGTCGGAGCTTTGCACAGGTAGAGCATTTGGACACCATTTCTTCGATTTGACTGGAGATTGAGGGCCACCAAATTGAAGTCTGTGTGAGTGCTCGACATTGGGTAATACCCAAATGACCTTCATGTAGTCGATTCAGGGTGTCAAGTCTCAACTCTCTGGGTATGACAATGCAATCATCGTACAAAAGGAGATAATCGACGATTGTGAAATGTTGTCGATTAGTCCAGTACTGTTTCAGTAATGGAGATTCTGGCACGAATGTTGGCCAACCTGTTCTACAGTACTCTGACTTGAGCTGTTTCAGCATCAGCTTTTTGTAGTTTTCTGATTTCTTCCAGTTTCTGAGATGATGCTGGCAAGATTCAATAGCTTGTTTGGCGTGTGCCACAGTGAGCTCAAGAAAATCAATGTCTGCTTCTTCAGGTAGACTTGCAGGTGCGCGTGATAGAGCGTCAGCTGTTATTTGCTCTTTCCCTGAGACATGTATCACTGTGGGATTGTATCTCATGAGACGTAGGCGGAAACGCCGAATCCTGGGTGGCATCTTGGCGTTTGCTTTGGTGCTCAGAAGTGAGACAAGAGGTTTATGGTCAGTTTCGATCGTGTATTCTAGACCCTGAATGTATTCGTTGAATCTTTCTGATGCCGAGGTTGCTGCAAGTGCCTCTTTCTCAATTGTTGCATAGTTTTTCTCTTTCACCCATGATTCTCCAATGACTGAGACTGAAGCACCAGTATCCAACTTGAAAATGTGTGGCTTGCCATTGACGAGAATTTCTGCTGACCAGATGTCATCATCATCATGAATGCTATTATATATTAATATATCCTAAAAAGTCATCTGATGAAGAGTAGTCATCATCTTCTTCAACAAGTTCATGGACTGGTTTTGGTTTTGTCGATCAACAGACTACTTTGTAGTGACCTCTTTTTCTGCAGGAACTACAGATAGCATCTTTGGCAGGGCAGATGTCACGTCTGTGTGGTTCTCTGCCACAGTATTTACAGTGATCAGACTGTCCAAGTTTATTTTCTTTGGAGCACTTTGAAGTTGATGGATGAGGTCGGTTGTCGATCTTTTTCTTTATGAATTCGATTCTCTCATTTCCTCTGATAATGGGCTGACTTTGTTTTCTTTCTTTGGTTTGTCTGCTGATTTGCACAGCTTCAGTGAGAGCGAGTTTGGCTTTGGCTTGCAGACTATTTGAAAGATCATCATCAATGACCCCTACAACAATTCTGTCACGAATCAATTCATCTTTCAAAGGTCCATATTCACATTCTTCGGCCATTTTATATAAGTCCTGAATGAAACTGTCAATTGGTTCTTCTGGTTTCTGAACACGTTTATTGAATTTGGCACGTTCTACAACCACATTTTTGCGATCACCAAAATGTGTTTCAAACACTTGTTTTAGATCGTCATATGCAATAGTTTCTTCATCTACATTTGTTGTTTGTAAAATATCATCGGCACAATCTCCCACTGCATACAGAAATGTACTTATTTGCTCTGTGCGACTTCGGAGTGCGAGGCCTGACGCAGTCCGGTAGCGATCGAAGCGTTGACGCCACTTGGGCCAGTTGATCGGCGATCCATCAAAAGATTTCGGCAGAGGCAGGTTTGGATGGCGATGAACAGGATTTTCTTCGGCCGGTTCCATGATTTATACGATCGATCGGCTCGAGCTTACCTGCTGCCACCATGTAGTATTATTAGATGGAGACGAGTGATGGCGTGTTGGCGACTCGGACGAGCTGATGAAGATGCGAGCGTTAAGTTACTAAGGTAACTTTCCGGATCTTATTCGTAAGCGTCGAAGAGTTCTTCCGGTCACGTTCGGCTTGTCTGCTAAGACTGATTCATTATCCTATACCGGGGTGACACTCTCAAAAGTGAAAATTCCATAGCAAGTATCTTAATCGATGTTCCCCCCCCCCCCCCCCTTTTTTTTTTTTTTTTTTCTTTTCTTCTTCTTAAAGTTCGCTTTGCCGAAATGAAGGACTCTGGAGAACTTTGGAACTAACCTTGTACTTCTGCCACTGAATCTGCACCGTAAAAAAAAAATTCGCCTGAGCAAAGCAGCTTACACAAACCTCTTTCCATTTCGTCACGTTGCCTTTTATTATTTCAAAACAAGTCAGGTCTTGACATGAAACTTGCAATATTACCCAACACGTTGCCTTCGTGTCTCTTTCTGTATGTATGATTCATAAGCAGACTTCCTATCAGGTCCTGCCCGCAGAGGACAACCGACATGCTTGGTGTTGTTCGACCTTCGATTTCGAAGATGACCATGACTTCAATCTCAGATGGAAGATTGCCGAGTGTGAGTCTTCAGGTGGCTGGTGAGGCCGATCTGGGCCCGGAAAGAACGCCCACATGTGGAGGTGGATATGTTTAGCAGAACATGAGCATGCGAGTGTTTCGTTTACTTGTGGGCTGCCGCACAGGAAGGTTCGAGTCCGTAGTCTAGTCGAGTTCGTAGATCGTTAGCCTGACATTGGCCAGTCCAAGGGAAGTCACCCCTCTATTGTAGTTGTCGTCACTAGCAGACGCAACCTAAATACGTCACATCTCCCTGTCTTTAAATCAACAAATGAACGTCGAAAAAAGAACAAACTTTTAACACAAAAATGAACTGCCCTGGATTACAGGATTAAATCTAACATAAATAAAAACAGAAGGTTAGTTGTTTCGAGTTCAAGATGCGTTCATCACTTTCGATAAACGTAGTCTTTCAGATAGGCAGGAGTTTTCACCGTGCGACCAAATCGAGTGTGTTTTGGTTCTACTTGCTGGGTTGGTGATTGCTCAAGTGTTCTCTTGATCAATTAGAGAGTCCTGGCAATCTGCTTGTGACCCAGCTGGTTCTGTAATTCCTTGACTGCTACTTGAAGTTGATCTTTCATCCGCTCCTGGAGTAAGCAGTCTGTAAGGCCTGTTGATTCTCTGTCTTGACCGTTTCCCGTCTGTTGCAGCATCATTTGGTCCACTCTTGATCCTGTTTGATGGACACAAGTCAGTCGTTCTGTTGGTGGGATAAAAAATGACTGTTCTTTTGTTGCCGTGTGGTGGCTGAAAGACTGGCTTGTAATTTTCATTTGTTTCTCGGACGTCACGTCGGTTTCGTCGGAATCTGCGACCATCTTCTGTTCGTATGTTGTACGACCTTATGTCGACTTGTCTTTCAACCTGAGCCTTGACCCATCTTTTACAGCCAGGTGGTCTGAACCGCACAACTTGTCCAGGTTTCAACTCAGTCAATTCTACAGCTCCACGGTTGTAGTATCTTGCCTGTTTCACCTTTCTAGCCTGAAGTCCATCTGTGGCTTGCTTCACTGACGGTTTCAACATGGACCTCGTTGTAGGCAGCTGTGTTCTTGTTCTTCTCGAGAACAGTCTCTGCACAGGTGAACTTTCCAGTATTTCTGATGGAGTATTTCGCAGCTCCAGTAAGGCCAAATATCCATCCTCACCGCTTTGGTGACATTTCTGTATCATGTTCTTCATAACTTTCACAGCACTTTCAGCTTTCCCATTTGACTGTGGATAATGGGGCGAACTTGTTATGTGTTCAAATCCGTAAATCTGCGAAAATTTCTCAAATTCTTTAGAGTTGAATGGTGGTCCATTATCAGTGGTCAGTCTCTCTGGGATTCCATGTCTTGCAAAATGGGCTTTCATCTTCTTGATGATTTCATCACTGTCCTTGGCTGTGAGCACATCAAATTCGAAAAAGTCAGAGTAGTAGTCAACCACTACCAGATAGCTTTTCTTTTTACATTCAAACAAATTGGCAGCCAGATACTGCCATGGCAACTCTGGTATTTCACTGCTTATGAGTGGTTCTTTTTGTTGTCTCTGGCTGAACTCTTGGCAAGTTTGACAATCTTTGACGAAAATCTCAATATCATAATTCATTCCAGGCCAATATGCGACTTCTCTTCCCTGTCTGGTACATCCTTGAATACCGGCATGACTTGCATGCATTTTCCGTAAGAAATGATTTCTCATTTCTTTTGGTACAACCACTCTGCTTGCTTTGAAAATCACACCATTTTGTACTGACAGTTCATCCCGGAATGGGAAGAATGCTTGCATGTTTTCTGATAGAGCTTTCTTTTCTTCAGGCCATCCTTCCAGTATGATTTTCATCAGTAGATTCATATCTTCATCTGCCTTTGTTGCTTTTTGTAGGTTGGACATGGTTGTTTCACAGACTGATAGCTCCTGTGTAATATCCATGTTTTCAAGCTCCGTGCAAAAAATCAATTCTGTGTGGCTCATTTGTTCTTCAGGTTTCCCACTCACTGCTCTGCTCAATGTGTCCGCCAGATACATCTCAGTTCCTTTTTTGTAAACCACTTCATAGTCATACTTCTGGGTGAGTAACAGCATTCTCCGAATTCTCTTTGGAGCTGAGAGCAGACTCTTTTTGTGGATAACCTCCAATGGTTTGTGGTCAGACTCCACAGTGACTTTGTGTCCAAACACGTATCTTTCAAATCGGTCAAGACCAAAAACTATCGCCAACATTTCTTTTTCAATTTGAGCATAGTTTTTTTTCAGTTTCAGACAATGCTCGAGATGCATATTGTATTGGCTGGTTATTTTGCATAAGGCATGCGCCTAAGCCATAAGCTGATGCATCACACTGAAGAGTGATTTGAGTTTTCTCAGCTTGATCAAAGTAGCGCAGAACAGGTGGCTTGGACAGGGTGCTCTTCACTTTTTCTAGTGATTTGCCATGCACATCAGGATCCCATTTGAAATGAACTTCTTTTTTCAGAAGTTCTCTCATTGGGGCTGCTTCTTCAGACAGATGTGGAGCAAACTTTTGGAGATAGCCCACAACCCCCAGCAATCTTTGTACACCCTGCTTTGATTTAGGAGTTGGAAGCTGTTGAACTGCTGCAATCTTTTTTAGATCTGGTCTGAGTCCTTCTCTTGTAAGAATATGTCCTAGGTAAGTGACCTTTGTTTGCTTCAATTCCACTTTTTCTTTGTTCAGCTTGATTCCATTTTCCCGGCATCTTTGTAGCAACAGTTTCACACGCTCATGATTTTTTCCTCCTTCTTCATCAGAATCACCTTCTCCCCAAAGGATGATGTCATCATGGACAGCTACCACGCCTGGTAGATCAGCTAGTTCTTGCTCAATCCTTCTTTGGAATTCTTCTGGTGCCACAGATATCCCAAATGGCATTTTGTTCCACTTGTATTTTCCAAATGGGGTTTCAAATGTTGTCAAGTAGCTACTCTTCTCGTCCAGTTCAACATGCCAAAACCCATTCTTCAGGTCAAAGTGCGAGAAGTACTTGGCTTTTTTCAATTTTGGAAGAACATCATCTAATATTGGGGTAGGATATTCGTTTCTTTTGAGCGCTTTATTCAAGGGCTTAGGATCAATGCACAGCCTTATCTTCCCATTGGGTTTCATTGCTATCACCAGACTACTGATCCAGTCTGTTGGAGTATCAACTTTGCTGACAACTTCCAATTTTTTCAGTCTTTTCAGTTCATCTTTCACTTTTTTCTTCACTGAGAGGGCCATTTTCTGCAGGGCATTTTGACCGAGTTGCCTCCTTGTCTATTTGAAGATGGAGTTTCCTTTCAAACTGCCCAACTTCTCCATCAAAAACATCCTTGTACTGATCCAAAATACTAGTGCTTTCTTCTCTGCTCACAACAGCTATATTCTCTGTGTTGACTGTGATGAGATTCATGCCTTGTGCTGCTCTCAAACCCAGGATTGGTGTGCAGTTTTCCTCTGTGATGATAAATCTCACTTTGTAAGTGTTTTCATTCTTTGGGTTCTCAACTCTCAAAATGACTTCTCCCCTAGGTTTCATCTCAGATTTGTTAAACATGACTAACTTGCTTTTAGTCTTTTCCAGTTTCTTCAGGTTTGTGTCGCCTGACACTTCTCTGTAAGTTTTCTTGGACATAACATTTGTTGATGCCCCTGTGTCCAGAAGAAATCTCACTTGGTTTTCCTTTATGTTCAACCTTGCTTTGATTTTTTTTCTCATGTTTCTTGTTCTCCACTGCATAGACTTCCCTTTCTGAGTCACTTTCTTCATCCGTCTCTGACATTCTGTGAACAGTTCTTCCTTTAGAATATTTCTGTGGTGCTTTACACACAGTGGAAAAATGATTTCTTCCTCCACAGTTCAGGCAAGTTTTCGCAAAGGCAGGGCATTCTTCTTTTCTCTGTCTGTGCTGTTTTCCACAGTATGTGCATCTTTTCAAGAGGGGTTCCTTTTTATGGCTAGCTTTCTCATTCTTCCTTGGACGAAAAGCATGTACAGGTTCAACATCAGTCACGTCTTCACTTTTCATAGCCATGCTTTGTTGTTGGTTCATCTCAAATGCTCTGCAAATATCCAAGCACTTGCTCAGAGTCAGCTTCCGCTCTTCCAAAAGTTTTATTCTCAGATTTTCATTTTTAACACCCAAAACAATCTGATCTTTCAGAAGCCTCTCTTCCAGCTGAATGCTGCCAAAATTGCAGGACTTGATGAGCTTCCTCAAGTCACAAACAAACTGTTCAACTGATTCCCCTGCTGCTTGATGTCTTTTGTGAAACACATAAGATTCATATGTCTCATTCTTTTCTCCGATGCAAAACTTTTCAAATTTCAGCAAAATCTCATCCAAGTTTTTTCTTTCCTCTTCACTTTCGAATGGCAAACCTTCAAAACTGTCCAATCCTTCTGATCCAACACAGGACAGAAACGTTGCTGTTCTGAACTCTTGTTCCTCTTCTTTCAATTCAGTCACTATTTCATAACTGTCCCAAAGCCTTCTAAACTTTTTCCAGTTACTCTGCAGATCACCTGATGTCACTTCCAATTTGGGCGGTAACGGTATATTTCTTCGTCTTCTCGGCCGCCTAGCCGGTCCTGGCCTTTCTTCTGCATCTTCGTTAGCGCTCATGCTTACACTAGTTACAGCTTAGCAACTGACGTCACTGGCTTACTACTGTCGACTTCACGTAGTTTTTTCTTTCTCAGTTCTGACTTTTCACTCTTCTGGTGAATTAAAAGTTCTCACTGGACTAATCCCGATTCTGACACCATGTTTCGTTTACTTGTGGGCTGCCGCACAGGAAGGTTCGAGTCCGTAGTCCAGTCGAGTTCGTAGATCGTTAGCCTGACATTGGCCAGTCCAAGGGAAGTCACCCACTATTGTAGTTGTCGTCACTAGCAGACGCAACCTAAATACGTCACAGCGAGGTAGCCAAAGTGCTAGGCCTATCAACTCGAGATTTGCGTGTCCCTACATTCAATGATTCATTGACTTCTTCTCTTCTTCTCTCGTTATCTGCCCGCCTTCATCAAGCTGAAGATTCTGGCATCTATCCTTGTTGACTTTTTTTTTTTTAAGTGTTTGTTCTAACAATATTCAATGGGGGGGGGGGCCCAGATTAGACTGGCAATGGAATCGGATTAGCCCTAGGCGGCACCAACAGAGCCACTCATGTCATGAACACAATAATGGCTTGGTCTGTCTGCATACTGTTTCTAACTTTCATACTGATTCAAAATCTCCTTATGAACTGATCATCCATACGAACTGATCTTCATCGTCAGCCGATGGGTCTATTCATTAATATATTTACCTTTGATAAAATGGCGTCTGTCGTTATTCAGTGAGCATAACTGTCGTCTGCTTGTAGTGTTGTCTGGTTCAAACAACCAATCAGAAACCTCCAGACTTCTGGCGGAAAATAAAAAAATCACATCTGCTAAGCCTACGGATAGGCCTATTGGATAGACCCATTAGGCCTATGTCTGCAGTAAATGGATGCAACATTCGCATTAGCCAAATATCATTTGATTATGTCGACGTTAATTTTTGTTGTTATCCATTGAAATTAAACATGAAATACGTTAAATTTCCGCCGGCAGTCTTCTTCTTCTTTCTTAGCTGTCCACTCTCAACCAGTTGAAGATTCCGACACTAAAAGTCGCCTCCTGCTACTAGATCTAATGACATATGTTGTTTTATTCGTTGTCAGATTTACACACACACACACGCACATATTGCCCCCCCCCCCCTCCCCCCCCCCCCCTCTTTTGTTGTGTTGTTGATCAGTCTTGATCAGGTCCTAACAAGCTGCAGGATACAATATGGTAGCTGTTTGTGATTTTCTTTCTTTCTTTTTTTTTTTTTTCTTTGATAAAACTCTGTCGATGTCTCCGATGGTCCATAGGTTCGTTCGTCTGAACGGCGGATTTTGGAACGACTGCTTTTATGAATGACTGAAACACTTTCAACAGAATGATCACCTCGACCTAGTGATTTGCAACCATATTGGATACGGCAATTAACGTTTATGGTGAAGCTGCGTCCAGTTTATTTCAACTGCTTTTAGGACATACCAACAGGCTACCGCTGAAACGATTTTGAGCTGGCCTAGGCTGTGAGGAGCTCCTTTCCGCGCCCATCCCGTTTTTCCTTCTGCCACATCTTAAATAAATGTTAGCGAACCGCCCAGAGAACGTGGACAAACGAGTCACAAGACGAAACACAACGCGTTTCGACCTCTTAGGTCTTCATCAGGTGAGACATTAACGAATAATACAATGAAAATTCACTTAGCTTTGATCGCTTCAGATCACTTCGCAGGGTTCAGCGCAAGGAAGCTTCCTTGCGCTGAACCCTGCGAAGTGATCTGAAGCGATCAAAGCTAAGTGAATTTTCATTGTATTATTCGTTAATGTCTCACCTGATGAAGACCTAAGAGGTCGAAACGCGTTGTGTTTCGTCTTGTGACTCGTTTGTCCACGTTCTCTGGGCGGTTCGCTAACATTTATTTAAGATTTGTTTAGATTTCCGCCTGCAGTCCTCTCGCTTTGCAACTAGATCTATTCTGCCACATGTTTGACCCAACATTTAATGTTAAACTGATAATTGATCAGACGAGCAACTCCTCACATACTATTTCGTGTGTTTTGGGGGAAATTTTCACCAGTGACATCATAAGCTTCAAATACATGACCTTCTCCTTAGCTGACGTCATATTTAAGGCCTACGCACTCACCCGTGACCTTATCTTTGCACCGGCTGGAAACTCCTAAGCAGTCGCATTCCTTTGATTCTGTCTGCGTGGAACCACCTAGCTTGTACCTTGATGGCCATGTGAAAGAAAATGAGGAGAATCAACTTTCAGAAACAATAGGAATTTTCAAAACAATCTACTTGTGCCAGTCTATAAATACTCGACTCTTAAGCAAAACCTTGGCGCATTAATTTTTGGTATGCAGCCACAGCGACATTAGGCCAACATTCAAAGAAACCAACTGACGGTCTGTTCAAACCACGCGCTGGGGGGGGGGGGGGGGGGGGGGGGGGGGGGGGGGGGGGGGGGGGGGGGGGGGGGGGGGGGGGGGGGGGGGGGGGGGGGGGGGGGGGGGGGAGGGGGGGGGGGGGGGGGGGGGGGGTTGTAATTGTGCCGTGGCAGGAGAAAGTCAAGTAAACCTTCACCATGGTCATACACATGTTGGTCGAAGAGAACAATCACAGACTATGCACTGCAGCCGCAAATGTAGAGTCCAGCCCATATAAACTGACCAAACCAGTAAACTGAGGTTCTTTCAAGTTTCAAACCTAAATCTAAAGTTATAAGATGTCACTTTGAATAAGTGTTTTGAGTTATTTCACTTCTGTGTAACTTGCCAGTAAATCTGATTGCTTTCTCCCTTTCTTTTAAAAAAAAAAAATCCTTTTCTCTGATTTGCTTTGCCTTCCCCCCCCCCCCCCCCCCCCCCCCCCCCCTTCAAGTCCATTTGCGTCCTGACACTTTGTCCTCTAGTTTTCCAAAATGGCCTGTTGATTTTCTTTGAGCTCGGATATGTGTCCTAAGCTTTTGAAGTTTAAGACAAAATATTGAAGGACTATATTTCATAAGTCTGTATCTCATCAACCCCGTCCCCATCCCCCTTACCCCCACCTTGTCTACATGCCCACCCCACCCCCTTTCCCGCCCCCCTTAAGGTTTATATGTATTTTTCTCAAGTCTATGTTGTCTCCAAGTCTGTGCTCCCGAAGTCAGTGTTTCCATATGACCAGTGTTTGTTTTCTCAGACTTTGTTTTCCAAACAGTAAAGATCAGGTAACCCATCTCGTGGGGCTGAGGGGGAGGGGGGGGGGGGCGCCGACGTGTTCAGGAAGCCAGAGACCGGTAATTCTAATGCAGCTTTATCTGAAGTTACTATTTTGAAAACATGGACAACAACAACAAAGTAAAGACATAGATATAAGAACAATACTGGACGAGCATAATTAACCGGTGTAACGATCCATTTTAATTCCCGTCCACTTTTTAACTCCCCGGGAGTTAGAATTAGCATGTGCCAATTTTAACTCCCCGGGAGTTTAAACAAACCACGCCAGAATGACTCCCCCCCCCCCCCCCCCCCCCCCCATTTTAGATTAACTCCCCCACCCCAAAACATTCAGTTTTATGTGTTAGTCACGATATGAGAAATAAACATTTAATATACACCCTTCTCCCTCCCTCCCTCCCCCTCTCTCTGTCTGTCTGCCTGTCCGTCTCCCTCTGCCCCCCCCCCCCCCAAAAAAAAAAAAAAAAAAAAAAAAACACTTTCTTTCAGTCTCTCGCTCACTCTCCTTGCTTGTCTGTCTGCCTTTTTGCTCGTCTGTCTCTCTTAATCTCTCTCCCTCTCGCTTTGCTCGTCTCTCTGTCTGTCTGCCTATTTGTTTATCTATCTCAGTGTCTCTGTCTCTAGTGTTTCCCCCCACTCCCCCTCTCTCTGTCCGTCTGTTTTTCTTTCTTTCTTTGCCCCCCCCCCCCCTTCTCTCTCTCTCCTTCCCCCCCCCACCCCCTCTCTCTCTCTGCATGCTTCTGGTCAGCTTTGTTTACTATTATTAGTGTTTATCAAAGACAGACTGGATTAATAGCTTTTATGTTAACCTAAGATCTTTATCCTTGTCAAGTAAAGTTTTCAAGTGTCATGTGTCAAGTGTCTCTCTGCAGTGTGTGTGGGGGTGGGGGGGGGTGGGGGGGGCAGTTCTGGCATAAGGCCAGAATGACTCCCCCTTCTATTTTTTTTTAACTCCCCGGGAGTCAGTCTGGATCAACATTTCTTGATCAAAAGTAACTCCCCGGGAGTCAGTTTAGGCACGTGCGTATTTTAAACAATGATTGTGAAATTTCGGCAGTGGAAAGATGAAATTAACTAATTTCGCGATCGTGAACTACGCCATGAACTGGGAAGAAAGGTGGCAAACGATGTAACAAGGACACACGCAGAGACAGTGGCAAAGGCAGAGTGAGAGGGAAAGGCATGTTGGGCAGCTTATTTTGTGAGTGACAAATTGCCGGACCGCGCAGACCCAATCCACGAACCTACGCAGAGGTAGCAGTAACAGAGGAGACACGAGGGGACATGGACATGGCTGGTATGAACGGAAAGTCAAGCAGCCAGCGCGTGACTGATGGCAGTGACACCTGGGATTGCCCTCGGTGTCACTGTGACATCAGACCAGTCGTCAGCCAATCAAGTGCAGCAGAAACAGCGATTGCCGTGGGAACAGAAGGGGGTCAGTGTGCTGTGTGTGCCGGCGACATGGTTTTTTTTTCCCCCTCCATGTCAACATAACGTCACAGGAAGCAGCAATCAGTCAGCTGACATGTCGACCAACAACACGTTACGTGATCTTTCACCTTCAAGTCCGGTGCCTGCTTCACCGAGGGGGCCGAACAGCGGGGGACGACCTAGTGACCTATCACCTGGCTGTGGTGGGATTTCTCTGACGAGCTCAATTAATCAACAGATGAAAGGGGACGTTTCTCCGTGTGTACGCGGTGTCACACCTTCTGGCGCTCTGGTCTACAACAGGTCACAGTGTCTTCATGGGAGAGTGACCACGCAGAGCGCAATGCGAGAGATTTTGGCTGTGCACACAAACTGGAATAAATTCCTACCTGGCGAAAAGTGGCATTGACAGGTCTTCGAGTTCCAAAGGTAATTCAAAAGAGGACAGGCTAGACCATCAGGCAAAGGAATTATCACTTCTCAATTACAATTTCGAAAATGTAATCCATCTAGTAAACTGTGTGATTATTGTACATGAGTTATATACATGGCTTTGACTTTGTATGTCTAACAGAAACGTTTGTCAACAGGAAATAAGACTGGTATTTTTCATAGCTTTTTGAAGTTCCAAGCGGCTGCTAGGAAATTGTCACAGAGGGTCGCAATTTCGATGGTCTACCATTAATGGTTTGATTAAAAAACAAAACTGTGATGAATTGGATACTCAGATCTTCGTTAATCATGACAACATTATAGTTTTAAAAGTAAACGAAAGTTTATCTAATATAAATAAAGATGTACTAGTGGTGCCTGAGGGAGGGACGATTTACAATCACTCCGTAATCAAAGATGGTATTTTAATGCTGGAAGACACTTTGCTGGAAGTAACTGAAAATAGTAATTTCAGTATCCTTTTATGTGGCGATTTGAAAGCTTGTTCAAGTCGATGATGATGATGATGCTTATGATGATATGGAGGAATTAAAGTCAGATGAGTTCGGATAGTATATCGATAGAGCCTAACCCTCCTCACGTTGACGCTAACACATGCTTAGAGTTATTTTTCCATGCTTTGTGCAGTGCTGCTGGTGGTCTGGTGAGATCTGTGAGGAGAGGGAAGAGAGAAATGAATTACTGGTTTGAGAGCGAGTTAAAAAAAAAAGAAGAAAAGAAATGGTCAAAAGATACTTGA
Source organism: Conus canariensis (assembly GCA_033310375.1). Classification (NCBI taxonomy): domain Eukaryota; kingdom Metazoa; phylum Mollusca; class Gastropoda; order Neogastropoda; family Conidae; genus Conus; species Conus canariensis. The sequence continues at coordinate 20,256,947 of CM065736.1, read as the reverse complement.
AGCAATATGAAAGTGCTAAATTAGAAGAATTGAAAACAAAATGACGTAAAGCAATCCATGTTAAGGAAAGAAAAGAATACACAACAGTAAAAAGAGAGAAGATAAGAGAATTTGATGAGAAACGACGAGATAAGTTAAGAGCATCTGCTCACGAATCCAAACTATTCTTGTCAACAATTAGATGAATGTTCTCCTTCTCCGTCCACAATTTTTGCCTGGATTAACCACCGTTTCCGCCATTCTTTGGTTAAGTGCTCCAGTAAACACACACACGCACGCACGCACGCACACACTTACACACACACACACGAGCGCGCGCGTGCGTGCGTGCGTTTTTACAAATTGGTAAGGAATAACCAACACACACACACACACACACACACACACACACGTTGATTTTTTAAAAACAAATTTGTAAGAAAGAATTGCCATGTCGTTCACTAGTATGACAAAAAAAAAAACAAAAAAAAACTTTGGTTGATGGCAACACAGATGTCTTAGCCAGGCTTTTGGTGGTGGTGGTGGTGGTGGTGGTGGTGGGGTGTCTTAGCCAGGCTTGTGGTGGTGGTGGTGGTGGTGGTGGTGGTGGTGGGGTGTCTTAGCCAGGCTTTTGGTGGTGGTGGTGGTGGTGGTGTGGTACCTTTTTTTTTTTTCTTACCGTCGTTTTGGTGACCTAACCGAGTTTTAGGCAGCCATCCCTCAATGACTGGCTACATACTGTGTGACCGACTACCAGCAAGGTGACACGCTACTGCACCCTTTTTGTGAATGGCTGCTTTTAAAGTGACATGCCACTCGATCTTGACAGTTGACTCAAAATTTTGCCAACATCACGTCTACTTAACGATGACGTGCTACCCGATGTGGACTAGTGTTCTTCATTTGCGCCCCCTCTGCCCCAAGTGCGCCCATTCATGCCCTGTCTGCCCCGATACGTCCACCCACGTCACAACCTTCATTGGCAAACCCATACCAATGGGATACCTACATCCACGTCTCCAATGCCCCCCACACATCATGTTTTCATGTGCTCCTTTTACCGCCCCCTTTCATAAACACCTGTTTATAAGACGCCCTGCGTCCGCGCCTTCTCCATCCCCCCCCCCCCCCCCCCCCCCCCCCCCCCCCGTTTGGCCATCCATGTCACGCCCTGCTTACTAGCACCCCCCCCCCTACCAATTACGTCCACCCACGTGCATTAACATCCCCACCCCCTCCCGCACATGTGCCTGCCCATTTCTCATGCCCCAACACGCCCACTATGTCACACTCTTCTTTCGCGCCCCCTCTGCCTCAATGCGCCCACCATGTTATGCCCTTCATCCGCTCCCTCTGCCCAATAAGTCACCCAAGTCACGCCCTTCATCTGGGCCCCCTCTGCCCCAATAACACAACCACATCAAGACCTTCATCCACACCCCATCTGCCCCAACACGCTCACCATGTCACGCCCTTCATCTGCACCCCCTCTGCCTCGTGTTATGCCTTTCATGCGCGCCCCCTCTGCCCAATAAGACCCCACGTCATCCCCTTCATCGGCACCCTCTGCCCCAATAAGACCCCACGTCATACCCTTCATCGGCACCCCATCTGCCTCAATAAGACTGCCACGTCATACCCTTCATCGGCACCCCCTCTGCCCCAATAAGACTCCCACGTCATACCCTTCATCGGCACCCCCTCTGCCCCAATAAGACTCCCACGTCATACCCTTCACCGGCACCCCATCTGCCTCAATAAGACCCCCACGTCATACCCTTCATCGGCACCCCATCTGCCCCAATAAGACCCCCACGTCATACCCTTCATCGGCACCCCATCTGCCCCAATAAGACCCCCACGTCATACCCTTCATCGGCACCCCATCTGCCCAATAAGACCCCCACGTCATACCCTTCATCGGCACCCCATCTGCCCCAATAAGACCCCCACGTCATACCCTTCATCGGCATCCCCTCTGCCCCAATAAGACTCCCACGTCATACCCTTCATCGGCACCCCCTCTGCCCCAATAAGACCCCCACGTCATATCCTTCATCTGCACCCCATCTGCCTCAATATGCCACCCTGACACGCCCTTCATTCCCGCCCCACCTTTCCAAATACGCCCACCCACGTCATGCTCTTTATCAGCGCACCCTCTGCCCCAACACGCCCACCCACATCACGCTCTTTATCCGCGCCCCAATTGCTTTATGCGTCTACCCACGTCACGTTCTTTGTCCGAGCCTTTTCTGCGCAAACACACCCACTCGTGTCATGCACGTCCTGCATCTATGCCCCTTCTGCCCCAATAAACCCACCCCCGTTATGCAACCCCATACCATAGGCATACCTGTATCCACGTCTCGTGTTCCCCACAGGTCATCCTTTTCGCTTGCTTCCACCCACCACCCCACCCCCACCCTCCTCTTCCTTCTGACGTGCACATATCCATAACAAGCCCTGCGTTTGCACAATTTTCCATGCCCTGCCCCCCACCTCCCCCATTTGGCCATCCATGTTACGCCCTGCTTACAAGCTCCCTCCTCCCCATTACGTCCACCCATGCGCATCAACCCCCAAACCCCATCCGCATTTAACCCCATCCACTTCTCATGCTGCATCCGCTCTACCCCCAACCCCCCCAAGGTTTGCCCACTCACGTCACGCCCTTCATCTGCGCCCCTTCTTACCCAATACACCCATCATAACACATGCCTTTCATCCGCTCCCCCTCTGCCCCGATACACTCTCCCAAATGATTCCCTTCATTCGCGCCCCTCTGCCTCAATACATCCATCCATGTCTGGCTCCTCATCCGCGCTGGCTTCACCCCAATACGCCCGCCACGTCACGTCCTGCATCCAGGCCCCAAATCCTTCCACCCATGTCATGCGCTGTACTTGCTACACTGTATCCACGTCTTCCATACCCGCCAACATGTCGTACACTGCATCCACAACCCCCTCACCCCTATCCATGTCACACCCTGCATCCACAACGTCCTGCCCATGGTATACCCTGCATCCACGTCCCCTGTACCCAACATGTCATATCTTGTATTAGTTCCTCCCCACCCCCCTCCACATATGCTCATATAATTATGTCGCGCCCTGCGTATGTGCCTCTCCTCACTTACCCTTCCCTCTCCTACGTTGGCCCCTCCGTCGCATCATACATCTTCCCATCCTTGCACACCCACCCATGTCACGCCCTGCATACATGCTCCCTCCTCCCAGGTTTACCCACTCATGTGTATCTACGCTCCCCCTTCCTCCCCCCCCCCCCCCTCCCCCTTATGCCAATCCATGTCACGCCCTGCATTCGTTCCTTCCCCCACCAGTTCGTCCAGCCATGTCATGCCCAGCATCTGCGCCCCCTCTGTCCTTAATATGCCCACCCGTGTTATGCCTTACATCTGTGCACCTTTGCAATACACCCATGTCACGCCCTTCATCCCTGCCCCTCTTCCCCAATACATCCACCATGTCACGCCCTTCATCCGCGCCCCCTCTGCCCTATACGCTCTCAATGTCACGCCCTTCATCTGCGCCCCCTCAGCGCCAATAACACACATCACATCCTTCATCCGCCCCTCTGCCCCAACACGCCCACATGTCACGCTCTTCATCATCTGCGCCCCTTCTGCTCCAATGCATCCATTATTTCACGTCTTTCATCCATCCGCCCCTCCCCCCCGCCCCAATACGCCCACATGTCACGTCCTTCACCCAATCCCTCTGCCCCAATAAGACACTTACGACACGCCTTTCACCCCACCCCCACTGTCCCAGTAAGACACTCATATCACGCCCTCCATCCACACGCCCTCTAGCCCAATACGCTCACCCACGACATGCCCTACATGCGCGCCTCCTCTGCATCAATACGCCCACCCACGTCACCCTCATCTGCATCCTTCTGCCCCAATACTTCCACCATGTCAAGCCCATCATCCACGCCCCCTCTGCCCCAATACGTCCACCCCCATCACACACTTCATCCACAGCCCTGTATGCATGGTACCTTGAATCCAAGTCTCCCATACACCAACACATCATACCTATCATTTGCTCCTCCCCAATCCCTCCCATGTACGCCCATCGGCGCGTTTTCCATCCACCCACCCCTTCCCACCTTTGGCCATTCATTTTACGCCCTGCTTATGTGCTCCGTCCTCCCCATTACGCCCTTCCATTTGCAATTAATGTCCCCCCCCCCCACACCCCACCCATCCATTTCTCATTTTGCATCCTCTCAACATCACCCCCTCCGGTTTACCCACCCACGTCAGCCCTTGGTCCGCCCACCCATGTCACCATCTTCATCCACACCCACTCTGCCCTAATAACCCACCGTGTCATGCCCTTACTCTGCGCCCCCTTTGCTCCAATATGCCCATCCACCCATCGCCCTTAATTCACGCCCCCTCTGCCCCAATACGCCCACAATGTCACGCCCTTTATCCAGCCCCTCTGCCCAAGTACACTTGCCCACGTCACGCCCTTCACCCACGCTCCTTCTGCCCAAAACACCCACCATGTCATGCCCTTCTGTGCCCTCTCTGCCCATATACAAACACCCATGTTACGCGCTGAATCCATGCCCCCTCTGTCCCAATACGCCCACCCACTCCACGCCGTTCATCCACACCTACTCTGCCCAATGTACAAACATACATCAGGCCATTCATCCGCCCCTTTTGCCCCAACAGGCTCACCGACGTCATGGCTTCATCAGCCCCCTTTGCGCCCAAATGCCCACCCACCCACCCACCTATTCTGTACGCTGACCTATGTCAAGCCCTGCATCCTCCCCATCTATGTCATGCTCAAAAATCCGTGCTCCCTGTACCCAAATCCATGTCACGCCATGAAATCAGCCTCCCCCACCCTTCTGCTACCCCACCCATGTCAGGCGCTGAAAACCCCATCCCCTAGAATGCTACCCACATCACGGCCTGAAAATTGACGCCCCCCCCCCCCCCCCCCCCCCCTCTGTATCCCAACCTTTATCATGATCTGAAATTTGCACCCCCTATGTGAAGCCCAAAGATCTGCACTCCCTGTACTCCCACCAATATCACACCAGTATCCGCGCCCCTTCACACCCACCCACGTTACACCTGCATCCACACCCTCAATCTCCCACCTGTATTTGCATTTCCCCTCTCCCCCCCCCCCTCCCACCCCATGACATACCCTGTATTCACAACCACAGTACTCTCACCAATATCATGTATTGTATCCGTGTCCACCATACGTGCCACCATGTCGATCACAGCATCCGCGACCCCTCACCCCCATCCATGTCACATCCTGCATCCACAACTTCATTTCCATGGTGTACCCTGCATCCACGTCCCCAGTATCCCGACACGTCATACCCTGCAGTCACGCCTCTCTACCCCCTCACACGTATGCCGATACATTAGCACCCTGCGTACGTGCCTCTCCCCCCCCCCCCCCCCCCTTCCCGTTCGACATCCATGTCACATCATGTATCCGTGCTTACCTCCTCCACCCCCCAAATTCACCCATGTCAAGCCCTGCATATACGCTCCGTCCTTCGTAGTGCGCCCACCCATGTGCATCCACGCCCCCTCCCCCTTAACACCTATACATTTCACGCGCTGCGTCTGTCCTCTCCCCTCCAGCTCGCCCACCTTCCTCGCCCGCCCATGTCAAACCCTGCTATTGCGCCCCATCTGCCCCAATACACCCACCCATGTCACGCCATGCATTCACGTCCCTCTGCTCCAATAAACTCACCATTTCACGCCCTTTATTGGTACTCCCACTGCCCCAATACGCCCACAATGTCATGCCCTTTATCCACTCCCTCTGCCTCAATAAGACGCCCACGTCACACCCTTCATCTGCGTCCCCTCTGCCCCACGCCCACCATGCCACGCCCTTTATCCACACTCCCTCTGCCAATATACGCCTACCAACGTCACACCCTTCATCCACACCCGCTTTCTTCCGTGTGACGCCGTGCATCGTCACCCCTCTGTCCCAATATGCCCATCCGCATCACGTCTTTCATCGTCACCCCTCTGTCTCAATATGCCCATCCGCATCACGTCTTTCATCGTCACCCCTCTGTCCCAATATGCCCATCCGCATCACGTCTTTCATCAAACCCCTCTGTCCCAATATGCCCATCCGCATCACGTCTTTCATCAAAACCCCTCTGTCCCAATATGCCCATCCGCATCACGTCTTTCATCGTCACCCCTCTGTCCCAATATGCCCATCCGCATCACGTCTTTCATCGTCACCCCTCTGTCCCAATATGCCCATCCGCATCACGTCTTTCATCGTCACCCCTCTGTCCCAATATGCCCATCCGCATCACGTCTTTCATCGTCACCCCTCTGTCCCAATATGCCCATCCGCATCACGTCTTTCATCGTCACCCCTCTGTCCCAATATGCCCATCCGCATCACGTCTTTCATCGTCACCCCTCTGTCCCAATATGCCCATCCGCATCACTTCTTTCATCGTCACCCCTCTGTCCCAATATGCCCATCCGCATCACTTCTTTCATCGTCACCCCTCTGTCCCAATATGCCCATCCGCATCACTTCTTTCATCGTCACCCCGTCTGTCCCAATATGCCCATCCGCATCACGTCTTTCATCGTCACCCCTCTGTCCCAATATGCCCATCCGCATCACTTCTTTCATCGTCACCCCTCTGTCCCAATATGCCCATCCGCATCACTTCTTTCATCGTCACCCCTCTGTCCCAATATGCCCATCCGCATCACTTCTTTCAACGTCACCCCTCTGTCCCAATATGCCCATCTGCATCACTTCTTTCATCATCACCCCTCTGTCCCAATATGCCCATCCGCATCACTTCTTTCATCATCACCCCTCTGTCCCAATATGCCCATCTGCATCACTTCTTTCAACGTCACCCCTCTGTCCCAATATGCCCATCTGCATCACTTCTTTCATCATCACCCCTCTGTCCCAATATGCCCATCCGCATCACGTCTTTCATCGTCACCCCTCTGTCCCAATATGCCCATCCGCATCACTTCTTTCAACGTCACCCCTCTGTCCCAATATGCCCATCCGCATCACTTCTTTCATCGTCACCCCTCTGTCCCAATATGCCCATCTGCATCACTTCTTTCATCGACGCCCCCTGTACGCTCACCCTGCCCTGCCCTGAAATCTTCACTCCCTTGTCCCCCCACTCTTGCCACGCCCTGAAACCCACGCCTCCCAAACCGTAACCCATGTCAGGCCCCGAAATCTGTGTACCCTTTAGCCCATTCATGTCGCGCCTTCCCTTACCAGCCCCACATTTTTCATGCTATAAAACCCGCGCTTCCTGTACCCAGACCCATGTCACGCCCTTAAATCCGCATCCCACCCCCTCCCCCATCTTCTTTTTTGCCCCCATCCAGGTCAGGCGCGGGAATCTGCGCCCACACCCCACCCTTATTCCCAAATGTGTAACGCCCTGAATTTTGCGCCCCTCCCCCCGCCAATCAAAAAAAAAAAAAACTAACAACCAAACATGTTACATCCTGCATCCACACCCCCTGTACTCCACCCATGTTAATCTTTGTATCTTCATCCTGCCTCCCCCCCCCCCCCCCCCCCCCGCCCCCTGCTTCTACCCATGCCAAACCCTGAAATCCGTGCTTCCTGCACCCCCCACTCGTTTAACACTCTACATCTGCACCTCCTCCACGTCACCCCGACCATCCATATCTCCACCCATGTTATACGCTGTGTTCCCGTCCTTTATGTCCACTGCCATGTTGTACGCTGTGTCCCCATCCTTTATATCCACAGCCATGTTGTACGCTGTGTCCCCGACCTTTATATCCACTGCCATGTTGTACGCTGTGTCCCCGTCCTTTATATCCACTGCCATGTTGTACGCTGTGTCCCCGTCCTTTACATCCACTGCCATGTTGTATGCTGTGTCCCCGTCCTTTATATCCACAGCCATGCTGTACGCTGTGTCCCCGTCCTTTATGTCCACTGCCATGTTGTACGCTGTCCCCCCGTCCTTTACATCCACTGCCATGTTGTATGCTGTGTCCCCGTCCTTTACATCCACTGCCATGTTGTACGCTGTGTCCCCGTCCTTTATGTCCACTGCCATGTTGTACGCTGTCCCCCCGTCCTTTCTATCCACTGCCATGTTGTACACTGTGTCCCCGTCCTTTACATCCACTGCCATGTTGTACGCTGTGTCCCCGTCCTTTATATCCACTGCCATGTTGTACGCTGTGTCCCGTCCTTTATATCCACTGCCATGTTGTACGCTGTGTCCCCCGTCCTTTACATCCACTGCCATGTTGTACGCTGTGTCCCCGTCCTTTACATCCACTGCCATGTTGTACGCTGTGTCCCCGTCCTTTAAATCCACTGCCATGTTGTACGCTGTGTCCCCGTCCTTTATATCCACTGCCATGTTGTACGCTGTCCCCCCGTCCTTTACATCCACTGCCATGTTGTACGCTGTGTCCCCGTCCTTTAAATCCACTGCCATGTTGTACGCTGTGTCCCCGTCCTTTATATCCACTGCCATGTTGTACGCTGTCCCCCCGTCCTTTACATCCACTGCCATGTTGTACGCTGTGTCCCCGTCCTTTACATCCACTGCCATGTTGTACGCTGTGTCCCTGTCCTTTAAATCCACTGCCATGTTATTCGCTGTGTCCCCGTCCTTTATGTCCACTGCCATGTTGTACGCTGTGTCCCCGTCCTTTACATCCACTGCCATGTTGTACGCTGTGTCCCCGTCCTTTATATCCACAGCCATGTTGTACGCTGTGTCCCCGTCCTTTATATCCACTGCCATGTTGTACGCTGTGTCCCCGTCCTCTATATCCACTGCCATGTTGTACGCCGTGTCCCCCGTCCTCTATATCCACAGCCATGTTATACGCTGTGTCCCTGTCCTTTATATCCACTGCCATGTTGTACGCTGCAGCCGTGATCCCATACCCATAGCACAGCCTGCATCCGCGCCTCACTCTTCCCACACGTCAAACCCTGTATTCGCTTCTCCCCACCCCACCCCCACCCCCACCCGTGTCACGACCAGCATCCGCGCCCTTTGTACCCCCCACCCACGTCACGCCTCGCATCTGTGTATCACCGTATGCCCGCCGAATGAACGAATGACTGACTGAACAACGGACTGAACGAATGAATGACTGAACAACGGACCGACCGACCGAACGAATGAATGACTGAGCGACCGACCAACTGACTCAATGAATGAATGACTGAACAACCGACTGAACGAATGAATGACTGAACAACGGACCGACCGACCGAACGAATGAACGACTGAGCGACCGACCAACTGACTCAATGAATGAATGACTGAACAACCGACTGAACGAATGAATGACTGAACAACGGACCGACCGACCGAACGAATGAACGACTGAGCGACCGACCAACTGACTCAATGAATGAATGACTGAACAACCGACTGAACGAATGAATGACTGAACAACGGACCGACCGACCGAACGAATGAATGACTGAGCGACCGACCAACTGACTCCAATGACTGAACAACCGACTGAACGAATGAATGACTGAACAACGGACCGACCGACCGAACGAACGACCGACTGACCAACTGAAAGAATGACTGACTAAACGACCAACTGAACGATCGAATGACGTCTGAACAACCGACGGACCGAATGAATGACTGAACGAGCGACCGACCGAACAAATTTACGAATGAATGACAACGACCAACTGAAAGATCGAATGATGTCTGAACGACCGACTGACCGAATGAATGACTGAATATATATATATATATATATATATATATATATATATATATATATAAATGCTGAACTATTAAGTAGTTGGGGAAAACAAGTGTAGGTTAACAATTCTTCAGTCATTATTGTAATGACTGGGCAAAGATTTGAACTTTCAAAAAAAAAAAAAAAAATGAAGATGAAGAAAATGGGGGGAATATATTATAAATAATGGGAAACACTTCACTAGCCGCATGAGGGAACCATTGTAAACCCTCTCAAAGGCAGATCTATTTGTATTGCCTGCTCCCAGGCCCCTCGTCCGCTGGATCGGACCCATCAGGGAGACACGGCCGACTGTGTCTGCGCTCCTGGTGTCAAATAGAGACACACCACAGTCCATAATTCTGTGGTGTTCTCACCACCAAGGGTTCAAGAAAGAATCCAACAGCACCCCAAAGCAGCCAGCGAAGGGTAGTAAATGGAATAAAACGAAAGTGTGGAGAGGAAAAAAAGTTGCTGAAAAACTAAAAGCATTATGCAAACAGTATAAAATGTAGGGGACAATCCTTGAGCCTATGCTTGAGGATCCATTCAAGGATGCAAGGGTGATCAAATATATATATGTGTGTGTGTGTGTGTGTGGTGTGTGTGTGTGTATACATATCCAAGCTTTATTTTATTTCACTACATAATCGAAGCAATTTATTTTTTCATCTGCTCAACGAACATTTTAATTTAGTTGTTTTTACATTAGTCATTAATTTCCTGAAAATGCGCACGTTTCGGACGAAACAGTTTTCTTTGGAAAATAATACACACACACACACATATATATATATATATATATATATAAAATGAATACTTATATATCGCCTATTCTCGGCTAGAGACCAAGCTCTAAGCGCTTTACAATCCACACTCGTTTACACAACGGGCTGCCTACCTGGGTAGTGCCGACTGAAGAGCTGCCAGCTGGCGCTTCATTCAGTCGTTTCCCGTGTCATCCAGTCAGTATCGTTCAATATCGATCACTCATTTCCCTTACTTCCTTCATTCTTTCCATTTCTCACGCAGGGTGCATGCTATGTGTAACGTGTCATCCATACCAACGGCCAAACTGGCCTACTCTTCCGAAAGTTGGTGATGGGATTTTACGTGTGTGCAAGATGTTATGCGTGCGTTCACACACGGAACCTCGGTTTATAGTCTCATTCGAAGGACTGTATGGGAAATGGAGTCAGAACCAATGTTAACTCCGAGGGAAAAATCCCCCTGTACCGAAACGCCCCCGGCGGAGGTTCGAACCCGCAACCCCAGGATCACCAAGATTACGAGTCCGGCGCTCTACCAACTGAGCTATTCCGGCTCCCCATATATATATATATATTATATATATATATATATATATATATATATGTGTGTTGTGTGTGTGTGTGTGTGTGTCTGTGTTGTTGTGTGTCTGTGTGTGTGTGTTGTGTGGTGGTGTGCGCGCGCGCGCGCCTGTCTGTCTCTCTTGCACACACACACACACACACACTGAACTGTTGCTTGGTCAACTTATTGTTTTCATGACGAGAAGTCTTACTCGGTATTTGAACTATCTAGTTACTCGGTATTTGAACTATCTACCGGTAGTATCAGACAGTGGGATGCAGGCAAATGTTCGTTGCTGACTTTGATGACAGACTGATAGTGTGGGGGCGCGCGCGCGCGCGCGTGTGTGTGTGTGTGTGTGTGTGTGTGTGTGTGGTGTGTTGCGCGTGCGTGAGCGGACGCAGGTCTGTGATTGTGTTTTGAGTTCATGCGTGCGCATGTGTGAGTGCGCGCGCGCGCACGCGTGTGTTTGTGTGGTGTGCAAATACAGGTTCAATGTTAACAAGTGATACTTTATTTGCTCTTGGGTGTAAATGTGTGTCTGACATTGGTGTTAATGTAATTTCTTCAGTAATTTCGCACGCACGCACGAAAATCGACAGTTTCAAATTTCTGGAAAAATCAGAGTCTAAATCTTGACCGGTTCGTAGTGTGGTCCAGATACTAGATCCAATACGCATATATGAATATCTATTTATGTATCTATCTGTCGATCTAGAAATACATGTATACGTATAATAGCGGCCATCCTAACAACGTAGGCTACAGGGCCCCTTACAAGTTTTAACAAATAATTAACATCTTAAATATACGCAGGACACACACACACACACACATACACACACCGCGCGCGCGCATGCACAGCACACACGCGCACACACACACACACGCGCACAGCACACACACACGTTAAGTGTGTCCGTGTGTATTTGTGTACCTGTTTTTGCGCGCACGCGTGCGATACTTGATCTAATACACATATATGAATATCTATTTATGTATCTATCTATCTAGAAATATATGTATACGCATTATAGCGCCCATCCTAACAACGTAGGCTACAGCGCCCTTTACAAGTTTTAACAAAATAACATCTAAAACACACACACACACACGCACACACACACACCACTTCTGCGTTCACGAATCAAACACATCCATGCTTTCTCTCTCCTCTCTCTCTCTCTCTCTCTCTCTCACACACACACACACACACACACACACACACACACACACGAACACGCACACAGCATACACAAACACACACGTAAGTGTGTCCGTGTGTATTTGTGTACCTGTTTTTGCGCGCACGCGCGCGCACGTGTGTGTATGTGTGTGTGTGTGTGTGTGTGTGTGTGTGTGTGTGTGTTGTGTCTATGTGTGTCTGTGTCTGTGCGTGTGCCTTGCGTGTGAACGTAGCCGTGTATGTACAAGTATGTGTGAGCATATAAGTCTATCCATTTAGTTATTTGAATGAAATGGCTGATCAGATGATATCATTGATAATTAATTACAAGACAAAAATTAACTCTAAATCAATAAACTGGGGGAAAAAGCATAAAATCATAGAAAGAAAACGGGATTGGATGGGAAAAAAAGTAAAACAGAAAAAAGGCGAAATAAGTATAAAAATGATTCTTAACTGTGCGTTCAAAACACTTTCCCATTATATCTTCTTTCTAATTCTCTCTCTCTCTCTCTCTCTCTCTCTCCTCTCTCGTCACGTGGTTTGACAAGAAGCGTCAGGGTGCCATTTGTCGAAGCTGCGAAGATTATTTTCGATTATTCTTTGACAATGCCAGTTACTGGACTTCCTGCGACTGTGGAGACAGCTCTGAACGCCTGCTGACGGAAAACTCGGTGTCAAGCTGGAAAATTGCAGGTGAAGGCAGCAACACCGTCGTCGTCCTACGACTCAAGCCCGTCGGCCCTGTGACAACAACAATGGCGGATCCTGAGTTGAACCGAGCAACACGAGTTCAATATTACAGAAAGAAACCGCCCAGCCAGGTGCGACGAGACCAGGCAAGAGCAAAGCAGCAAAACAGACGGCTGGAACAGGTTGGTGTTGAAATCGAAAACATTTGTGAAACGAATGAGCTGGCCTTGTTCGACACGGAATTCGAAAATTATGGTACACAGAGCAGCACACGTGATGTTTACGAACAACACATCAAGCCTACACCCGCAGACAGCGAACCCGACACGCCGGATGTTCAAGACAATCTCCCGACGCTATGCTCTGGTCGGTCGGAATGCGACATCGTTCATCAGGAAATCGAGCACTCTGTCATCGACACAGGCCTTGACCACTCTATAGACAGAACAGTGGCAGGCTTTGACACGAGAGTAGTAAAAGACTATGTCGCAACTTTGACTGATCGGCAGATACAAAGGCGGTTGCGAGATAAGAACAGAAACACAGCATTCAGAAAGATTGTGCTTGAAAAGTCAGATGAGGTGGGTGTGTTGCTCTGTGAATCGGATGACATTATTTTAGAATACTCCGACGATCCGAGTTTGGAAGACGGCTGTGTGTTCTGGTACATCAAGCAGGAACACAGGAACATGTCATCGGAAGAACGTGTGAAGCTGGCCCACCTGCGGAAAGGAAGACGTGCCTGCAACACACAACACGCAGAGATTCAAGCACGTGCTCTACGGCGGTTGCACGCTCTCCGCGGCCTCGTCCAATTCTACCTTGGGTGACTGTCCTCCTGTGAACGGATTGTGCACACATATCAGGGACATTTTGTTATTCACGACTTCGACATCTAATGTGAAAAAACAACAACATTGCTATGGTTTCCATGTCAATGAAATCGTGTCGCGTTTTGTAAATGCACATCGCGCCGACTTGCTACATGGGCTGTATAGCCTAATAGCAATAAATTTCGTTCGTTCGTTCTCTCTCTCTCTCTCACTCAATTTTTTTTTCTTTTTCAGCCATGTTATCTGCCTTTGTCCTTTGTTTTGCTTCTCTGGCTGGCTGGCTGGTTTGTCTGTCCGTCTCTCTCTCTCTCCTCTCTCTCTCTCTCTCTCTCGAGAGAGAGAGAGAGAGAGAGAGGAGAGAGATGATGATGATGATGATGATGGTGATAATGATGATCATAGAGAGAGAGTGAGATGATGATGATGATAGTAATGATGGTAATGATGGTGATGATGATGATGAGGAGGAGGTAGAAGAGAATGAACGAGAGGAAGACACCTCCAGAACTATGAATGCCAGACGAGATGGCATGAGCAGAACGTGAGGATGAATGACAGACAGGAACGAATGTGCCAAACGGAAACCCGATGAACGGTGGACTGGAGAAAAAGAGGAGAACGTGGTAATCAACAATAACGGTTGAGAAGAGACGACGACAACGACTGGAGGAGAATCAATGATGGACCGGAGGGGGAAAGAGACTGCCCGAACGATAAATGAATGATGGGACTGGGAGAAAAGTAAAGATCGTGAAAATGAGGACTGTGCAGAGAACTCGGGAACGATGAATGATTAACGGCAGAACTTTAAGCATGACAAATGACGGACAGAATGAGAACGGGAGAACGCGGTGACTGTGAATGGCAGACGGGACAGGAAAGGAGAATGCAAGTGTGATGAACGATGACGAGGAATGAGGAGTGGACATGTGATGAAAATGAAGATGAAAAATAGAAGCCACAAAACACCCATGAGATAATGGCAATATTTCTGTTTATTTCAACCTTTCTCAAGCCACACTGGCCAACTGACAAACATAACACTTAAGATTACTGTTGTTGTGTCACTGAAAAAAAGTTCACTAGAAAAAAGTTCACTTAGAACGAAGTTCACTGGAAAAAAGGAGTTCACTGGAGGATGCGGGGTGGAAGGGGACTTGTTGGAGGGCAGGAAAAAAAAAAAGGGGGGGGGGGGGGATAGGAGGGAAGGGTGAGGGTGTAGAGGGTGGAAAGCAAAGGGTGGGAAGAGGAGGGAAGGTGGTGAAATGAGCTGGGAGTGGGAGAGACAATAAAAGCAACAACAATCATAGTAACCATACTAACAATAATCATTACCATCACCCTCTCTCTCCACCATTGACATGAGCAAATAAATAGATACGGGAGGGTAGAAAGGAAATTGAAAGTGAAGGATGAGATGGGAAGGGGGCGGAGGGAGGAAGATGGGACGGGGGCTAGAGGTGTGGCCTGATGTGGAAACAGTAGAAGACCTAGCAAGAGAGGGGAAGGGAGAAATGTATGTGAGAGCGCATGCACGCGCGTGCGCGCGCGTGCGTGCGTGAGCGCCTGCGTGTGCGCGACTGCGCGCGCTGTGTGAGTGCCTGCGTGCATGCACGTATGTATAAGAAGATGATCACATAAGGGAAATAGGGGGTATGGGACAGAATGGTGAGTGAAGATAAACAAGTGATATATGAGGTGAGAAAGAAAGCTGGAACTGTTGGAGGCAAATGGCAAGAATGGAGGGCGGGTACAGGGGTCTTACACACACACACACACACACACACACACACACACACACACACACACACACACTCACTCACTCACACACACACACACACACACACACACACCCGCACACACATACACGCACATGCACACACACACGCACGCACGCACGCATGCACACACACACACACTAGTGTGTGTGCTTGGGGGTGGGGGTGGGGGTAACAAATAGGAATATTTTGTTAGCTGCTGGAAGTTGAAGTCAAGGAATTAAAGCAGAGACCAGAAAAAGCAAAAAAATAGGGGTAGTTTAAGACATCTAGAGAGAGGACTGAATTCAAATGAGAAACAGTAGAATGAAGTAATGCACGTGGACGTTAGCAGCAATCCATACAGGTATGAGATTAAGTGTTGATAGTCTTTGTGAGTCTGGGACACAGACAATAAGCTGTGTGTTCCTTCACTCCCAGTCTGCAACATTCAGTCCATCAGGAAAGATTGTTCGCAATTTGTATCACCAGTACTTTTCTCTTCGTTTGCGGCAGGTTTCATCTGTTTTTCGGATCTGTTCGATAGCAGTGCATGTCAGGTGTTCAATCGTGTGTTCAGGACTGTTGAAATGTCTTGCTACTAGTGTTTGTTTTTTGATGTTGATGTCTGATCTGTGCTTGTAAAATCTCTGCTGTAAAGTTTTGCCAGTTTCCCCTACATACTGCATATTATGACATTTAAGACAGTCAATGAGATAAATCATGTTTGATGACTGGCAAGTGAGATAATCATTGATAGTGAACAGCAGTTTGGTACGAACACTTGTAAAGGTGGATGTCTGTAGGAGATGATTTTTACATATAATGCATTTTCTGCCTGTTTTACAATGAAAACTGTCATGTGAGGCCTGACCTGACTGGTGCTGGGTAGGGGGATCTTGGAGGGCATCAGCAGACGTTTGAGGTTGACACAGTTCCTTTCTCCCACCACAGGTGGTGCAGGGGACGCCGCTAACATTCGCCTGCTGGTGTGTAGGGTGGGCATGGCTTGTTTCAACCACTTGGCCAGTGGTGGGTTGGCAGGGTTGTGGGTTACTATGTATGGGGTTCTCTTCCCTGTGGCACCATGCTGTTTGTAACTGAGCGTTTCATCACGTGCAATGGATGACACCTTGGCGATGGGTGCCTCCACCAGGGCTTTGGGATACCCTCTTCTTGCCAGCCTATCAGCCAGTTCGTGGCATCTTTGACGAAATGTTGTTGCTGTTGAACAGATACGCCTGATGCGAAGGGCTTGACTGTAGGGAATGCTCCGCACACAGTGACGAGGGTGGCATGAGCTGAAGGGTAACGTTATATGTGCATCTGTGTCCTTGATGTAGGGGTCCGTGCTGATGTGCCCATCCTGGATGGAGAGGTTGACATCTAGAAAGGGAATGTTGACTGTACCATAATTTGCTGTGAAATTAATGGTGCGGTGTTGAGAATTCAGCCACTGAATGAAATCTTGCAGCTGCTGTTCACCATGTAGCCAGAGGTGGGCAATGTCATCTATAAAGCGACGCCACAGTTTTGGATCCAAGACCCATGGTGATGTTGTCAGCAACCCTTGCTCCAATGATGAAAATGAATGACGGACGGAACGAGGAGAGAAGAGGATGCTAATGGTGAATGTTAGACGGGATGAAAATAAGATCGTTAACACTTTAGTTAAAGTCAGCACCACTCAGGACAAAGACGTTGACTGTCTCATGCAAAAAGAAGTCATTAGAAGACGTAGGAACTTTGCTTAGAGCTCTACAACAGAGCAAAAGAGATCCAAGTATGCTGACTATTCAGGATTCAGCAAATTGAGATGACTTTCCAACACTCTGTCGAAGAAGTCGTAGTAGCAGTAACGTCGCTGAAACACGGCAAGGCTGAATGCATTGACAACATCGCTCAGAACACCAGAATATGGCGGAAAGGCAGTAACCGATATATTAACTGCCATCTGCAACACGTCACAATCTGGCACACTGGCGAGTGGCTAACGCCAAAGAGACTCGATCACTAATCGTCACACTTCCAAAGACAGGAAATCCTCAACACAGCCAGAACAACCGCAAAATCAGTTAGATCAGCAACGTAAACAATATAATGTTTGAACTATTTCTGAATAGATCATAGTTGCAAACAGGCTCCGCTGTATCTGAAAGGCTGAAGTATCATCGAACAGATCTTTAACCCTTCGCCATAAACTCCTGCAACACCAGGAGGAGTTCTGTCGTGCCTTCGCAGACTTCAAAGATGGCGTTTGACAGGGTATGTCAAGAGATGCTATGCTGTTATGAAGAAATTTGATTTCGGGACAAAGTTAATCAACATCTACCATATGTACGTCAAAGTGACCAGTGCAGTACTCAAAAAGGGCGCGACTGGAAAGTGGTCCCCATATCAGTTAGGATTTGTCAGGCCCCTTTACTCTCCAATACTTTTCAACATAGTCCTGGAATGCATCATGAATGATCCACTTGAAGATCATGTCAACACAGTCAGCACTGCAAGAACTGTCACGAACCTTCACTTTGCAGATAACTTCGATGGCCTGGCGGGCACTGAACAAGAACTGAATAAACTTGTTCAAACACTGAATGAAACACCTGCGAGACAGACTATGGATGTCAACACCGAGAAGACTAAGCCAATGGCCAGCCACACCACCACCTCCAGTACCGATATAACCATGGATAGAAGCTAGGAACTGTTAAACAGTTCATATATCTGGGATTTATTTTCAGCGGTTTGGGATTTCAATCAAATACCTTCTCAAGAGCAGCAAAGACATCAGTTCTGTCCAGACTGAACCCTGTATGGAGAGACAATAACATCTCAGTGAAACACAGATCTGGCTCCTACATGCACGGGTGTATTTTTTCCTATAAGCACGCGCATCATGGACCTGGAAGAAAGAACCCAAGCACAGAAATGAAGAGTCACTGGAAGACATATGTCAGATATACTGATTATATCACAATTGAACAAGTGTGCCGGACCATCAAAACACACACACACACACACCACACACACACACACACACACACACACACACACACACCACACACACACATACATCGGGCCATACGAAGATTTGCTGACACCAGCAAAGCAAAGAAACTAAGTTGGCATTGTCATGAAGATCCAAACGGCCCTGCTAGAATAATCCTCCAGGAAAGTGTTGAAGGAGCGAGACCAAGGGGAAGGAGACGACGGACTGACAACATTGATGAAGGGACAGGGACACCATCTGTAGAGCCTAAGGCCTCTGAGCATAACCCACAGAACTGGAGGGATGTGCTGAACTACCATCTGTACAGCCTAAGGCCTCTGAGCATAACCCACAGAACTGGAGGAATGTGCTGAACTACCATCTGTACAGCCTAAGGCCTCTGAGCATAGCCGACAGGACTGGAGGAATGTGGTGAACACTTCTTCAGTGCCATGCCCCAATCATTTCACACGGACCTGGGAAAAAGAAACAGATATTAGTGACACCAAGACAACATTATTTTTTGTATTTCAAATGACTTTTTAATGCAAAACTTGTGCGTGAATCTAGGACTGTGCCATCTGTTAGCATGTTTCTAATAATTTGGATATACGGCTTTCAAATGTTCTTGAGTGTCAAAATATAAAATGTTCACGTTATCATCTTCTCAGCTAATAAAATGTTAATCTTTTCACCTGTCGTCAGTGAAATATGATTATTATCAAATCTGACCTGTCAGTTCTCTTAGTGAGGTATGACAGGCACTGTTGGACCCCATGTAATAGATGAAAGAACACAATTTTTTTAAAATTCATTTCTATAATTTACAACTGGCTGTGGACAGACAGCGTGTGTCTAGCTCTTTTCAGGTACTCGTTACCAGAGACTAACAATACTTTCTCCGTTTCTGAATTCAAGAATAAAAACTTCGAATAAAAACGATTAGCTTTTGACAACTTACCTTATTCTGAAAAAGATGGTAAGCTAGCTTCATGGTATGAATTCAATATATTTGTATGTATCAGATTGCCAAGAACTAATTTAACAGCTCTGCTGTCTGCAGATTGTATTTCATTCAACAAGCTGTGCAGGATTAAGAAATAAACTTATTCGTACATCAATTTTTGATCGGACGAGGCTGGTGACTGTGGTAACGGAGTTAACTGTTGTTGTATGTATCTTGATCCCATGGTTAAGCATCAACTGCTGTCAAAAATTTCGACCTTTTCCTTGCTGTCATTACCAAATTCTCAATTGCCTATGTAATTTCTTGTCAAGTGAGTATCCCAAAACTTCGTCTAGTGAAAGGTGCGAAGTTTTGCCATGTACACTTAATGTTGTAGTATTAATGTCGGATTCTCCCCGTTAAAAAAAATCATTATTAGTGTTTTCTCTCCTGAATGTGTCAGCCCATATCACTCCGTGTACAAGTTAAATGTATTTATCTCCAGGTGATAAATATCTTGTGCTTAATTCATCTCCCTCGTTTTCTTATATTTGCATTTGTCTTAAAGAAAATATTGTCTGAATATTATACCGTATGTCTTTTTTATGGTACCTTAGGTAGGTCGTAAGTAGGAGTAGCACACACAACAGAAGTAATAATGACACACTGAAGGGTATGGATATTCTGAAAAGATGACTAGATATTACCGACGCTTACACATTCAGATTCTCCAGATTAACAGAAATTGCTGATACAAAACTTCGCTTGTACTAATTTTCACATTTTAGAGCAGTTTTGCAAGTTATTTGTTATTGTACACTTTTAATGATAAATAGGACAGTAGAAAGAAACTCGTGGAGAGCGTGGCAGCAGAGAGTCCTCAGAAGAGAAGCCCCTTCAAGCAAGTGTTTCGGCCCTTATCTCCTGACACTCTAGGGGGGTTGGGCCACACCCGGTTCATGACTCCGGATGTCCCTCTGCTGCCCCTTTTTTTCCCATCTTGGGACGAGCCATGGCTGGGATTCGAACCCATGACCCTCTGGACATGCTCATTTTCCACTTAATGACTCGCGCTTTAACCACTGAGCCACAGGGACACCTGATATTTGTAGGGAGATTATCATAGCTCAATTAAAAGAATAATAAAAGCAAGATGTATGACCTTCAAAGTCAATGCCACAAAACATTAAAGCATCATTCAGGAAAAACGCTAGAGAAAAGGGTATAAGTACACAGAGAGAGAGAGAGAGAGAGAGAGAGAGAGAGAGAGAGAGAGAAGAGAGAGAGAGGAACACCGCGATCTACACCAAGTGAAGCCGTATTCCAGCAATGTGCAAAAAAAAAAAAAAAAAAAAAAAAAAAAAAAAAACTACATGAAAAAAATGTGATCGAGACCTGTTTGACAAAGTCAATCAAAAACAGTACAATTGG
Organism: Conus canariensis; assembly: GCA_033310375.1. Lineage (NCBI taxonomy): Eukaryota > Metazoa > Mollusca > Gastropoda > Neogastropoda > Conidae > Conus > Conus canariensis. Next base: position 20,235,984 of record CM065736.1, on the reverse strand, counting down.
TCAAAACAACACAAACGTTTTTCATTCGACGCCTCTCCATACCCCTCTTTTCCCCTATCCTCTGGCTCCTCCACAAACATCAATTTACATGGTTGCTCGAAAGTGTCAACTCACTCGCTGCCCCCTCCTACCCCCCACCCGCGCACTTAAAAACACGAGTGCCCGAGCACACGCATACAACGCACGCACACACACGCGCGCGCTCGAACACACAAACAAGCGCGCGCGCGCGCACACACCACACACACACACACAGAACAACGAGAGTGGGCGTACAAACACACGCACGCACGCACGAGCACGTACACACACACACAAAAGCACAAGCGCGCACACGTTCACGACTATACATGCGCGCGCACTAATTATATAACCATGCGCGCCCGCACGCAAAACACACATCTCACACACACAGACACACACAAACACGCGCACACAAAACACACACAACGCGCTCGCAAGCACACACACACACACACACACACACACACACACACACACACACACACACACATACACGCACGCGCGCTCGCGTCTGCACATGTATACATACACAACCATGCGTGCGCACACGCACAGATATTCATATTCAACCATACGCGCGCGCACGCTAGACGTATGTATCACACACACACACACACACACACACACACACACACACACACACACACACACACACACAGAGGCACGCACGCGCTCGCGCTCGCGCGCACACACCACACCACACACACACAACACAGCACAGTACAGCACACACACACCCCCACCCACACACCCCCACCCACACACACACACACATATACACAGAACACAGCACAGCACAGCACACCACACACACATACAAACACACAACACAGCACACCACACACACACACAACACAACACAGCAGCACAGTACAGTACAGCACACCACACACACAGCACAGCACAGCACAGCACAGCACAGCACAGCACGCACACACACACACACACACACACACACACACACACACACACACACACACACACACACACGTCTCCTCAGTGGAAGCCAGTACAGAGTGTGGAGCATCACCACTTACTCTTGGTTCCAGTTTTGCAGCATGATTTTGAATTGATTGGACCTCTTGAAGTCAAAAAATATTGCTAACCTTTTTCTTTTCGAGTTTGTTATCTTATGTTATCTTGTTACATCAGCCTTTTTCTTTAACGGGCCTGATGTACTATACATATTTTTTTTTCCAGAGGTTTTTTCAAACGATTTTCTGGCATTTTCAACAATAAATACAATTCCAGCAACACTTCAACGCGAAAAGAAAGACTTCAAATGTCTGTCAAATTCCTTGTGTGTAATAAAAGAATTGGGACTTTGATGAACAGATATACTCTCATCTTCCTCTCTTCAACTCTTGATATCAGAAGTGAGGCTGGACTATAAATTGCTCTCCAAGAATGTCTTACGAACGTCTATGCTTTGTCAAAAGATATCATGCTAACAATGCTTCCCAATTTAATAGGAAACAACGGCAGTTTCTTATCATTATTCTTAAGTTCTTTTCTTTTTCCACACGTGCACATTTTTGGATCCGGATATTTCAGAACGAGGAAAATCAGAAAATAATACAATGCTGGTTTTAGCAACAACTTTGTTGCTGTGATTTAACGTGAAAATGACGAATGACTGGCGGGAGAAGAATGTGAAAAGGATCAATGAATGACCGGAGAAGAGCGTTAAAATGGTAAGTGACCAACTGGACAATAACATGAAAAAGATGAATGACCGACTGGAGACGAACCTGAAAACGATGACTGACTGACTGACTGGAGAAGAACTTGGAAAACGATGAACGACTGACTGGAGAAGAACTTAAAAAAACGATGAATGACTGACTGGAGAAGAACTAAAAAAACGATGAATGACTGACTGGAGAAGAACTAAAAAAACGATGACTGACTGACTGGAGAAGAACTTAAAAAAACGATGACTGACTGACTGGAGAAGAACTAAAAAAACGATGAATGACTGAGTGGAGAAGAACTTAAAAAACGATGAATGACTGACTGGAGAAGAACTTAAAAAAACGATGACTGACTGACTGGAGAAGAACTAAAAAAACGATGAATGACTGAGTGGAGAAGAACTTAAAAAACGATGAATGAATGACTGGAGAAGAACTTAAAAAAACGATGACTGACTGACTGGAGAAGAACTAAAAAAACGATGAATGACTGACTGGAGAAGAACTTAAAAAAACGATGACTGACTGACTGGAGAAGAACTTTAAAAAACGATGAATGACTGACTGGAGAAGAACTTAAAAACGATGAATGACTGACTGGAGAAGAACTTAAAAACGATGAATGACTGACTGGAGAAGAACTTAAAAAAACGATGACTGACTGACTGGAGAAGAACTTAAAAAAACGATGACTGACTGACTGGAGAAGAACTTAAAAACGATGACTGACTGACTGGAGAAGAACTTAAAAAAACGATGACTGACTGACTGGAGAAGAACTTGAAAACGATGACTGACTGACCGGAGATGACTTGAAAGCGACGAATGACTGACGTCAGAGGAAAGTGACAATGACTGCTGACTGGAGAAGAATGTGAACACAATAAATGGCTGATGGAACAATGATGAACGGCACGTGAAGACAATGTGACAATGATAAGAAAAGGTGAAATGATGAACAGATGACGGGGAGAGGAGAGGAAGATGAAAGTGGGATGGGAGAACAACGAGAGAATGATGAAAAAAAAAAAACTGTTCGGACGAGGTAATAAGAATGTGAAAAGAGCGTATAATGGATAGGGTTACAACGGAACTTATGAATAGTGAAGGAACTATGAAAGGAGTAAACGTGAATCATGAATAATAGACAATTATAAATGATAGGTGGGTGAGCTGTCATCATATCCATGAAGGAGAGGAGAAGAGGGGAATGTGAACATGATGTACGGTGGACAGGACAGCAGCAGGAGAAGGTTCAGAAGAGGGAACAGACGAGAGGAGCGTGACAATGACAGATTCAGCTATATGAACACAGAACAGCCTGAGAATGATCCAGTGATGGACAGACTGGGGAAAAATGAAACGACAGAACAATACTTTTTCACGAGGTGAAAAGAAGAAAAGGTGAAAATGATGAACAGGAGACGGGACACGAAGAGAGGGAGAGAGGGAGAGAAAAAAAAAGCGTCAGGACGGTGGACTACATAAAATAAAGATATTGTCAGAATGATTCAATAAAGGAAGAAACAGATGAAGTGATGACGAGAATGATGGAGGAAGTGAAGAGATAAAAACACGAAATGGACGAGACGAATAGAGAACGTGAAGACGATGTATAATGGACGGGGGAAGAACGTAAGAAATTTCAGTGATGGACAGGACTAGAAGTAGCGAATGACAGACGGGATTAGAAGAATGCAAAGACGTTAACGGAAGGAATGGTTTATGAAGGACAAGAACAAGATAACGTAAGTATGACGAAGGAGGGAAAGAAGGAATATGGATAACAGACAGAATGAAAACAAGAAACCGTGAAGGTTATAACTAAATGACAAGAACGAGAACATGGTCCATGATCGACGGAACTAGAACACGATCAGTATGAGCGGATTGAGAACAGAGCGGGAGAATGACGACAGAGGGACAACAGGAGAAGGAAAAGGGGTCAATAACGGACGGAAGAAATCCTAAAGAACAGTGCAAGACAGGAGAAAAGAAGAACGTGAGAATGATGAAAGAAAGATGGGGGAAGAACGAACGTGAAAATGACGACAAAGTTACGGGAGACTAACATGTGAGTGATGAAGGGCAGTTCGGATGAGACGGCAAGAGACTGAGGACGGCGCATCTGGCCCCGATTGGAAGAAAACACGCAAAGGCCAAAATGATAAAAAGACGGACGAAAGAAGAGTGAGATGAATCATGATGGAAATGATTAAAGCATCAGCATCATGAATGAGGGGTAGGATGAAAAGAGAAAGGGATATCTATGAACGACAGGTGAAAAGAAGAATGTGAGAATGATAAATGATGTATGAAAGGTGACGGACAGAATTGTGGATGGGAATACATCGTGAGAACGATGAAGGACGGGATCAGAAGGAAATGAAGAAAGGAGCGTGAGGCAGTAGATGAATGAACACCAGACAGCGTGGGAACGGTGCAGTGATGGCCACAATGAAAGAAAGGAAACAAGGGAAAGATGAGTGTTTACACAAAGAGAAAAGAAGAGGTGAGGATGATGAAGAGGAAACTGGAGAAGGGAGATAAGAGGGAGGAAGGTGGGAAGTACATGAACATCGGACATCGTCAGAGTAATCTAAAGATGAATGGAATGAGAACAGAACCAGAGAAAAACGAATGCTGGATGCGATCAGAAAAGAAGAATGAAAGAATGACGAATGACAGACGAAATTAGAGAGGAGAACGTGGGAATGGTGAAAGGCGAACTTGATGAAGAGGATGACGAAAAAATGATGAATGTTGAAAGAAGGGAAGCGTAAAAATTATGAATGTTGAACTTGCGGGAAAGTTGTGAACGACTAATATCGGACAGGGAAAACGTGAAAATAAAGCATTTTGGAGAGCGGGGAAACGTGATAATGATGAATGTTAGACGGAGGAAAACGTGAGAATAATGATTGTTCGATCATGGAAATGGTGAAAATAATGAATGTGGGATGGGAGAAAGGTAAAACAATGAATGTTGGACTGAGGCAAACGTGAAAATGATGAATATTGGATGGAGGAAACGTGAATATGAAACATTCTGGAGTGCCGAAAAACATGAGCATGAAGAATATTGAGCGGGGAAAACGTGGAAATAATGAATGCAGGACAGGGGAAAAAACGAAAAGGATGAATGCTAGACTGGAGTAAAATGTGAGAATGATGAATGTTGGAGTGGGGGAAACGTAAGAATAATGACTTTAGGACAGGGGAAAAACTTAAAAATGATGAATGTTGGACTGGGGAAAATGTGAGAACGATGAATGTTGAGGTGGGGGAATATGAGAATGATGAATGTTTGAATACGGGAAAACATGAACATTGAACAGGTGGGCGGAGTAGTGAGGAGGGAAGGAAGGGGGGGGGGGGGGGGGCGTGACAATGAATAATGCTGATTGAGGAAAAGGTGAGATGAAAATTGGACTGCACGAAAAGGTGACAAGGGTTAATGACGAAGTATGGTAAACACGCGAATGGTAAATATTGGACGGGAGTGTGTGTGTGTGTGTGTGTGTGTGTGTGTGTGTGTGTGTGTGTGTGTGTGTGTGTGTGTGTGTGTGTAGGAAGGGGAAAGGAGGCGGGGGATAGTACTGGGAGGGGAGGGGAGCGGGAAGAGCACGTGAAAGTGACCAATGTTGGACATGAGGAAAAGATGAGAACTAGAAGTGTTGAACTGCGGGAAAACGTGAAAATGAGGAATGTTGGACTGGGCAAAAAGGCAAGTATGATGAGTGGACTGCGGGGACTTAGAGGGGTGGGGGTTTGGAGTGGGGAGGTGACACGCGAGAATGGTGAATGCTGGACGGAGGAAACTGAGGCAATGATGAATGTTAGACTGGAGGAGAAGAGAAGAACACAGAACAGATGAATGACAGATGGAAGGCTGGTGTCACGCTGGTGAACGAAGGACGGATGAGGAAAGAGGAATGACAGATGGAAGGCTGGTGTCACGCTGGTGAACGAGGGACGGATGAGGAAAGATGAATGACAGATGGAAGGCTGG
>CM065736.1:20205390-20225390 GCA_033310375.1 Conus canariensis | reverse complement strand
CGTGCATCGTGTATCCTACATTTCACGGCGAAAGTAACAATGCCAGGCGTGCATCGTGTATCCTACACTTCACGGCGAAAGTAACAATGCCAGGCGCGCACCGGGAATCCTACACTTCACGGCGAAAGTAACAATGCCAGGCGTGCATCGTGTATCCTACACTTCACGGCGAAAGTAACAATGCCAGGCGTATATTCGACATAAAAGCCTTTATGAAGTGGGAAACTCGATTAGCCATGTATATTGATTGGGAGACTGTTTTAAAAAAGATTAATAAAATAAAAGAAATAAAGCTTAAATGGTTTCAGCTGAAACTGTGTCATGGAATTTTAGTGTCAAATATCCTATTACAAAAAATTGGAGTAACTGATAATGATAAATGCAACTTGTGTTGCAATGAAAGAGATACTGTGCAACATTATTTATGGTACTGCCCATTCTCACAGATGTTTTGGAAAGATTTTGAAAAAAAAAATATGAGAGAAGTGCAGTAACTGTGAAAGATTATCATTTAATGTTGAATTAATTTTATTTGGCACAGACGATAAAACACTAACTGAAGATACTTTTGATCTAATTATTTTATGGGCAAAATTCTTTGTTTATAAGTGCAGGATAACATGCATTAAACCAAAACTGGAAATATTTTTGACCGAGTTAAGCCGCAGGTACACGTTGGAAAAATATGTACATGTATTAAATATGTGTTACTATGATTAAAAAAAAAAAGTGGCTACCATACTCAGGATTATTGTTGGAGGGATAGCAATCAATATGGATGATCCCTCAACACACTGTATAGATGCTGTGTTTAAAAAAAAAAAGGGGGGGGGGGGGGTTCCATACATATTGAATATTACTGACATATGCTATGAACAAAGAATTCAAAACATGATTTTGTGTTGCTGTATAAGGACCTTGTAAAAAAAACACCCTTTGCATTAACATTATAATTTTTGTATTTGTACATATGGTATTTATGAAAAAAAGTACTCTTTTTGTTCTGTGGAACACTGTAATGTTATTGCTGAATATTCATTTTGGAAAGAAAAGAACCTTCATTGCAAGGGAAAAAAAAAATGCCAGGCGTGCACTGGGTATCCTACGCTTCACGGCGAAAGTAACAATGCCAGGCGTGCATCGGGTATCCTACACTTCACGGCGAAAGTAACAATGCCAGGTATGCATCGGGTATCCTACACTTCACGGCGAAAGTAACAATGCCAGGTATGCATCGGGTATCCTACACTTCACGGCGAAAGTAACAATGCCAGGCGTGCACCGGGTATCCTACACTTTACGGCGAAAGTAACAATGCCAGGCGTGTACCGGGTGTCCTACATTGACGGCGAAAGTAACAATGCCAGGCGTGCACCGGGTATCCAACACTTTGCGGCGAAAGGAGCATAATGTCAGGCGTGCACCGTAACTCAGTGACAGGTGTTCACTGTGTTTCCTCCACTTTACGGCAAAAGTAACACAGTGTCGGGCGTGCTTCGGGTATTCAATATCTTACAGAGAAAATAACAATGCCAGGCGTGCACCGGGTATCCTACAGCTTATGGAGAAAGTAACAATGCCAGGGGTGGATTGGGTATCCTACACCTTACCGCAAAAGTAACAAGGTGCCACGTGCGCACGGATATCCTACACATTGCGGATTAAGCAACACGCTACGAGGAGTGCACGCATATCCTTCATCTTACGGCAAAGTACCGCGGACACCAGAACACACTTCACGGCGAAAGAAGCACGGTGTCAGCTATGCGCGGATAGCCTACATGTGACGCAGAAAGTAACATGGTGCCGGGTGTGCATGGATAGTCTACATGTCACGCAGAAAGTAACATGGTGCCGGGTGTGCATGGATAGTCTACATGTCACGCAGAAAGTAACATGGTGCCGGGTGTGCATGGATAGCCTACATGTCACGCAGAAAGTAACATGGTGCCAGACACGAGCGGATACCACACACCGAGAATGATATTGTGCCAGATATACACAATAAACTGATGTCCTACACCGAATATAGCACGGTGCCAGAAATGAACGGATACCATACACCGAGAATGATATTGTGCCAGATATGAACTGATTTCCTACACTGAAAATTACATGGTGCCATGGGTATCTTACACCCAAAATTACAAGGTGCCAGTTTTGAACGGATATCCTACACCGAAAATAACACGTTACAGGATATGAACGAGTATCCTACACCGAAGATAACACGGTGCCAGATAGGAAGGGATATCCTACACCAAAAATGACATGGTGCCTGGTTGACCAAGAAGTGACGCATTGCGTTGGCAGTTTGAAGTTCTGACCGACATAAAAACTGTCATTTCCACTTCCCATCTTAATGCGCTGTTGTCCTCTTTCCCCTGCTCCGTCTTTCCCGTCCACACACATGCAGTCCGGAATAGTTATTCTTATCTGTCAGGTAAGTTATGGTGCATGTGAACATCACGCCTGAATGTACCTATCCAAACAACTACAAGTAGATAACCAATGTATGGCCAATGTACCTATCTCAACAGCTATTTCTAAAACAACATAATAATAAAATAAAAAAAAGAAAAATGAAAAAGACAAGATAGATACGGCCATGGGAAGACAGGAACGCTCGGTAAGGAAACCAAAAAACAAAAAAGTGGATTATAAAACCATGACAAAAGGAAAGGTGGGTATGATTATCATGAGCATAAAAAGATAGACGATGACATCATGAGAAAGGAGAGAGAAAAAAAAAGAAAAAAGATACAACCGAATGTGCCTCTCACAGAGAAAGTAACATACAAAAGATCGGTGTGGGCATCATAACAAGCAAAAATGGATGTGGACATTGTGAGAAAGGGCAGGTGGAAGTAGAGATGAGAAAAGAAAGACTGGTATGGACATCAAAAGAAAGTGAAAATGAGTGTGGACATCACGAGAAAGGAAAGATGGGTGTGGCCATCCTGAGACAGGAAATATGGGTGAGGACATTATGAAAATGTAAAGATGGATGAGGACACACTGAGAAAGGAAACATGGTTGTGGACATAACCAATAAAGAATCATTTCAATTTTCCTACCTTTGGTGAAAATAAGTCAGAGGAGGGGAAGGGGCGGAAATTTCGCCATAATGGATCTTATAGTTTGCGAGTCTTTTTGTTCATTACACAAGTGACTGCTCATAAATGAAGTGCCATCGTTGTATATTTCGCCGGTAAGGACAATATGAACTGTTTGAACTCGATGCAAGAGAAAATTATCGACAGATTTCGTATCACATTAAACGGTAAATGGACGAGTATCCAAGTGACTGATTATCAAACTGCTTGAGTGACCGACTGATCGACTGATTTCTTTTAAAAACCTATTTGCTATCTATAAATCTTCACTTTTAAAAAAAATGATAAATAGCTTTCTTTAAGTCAAGGAAAGAATTGACTACTAATCTTATACTGAAATCGGCAAAGTAAGATCCGAGGAATCACTATCCACAAGCACACATGTGCGTGCATACTACACACACACGCACGCACATACGCGCGCGCGCGCGCGCGCACACACACACACCGACACCTCTGTTTAATATCACTAATGTCGACATACTTGATTTGGATAAGAAACAACAACAACAACCACCCCTACACACACACACACACACACACACACACACATACACACACACACACACACACACACACACGCTCGCGCATGCGTGCCACAAACACACACACACACCTGCGCATGCGTACATACACACATATAACACACGCGCATGCGAGTGCACGCGCGCGTGCGCGCGCGCGCGCGCACACACACACACACACACAACCGCATTACAAATGCGCGAGCGCGCGTGCATGTGTATCTTGCATTAGTTCAAGTGCACAGATGTTAAATTAAAGAAAGAAATACAACGACAAAAACAACAGCACGCACACGCGCGCGCGCGCACGCACGCACGTGCGCGCACACACAGTCTGTCTGAACTGTCTTAATATAGACTGACGCTAAATTTAAGAAACAACAACAACAACAACAACACACACACACACACACACACACACACACACACACACACACACACATACAGGTACTTCAGATGTTTCTCGATTCCTCATTCCCCTCGTTCTCTTTTTTTTCCCACCTCCACACTATCCAACGGCCCCTTTCCTCTCCAACCTAATCCCCACTTCCACCCCCACCCACAGTGTGTGTGTGTGTGTGTGTGTGTGTGTGTGGTGTGTGTGTGTGTGTGTGTGTGTTGTGTTGTGGTGGTGTGCACGTGTGCGTGCGCGCACTTAATGACTATATTCTGATAACACTGTGAAATTATCTTAATTCGTCGTCCACAAAGTATGTGTAAAAACATGAAACAGAACTACACACACACACACACACACACCCGCACACACATACACACGCGCACGCGCACACACACACACACACACATACAACACACACACACACACATACACGCGCGCGCGCAAACATAACAACTTACCCACTGCTTCCACTCCTGTCGACACATCCATGTAAAAAATCTTCATCGTTCTCGATCACAGAAGAGAATAACTGTCAATCTCACAGAATGGATCGCTGTCAGCCACAGAGCGGGGTAGCTGTCAATCACTGTCAGCCAGAGAGCGGGGTTGCTGTCAATCACTGTCAGCCACAGAGCGGGGTACCTGTCAATCACTGTCGACGCAGGCTGTGAGCCGACACCAAGCGAATTTCACATTTGAACCCGGCTGTTGGAAATAACATGTCAGCCGCTTTCTCCAACCAGTTGACCTTCCCATGCAAGTTTCAGAAAGTGACTTCTCGCATCTTAATCAAGCAGACAAGCACACGTAGGTGAACGTAGCACAATGCCCTTAACTTCAATGTGGCCACAATAAGAAATTTCTGCGAAGACCCCTGACGATGAATTTAGTCATTTTTGATGTCGTGTCGAATTGGTGGCGATTCTTCCCCTCCATGTTTGTTCCCACGCCGAAGCGTCCACATCCGGGGGACCTGCGCGGACTGGTTGCTCATACAGCAGGGTGGACAGGTTGAGCTCCGTGCTACTCGTGCAGCACGGAGAAAAAGACCGTGACTTGCCCCAAATTCAGCAGGTCGCTAACAAGGTGGTTGACAAAGCCCTGTTTGAAATGCGTTGCCTTGTCGTTGGTACACAAGCGCAAGGATGTGTATGTATATGTGTGTGTGTGTGTGTGTGTGTGTGTGTGTTTGTGAAGGAGAGAGAGAGTGTGTGTGTGTGCATTTGTGTGTGCATGCATGTTGTCTAAATAAAAGAGTTGGCTCTGTGTGTGTGTGTGTGTGTGTGTGTGTGTGTGTGCACTCTATGCAGATAAAGCATCTGTTTACACGAACGCACGCACGCGCGCTTGCTTGTTTCACAACTGCGTTTTCAAAGGAAGACACATGCATGCACAGCTGGGCAGAACACAAATGACTGACGAAACCAAATATATGGGTAGCCACACAATCTTCTGCCCTCCCACCCACACCCCCGATATTCGAAGCCCAAGATATGAAAGAAAAAAACCCGCCTAATTCATGGTAAAAGAGAGCCACTTACTCCCCAATCTCTGCTTTTACAAGAATCTGGACACATATGTATATAAATAAACGCATGAAGCAATTAGAAATAAAACTAAAAGATATCGCGGCATTGTTGCAGCTACTTAAACATATTTTGAACTGATATTGTCGCTAAACGCGAGTGCCATGTGAGTTGTGGGCTGTTTAGGCATATCAGCAATTCACATGCAGATGATCTATTCGTGCTTGGTGATGGATCTGACGTAGAAAAAAAGATTAATTGAATGATAATGACGGCGTGGTGTTGTATCCACACGTAACGGACAACCTAAACGAATAAATGTAGTAAAGTCATACAAACTGGGCACCATGTACATCAAATTCAGGTTGGTCAGCTGAAATACTATACCAAACAATTTTTCATGTAGACACGGTATGTAAACTTAAGAATGTAGAAGCATAGTTAGTTCTGTCTTTTCTTACGTAGGCTTAGCCAATTTCTACTTCCCCCAACAAAATACAGGTACCTACCCCAAAGGGTACAAAATTCACATTAAGCTTTTGTTTTCAATTTGTGTTTGGTCAGTACGCCGTTTTGATGCCAGAGAATGTGTTCACATCATGTTTCTCAACATTGATTTTCTGACAAATTGCTCATGATCATTTTTCTCTCTGATAGCAAATCATGTGTGTGGCTCAAATAAGCTGAGCTTCCGAGGCACCACCGGTACACAAGTATTTTGTCCACCATGAAATTTCCACATCAGTTCAGCTTAAAATCTATAAAAAAAATAAACAGATAAATAAATAAACAAAAAGAATAGATAAATACATTTTGCCATGATTTCACTGGTTCTTGTCACACCATCTAACCTTTTTTTCAATAATTTTCACAAGTTGCCATGACTCCAAGCCTATTTGTTGTTGTTGTTGTTGTTGTTGTTGTTGTTGTTGAACGCCACCAAATTGGAAAATGTCCTGTTCATCAAGTTATTACTGAACGTCTTCTGTGTGCTGTGTAAGTCACACCATCCGGGCAGAGCTTCATGTGCACCTTTTTGGTTAATTTTAAGTGTCGTTGTTGTTGTTGTTGTTGTAATGTACGTGGCAGCATGACTTTTAATGGTAGCCACTGGCACACCATTGGGTAGTGGTGGTGATGGTGGTGGTGTTCTGAATGATGCCGTTGCAAAAGCCTTCTGCACACATCACTGTAAGTATTTTTGGACAGTCCATTTCAAGCGCATTGCAGAAAGCCCGTAACGTTTTGGAAAAAGAAAAAAAATGCCAAAGATAGGTAGTTTTACCGAGCACTTTCTATGGTGATTTTTAATGAAAATTGAAGTATCATCAATCTCTGTCTCTGTCCGTCTCTCTCTCTCTCTCCTCTCTCTCTCTCTCTCTCTCTCCACACACACACACACACACACACCACACACCAAACCACACAACACCACACACATATACATATATATTATATATATATATATATACAGTAGAATCCGGTTATAAGAAAGTTGAGGGGATTTTTTTGTTTGTTTCTTATAACCGAGTTTTCTTACAGCCGAGGTTTCTTATAATCGAGAGTTCTAAAAAAAATTTTTGTAGAGTGTTTCTAATATCCGAGTTTTTGTTTGTTTTTGCTTTGGTTATCTTTTTCTCTGCACGTTTCTGTAATTGTTAGTGTGTGTACGTCAGTGTTAGAAAGAGAAAGCGAGAGAGAAGAGAGAGAGAGCAGAGACAGAGACAGAGAGAGAGAGATTGAGACACACACATACACAGAGACACGGAGGAGACAAGAGGAGCACAGAGAGAGAGAGAGAGAAGAGAGAGAGAGAGAGAGAGAGAGAGAGAGAGAGAGAGAGAGAAGGCTTTTTGGTTTGATTTCGCAAGTAAACTTTGGCCTGTGACATAAAACTTCAAGTGTGTTTTCTTTTTCTTATCACTTTCTCTGCCTCTCTCTCTCTCTCTCTCTCTCTCTCTCTCTCTCTCTCTCTCACGTACGCACGTACCACGCACCACACACACACACACACACACACACACACACACACACACACACACACACACACACACGTAAACGCATAAACACGATAGACGAGTAAAAATGCGATAAAAGAGAGCATAGATTTATTCTTGGAGCCATTGGCCGTCATGACATAGAGAAAGAGGGATCAACATTTTCGTGTGTGTATGATCTGGTGTGGAGACATTTCTTCAACATTTGATACAACTGATATAACAAAACGCTCAACAATCCCACTCACACCACACATACAGAAAAAGGTTCGCACAGACACGTACACTAGCACATATAATGCACACATTGATATGAAGAAACCATGCTTATCATGGACTCTTTAAAACAGGGTATGTTGCTGTAATATTTACAATGGCGTACCAAGGATAGGCCTTTGCAAAGATGACAGCAGCATAGCTCATATAGTGGCACAAAGATTTCTAAAGTATCTGGCATTAAGGATAAGTAAATACAAATTGTCATTTGGAGTAGTAACCAAAGCATCCATCTGAACTAACAAGTCTCATACATGCCGAATACATGGAGACACACACACACACACACACACACACACACACACACACACACACACACACACGTCTGCACGTGCTGATTTACAGACATGCACTTCCAAACACAGACCTAACAAAACCAACCTATTTGTTCGGGAGTAGTAACAGCATCTTGTTTTACTGTAACATTTGCAAAGGCGTATCAGTGATAGGCCCTTGCAAATATTTGACTGTAAAACCAGTAATCTTTTAAATAAAGACCAAACTGACACCAGACATTAAAAGTAAACAAATGATATTTGAGATCACACATTTCCAGCCCACAGGACATCACATAGGTTTTGGAAATCAATTTTCTTCCAAATTTGATAAGATTAACATAACAATAATGACAACAATCTCGCTCACACCAAACAGATAGAACAAGGTTCACAGAGACTAGTATACGAGCACATATACTGCACACATAGATATGAAGAAAACATGCTTATCACCCATGGACTCTTTACGACAGGATATGTTGCTGTAATATTTGCAATGGCCTACCACGGAAAGGCGTAACTCATACAGTGGTACAAAGTTCAGACCAGTATCTGGCATTAAGGATAGTCTCATTCATACCGAAACACACACACACACACACACACACACACACACACACACACACACACACAACATATTCACACCTCTGAACGTGCAGATAAGCACACATCAATGTCCAAACACAGACAAAGCAAAAACAACCTATTTGTCAAGGAGTAATCACAGCATGCTGCTTTACTGTAATATTTGCAATGGCGTGTCAGTGATAGGCCCTTGCAGATATTTGACAGTAAATCCATTCATCTTTGAAATAAAGACCAAATTAACACCAGTCATTGAAATGGACAAAAAATGATACTTGAGATCACACATTTCCAGCCCAAGGGACATCGACAGAAATGTTTTAGATATGCATTTCTTCAACATTTGATACAACTAATATAACAAAACGGTCAACAATCCCACTCACACCACACATACAGAACAAGGTTCGCACAGACACGTACACTAGCACATATAATGCACACATTGATATGAAGAAAACATGCTTATCATGGACTCTTTAAAACAGGATATGTTGCTGTCATATTTGCAATGGCGTACCAAGGATAGGCCATTGCAAAGATGAGACAGCAGCATAGCTCATATAGTGGCACAAAGATTACTAAAGTATCTAGCATTAAGGATAAGCAAATACAAATTGTCATTTGGAGTAGTAACCAAACCATCCATATGAAAGAACAAGTCTCATTCATACCGAATACATGGAGGCACACCACACACAACACACACACCACACGCACACGCACACACACACACGCTCACCCCCCCCCCCCCCACACACACACACACACATACACGCACACACACGTCTGCATGTGCTGATTTACAGACACGCACTTCCAAACACAGACCAAACAAAAACAATCTATTTGTTCGGGAGTAGTAACAGCATCTTGTTTTACTGTAATATTTGCAAAGGCGTATCAGTGATAGGCCCTTGCAAATACTTGACAGCAAAACCAGTAATCTTTTAAATCAAGACCAAACTGACACCAGACATTAAAAGTAAACAAATGATATTTGAGATCACACATTGCTAGCCCACAGGACATCAGATAAGTTTTTGGAAATAATTTTCTTCCAAATTTGATCAGATTAACATAACAATAACGACAACAATCTCGCTCACGCCAAACATATACAACAAGGTTCACAGAGACTGGTACACGAGCACATATACTGCACACATAGATATGAAGAAAACATGCTTATCACCCATGGACTCTTTACGACAGGGTATGTTGCTGTAATATTTGCAATGGCCTCCCAAGGAAAGACATAACTTATACAGCAGTACAAAGTTCAGACCAGTATCTGGCTTTAAGGATAGTCTCATTCATACCGAACACGCACACACACACACACACACACACACACACACACACACACACACACACACACACACACACACACCTCTGCACGTGCAGTTGAGTTCACACATTTCTAGCCCAACAGGACATCGATAGATATGTTTTAGAAATGCATTTCTTCAACATTTGATACAACTGATATAACAAAACGCTCAACAATCCCACTCACACCACACATACAGAACAAGGTTTGCACAGACACGTACACTAGCACATATAATGCACACATCGATATGAAGAAATATGCTTATCATGGACTCTTTAAAACAGGGTATGTTGCTGTCATATTTGCAATGGCGTACCAAGGATAGGCCATTGCAAGATGAGACAGCAGCATAGCTCATATAGTGGCACAAAGATCACTAAAGTATCTGGCATTAAGGATAAGCAAATACAAATTGTCATTAGGACTAGTAACCAAACCATCCATCTGAAAGAGCAAGTCTCATTCATACCGAATACATGGAGACACACCACGCCCACACACACACACACACACACACACACACACACACACCACACACACACACACACCACCACCACACAACCACACACACACGCACACACACACAACACACACACCACACACACACACACACACACACACACACACACACACATGGCCTACCAAGGAAAGGCATAACTCACACAGTAGTACAAAGTTCAGGGCAGTATCTGGCATTAAGGATAGTCTCATTCATACCGAACACACACACACACACACACACACACACACACAGACACACACACACACACACACACACACACACACACACACACACACACACACGTCTACACACACAATGGCCTACCAAGGAAAGGCATAACTTACACAGTAGAACAAAGTTCAAACCAGTATCTGGCATTAAGGATAGTTTCATTCATACCGAACACACACACACACACACAACACACACACACACACACACACACACACACACACACACACACACACACTCACACACACACACACACGTCTGCACCTGCAGATAATCACACATGAACGACCAAACACAGGCAAAGGAAAAACAACCTATTTGTCAAAGAGTAATTACAGCATGCTGCTTCACTGTAATATTTGCAATGGCGTGTCAGTGATAGGCCCTTGCAGATAGTTGACAGTAAATCCATTCATCTTTGAAAGAAAGACCAAACTAACACCAGTCATTGAAATGGAAAAAAAAATGAAAGTTAAGATCACATATTTCTAGCCCACAGGACATCAGATGTGTTTTAGAAATCAAGTTCTTCAACATTTGATAGAACTGACACAACAAAACGGTCAATAATCCCACTCACACCTCACATACAGAACAAGGTGTGCACAGACACGTACACTAGCACATATAATGCACGCATTGATATGAAGAAAACATGCTTATCATGGACTCTTTAAAACAGGATATGTTGCTGTCATATTTGCAATGGCGTACCAAGGATAGGCCATTGCAAAGATGAGACAGCAGCATAGCTCATATAGTGGCACAAAGATTACTAAAGTATCTAGCATTAAGGATAAACAAATACAAATTGTCATTAGGACTAGTAACCAAACCATCCATCTGAACAGAACAAGTCTCATTCATACTGAAGACATGGAGACGCACACACACACACACACACACACACACACACACACACACACACACACACACACACACACACACACACCTGCACGTGCCGATTTACAGACACGCACCAAACAAAAAGAACCTATTTGTTCGGGAGTAGTTGTTTTACTGTAATATTTGCAAAGGCGTATCAGTGATAGGCCCTTGCAGCTTATTTGACAGTAAAACCGTTCATCTTTTATATCAAGAGCAAACTGATATCATGCTCAGAAAGATAAAAAAACAAAAGAATGACAGCCGTGATCACACATTTCTAGCCCACAAAACATCAACAGAGATGTTTTAGAAATTCAGTATTTTCAATCCCAACTCACACCAAACATATAGAACAAGGTTCACTGAGACAGGACAAGCACATATACTGCACACATCGATATGAAGAAAACATGCTTATCATGTACTCTTTACAATGGGGTATGTTGCTGTCGTATCTGCAATGGCGTACCAAGGATAGGCCATTGCAAAGATGAGACTGCAGCATAACTCGTATGGTGGCACAAAGATTAGTAGAGTATCTGGTATCAAAGATGACAGGAAATAAAAGACGAATTGTCAGTGGCACTAGAAACCAAATCATCCTGCTAATACAAATAAGTCGTGAAGACCAAAGCAAAAGTTCAAAAAGAATGCATGGATCCAGACACTAACGGGACATACACACACACAGGTGGTCAAATGAGACCTTTTTTTTTAGTGGCATTTCCTTTCTCAGTTTTTTCTTGCTTTTTTCCTTTTTCTCAGTTTTTCATATATCTCGTTTTTCTCATGGACTTCAGATATTCTATCCTTTACCCGCTTTTTTCCTTTTAGTTGTTATAAACGCTAAAAAAACAAACAAAAAGAAAACGCGCGCACACACACATGCACACACACGCGCGCGGGGCGCACACAAACACACACACACACACACACACACACACACACACACACACACACACACACACACACACATGCATATGCAGATAAGCACACATGAACGTCCAAAAACAGGCAAAGCAAAAACAACCTATTTGTGAAGCAGTAATCACAGAATGCTGCTTCACTGTAATATTTGCAATGGCGTATCAGTGACAGGCCCTCGCAGATATTTGACAGTAAATCAATTCATCTTTGAAATAAAGACCAAATTAACACCAGTCATTGAAATGGAAAAAAAAAAAACGATAGTTGAGATCACACATTTCTAGCCCACAAGACATCGACAGAAATGAATTAGCAATCCATTTCTTCAACATGTCATACAACTAATATAACAAACATTACTAAAATATCTGGTATTCAGGATAAGCAAATACTAATTGTCATTAGGACTACTAACCAAACCATACATCTGACAGAACAAGTCTCATTCATACCGAATACATGTAGGCACACACACACACACACACACACACACACACACACACACACACACACACACACACACACACACGCTCACACCCACACAAACCCACACACACGCACACACACACACACACACACACACACACACACACACACACACACACACACACACACACACACACGGCTCCACGTGCTGATTTACAGACACGCACTTCCAAACACAGACCAAACAAAAACAACCTATTTGTTCGGGAGTAGTATCGGCATCTTGTTTCACTGTAACATTTGCAAAGGCGTATCAGTGATAGGCCCTTGCAGATATTTGACAGTAAAACCAGTAACCTTTTAAACAAAGACCAAACTGACACCAGATATTAAAAGTAAACAAATGATATTTGCGATCACAGATTTCTAGTCCACAGGACATCAGATATGTTTTGGAAAACAATTTTCTTCCAAATGTGATCAGATTAACATAACAATAATGACAACAAACTCGCGCACACCAAACATATAGAACAAGGTTCACAGAAACTGGTACGCGAACACATATACTGCACACATAGATATGAAGAAAACATGCTTATCACCCATGACTCTTTACGACGGGATATGTTGCTGTAATATTTGCAATCCAGTATCTGGCATTAAGGATAGTCTCATTCATACCGAACACACACACACACACACACACACACACACACACACACACACACACACACACACACACACACACACACCTCTGCATGTGCAGATAAGCATACATCAACGTCCAAACACAGGCAAAGGAAAAACAACCTATTTGTCAAGGAGTAATCACAGCATGCTGCTTTACTGTAATATCTGCAATGGCGTGTCAGTGATAGGCCTTTGTAGATATTTGACAGTAAATCCATTCATCTTTGAAAAAAAGACCAAATTAACACCAGTCACTGAAATGGAAAAAAAAGATAGTTGAGATCACACATTTCCAGCCCAACAGGACATCGACAGAAATGTTTTAGAAATCCATTTCTTCAACATTTAATGCAACTGATATAACAAAACGCTCAACAATCCCATTCACACCACACATACAGAACAAAGTTCTCACACACACGTACACCAGCACATTTAATGCACACATTGATATGAAGAAAAATGCTTATCACGGACTCTTTAATACAGGGTACGTTGCTGTCATATTTGCAATGGCGTACCAAGGATAGGCCATTGCAAAGATGAGACAGCATCATAGCTCATATAGTGGCACAAAGATCACTAAAGTATCTGGCATTAAGGATAAGCAAATACAGTCATTAGGACTAGTAACCAAACCATCCATCTGAAAGAACAAGTCTCATTCACACCAACACACACACACACACACACACACACACACACACACACACACACACACACACACACACACACACACACGCACACACACGTCTCCACGTGCTGATTTACAGACACGCACTTCCAAACACGGACCAAACAAAAACAACCTATTTGTTCGGGAGTAGTAACAGCATCTTGTTTTACTGTAACATTTGCAAAGGCGTATCAGTGATAGGCCCTTGCAGATATTTGACAGTAAAACCAGTAATCTTTAAATAAAGACCAAACTGACACCAGACATTAAAAGTAAACAAATGATATTTGAGATCACACATTTTTAGGCCACAGGACATCACATAGGTTTTGGAAATCAATTTTCTTCCAAATTTGATCAGATTAACATAACAATAACGACAACAATCTCGCTCACGCCAAACATATAGAACAAAGTTCACAGAGACTGGTACACGAGCACATATACTGCACACATAGATATGAAGAAAACATGCTTATCACCCATGGACTCGTCACGACAGGGTATGTTGCTGTAATATTTGCAATGGCCTCCCAAGGAAAGGCATAACTCATACAGTGGTACAAAGTTCAGACCAGTATCTGGCATTAAGGACAGTCTCATTCATACCAAACACACACACACACACACACACACACACACACACACACACACACACACACACACACACACACACACACCTCTGCACGTGCAGTTGAGATGACACATTTCCAGCCCACAGGACATCGATAGATATGTTTTAGAAATCCATTTCTTCAACATTTGATAAAACTGATATAACAAAACACTCAACAATCCCACTCACACTACACATACAGAACAAGGTTCACACAGACACGTACACTAGCACATATAATGCACACATTGATATGAAGAAAACATGCTTATCATGGACTCTTTAAAACAGGGTATGTTGCTGTCATATTTGCAATGGCGTACCAAGGATAGGCCTTTGCAAAGATGAGACAGCAGCATAGCTCATATAGTGGCACAAAGATTACTAAAGTATCTGGCATTAAGGATAAGCAAATACAAATTGTCATTAGGACTAGTAACCAAACCATCCATCTGAAAGAGCAAGTCTCATTCATTCGGAATACA
This sequence comes from Conus canariensis, assembly GCA_033310375.1. NCBI lineage: Eukaryota > Metazoa > Mollusca > Gastropoda > Neogastropoda > Conidae > Conus > Conus canariensis. The sequence continues at coordinate 20,209,908 of CM065736.1, read as the reverse complement.
CACACACACACACACACACACCACGCACGCACGCACGCACGCACACACACACACACACACACACACACACACACACACACACACACACACACACACACACACCTCTACACACACACAATGACCTACCAAGGAAAGGCATAACTTACACAGTAGTACAAAGTTCAGACCAGTATCTGGCATTAAGGATAGTCTCATTCATACCGAACACACACAACACACACACACACACACACACACACACACACACACACACACACACACACACACACACCTCTGCACCTGCAGATAAGCAGACATCGATGTCCAAACACAGACAAAGCAAAAACAACATATTTGTCAAGGAGTAATCACAGCATGCTGCTTTACTGTAATATTTGCAATGGCGTGTCAGTGATAGGCCCTTGCAGATATTTGACAGTAAATCCATTCATCTTAGAAATAAAGACCAAATTAACACCAGTCACTGAAATGGAAAAAAAGATAGTTGAGATCACTCATTTCTAGCCACAGGATTTCAGATATGTTTTGGAAATCAAATTTCCTTCAAATTTGATAAGATTAACATGACAATACCGACAACAAACTCGCTAACACCAAACATATAGAACAAGGTTCACAGAGACTAGTACACGAGCACATATACTGAACACATAGATATGAAGAAAAACATGTTTATCACCCATGGACTCTTTACGACAGGATATGTTGCTGTAATATTTGCAATGGCCTACCGCGGAAAGGCATAACTCATACAGTGGTACAAAGTTCAGACCAGTATCTGGCATTAAGGATAGTTTCATTCATACCGAAACACACACACACACACACACACACACACACACACACACACACACACACACACACCTCTGCATCTGCAGATAATCACACATGAACGTCCAAACACAGGCAAAGGAAAAACAACCTATTTGTCAAAGAGTAATTGCAGCATGCTGCTTCACTGTAATATTTGCAGAGGCGTGTCAGTGATAGGCCCTTGCAGATAGTTGACAGTAAATCCATTCATCTTTGAAAGAAAGACCAAACTAACACCAGTCACTGAAATGGAAAAAAAATGAAAGTTAAGATCACACATTTCTAGCCCACAGGATATCAGTTGTGTTTTAGAAATCAAGTTCTTCAACATTTGATAGAACTGACACAACAAAACGGTCAATAATCCCACTCACACCTCACATACAGAACAAGGTGTGCACAGACACGTACACTAGCACATATAATGCACGCATTGATATGAAGAAAACATGCTTATCATGGACTCTTTTAAAACAGGATATGTTGCTGTCATATTTGCAATGGCGTACCAAGGATAGGCCATTGCAAAGATGAGACAGCAGCATAGCTCATATAGTGGCACAAAGATTACTAAAGTATCTAGCATTAAGGATAAACAAATACAAATTGTCATTAGGACTAGTAACCAAACCATCCATCTGACAGAACAAGTCTCATTCATACGGAAGACATGGAGACACACACCACACACACACACACACACACACACCACACACACACACACACACACACACACACACACAACACTCAACACACGCACGCGCGCCACACACACACACACACACACACACACACACACACACACACACACACACACACACACACACGCACGTCTACACACACACACAATGACCTACCAAGGAAAGGCATAACTTACACAGTAGTGCAAAATTCAGACCAGTATCTGGCATTAAGGATAGTCTCATTCATACCGAACACACACACACACACAACACACCACACACACACCACACACACACACACACACACACGCACCACACACACACACCACACACCTCTGCACCTGCAGATAAGCAGACATCAATGTCCAAACACAGACAAAACAAAAAGAACATATTTGTCAAGGAGTAATCACAGCATGCTGCTTTACTGTAATATTTACAATGGCGTGTCAGTGATAGGCCCTTGCAGATATTTGACAGTAAATCTATTCATCTTAGAAATAAAGACCAAATTAACACCAGTCACTGAAATGGAAAAACAGATAGTTGAGATCACTCATTTCTAGCCACAGGATTTCAGATATGTTTTGGAAATCAAATTTCCTTCAAATTTGATAAGATTAACATGACAATACCGACAACAAACTCGCTAACACCAAACATACAGAACAAGGTTCACAGAGACTAGTACACGAGCACATATACTGAACACATAGATATGAAGAAAACATGTTTATCACCCATGGACTCTTTACGACAGGATATGTTGCTGTAATATTTGCAATGGCCTACCACGGAAAGGCGTAACTCATACAGTGGTACAAAGTTCAGACCAGTATCTGGCATTAAGGATAGTCTCATTCATACCGAACACACACACACACACACACACACACACACACACACACACACACACACACACACACACACACACACACCTCTGCACCTGCAGATAATCACACATGAACGTCCAAACACAGGCAAGGGAAAAACAACCTATTTGTCAAAGAGTAATCACAGCATGCTGCTTCACTGTAATATTTGCAGAGGCGTGTCAGTGATAGGCCCTTGCAGATAGTTGACAGTAAATCCATTCATCTTTGAAAGAAACATCAAATTAACACCAGTCATTGAAATGGAAAAAAAATGAAAGTTAAGATCACACATTTCTAGCCCACAGGACATCAGATGTGTTTTAGAAATCAAGTTCTTCAACATTTGATAGAACTGACACAACAAAACGGTCAATAATCCCACTCACACCTCACATACAGAACAAGGTGTGCACAGACACGTACACTAGCACATATAATGCACGCATTGATATGAAGAAAACATGCTTATCATGGACTCTTTAAAACAGGATATGTTGCTGTCATATTTGCAATGGCGTACCAAGGATAGGCCATTGCAAAGATGAGACAGCAGCATAGCTCATATAGTGGCACAAAGATTACTAAAGTATCTAGCATTAAGGATAAGCAAATACAAATTGTCATTAGGAGTAGTAACCAAACCATCCATCTGAAAGAACAAGTCTCATTCATACTGAAGACATGGAGACACACACACACACACACACACACACACACACACACACACACACACACACACACACACCTGCACGTGCTGATTTACAGACACGCACCAAACAAAAAGAACCTATTTGTTCGGGAGTAGTTGTTTTACTGTAATATTTGCAATGGCGTATCAGTGATAGGCCCTTGCAGCTTGTTTGACAGTAAAACCGTTCATCTTTTATATCAAGAGCAAACTGATATCATGCTCAGAAAGATAAAAAAACAAAAGAATGACAGCCGTGATCACACATTTCTAGCCCACAAAATATCAATAGAGATGTTTTAGAAATTCAGTATCTTCAATCCCAACCCACACCAAACAAATAGAACAAGGTCCACTGAGACAGGTCAAGCACATATATAGCTGAGTATCTGGTATCAAAGATGACAGGAAATAAAAGGCAAATTGTTAGTGGCAATAGAAACCAAATCATCCTGCTAATACAAATGTAAATACTCTGAATTCGTGAAGACCAAAGCAAAAGTTCAAAAAGAATGCATGGATCCAGACACTAACAGGACATACACACACACAGGTGGTCAAATGAGACCTTTTTTTTTAGTGGCATTTCCTTTCTCAGTTTTTTTCTTGCTTTTTTCCTTTTTCTCAGTTTTTCATATATCTCGTTTTTCTCATGGACTTCAGATATTCTATCCTTTACCCGCTTTTTCCTTTTAGTAGTTATAAACGCTAAATAAAACAAACAAAAAGAAAACGCGCGCACACACACACATGCACACACTCGCGCGCGCGCGCGCACACACACACAGACACACACTAAACAAAGAAGAAAGCCGAATGTGATTCATGTAAACACCACAAATAATTCATTCCTAATGGGCATATTTCATAAAACAGACAACGTACAGAAGTCGTTACGGTTTAGTTTGTCATTTGTCGTCTTTCTGGTGATACTGTGTGCACACAAACAGAGCTAAAAACAAACAAACAAACGGGCCTATCATTCACCCTTCACAACATGGTACACCGCTGCAATATTTGCAATGGCGTATCAAAGACAGGCCATAGCAAAGACTGGACAGCAGCTCGACTCCTTTACTTCTACAAAGTGTGATAAAACATCTGGCTTATCTTCACTATCAACTCTAAAGCTATCAAGAAATGGAATGCAATAAATCCATTATTCTTATTATTAGTGAGGGCGGGGGGGGAGGGGGGGGGCAGTGTTTTCCCGTTAGTTTCAAATGTTGATTTTTGGCCACTGGTTGGACTGTGTTCTGGAAGGATTTAACTTACCAAAAAATGATATCGCCATTTTTTGTGATTTCTTTATACTTTTTCTCTCAATTTCAAATTACGGCCCAAATCGTGCTAAGTAATTTGATTATATCACCCCAAAATACATTCTGTACGCAAAGCAAACACCCAACATATTGCTAAAAGTAATATAATTATTAAGAAAAAAAACACTCCTTTCAAC
>CM065736.1:20188595-20205290 GCA_033310375.1 Conus canariensis | reverse complement strand
CTGTGTACCTGCAATAGAAGCAAACCACCCGTGTTCCCTGCTGAGAACCTGGAATACAAGAAAAACACACTTGTTCTCTATTTGGTACCTGGAATAGAAGCAAAACACACTTGTTCTCTGCTGCGTACCTGGAATAGAAGTAAAACACACCTGTTCTCTGCTGCATACCTTGAATAGAAGCAAAACACAACTGTTGACTGCTGGGTACCTGGAACACAAGCAAAACACACTTGTTCTCTGCTGTGTACCTGGAATAGAAGCAAAACACACTTGTTCTCTGCTGTGTACCTGCAATAGAAGCAAACACCCGTGTTCCTGCTGAGAACCTGGAATACAAGAAAAACACACTTGTTCTCTATTGGTACCTGGAATAGAAGCAAAACACACTTGTTCTTGCTGCGTACCTGGAATAGAAGTAAAACACACCTGTTCTCTGCTGCATACCTTGAATAGAAGCAAAACACAACTGTTGACTGCTGGGTACCTGGAAACAAGCAAAACACACTTGTTCTCTGCTGTGTACCTGGAATAGAAGCAAAACACACTTGTTCTCTGCTGCGTACCTGGAATACACTTGTTCTCTGATGGAACTTGTAATAGACGCAAAACACACTTGTTCTCTGATGGGAAGCTGGAATAGAAGCAAAACACACTTGTTCTCTGCTGCGCACCTGGAATAGAAGCAGAACACGCTTGTTCTCTGCTGTGTACCTGGAATAGAAGTAAAACACACTTGTTCTCAGTTGTACACCTGGAATAGACGCAAAACACATTTGTCATCTGCTGGTACCTGGAATAGACGCAAAACACGGTTGTTCTCTGTTAGGTACCTGGAATAAATCAAAACACGGTTGCTCTCTGCTGCGTACCTGGAATAAAGCAAAACACGGTAGTTCTCTGCTAGGTCCTGGAATAAAGCAAAACACGGTTGTTCTCTGCTAGGTACCTGAAATAAAGCAAAGCACGGTTGTTCTCAGCTGGGTGCCTGGAATAAAGCAAAACACGGTTTTTCTCTGCTAGGTCCTGGAATAAAGCAAAACACGGTTGTTTCTGCTAGGTACCTGAAATAAAGCAAAGCACGGTTGTTCTCAGCTGGGTGCCTGGAATAAAGCAAAACACGGTTGTTCTCTGCTGCGTACCTGGAATAGAAGCAAAACACACCTGTTCTCTGCTGCGTACCTTGAATAGAAGCAAAACACACTTCTTCTCTGCTGCGTACCTGCAATAGAAGCAAAACACACTTGTTCTCTGCTGCATATCTGGAATAGAAGCAAAAGACACTTGTTCTCAGCTGCATACCTGAAACAGAAGGAAAACGCATTCAATGCTGGGTACCTGGAATAGAAGCAAACATACTTGTTAATTGCTGCGTACCTGGAATAGAAGCAAAACACACCTGCTCTCTGCTGCATACCTGGAATAGAAGCAAAACCCACTTGTTATCTGCTGCGTACCTGGAATAAATATAAATGAAAAACACACTTGTTCTCTGCTGGGTACCTGGAATAAATGCAAAACACACTTGTTCTCTGCCACATACCTGGAATAGAAGCAAAACTCATTTGTTCTCTGCTGCGTACCTTGAATAGAAGCACAACACTTGTTCTCTGCTGCGTACCTATAGACGGAATACATGCTTGTTCTCTGCTGTGTACCTGGTATAAAGCAAAACACACTTGTTGTCTGCTGGGTACCTGGAATAGAAGCAAAACACACTTGTTCTCTGCTGGGTACCTGGAATAGAAGCAAAAAACACTGTTATCTGCTGGGTACCTGGAATAAAAGAAAAACACACCTGTTCTCTGCTGCGTGCCTGAAATAGAAGCAAAACACACCTGTTCTCTGCTGGGTACCTGCAATAGAAGCAAAACACACTTGTTCTCTGCTGCATACCTGGAATAGAAGCAAAACACACCTGTTCTGTGCCTCATACCTGGAATAGAAGCAAAACACACCTGTTCTCTGCTGCATACCTGGAACAAAAGCAAAACACACCTGTTCTCTGCTGGGTACCTGTAATAGAAGCAAAACACACTTGTTCTCTGCTGCATACCTGGAATAGAAGCAAAACACACCTGTTCTCTACTGCATACCTGGAATAGAAGCAAAACGCACTTGTTCTCTGCTGCATACCTGGAATAGATGCAAAACACACTTGTTATCTGCCACATACCTGGAATAGATGCAAAACACACTTGTTCTCTGCTGCACACCTGGAACAGACGCAAAACACACTTGTTGACTGCTGGGTATCTGGAACACAAGCAAAACACACTTGTTCTCCATTGGCTACCTGCAATAGAAGCAAAACACACTTGTTATCTGCTGGGTACCTGGAATAGAAGCAAAACACACTTGTTCTCTGCTGTGTACCTGCAATAGAAGCAAACCACCCGTGTTCCCTGCTGAGAACCTGGAATACAAGAAAAACACACTTGTTCTCTATTTGGTACCTGGAATAGAAGCAAAACAACACTTGTTCTCTGCTGCGTACCTGGAATAGAAGTAAAACACACCTGTTCTCTGCTGCATACCTTGAATAGAAGCAAAACACAACTGTTGACTGCTGTGTACCTGGAACACAAGCAAAACACACTTGTTCTCTGCTGCGTACCTGGAATACACTTGTTCTCTGATGGGAACTTGTAATAGACGCAAAACACACTTGTTCTCTGATGGGAAGCTGGAATAGAAGCAAAACACACTTGTTCTCTGCTGCGCACCTGGAATAGAAGCAGAACACGCTTGTTCTCTGCTGTGTACCTGGAATAGAAGTAAAACACACTTGTTCTCAGTTGTACACCTGGAATAGAAGCAAAACAGACTTGTTATCTGCAGCGTACCTGGAATAGAAGCAAAACACACTTGTTCCCTGCTGCCTACCCGCAATAGACGCAAAACACACTTGTTCTCTGCTGCGTACCTGCAATAGAAGCAAAACACACTTGTTCTCTGCTGCACACCTGCAATAGAAGCAAAATACACTTGTTCTCTGCAGCGTACCTGCAATACAAGCAAAACACACTTGTTCTCTGCTGCGTACGTGCAATACAAGCAAAACACACTTGTTCTCTGCTGCGTACCTGGAATAGAAGCAAAACACACTTATTCTCTGCTGCGTACCTGCAATAGAAGCAATACGCTTGTTTTCTGCTTCGAGCCTGGAGTAGAATCAAAACACACTTGTTCTCGGCTGGGTACCTGGAATAGAAGCACAACACACTTGATCTCTGCTGCGTACCTGGAATAGCAGCACAACACACTTGTTCTCTGCTGGGTACCTGGAATAGAAGCAAAACACACTTGTTCTCTGCTGCGTACCTGGAATAGAAGCAACACACACTTGTTCTCTTCTGCGTACCTGGAATAGAAGCAAAACACACTTGTTCTCTGCTGCGTACCTGGAATAGAAGCAAAACACACTTGTTCTCTGCTGCGTACCTGGAATAGAAGCAAAACACACTTGTTCTCGGCTGCGTACCTGGAATAGAAGCAAAACACACTTGTTCTCTGCTGCGCACCTGGAATAGAAGCAAAAAACACTTGTTCTCTGTTGGCTACCTGCAATAGAAGCAAAACACTTGTTATCTGCTGGGTACCTGGAATAGAAGCAAAACACACTTGTTCTCTGCTGTGTACCTGCAATAGAAGCAAACCACCCGTGTTCCCTGCTGAGAACCTGGAATACAAGCAAAACACACTTGTTCTCTGCTGCAAGTGTGTTTTGCTTCTATTACAGGTACCCAGCAGAGAACAGGTGTGTTTTGCTTTTGTTCCAGGTATGCAGCAGAGAACAAGGAGGTGGCTTGGGCTACCTCGCACAATCAACATATCAGCCCTGTACAGGCAGAAAGGCGCGCTGCAGCTACCCCTCACATCCATCGTGGAGATCTACAAGGCAGGAAAGGTCAGGACAGTGATGATGCTGAGGGAGTCGAGGGACCAAGAGATCAGTGGCAAGCCACCGGATGTCAAAACAGCAAGAAAGTGGAAGGCAGAGGATGCAACCGACGAGATCATCTCTTCATTGGAACATGGCGACATTGTCGGGCCAGTACAGGCTGACAGGGTGGGGCTTGGCAACGGTGACTTCAGACCTTTCAGGAAAATGTCTCAGCGGGACAGAAGAACAGCTGCAACAGGGCAGGTACGAAAGATTGAGGCTGAAAAGCGAGAAGTTCATCTCATCCAGTGTGCCCAGCAAGGACAGGTGACCGGGTGGGAAGAGCATGTAGTTGAAAGAAAGATTGGATGGAGTGAGATCTGGAAGTGGAACACATCGAGACTCAGCTTCCTTCTCCGGTCCACCTATGACGTTCTGCCTTCGCCAGTGAACCTAGTCAGATGGAAGGTCCAGGAAGATGACAAGTGTAGGTGCGGCAAACGAGGAACCATGAAGCACATCCTCTCAAACTGCCACCTGGCTCTGAACAGATACACCTGGAGACACAACGAAGTGCTCAAAGTGTTCACCAAGATGGCGAAGGAGCAGGCGGAAGAGGGAAAATACGCTCCTAGGCCACAGAAACACGGACTGGGCATGATCGAGTTTGTGCCGCAAGGAGGCAAGGTTCCTGAGAGAAAGAAGGCGAGTGAAGCCACAGAAGGTCAGAGCGGTGGTCAATGGGAGGTAGCAGCAGACCTAGAGGGCTGCAAGAGATTCTTCCCCATCCCAACAACGAAGAAGCCAGACCTGGTGATATGGAGTGAGGAAGAGGTACACCTGGTGGAACTCACTGTGCCTCACGAAGACAATATCAGCGAGGCACACGAGCGGAAAGAAAATCGCTATGAGACTCTTGTTGAAGAATGCAAGGAGGCGGGATGGAAAGCAACCCATTTCCCAGTCGAAGTCGGCTGCAGAGGTTTCATCGCGACTAGCGTCAGAAAGTGGATGAGAGTGGCTGGACTTGGTCCGAAGAAAGGGAATGCCATGACAAAAGCCCTACAGGAGACTGTTGAGAAAGCAAGTCATTGGATCTGGCTGAAGAGAGAGGACACAAGCTGGTGCGAGTCCTGACGGTTGACAGAAAAGGCATACAGTCAAACTGGCAAGGAGACCTCACATCGGTGAGGGGGCTCGGTGCGTCATTACAGCTGTCGAGAGGAAGAGCCCGAAACAGCGACGCATTCTCTCCTGATGATCTCCACGCCAGAGTCCGGTCTACGGAGCTTTTGACTGTCACGCAGCACAGGTAGCTGTTTTCATCCATCTTTGGCACCTGGAATAGAAGCAAAACACACTTGTTCTCTGCTGCGTACCTGGAATAGAAGTAAAACACACCTGTTCTCTGCTGCATACCTTGAATAGAAGCAAAACACAATTGTTGACTGCTGGGTACCTGGAACACAAGCAAAACACACTTGTTCTCTGCTGCGTACCTGGAATAGAAGCAAAACACACTTGTTCTCTGCTGCGTACCTGGAATAGAAGCAAAACACGCTTGTTCTCTGCTGCATACCTGGAATAGAAGCAAAACACACTTGTTCTCTATTTGGTACCTGGAATAGAAGCAAACCACACTTGTTCATTACAGTGTAGAAGCAAAACACACTTGTTCTCTGCTGCGTACCTGGAATATACTTGTTCTCTGATGGGAACTTGGAATAGACGCAAAACACACTTGTTCTCTGATGGGAAGCTGGAATAGAAGCAAAACACACTTGTTCTCTGCTGTGTACCTGGAATAGAAGTAAAACACATTTGTTCTCTGCTGTACACCTGGAATAGAAGCAAAACAGACTTGTTATCTGCTGCGTACCTGGAATAGAAGCAAAACACACTTGTTCCCTGCTGCCTACCCGCAAAAGACGCAAAACACACTTGTTCTCTGCTGTACACCTGGAATAGAAGGAAAACAGACTTATTCTCTGCTGCGTACCTGCAATAGAAGCAAAACACACTTGTTCTCTGCTGCACACCTGCAATAGAAGCAAAATACACTTGTTCTCTGCAGCGTACCTGCAATACAAGCAAAACACACTTGTTCTCTGCTGCGTACGTGCAATACAAGCAAAACACACTTGTTCTCTGCTGCGTACCTGCAATACAAGCAAAACACACTTATTCTCTGCTGCGTACCTGCAATACAAGCAAAACACTTGTTTTCTGCTTCGAGCCTGGAGTAGAATCAAAACACACTTGTTCTCGGCTGGGTACCTGGAATAGAAGCACAACACACCTGGTCTCTGCTGCGTACCTGAAATAGCAGCACAACACACTTGTCCTCTGCTGGTACCTGGAACAGAAGCAAAACACACTTGTTCTCTGCTGCGTACCTGGAATAGAAGCAAAACACACTTGTTCTCTGCTGCGTACCTGGAATAGAAGCAAAACACACTTGGGCTCCGCTGCGCACGTGGAGTAGAAGCAAAAAACACTTGTTCTTTGCTACACACCTGCAATAGAAGCAAAATACACTTGTTCTCTGCTGCGTATCTGGAATAGAAGCAACACACATTTGTTCTCTGCTGCGCCCCTACAATAGAAGCAAAACACACTTGTTCTCTGCTGCGTACCTGCAATACAAGCAAAACACACTTGTTCTCTGCTGCGTACCTGGAATAGAAGCAAAACACACTTGTTGTCTGCTGCGTACTTGCAATAGAAGCAAAACGCTTGTTTTCTGCTTCGAACCTGGAGTAATAGCAAAACACACTTGTCCTCTGTTGGGTACCTGGAATACAAACAAAACACACTTGTTCTCTGCTGCGTACCTGCAATAGAAGCAAAACACACTTGTTCTCCGATGCATACTTGGAATACAAGCAAAATACGCTTGTTCTCTGCTGCCTACCTGCAATGGAAGCCAGACACACTTGTTCTCTGCTGCGTACCTGCAATAGAAGCAAAACACGCTTGTTCTCTGGTGCGCACCTGGAACAGAAGCAAAACACATTTCTTCTCTGCTGCGTACCTGCAATACAAGCAAACCACATTTGTTCTCTGCTGCACACCTGGAATAGAAGCAAAACACACTTATTCTCTACTGTGTACCTGCAATAGAAGCAAAACACATTTCTTCTCTGCTGCGTACCTGCAATACAAGCAAACCACATTTGTTCTCTGCTGCACACCTGGAATAGAAGCAAAACACACTTGTTATCTGCTGCGTACCTGCAATACAAGCAAAACACACTTGTTCTCTGGTGCATACCTGGAATGAGACAAAATACGCTTGTCCTCTGCTGCGTACCTGTGATAGAAGCAAAACACACTTGTTCTCTGCTGCGTACCTGGAATAGAAGCAAAACACACTTGTTCTCTCATGCGTACCTGAAATAAAGAAAAAACACACTTGTTCTCTGCTGCGTACCTGGAACAGAAGCAAAACATAATTGTTCTCTGCTGCGTACCTGCAATACAAACAAAACACACTTGTTCTCCACTGCGTACCTGGAATAGCGTACATGCAATACAAGCAAAACACACTTGTTCTCCACTGCGTACCTGGAATAGAAGCACAACAGACTTATGCTTTGCTGCGTACCTTGAATAGAAGCAAAACATAATTGTTCTCTGCTGCGTACCTCCAATACAAGCAAAACACACTTGTTCTCTGCTGCGTACCTGGAATAGAAGCAAAACACGCTTGTTCTCTGCTGCGTACCTGGAATAGAAGCAAAACACGCTTGTTCTCTGCTGCGTACCTGGAATAGAAGTTGAACACACTTGTTCTCTGCTGTGTACCTGCAATACAAGCAAAACACACTTGTTATCTGCTGCGTACTTGGAACAGAAGCAAAACACACTTGTTCCCTGCTGCCTATCCGCAATAGACGCAAAACACACTTGTTCTCTGCTGTGTACCTGCAATAGAAGCAAAACACACTTGTTCTATGCTGCACACCTGGAATAGAAGGAAAACACACTGTTCTCTACAGCGTACCTGGAATAGAAGTAAAACACACTTGTTCTCTGCTGCATACCTTGAACAGAAGCAAAACACAATTGTCGACTGCTGGGTACCTGGAACACAAGCAAAACACACTTGTTCTCTGCTGCGTACCTGGAATAGAAGCAAAACACGCTTGTTCTCTGCTGCATACCTGGAATAGAAGCAAAACACACTTGTTCATTACAGCGCAGAAGCAAAACACATTGTTCTCTGCTGCGTACCTGGAATACACTTGTTCTCTGATAGGAACTTGGAATAGACGCAAAACACGCTTGTTCTCTGATGGGAAGCTGGAATAGAAGCAAAACACACTTGTTCTCTGTTGTGCACCTGGAATAGAAGCAGAACACGCTTGTTCTCTGCTGTGTACCTGGAATAGAAGTAAAACACACTTGTCCTATGCTGCACACCTGGAATAGAAGCAAAACAGACTTGCTATCTGCTGCGTACCTGGAATAGAAGCAAAACACACTTGTTCCCTGCTGCCTATCCTCCATAGACGCAAAACACACTTGCTCTCTGCTGCGTACCTGCAATAGAAGCAAAACACACCTGTTCTCTGCTGCACACCTGTAACAGAAGCAAAACACACTTGTTCTCTGCTGCGTACCTGGAACAGAAGCAAAACACACTTGTTCTCTGCTGCGTACCTGCAATACAAGCAAAACACACTTGTTCTCTGCTGCGTACGTGGAATAGAAGGAAAACAACTTGTTCTCTGCTGCGTACTTGCAATAGAAGCAAAATGCTTGTTTTCTGCTTTGAGCCTGGAGTAGAAGCAAAAAACCCTTGTCCTCTGCTGCGTACCTGGAATAGAAGCAAAACACACTTGACTTGTTCTCTGCTGCGTACCTGGTATAGAAGCAAAACACACTTGTTCCCTGCTGCGCACCTGGAATAGAAGCAAAAAACACTTGCTCTTTGCTACACACCTGCAATAGAAGCAAAATACACTTGTTCTCTGCTGCGTACCTGGAATAGAAGCAAAACACACTTGTCCTCTGCTACGTACCTGCAATACAAGCAAAACACACTTGTTCTCTGCTGCGTACCTGCAATACAAGCAAAACACACTTGTTCTCTGCTGCGTTCCTGGAATAGAAGCAAAACACTCTTGTTCTCTGCTGCGTACCTGCAATACAAGCAAAACACACTTATTCTCTGCTGCGTACTTGCAATAGAAGCAAAACGCTTGTTTTCTGCTTCGAGCCTGGAGTAGAAGCAAAACACACTTGTTCTTGGGTGGGTACCTGGAATAGTAGCAAAATACGCTTGTCCTCTGCTGGGTACCTGGAATAGAAGCAAAACAACTTGTTCTCGGCTGGGTACCTGGAATAGAAGCAAAACACACTTGTTCTCGGCTGGGTACCTGGAATAGAAGCACAACACACTTGTTCTCGGCTGGGTACCTGGAATAGAAGCAAAACACACTTGTTCTCTGCTGCGTACCTGCAATAGAAGCGAAACACTTGCTCTCTGCTGCACACCTGCAATAGAAGCAAAACACTTGTTCTCTGCTGGATACCCGGAATACAAACAAAACACACTTGTTCTCTGCTGCGTACCTGCAATGGAAGCCAAACACACTTGTTCTCTGCTGCGTACCTGCAATAGAAGCAAAACACACTTGTTCTCTGCTGCACACCTGCAATAGAAGCAAAATACACTTGTTCTCTGCTGCGTACCTGGAACAGAAGCAAAACACACTTGTTATCTGCTGCGTACCTGCAATACAAGCAAAACACACTTGTTCTCTGCTGCGTACCTGGAATAGAAGCAAAACACACTTGTTCTCTGCTGCATACCTGGAATAGAAGTAAAACACACTTGTTCTCTGCTGCGTACCTATAGAAACAAAACACTTGGTCTCTGCTATGTACCTGGAATAGAAGCAAAACACACTTGTTCTCTGGTGCGTACCTGGAAAAGAAGGAAAACACATTTGATGTCTGGTGCATACCTGGAATAGAAGCAAAATACGCTTGTTCTCTGCTGCGTACCTGGAATAGAAGCAAAACACACTTGTTCTCTGCTGCGTACCTGGAATAGAAGCAAAACATAATTGTTCTCTGCTGCGTACCTGCAATACAAGCAAAACACACTTGTTCTCCACTGCGTACCTGGAATAGAAGCAAAACATATTTGTTCTCTGCTGCGTACCTGCAATACAAGCAAAACACACTTGTTCTCTGCTGCATACCTGGAATAGAAGCAAAACACGTTTGTTCTCTGCTGCGTACCTGGAATAGAAGCAAAACACACTTGTTATCTGCTGCGTTCCTGGAACAGAAGCAAAACACACTTGTTCCCTGCTGCGTACCTGCAATAGAAACAAAACACACTTGTTCTCTGCTGCACACCTAGAATAGAAGCAAAACACACTTGTTCTCTGCTGCGTACATAAAATAGAAGCAAAACACACTTGTTATCTGCTGGGTACCTGGAATAGAAACAAAACACACTTGTTCTCTGTTGGGTACTTGGAATAGAAGCAAAACACTTGTTATCTGCTGGGTACCTGGAATAGAAGCAAAACACACTTGTTCTCTGCTGCGTACCTGCAATAGAAGCAAACCACCCGTGTTCCCTGCTGAGAACCTGGAATACAAGCAAGGCACACTTGTTTTCTCCTGCGTACCTGGAACGCAGGTTCTCAGCAGGTGGGGTGGGGTGGAGTGTTTTATGAGGTTGTGGTGTGTTGGGGGTGTGGGGTTGTGTGCTGCGGAGTGGTGTGGTGGTGTGTGTTGAGAACTGTGTTGTGCATTGTGTTGTGGTATGGTGTGGTTTATTGTGTGGTGATGTTGTGTGTTGTAGTATGGTGTGTGTCGTGTTTTGTGGTGAGGTGGAGATGTGGTAGTGGTGTGGTGAGGGTGTGGTAAGGATGTGGTGGGAGTGTGTGGGGGGTGGGGTGGGTGGGGGGGTGGGGGGTGTTGTGTTGTGGTCAGGGTGTAATGGGGGTGGGTTGTGTTGTGGTGGGGAAAAGAAGAGGGCACTGAATCCTTGGAACGAAGAAAGACTAAACACTGTGGAATAATGAAGGCACTAAGCACTGAGAAAGAAGTGGGCACTAAAGCCTGGGAAAGAAGGCATGGAACCCTGGGAAAGGACAGACCACTAAATCCTGGGGAAGAAAAACGCACTAAACCCAGGAAAGAAGACACGTGATCTTAGGACAGAAGAACCCTGGGAAAGAAGGTGGCACTAAATCCTAGGAAAGAAGAAGACATAATACTGAGAAAGAAGACCAAAATACTGGAAAAGAAGACGCACGGAAAGAATCACTGAAGACTAGAAAGTTAGGAAAGATACACCCCAATTAAAAAAAAGACGAGCATCAGCTGTGGTAAATATGGGACACTAGTTCCTGAAGAAAATGACACAAATATCTATGAATCAAGAAAACACTAAACCCTGAATAAGAAGACTAGCATCTGAGAACGAAGAAGATTCTAGTACCGCAGAAAGGAGATTTCAAACTTGTGAGTGTCGAAAATATACCCCCGTAAAAGACAGAACTTTTGTAAGGAAAGGAGATACTAAACTCTGGGAAAGAAGACGACACAACTCTACACAAGGAAACACTAAACTCTATGACAGCACACTTAAATATGAAAGAAAGGACAGCTACACTGGAAGAAGTGTGAAGACGAGAGAGAAGAGCGAGCGAAAAATCACGACAATACTCCATTTGTTGTTGGCCGCATCCACTGAGTTCGTTCACGTGACCTGGCTCCGTTGTCCGTGCCCCGTTGACGTACCAGTTTCTTGCCCCTGTCAATATAATCAGGATCTTCAGTTAAGATCTTATTCCATCTGCTAACAAATCTGATTCATTCAATTCATCAAAACTAACTTAGTTTAAGAAACATTTTTAGTTTGTGCTTTTTCCATCTGACTATATTTTGTTTCACGCCATGTATTATGGGGAACTGAGTAAAAGCTTGCTGTTGTCTTCAATGTTTGTGCGTGTCCGTGTGTGTGTGTATGTGTGTGTGTGTGTCCTTGTGTCAGTGTGTGTTGTGTGTGTGTGTGTGTGTGTGTGTGTGTGTGTGTGTGTGTGTGTGTGTGTGTGCCTGTGTGCATGTGTGAGCGCGCACACGCGCGCGTGCATATGCACATCCATGTGCGTGATGGCATGTAAGTGTGACTGCGGGCGTGTGCTTGGATGCATATTTGTGTATGTTTCTGCATGTTAAAACCAATGGGCGTTCAAGTATATTATATGTGCACGCACGAACGTCTATATTCATTCATTCCAAACTGAGCTTTGCTTAAAAAGTGTACGTTCATTCGTATGCGTCAGGTTATACACGTACACACTAACATACGAATACACACACGAACATTACCGCAGATACATCCATGCATACAGCTCATATCTAAAAACACATTTTCATTTAACGAACACTCTCACATACTGAACCAATGCCCTGATCATTGTAATTTACACCAGCAATGATTCAGATAAAACAAATGAGTTGCTTCAAATTTCTTTTTCATCATATAATTGCAAATTTGGAGGTAAAGATGTGCTGTTGTAATTCTTCACAGCTCCGCCGAAAGACCTCACAGAACTAACGAAGACTGACACCACTGTTAAATGACACACCCCTCCAGCCACCCTTCCAGGAAAACAAGCTCTACATCAATTTACTAAAAGAAGTCTCAAAACACGATCACACATATTAGCAGGGAGAAAACAGGTGTGCAGTTCAAGCTCCTTTTAGGTAATGAAAACGGACCTCCTTATCATACTACTGATTTTAAAATTAACAGAGATGCCAGACTGGACCGTACCAGGTCTTCATACACATATTCCAGATGTTCACAAAGTTTGTTTTTTTGTTGTCAGTGCTCTCGCTTATTTCTCAATGTTCAGTCATGAAACGTACAGAGCTTTCTACCAATTTGTGAATGTCTGTGCATGTTAAAGCCAATACATGGACATGTATGGTGGTTTTAAGGGCTTGGTAGTGACAAGTAGTTCTGGCATATGCCAAACTACCGTACTATAAGCCTCATCAACCACCCAAGCAAAGTCATGCTTAAGGTGATCCTGAACAGACTGAATCTCCAAGCGGAAAAGATCATCGCCGAAGAACAGGCGGGTTTCAGGCCAGGCCGCAGTACAACAGAGCAAATCTTCAATTTAAGAATACTGTGTGAAAGTACAACCAACACCAACAAGATCTGTACCACGTGTTCATAGATTTCAAGAAAGCCTTTGACCGAGTGTGGCATAAAGCATTATGGGCGACAATGAAACTCTACAACATCAATGCCAACCTCATCAAAGTCATCGAAAGCCTCTACAACAAAGCCACCAGTGCGGTTTTCTTCAACAACAACATAGGCGAATGGTTCCGAACAACTGTCGGAGTGCGCCAGGGCTGTCTACTCTCTCCCACGCTCTTCAACGTCTTCCTGGAAAGAATCATGACTGATGCACTTGAAGACCATGAAGGTTCAGCTGGAGAGGAACAAGAGCTAGTCAATCTGATCAACAGGCTGAACAACACCTCCACAGAATCTGGCATGGAGATCAGCGCAGAAAAGACCAAAGTGATGACCAACAACCCAATCGGTTTTGCCAACGACATAATGATCAACAACAAGAAACTTGAACCCGTCAACAGCTTCAAATACTTGGGTGCAACAATCGCAGATGAAGGATCAAGACCAGAAATTATCTCCAGAATTACTCAGACCACAGCCGCATTGACAAAGCTGAAGCCAGTACGGAACAACAAAAACATCTCCATCAGCTCAAAAATTAGACTGATGCGATCCTTAGTCATGGCAATCTTCCTCTATGCTTGCGAATCATGGACACTAAAAGCTGACCTCGAAAAAAGGATAAAAGCAGTTGAAATGAGGTGCTATAGAAGACTCCTTGGCATTTCATACAGAGATCACATCACCAATGAGGAAGTAAAGAGACGCATCGAGAATAAAATCGGTCCATATACAGATCTCCTCACTTCAGTTAAACGACGCAAGCTGAAGTGGTATGGACATGTCACGAGGTCATCAGGCCTTGCCAAAACAATCCTGCAGGGATTACAGTACGAGGAGGACGGCGGAGAGGTCGACAAAGAAAGAGATGGGAAAACAACATCACAGAGTGGACGGGCCTGGAGTTGAGGGACGTGTTGAGGAGGGCGGAGTGCCGGAATGAATGGAGAGGACTGGTTGTCAGAGCTACACAGGTGCCCCTACGGACGGGAGTCTAAGGGATTAAGGACAAGGACAAGGAAGTGAGAAGTATGGAATCATGTTCCATATATCTTTGGTCCACCAGTAATTAAAACAAAACAACAAGCAAAAGAAAGGACAAGCAAGTAAAACAAAAAAGAGAAAACAAAGAATACGTCCAAATTTTAGATCCCTCTAGGGGGAGATCGTTACTATGTACATCCACTGACAGTTCCCATGACTGACCAGCTCTTAAAACTTTGGCACACGCCAGAGGCGAAGATGTGAAGGGGAAACCAAACGTTATGAGAAAAGGGCCATCAGAGTTTAACATCGAAATGTGAACAATATTTTAAACATCTGTAAAATTCTTATAAAAACATTTTGTATTATTTTGCGGAAATCTGAATATCTTGCTTTAAAACATGGACAGTTAAAACGATATTTTTGTCGAAGAAATTTCGTCTACCACACAAACGAAAGAATATCTAGAGAGAGCTGGGATCTGTGGTAAATTCTAAACATTATTTCTAAACACCCATTAAGACAAAAAATCTGACTGCTTTACTGCAGGGATGCACACCCCTGAGAACAAAAAAGGATAAGATCAATGCCATGATCGTATAAATACCCGTTACACACCCTTTTAATAATCTTTATTGTCGAAACAGTATGACTGATGTTCCAAGTACCTACTTAATTGGGGAACAAAATGAAAATGTAACAGTTCTGCTACTATTACGACATTCGAATTAACTACTTTAACAAGTAGTGGCGCACTTTGTCTCTGGTCTGCGATCCTCGTGGTCGTCTGGCAGACTGGCACCGCTTCCTGTTTGGTCCTGCCACAAAAAAACTGTGTTGAAATACTTACGAAGAAAATTCTAACTACACATCAAGAAAGAAGACATTAACACCTATGAATAACTATATTCCAGAAAAGGATGCATTAAACCCTAAGAAAGGAGAAGTCGACGTACGACGACGTAATTCTGTAAGAAAGAAAACATGTTAAACTCTGTGAAAGAATACTTCCAATCATATAATCACAAAGGCACTGAATCGTGCGAAAGAGGATACAAAAGCCATGATAGCATGGTGAACCCTATAAGAGAAACATTTAGAACTCTGTGAAAAGGTAATACTAAACCCTAGAGCTGAGAACAACACAGAGGACAAAAGGACACTGAATTCGATAGAAAGAGACACACTAAGTCCTCACCAAAAAGACACTAGGCCCTTTGTAAAGAGGACACTAAACTCTATGCAAGAAAGGCATTCTACCTGTGAAAGGACAACAGACCATGGAAAAGAAGATGACAGAAACATCAATAAAAGACAATAGTCCATATGAAAGACCACAACACCAAGGGCCATTAAAAAGCAAGACTGAATATAAAAACCATACTAAAGGAAGAGCATAAACTTACAGAAGGGGACACTACACACCAAGAATGAACACTACACTGAATCTATGAAAGGAGAAAACACGAGCCCGTGTGAAAAAAGAGGACGCAGCCCTTATGAAAGGAGATAACACTAGCCCCTGTGAAAGAAGAGGACGCTTACCCCTATGAAAGGAGTGAACACTAGATCCTGTGAAAGAAGTCTCTAACCCCTATGAAAGGAATGAACACTAGCCCAAAGAAGAGGACTCAACACTAGCTCCTGTGACAGAAGAGGACGCTAACCCCTATAAAAGGACAGAACAAGAGAACACTAGCCTCTGTGAAAGAAGAGGAAGCAAAAACCTTTAACAGGAGAGAACACTGAAAAAAGAGGACGCTAACCCCTATAAAAGGAGAGAACAAGAGAACACTAGCCTCTGTGAAAGACGAGGAAGCAAAAACCTTTAACAGGAGAGAACACAAGCCCCTATGAAAGAAAAGAACACTAGCCTCTGTGAAAGAAGAGGACCCATACCTTTATGAAATTTTACCCCCTGTGAAAAACGTTCTGAACGGATATTATATTCTAGGAAAGAATACTAAATACTGTAAGAAAGTAGACGAAAAGAAGGAAAGCTAAACCCAATGAAAGGAGAACACCAAGCCATACGATAGAAACAGGACCGTAAATTCTGTGGAAGAAAGGGGATCTTAAATGAGGCAGAGAGCAGTGAACAGTAAGTACTAAACAAGTAAGGTTAATCTTGCTCCCCCATGAAGAAATAAATACCGGGGGAGCAAAAACTACCCTCCTTCTCCATTACTTCATGTGGAAGAAAGTTGCTGAGTCCTAATAAAAGGATCCGCATGCAGACTCCTCAATGCCATGTCAGTCTTTCTGTGAAATGCGTACTAGTCATACAAGGAGGAACCAGGTGCGCACAAAGGAAATAGTTCTGGAACAAGATCAAAGACTTCCTAAGCAGCTCTGCAGCAAAACCTCAAAGATCTGAAAACATGCACCCACGTTCCAGATCCCAGAAACATGAGGCCTGCGACATCCCTGGAGGGGTCGTTTGATACTTTCCTGAACCATCTACTCGGGTGCCTACTGTTTTGTATCCTTGTTCAACAGAAGACTGCCATAGGAAACAAGAACATCCATGGCAATCATACGAATGAAGGCTGTAACCTAGGAAAGACACAGGCATTAA
>CM065736.1:20173514-20176014 GCA_033310375.1 Conus canariensis | reverse complement strand
GAATACCAGGTCAACGCCACACCCTCACATGCACGTGTTTCATATGGGTGTGGAAAGTTGTCAAAAGTGAGCAGCGCTAGTTCACTGACTCTGCTTGTGTGTGTGTGTGTGTGTGTGTGTGTGTGTGTGTGTGTGTGTGTGTGTGTGTGTGTGTGTTCGAGTGTGTACATGCTATCGTGCGTGTTCGTGTGTGAGGGTTAGCATCTCTCTCCCTCCCTCCCTCCCTCCCTCCCTCCTCTCTCCTCTCTCTCTCTCTCTCTCTCTCTCTCTCTCTCTCTCTCTCTTACATCCCTCCAAACATACACATGCGCGCGCATGCGTGCGTGTATGTATATGCGTGTGTGTTGGTGAGAATTGGACGAGAGAGAGAGACAGACAGACAGACAGACAGACAGACAGAAAGACCAACAGACAGACAAAAAGAAGACGAAGAAGAAGGAAAGGAAAAGACGATGAAAGAGGAGGAAGAAGAGATCTTGGAAGGAGGTGAAGGTGGAGGAGGGGGGAAGGAAATGGACGGGAAAGAAGCAAAGAAAGGAAGGGGAAAGCAGTTGAGTTCAGTCAGCGTTGTTCATCTACCTCCATGTCCCACTGCCCCGCAATCCATCTCTGTGCACATCTTGTGACATTGTCCTTATTATGCACTCAGATGCATCGTTCCGTTTCCTTTCTCTGTTTCTATTTCAATTTCATTCCTTTTCCTTTTCCATTGCCACTTACTTTTTCTCTCTGTTTTCCTTTGTTTTCCGTTTCGCTTCCTGCTTCCTTCCTTCCTCATCTTCCTTCTCCTCCTCCTTCTATCCCTTCTTCTTCTTCTTCTTCTCTTTTATTTGTTGCTTGTTTTTCTTTCATGTTTCCATTTCGTTTTCTTTTCGCTCTTTCCCTTCCATTGATTTCTTCCCCTTTTCCTGTCGGTTTTTTTTTTTTTTTTTTTTTTACAGTTTTTTATTTTTATTTTTTTTCTTGTTTCATATAATTGATTAGTTTTTCCTCTATTATTTTTGTATTCTTTCTGTCTCTATGTGCTTTTTTTTTATTTTTTTGTTACACGATCCACTCCTTCCCTGTTCATTTTATCCGCCCTGATCTTTCTCGTTTTCTCTCATTTTCTTTTGATTTTTTTCTCTGAATTTTGTCTCTGCTCTGATGTGCATGATGAGCATATTGTGCGGAAGTGTATGTAACAGTTTTAGTTGTAGTTCTCTTTTACAATAACTGTCTTGTTGACCGTTGACATTTGATATTCTAATGTTTTTTTCTAATAATATCATACGATAGCAGTAATTACTGTTTCTGTAGGGAACATCATTATTTTCTTGCTCATGCTCACAAACGAATGGAAATACGACTTCTGAACCTGGTGACGAACCATGTAACAATTCTACTCATTCTGGTGCCCGATCACCTTTTGGATGTCATATAAACTCAGAAAATGAGATAATCGCTCTCATGAAACCAACATTGCCTCTACTAATGTATGTGATGTTTACATCACTTTTGGTTGTTTGCTAGTTTGTCTGGTGGTAAGATTACGCGAAAATCTGTCAAACGAAAACAAAACTTAGTGGCAAGATAGAATTTGTCCCAAGGATGAACGCATTGCATTTTAGTGCGGATCTGCGTCAAAGGTCAGATCCGTCATCCATTGAGCGTGATTATACAAAGCAAAACAAAACGTTGATAATACACTGAAAATGCAAAGTGTATGGAGTTTTAGCAAAAGAACCCCTTAATTTAAGCGAAACTAAAAGGTTCTACACGACTTTTGTGGTTGTTCCTGCTTCAAAAATTTTAACTCTTTTCTTTATTTATGGATTGTTCACGTGGAATGTTGAACTGTATTTTCTAAATCAAATATTTTGAAGATCTGTATTTTCTAGGGAATATTTTTGCCGACAAAAAATATGCTGGAATCGATTTGAACACAAACGGTTTAGGGGACAAAGTAGATCTACAAAACAAAAAACAACAGTAAAAAAACAAAAAAAAAGGAAAGAAAAAAAAGAGAAAAAAAAAGAAAAGAAAAGCAAACCAACTAACAAACAAACGAAAACCCCAACAACAACGGCAACAACAACAAAGCATTTGACCAGTTGGTAAATCCACCTCAAAGGTTGGAAAAATACAAAACAAACACACACACAAACACACGCGCGCGCGCGCGCGCGCGCGCACACACACACACACACACACACACACACACACACATACACACACGCACACACACACACAAACACACACACACGCACGCACGCACACACACACACACACACACACACACACACACACACACACACACACACACACACACCCCACATCTCTGCACTCTCAGAGAGAGAGAGAGGGATGCACATTTTAGACATACAGCCCGATTTCATGCCCTGTCAGAGCTGTCCTTATCTCCAATCTCTTCAACTCTCTAATCCTGTCATCCCCGTCACTGGCAGCACAGCAAACCACAGAGTCTGGAACCAGGGAACATCTTGCAGCCTACCTCTGG
>CM065736.1:20166014-20168514 GCA_033310375.1 Conus canariensis | reverse complement strand
CTCTCTCTCCTCTCTCTCTCTTGCCAGCGGGTCGTCTTGGTACCATGCCTTCAGCCCCTCTTGTTTTCTGGGCGTCATGTGGCTCCTTTCTGCCACAGTATATCGCCTTCATGTTGAGGAGGGCCTCGACAGGGACTGCCATGAGATTCACCACTCTGACGCTACGAAACGAAGTTGCCGGTGTCACCTTAGGCTTGCTCTTCACGCTGATGCTCTGTGGCAGTTTGCTTTAATGGTGCGGAGGCATTGAAAAGAACCCTGGACCCAAGAACCTTCGGCAGCTACGAGTCAACAGCTTAAGTGCCACTGCAGGACGCAGGATCAGCACGGACCGGACCGGCGCTTTTACGGACAACAGGCAGCGGAATTCCACTTCAGCAGCCAAAGATCGCTGACGTGATGAACAAGTTGTGGACTGTAAGTCTGGTGAATTAGACTGAAGCTCGGAGGACCTTCGGTACCAGTTTGCTGCACTACACAGTGGGTTCAATGATCTGCCTGAGGAAGTGGGGTCTTTTAGAAAGGAAAGCATCGAGTTCTCAAAGAAAAATTATGATCGTTTAGCTAAGGTAGAACAACTTGAAAGAAATACCGATGATTCTGAATGTTGTTGAAAGCGTAACAGTCTATTTTTTAACGGTACTCCAGGGCATAAACGTGAGTCCAATGACCAGGCTGAGGGAAAGGTACATGACTTGATTACTGACAAACTGAACATTACGCGTGATGTTGAATCTGACCATGTTCACAGGTTGAATTCGAAACCTGACTCCCCTGTCATTGCTTGCCGCTCTTTCTACAAAGACAAAGTGAGTACCCTTAAGGCCAAAGCTAAACTGAAAGGCGGCAACGTATTTGTTGGAGAGAATTGCTCCTTTCGAGATACAGAAGTCAGACGTGGTCTCTCTTTCTATCTTAAAAAGGCAAGAGCCGAAGGAAAAAGAAAGTTTTCATGATTTTTGATAATCTAACTATTGATGGCAGTAAGTTTTTCCTTAATGAAGATGGCAGCTTGACAGAATGAAGATAGGGAGACGGCCGGCCACGTGATCTCATCTGTCTAACACTGAGGAATTCTAAAAACGGGAACCCCAGTGACGTAACACTGTTTAACTCTCCGGTCTGACGGTGTGGCGTGTGAGCAGTGTTCTGTGTGTCAGTCATGCCAGGCGGAGCTAGCGACGCTTTGCACGTGTGAGCATAGGAAGAATATTTCGTATTCAATTATACATAAATCTGTTTCCTTTGTAACTTTGACCGTAAATGGTTTGGTGTCTAAATTTGGAGATCCCAATTCTATTTCATTTCTTTATCAGTTTAAATTTGTCCGTTTAATTGAAACATTCATTGAAGATTATCGTGATGATCTATTTACTGGTTATAAAGTATTTTGTAAATCTGCTGTTAAATTTTCAAGATTGGGAACGCGGTCAGGAGGTGTGGTTTGTCTAAGAAAGAATGAGTTCATCCCATATGTTAAATGAATTTAAGTGATGTTTCTTAATTTGTTTGTGTTCTTGACTGACAAATTGTTGTTTGAAACAGAAAAGATTTTTTTGTATTTTTGTACTTATATTCCACCAGAAAGTTCCCCGTTTTATGCTCCTGTTGACTTAGATAATGGTGTTACTTTACTAGAAGAATGTCGGACTGACCTGTTGACTTAGATAATGGTGTTAGTTTACCAGAAGAATATCTGACTGACCTTGCGTCGCTGGATAGTGGCACTGGAGTGACCTCTCCAGGGCGCAGGCCTGGCGATGTGTGTGAGATCCTGAGGTGCCCAATAGCCCAAATCCCCCTCTGACTTTGCTGATAGGATCCAACAGAAAGGACAAGCCAGTACAGTATGGTGTCAATGCAGCTGCAGGAGTTGCCGAAAGGTGTCACGGTGACCAACTGCATTGGGGGCGCCACTCCGGATTATCTATCATGGTTTACTCCCCTGCGCCACTCCGGAATATCTATCATGGTTTACTCCCTTAGCCTTTGTCTCTCCCGGGACATCCACACGGCAGTGAAGCTATTTGACCCATAGCTGGAAATCTGGTTCGTGGGCACCAGGGCGTATCCACATGCCGGTGGGCCTGCATGCCACACGTCTGGGGACTAGACTTCCTCCGAGTCCCTTGTAGTTTAGCCTGAGTCCTTACGTTTCCAGTTGACGTGTGTGGCCACGAGGAGGCACTCAGAAGGCTTGCTTGTGGAGAGGCTATTTACTGACAGGGAAGTGTGTTGTCTCAATGGTTGGTGTGATGCGCCTAGTGTGTTGGCGAGGTGTCTGTATGCTTGTCACTTATCGCTTTCAGCCTCCACCGCTGACTAGTACCGCTGCTTTCAGCACTGTGAAAAGGGGAGCAGAATGCGTCAGATACATACCTACATACATACATTCATACATTCATACATACATACCTACATACATACATTCATACATACATTCATGCATACATATATACATACATATATACACACACAGACACGTACATACATAACACAC
>CM065736.1:20086014-20161014 GCA_033310375.1 Conus canariensis | reverse complement strand
TTCCTCTCCACACTTTCGTTTTGTTGCATTTTGCTACCCTTCGCTGGCTGCTTCGGGGGTGCTGTTGCATTCTCTTTTGAACCCTTGGTGGTGAGAACACCACAAAATTATGGACTGTGGTGCGTCTCTATTTGACACCAAGAGCACAGACACAATCAGCCGTGTCTCCCTGATGAGTCCGATCCAGCGGACGAAAGGCCTAGGAGCAGGCAATACAAATAGATGTGCCTTCGAGAGGGATTGCGGTGGTTTCCTCAGGCGGCTAGTGAAGGGTTTCTCATATTTATAATATATCCCCCCCATTTTCTTCATCCATTTTTTTTTTCTTTTCTAAAAGTTCAAATCTTTGCCAAGTCATTACTATAATGACTGAAGAATTGTTAGGCTGCACTTGTTTTCCCCCACTACTTAATTGTTCAGCATTATATATATATATATATATATATATATATACACACACAGAGAGAGACAGACAGACAGACAGACACGGAGACAGAGAGGTTTATGACACCATCGTATTACTCGTCGTTTGGCGAATTTAATGCGTTGCCTGTTCGTCATAGTTTTTGTGTGTGAAGCCTATGAGACGAGATTTTGAATTAAAAAGAAAAATGCTTTGTTAAAAGGAGAGAAGAATAGAGACAAGTGCAGTCGATTGATTTTCCTCTCACAGACCGGAACCTCCGGCCTGCCGTTTGCATTACAGCGACTTCCCTGCAGTTTCACATCGGCTCTCCACAGCCAGTAACGTGTAATGTCTTTTTTTTTTCCTTCAGGAAAATACATGGCAATATTCCACTGTGTGCGGTGCACTAAAAGTGAATTGTGGTCTCTTTCAGAATGATACTTAGTGCCACATCTGCGGCTAGTGTGTAAGCAATACTGTATAATTCATTTCAGAAGAATACTCGGTGACACTCCACTAATACGGATTGTACATTAGCAATAATGCATGCTTTTTTTTCTTTGGATAGTACCAGGTGACAGACTTTAAACTGAGGAGGCCATACTATCCATCATGTGTGATCTGTTTGTAGAGAATACCTGTTGACACGCCATTCACTACGGATGATACACCAGCCGTAATGCACAGATTTATTATTATTTTTTATTTATTTATTTTTTGTTTGTTTTGTTTTTGTTTTTTGCTGTCCCAACCTCTGCGCAACCTCAGAGGCAGTGCACCCACGCCGCTCATTCTGACACCCCGTCCACAGCCACAGCCCGGTCGGCCCCGCCGCAGACCCGGCACCGGCAATCCACAGGGAGCAGTCAATGTCAAGTTGTCAAGAGGGAACCCACCGGAGGAGACACCGCAATCCACAGGGAGCAGTCAATGTCAAGTTGTCAAGAGGGAACCCACCGGAGGAGACACCGCACTGCCGCCGAGTCACTTCGGTGGTGTTCAGTGGCGCCTGTTCTGATCTAACATACACAGGACACCACCTACTAAGCTCCCTACTGACGACAATAATTGCTTAGTCGCGGAGCCGGCGTGAGTGAGCTCTCCCTCCGGAGGGTCGCCACCACGTCCGTCCAGCGACAGCCCCCATGGACTCGCCGATACCGGTGACCCCGACGGAACCACACTAAGACCACAGACGTGGAGAGGACATCGAAATAGAGGTCACCATGAGAGCAGGGTATGAAGGGCCACAGAATTTGAGACATTTTTTTTTAATGCTGATCGATGAGAACGAGGATGATTAAGATGATGCTACGGATTTCCATTTTGGTCTGAGACTACATGACAGGGCTGTACTCTACGCTTCCTTTCATAATATATCCCGGCGTCAACCAGGCCCGAGAGATACAAGCACCTGCAGTGTTGGTCAGGAAATTTGAGCAACACTCTCAGAAACACATCCATTAAGTGGATGAAAATCGACTGTGTGGACCCAGTCTCCCCAACTGAGTCCGCAGCAAACTCAACTCTGGGTAGGAGCCGGTCGGGGCAGAAAAACCCACATGACTCTGATAGGATTCGAACCCACGACCTCCCAGCCGGGAGTCCGCGACGCTAACCACTTCGCCACGGCGGCTGGTTGCACAGATTTATTTTTTGATAATACCCCAGTGGTGGGCTTCAAAATGTGGAGTTTATACTACCAGCAATGCATGATCTGTTTTCCAATTAAACCTGGTGACACGCCTCTAATTATTACATGATCTTTCCAGAATGACAGCCCTGTAACTATGAATAATATACAGTACTGTGATAACATCTTGGTGACACCTGACTCCTGACTCCCTATGCATGGTGCACTAACAGTTGTGCGTGGTCCATTTCAGAATAATACCTGGTGGCCTGCGTTTAACCGGGGATGGTATTCTAACAGTAATGTGTGCTTTGCTTCAGAAAAAAATACCTGGAAATATGCTGCTGGCCAGGGATTGTGTACCGGCAGTGGCGTGTGATCTATTTTAGGATGAGACGCGATGACACACCACTCGCTATGGAATATATACCGGTGGTGATGTGTAGTCTGTTCTAGGAGTATACTGTATATGTTTGTGTGTGTGTGTGCGTGTGTGTGTGCGTGCGTGCGTGTGTGTGTGTGTGTGTGTGTGTGTGTGTGTGTGTGTGTGTGTGTGTGTGTGTGTGTGTGTGTGTGTGTGTGTGTGTGTGTATGTGTGTGTTGTGTGTGTGTGTGTGTGTGTGTGTGTGTGTGTGTAACATCTTAATAGAATGGATAACAAGTGCAGGCTAACAATTACTCTGTCATTATATCAATGACGTGGCAAACGTTTAGAATTAAAATAAGAAAGGGGGAGCGGGGAGAGGGGGAGGGAAAAAGGTCCCTTTTTGTAGACTGAGAGATTATCTTCAGTGCTAGGACCAAAGCTGCAAGTCCAGCAGAGTTAACAGAAGTATCTCGCGGAATATGCTTTGGTGATATTTGAGGAGCACATGGACTATGGGATGCACGAGCCATTCCATGCTCAGACTTTGAACCACCAGCAAATATTTTATTCAGTGGAACTGATCCATATACATTTGCCTGATCGAGCCGCACCACATCGACATCACTTTTCTTCTGCTTAGACTACGTTCCAAATCTTAGGCGCGTGTTCTTCAGAGCCAGACACTCCCAGAAATGTCTTCTTTTTGAAATGACAAATCCACGTACTCCTTTTCCGTGAAACATTCATTTAGCCCGGAAGCCATAACAAGATTTTCGCCTTAACTGTTGGGAGTGACACTGCTTTGGACTTGTCGAAAGTCACTCCAGTTTTGGTCTTTGGGAATATACACCCCTTCTGATATCATGGAGTGGTCGTTGATCTTCAAGTTCGTGCGTGCTGATCTCAGTTTATGAAGCCATTAAAAGACAACGGGTCATTTTAAATTCAGCGTGCAGGGTTCATAATCATGTCCAGAGAACGATTTGGCTCTAGCTTGTCAATCATGTTATTTATCTCATCAAGTGTTAGTGGCATGTCATTAAACTTTTTTCTCTCTGGTATATACATGCAAATAGAACACATACGCAGTTTCAGTTTCATCAAGGAGGCGTCAGTGCGTGTGGCCTAGTCCATATACGCTACACCACATCCGCTAAGTTTTGAGACCACACTGCGCATGATCTTAAGCTGATGGATAAATTAATTAATAACCAAGATGGGAGAATTTAAGAAGAGGGTCTCGTGGCTACGATTTAGCAGGTGTCTGACCTACGCATGAGTCCAACGCGCTGGTCTGACCTTCAGTGCCTACCTACCATTGGCTGTGCCTCTTTTCTCACAGTATGTGTGTGTAGAGAATGTATACTTGTGTGTGTGGTATGGATGTGTGGGAACAGGCCTATGTGTGCGCGCGAGGACATGTGTGTGTCCATAATGTGCGTGTATGCGTATGCATGAGTGTGTGTGTGTGTGTGTGTGTGTGTGTGTGTGTGTGTGTGTGTGTGTGTGTGTGTGTATGCACGCGCGCGCATGCATGTGCGCGCTTGTGTGTGTATGTGTGCATTCACGTGTGTTTGCGTGCGTGCGTGTGTGTGTGTGTGTGTGTGTGTGTGTGTGTGTGTGTGTGTGTGTGTGTGTGTGTGTGTGTGTGTGCGTGCGAGCGTTTGTGTCTGCGTGCGTGTGTGCGCGTGTGTATGCGTGTGCAGAAGTGCATGTGTGCGTGTGTGTGTGTTGTGTGTGTGTGTGTGTGTGTGTGTGTGTGTGTGTGTGTGATTTATATGTTTGTGTGAGCACAAACACGTATCTGCATATGTATGTCTACATACATGTGCGTGTGTGTGTCTTTGTATGTGGGCGTGCATGCATGTGCGTATGTCAATGCACGTACGCAATCGTTTGTATGCGTGTATGTGTGCACGTGGATGAGCACATGCACACATATGCATATGCGTGTGCGTAGGAGCCAGCGCATGTACGCGCCCGTGCGCACGCGCGCGCGCGCACACACACACACTCACAACACACACTCATGCATACACACTCAAACACACACACACACACACACACACACACACACACACACACACACACACGCACACACACACACATTTGTGAACACACACACACACACACACACACACACACACACACACACACGCACACATGCACGCAAACACGGACACACGCATGCAGGCATGCTTCGCACGGACGCACACACATACACAGAGTAATGTTATAAACACAATATAAGGATGCATTGGTAGCTCTCTATATAGATGCCTTCACTACATGTGATTCTATAGGCCTGTCTGTGTGTGAGTGCAGGGGATGGGGCGCGGACGTGTGTTGGTGGGAGACAGCACCTGAGCCACATACTTACTTCAATAGATGCTAATGATATGTTTTCATTTCGATTCTCATTTATTTCTAGTTTCAATGCCTTTATCTTCATTCGTTTTTGACTTTTATTGTCTCATTTGTTTCTGACTCACAAGTGCATTTTTTTTTCAAAAAAGGAATGACTGAGAGCGGAAAACAAAGCAAAAGTTAGAAAGAGAGTGGGTTAGTTACCGCCAAGGACACAGACAAACAAAGTACAGGACAGAACACAATGCATTTCGACCTCTTGGGTCAACTTCAGGCGAAAACAAATAACATTTAGGACAGTGAAAACGAAGAACGAGAAACCACTTATCTTCTCATATTCGGCGCACTGTCTGTTGAAAATGTATAAAGAGGGGGCGGACATGGGATGGTAGGGGGGGGGGGGGGGGGGGGGGGGGGGGGGGGGGGAGCGAAGCAAAGAGGACGGTTGACTGGCAGTTCTTCACCAGTGCCAAGCTAATTTTCATGCTGTTATCTTGCGCCGTTAATAAGACGTCTCCTATGCTGCTTTTACATTCCATCTGATGAATGACTCACCGAGAGTTCGATGAGTAACTGTACCCACTTTGACCAACATGAGTTTTGAAAGAAGAGCTTACCCAGTGCTACATACATCCCGAATGACGTTTCAACACTGACTGTCCATGACACAAGATGCGGGTGGCAGAGGTCAGATGGGAGGTGGAGTTAACTCGAGAAGAGAATTGGAGAAGAAGATGGAAAGATAAGATCACGTCAGACATCTGTGTGCATGCTTCTGCACGAACGCGCGAGCACACAGACACACGCACATGCACACACGCGCGCGCGCACGCATACATACATGCACACACACACACACACACACACATACACACACACACACATACACACACGCACACTCACACGCACGTGCGCGCGCGCACACACACACACACGTGCACACACACATACACTCTCTCTCTCTCTCTCTCTCTCTCTCACACACACACATATACATACACACACGCACAAACCACACACACACACACACACACACACACACACACACACAACACACACGCGCCTGTTTGATTACAAACATCATTATGTCTTTGTTTTAAAACATGAACATTACCGCCTCTCATCGGAGGACCGGTCTACCTACTGCCTCTGTTTTAATACATGAACAATACCGCCTCTCATTGGAGGACCAGTCAACCTTCTGTCTCTGTTTTAATACATGAACAATACCGCCTCTCATTGGAGGACCAGTCAACCTTCTGTCTCTGTTTTAATACATGAACAATACCGCCTCTCATTGGAGGACCAGTCAACCTTCTGTCTCTGTTTTAATACATGAACAATACCGCCTCTCATTGGAGGACCAGTCAACCTTCTGTCTCTGTTTTAATACATGAACAATACCGCCTCTCATTGGAGGACCAGTCAACCTTCTGTCTCTGTTTTAATACATGAACAATACCGCCTCTCATTGGAGGACCAGTCAACCTTCTGTCTCTGTTTTAATACATGAACAGTGTGTTTAAGGCACCAGGGGTGAACGAATTACACTAGACCGAAAGGGTTTGATTTGGGAAGAGAGGGCAGTAGGAAGGAGAAGGGGGGATGAGTGATAGAAATGCGGAATGGGGAGTGTGGCCACAATGAAGCACACTAGACCAAAAGATGTTGACACGGGAAGAGAGAGGGCTGGGGAGGAGGGAGGGTGGGAGGGACAGAGCTGAATTAGGGAGGAGGGTGGTAATGAAGTACACTAGACCAAACGATGTTGACATGGGAAGAGGGAGGGTTGGGGAGGAGGGAGAGAAGGTGGGACAGAGCTGGACTGGGGAGGGGATAAAATGGTACGCTAGTCCAAAACTGCGAAGAGAGGGGGCTGGAGAGGGTGGTGGTGGGGGTGAGTCAGGAACAGGGGTGGGGAGGCAGGAGGATGGGGGGAGGGGGGGGGAAGTGGGTGGGAAGGGACTTAGGAATAGGATTGACTCAAAATGAGAGCATGTGTAGGGGATATGGGGTGTGTGGAAGGGGGTGGATGGGTGCATGGTTGGGTGAGCTGGTGTGAGAATTATTGGGCGGAGTAGTCTGACAGAGGCAGGAATGTAGGGGGAGCAGTGGTTGGGTTGTGGAGGGGGCAGCAAAATCATTTTGCAAAGGGAGGGAAAGGGTTGTTGTGGGGATAGCGCACAGTTTGCACGTTCTCGACAATACACGCCAGTGACGTCCCTTTAAAAGTGTGTGTGTGTGTGTGTGTGTGTGTGTGTGTGTGTGTGTGTGTGTGTGTGCGTTCGTGCGTGTGTGTGTGCGTGCGTGTGTGTGTGTGTACGCGTGTGTGTGTGTGTGTGCGTGCGTGTGTGTGTGTGCGCGTGCGTGTTTGTGTGTATGTGTGTTTGCGCGCGCGCATGTGCGTGTGTGTGTCTGTCTCTGTGAGCGCGTGCACCCACGTATGGTGTGTGTGTGTATGTGTGGGTATGTGTGTGTGTGTGTGTATGAGCATACACCCACACACGTGCGCACATACACGCATACACATGAACGCGTACGCGCAAACACATACGCACATGCGTACACGCCCACATCCATAGAAACACACACACACATATATGTACACATACATATGCAGATAAGTATGTATGCTCATACAAACCCACAAATCACACACACACATGCACATGCAATTTTGCACACGCACACATGCGCATACACACGCAGGCACACACGCACACATACGCGTGCGCGCGCACACACACACACACACACACATGCATGCACACATATTTACACAAGCGCGCACACACGCATACGCACACACACACATACTCATGCATACGCATGCACGCACATCATGGACACACACATGCCCTCGCGCACACACATGGGCCCGTTCCCATACATCCATACACACACATGTGTACATTCACAACACACATATACAATGATAAAAAATAAAATGGCACAACCAATGTTAGGTAGGCACTCAAGGTCAGACCAGCGCGTTGGACTAATGCGTAGGTCAGACACCTGCTAAGTCCTGGCCACGAGACCCTCTTCTTAAATTCTCCCATCTTAGTTATCAATTCATTTATCCATCAGCTTAAAATCATGCGCAGTGTGGTCTCAAAACTTAGCGGACGTGGTGTAGCGTATATGGACTAGACCACACGCAGTCACGCCTCCTTGATGAAACTGAAACTGTGGGTGTCTTCTATTTGCATGCATATACCAGAGAGAAAAAAGTTTACTGACGTGCTACCAACAGTTGATGAGATAAATAACGATTGACAAGCTACAGCCAAATTGTTCTCTGGACGTAATTATGTGCCCTGCACGCTGAATTTAAAATGACCCGTTGTCTTTTAATGCCTTCATAAACTGAGATCAGCATGCAGGAACTTAAAGATCAACGACCACTCCATGATATCAGAAGGGGTGTGTATTCCCAAAGACCAAAACTCGAGTGACTTTCGACAAGTCCAAAACAGTGTCACTCCCAACAGTTAAGGCGAAAATCTCCAGGTTAAATGAATATTTCACGGAAAATGAGTATGTGGATTTGTCATTCCAAAAAGAAGACATTTCTGGGAGTGTCTGGCTCTGAAGAACACGCCACTATGATTTGGGACGTAGTCTAAGGCAGAAGAAAAGTGATGTCGATGTGGTGCGGCTCGATCAGGCAAATGTATATGGATCAGTCCCACTGAAGATGATTCAAATGACCCTCAAAACTCATTATGTCCCACAGAACATCCGTTAAATGCTGAAAAAGTATTTCCATGACTTCTCAGTCGGGATCTCTATGAAAAAATACACAGCATTCTCGATCAGTCTGGAAGCTGGCATAACAATGGGCTGTGCATCTTCTCCAATACTGCTTGTGCTGGCGATGGAGATCATCTTGAAAGATGCCATGAGCTGTACAGCTACAGCGGATTTTGGAATTGACTACCAAATGCTCCATTTAAAACCTCCATGGATGATGTAACGATTCCTTCCCACGCAGAAGATGAAACACATAAACTACTGAAGCTGTTGGTTCATCAGGGACAAGTTTGAAACTAAACATATCATGAAGCCTATCATGAAAGGTGGTACGATTACACCTAAAAAAATATAAAGAGAGGAAAGAATACAAAGCAAATGTCAGCAGAAAGCCTGCAGAGAACAAACCAGTGTGACCTGTCTGGCAATGTTTGCCGTCTGCAATTCATGCTAATTCCGAAGCTTCAGTAACCTCTTCTGGTGTATGATACCAGCATCGGCAGATGGGAATCAATACAGGCCAAAATCAACAAATACACAAGGAAATTACTTGGTGCCCCATCTGGTCTCACCGACATTGTGTTCTACTGCTGCGAAGCAATGCTGAAACTGCCTCTGAAATCCTTCCTCGAGGAGTACGAAGAGGGTAAAGCAACATATCAACCAGGCTTGAAGACTTGGGAGACAAGAGTGTGCGATCAATCTAACACAAGCCAAAGATTGACAGAAAGTGAAAAGTTCAGGAAAAAGCGGACATGGCAAAGGAAGAAAACTCAATATAACATGATACAAACGTGCCAACAGACAGGTGCTTGCGTCAAAAGAAACAAAGAGGTCGTCAAAGGCAAAAGGGACAGCAAAAAGAGACGTGGAAGAAAATCATGCCAAGAAAATCCAGAAGGCAGTCCGGCAAGGCCACACGCTGTAAAGAAATCGTAGCTGGAATGAAAAATGGCATATGGCACTTCCTAAGATCAACGTCATCTTCAAATCGGCACTTCCTAAGATCAACGTCATCTTCAAATCTGCTCTCAAAGTCCTCCAGCTTTGTGAAGACAGAATGCACCAGAGGGCAGTAAGAAATGGCTTTACATTTTCTGTTAGTAAGACAAAGTGAATTTACACCCATAACCTTCGGCAGTTTTTTGCTGATCCTGAATCCAGTAGGAAGTCTCCAATTCCAGCCATAAAGGAGGCCACATTTCTAGAAGTTATTCAGTTCAGCAACATCAAAGGTCTGCCTTTCACGATCCAAATCTGCATTTGCCAACTTAGACGCCTTTTCCTCATGTTAGCTGTAGCAACTGGATTTGAAGCAGCCACCAGATGGAGACTGTACCGAAGGCCTCAGTATAGAGTGACTATCCACACAAGAACCAGGGTCCAGCTGATCCTCCAGCTTATCATCCTTGAGACATGCATGATCTGGAACAGATGGTACCTTCTCTTCTGTATGGATGTGGAATCAAATCCAGGGCCAGGGAGGTGGATGCATCAACAAGACCAGGCACAGGACAGTCACAGCTTTAGCCCTTCAGACAGGTATAGGCAAAAGGCACAGGCTGGGTACTTTCAGAATCCAGGGTTTGAAGCTTTCAACACCAACCCAAGAGATCTTTACAGAGAGAGAGAGAGAGAGAGAGAGAGAGAGAGAGAGAGAGAGAGAGAACACAACTTACCACGTAGAAAGAATGAAAGAAAGAAAAACTCCACAGGCACAAACAAGTAACACACCTACGCACCACATCACAGCTTAACACCAAGGCCACACAGCGTCTCTGAAGGACTTGGTAATAAAAGTTTATTCAATTCTTAAATGAGACTAGACAGATTGACTTGCACAGTAAGTATACACTGATTTACTGGGGGGAAAGGGGGGGAAAAAGCACAAAATATGAATAACATCTTAAGTACTGTAAACAAGACTACAGCTGAGACATACATGATCTTGTATATATAAAATACAATCTCAAAAAAAGGAGGGAAGGGGGAAGGGTAATAGTACCAACAAAAAAAAAAATGATAAACTTTCTAAGCATGCGTCTTGTACAAGATTATTACACATGCACAACATATGAAAGAGATGAAAATTTACTTGCACGCATGCATCATTGCATAAACTTTTTTTTTAAATGTAGGGTTTTTTTTCCGTTTTGTTACAGTTTACATGCATAAACTGTTTCCATGAACATAAATAAAACCTGCCCGGTTATGACAGAACCAGGGCAAGAGGAGACATGCAAAAAAATTGCCATTTATTTTTTACAAAGCAAGATTTGAAACAATGAATATGTTGAAATCTAATGAAACAAACCAACAAACAAAAAAAAAGAGAGAGAAACTTGAAAAAACAAAAACAAACAAAAAAAACAGAAGAGTGAAGATGAAACAGAACATGGGGAGCAGAAACAAGAACAACAAAGAAAGGAAGGAGAAGGGAAAGAGACGCAGAAAAAAGAAAAACAAAACAAACGAAACACAACAAAAAAGAGAAACCTACTCAACAAGTCACCTTCCTGCGCTCTACAACAGTCCAAACGAACACAAAAATCTGCCGTCCTGCAGAATCTGTGGGCACCAGTAAAAAGCACTACACCATATGGATCAGAGCAGTGACTACTGACAAGGGCGTCTCTGCCAGAACACCTCGGCACCACAGTCCAAAGAACACACGAGGCTCCGTCAACAGCTCGCTGGGGCACAATACAATGCCCGATCTACACTGATCAATACCATCTCTCTCTCTCTCTCTCCCAATTATGCCAAACATTCACTTTGCCCACAGACGCCCTCCCTTTTTCAACGCTCCCCCCAGGGAAACATTCATGACTCTCACTGGCCGGCAGCCGTAACCCTGGCAACCAGCGCCCTGCCCCCACCACCACCCTCAGGTCATAACGCTCAGCAAGCCAGGAACCAGTCCCACAGAATAGTCCCCCCCCCCCCCCCCCCCCCCCCCCCCCCGATCTCAAGATGAGATTCATATACATGTAGTCCGCTAAAGGCCCACAGATTCTGAAAAGTAACATAATCCTCTCTAGAAAAACATGAAAAGTGAAAACCTAGAAACCTTGAACAACCAGGATTACTTCTCAGAAGTCAGACAGGACAACTACTTCAACGCCAGGCAGGGAACAAGAAGCGCAGCAGACAAACTGACGAACACAGACAAGGAACGCCTCTATCCACCAACGGCTTCTGCTGGTTCCTAATGCAGGACAAGAGGACAGCTGTCCCAATGAACAGACCACCTCCCTCAGGTCCAGTACACAAGAACTCAACGACAAGCTGGCAGAGGAGCCCGGCAAGAAGCAGACTGAGCTAGAACCGACGATGGTTGGACAGAACAGAGCCAGGCAACCAGCTGACAGACAAAACAAGGCCTGCAATGACCTGCCAGACCAAGAAATCAGAAACAAGCTGTCAGAACAAGAACTCAGAAACAAAATGGCAGAACAAGAACTCAGAAACAAGCTGACAGAACAGAAACAAGCTGACAGAACAAGAACTCAGAAACAAAATGGCAGAACAAGAACTCAGAAACAAGCTGACAGAACAGAAACTCAGAAACAAGATGGCAGACCAAGAACTCAGAAACAAGCTGACAGAACAAGAACTCAGAAACAAGCTGACAGAACAAGAACTCAGAAACAAGATGGCAGACCAAGAACTCAGAAACAAGCTGACAGAACAAGAACTCAGAAACAAGCTGACAGAACAAGAACTCAGAAACAAGATGGCAGACCAAGAACTCAGAAACAAGCTGACTGAACAAGAACTCAGAAACAAGCTGACGGAACAAGAACTCAGAAACAAGCTGACGGAACAAGAACTCAGAAACAAGCTGACAGAACAAGAACTCAGAAACAAGCTGACGGAACAAGAACTCAGAAACAAGCTGACGGAACAAGAACTCAGAAACAAGCTGACAGAACAAGCAGGCAGCAAGCTCACAGAACAAATTCAAACAGCATCTCCTTGAAGTGGTAACAGTTCAGGTTCAAAGTCCATAGGAGGCAGAGCTTCCTCTCACCCTTTCCCCCGCCTGCCCTCAGATGGCAGTCATGGTGGTAGTCTTTCAGGGGAAATAACAAACTGGTCCTTCGTGCAGCGTGCAGAAAGTGTTAATGCAAAAAGTATCTCGGCTCAACACTGTTGGGGGATCCATGTAATGGGAAATCAATACACCGATTGATCGACACACACTGGAGATACAAAACGGCTGAACCACTTGTCACAGTGTGCAGGTCAGTGTCACTCATTGTCGTGTATCACAGGTCCTGGGTTTGAACATCATGAAAAGCCATAAAAAGTGTAGGAGTTGTGGGCCCTGGCCGGCTTACAACCAGAACTGTGCGTGCTTTGGGTTCAACAGAGAAAAGCCTGGGGCCCACAAACTGTGTATTTTAGGGGGGGGGGCTCCACTGGAACAACTGGGACCACACAGTGTGACACTGACAGCATGCTTGGGATTCCAACAGAGAGACTGGAATCACGCAGTCAATCCTCCTTCACTTCATGCCTCGTGAGGCTGTGAGTATGGTGCTCACATTCCCTGACAAAGTCTGCAGGCATCGACATCTGTCAGACCTGGCTGATGCTAAACAGCAGAGACAGAGAGAGAGAGAGAGAGAGAGAGAGAGATAGAGAGAGAGAGAGAGAGAGAGAGAGAGAGAGATAGAGACTGAGAGAGAGAGAGAGAAAGAGTGAGGAAGAGAGACAGAGAGACTGAAAGAGGGAGAGAGAGAGAGAGAGAGAGAGAGAGAGAGAGACAAAGAGAAACAGAGAGAGAGAAGAGAGACAGAGACACAGAGAGAAAGAGAGAGAGAGACAGGCAGAGAGAGAGAATGAAAAACAGAGAGGAGAGCGACAGAGAGAGAGAGAGAAAGAGAGAGAGAGACAGAGAGTGAGAGACAGAGACAGAGAGAGAGAAGGTGTACATACAAAAAAAATCATGTTCTATGATTTCACTTTCAAGAGGCAAATTCCAGAAAAAATCAGCACGTGCTTCTGTTCCCACATGAGGAACATTCTGCATCACAGAGGACTTCCCTGTTCCCCCAAAAAACAGCGGTGCTAAAACATGTAAAGATGTGGTACAACATGAAATAAATAATTTGTGTTTACATGTGTCATGAAACACCGACCCCCCCCCCCCCACCACCACCCTTTCCCTTACCTTCTACACATTCAATGTTTCCCTCCAAGCTTATCAACTTCATGCCAAATTCAGCATTCGCAAAGCAGCAAAGGCAGCGCATTTAAAACACCAAAAACATGCAACAAGAGTCCACGTGCAAAGAAAAACAAAAAGCAAACCACAAAAAAACAGTGATCGTACAACCAACTTCATTGTTCATGCACAATTCATCATTAACTCTACAACATTGCAGAAACAATCCAGGTACAGCAAATCATGCAATCAAACTACCATGCAATGAAAAAAAAAGGGGATCAATATGCAAAAAAACAAAACAAAACATGAGATTACACTATATAATTACCAAAATAAAAAAAGAAAACCCACTTGAGAGTTTAAAAAAAAATTCTGCCATTTCCATGAAAAGCTAAACTTCGATTTCAAAAGGGGTTAGCACTATAGTTATGATGTCACAGCTACACTGTTGAATTATCTGTGGGAGAGTTATCGTATTCTTTCTATGTTCAGGCTCTGTTGTTGTGTTACCCTCAGAGTTAAAACTAAAGTTACAATGACCTAGGTTTGTTGCTATCTTATTACTCCAGAATGTTAACTCTAAATTTACTATGTCCAGGCTTTGGTGTTATATTAGCCCCAGACTGTAACAACTAATGTTACAATGACCTGGCTTCATTGTTATATTAGCCCCAGAGTGTTAAAACTAAAGTTACAAAGACATAGCTTTGTTGTCACATTACCCCAGAGCTCTCACTCTTTCTGGTATTTTGTTGAAAAAAACGTCCAATATGGAACCTTATCAAAAGGCGATAAGGCTGATAATGGGGAATTTATTGCAGATGTCAATAGTCAAGTTGGTCTTGTCACAGGCCATCTCAAATTTGTGATGACAGAAAAAAAACTACCGTTTTCACCAAACCTGAGAAGAAAGTACTCACATCTATGCACATCATGCACCTTATACACATACAAATGGCAAGGAATTGTGACGCATGTGTACAAAGACTCACACACAAATGAATAGGCAAAGGGGAGAGAAAAAAAAAAAGTTTCTGCCTAAGGGCTTCGATCGTTTCATGAATTCCATTTGGATCATGAATAAAGCATCTTTTAAAAAACAAAAAAGAAAAGAAAGAAAGAACGAAAATGAAAAAAACACAGAATGATGAAGACAGTGGAATCCTGGACTTCACAGACTAATGGAGGGGGAAGTGTGTCATTTCAGACGGCTTTTTACAGGTTGCAGCACACTCAAGGAAACAGAAAGGTAGCATAATTCTGATGTGTGTGTTGAGTGAGAGAGAGAGAGAGAGAGAGAGAGAGAGAGTGAGAGAGAAAGGGTGGGGGTGGGTGGGAGAGAGAGACAGTGAGAGAGAGAGGAGAGACAGAGAGATCAAGCAGTGACAGAAACATGCGGAATCAGTTTTTCATGCAAATGACAATCCACCTGACTGACTCATGCCACTGGGATTCGATCTTATGGCAAGCGTCTTGAAAAAATAAAGAAGAAAAAAAGAAAGAAAAAAGAATCCACATGTCATTCCAAAATTCTGTACATTCTGAGTAACGATGGCGACACTGGCTACATCTACCAACTATCTATGTAAATATATCTATATATATATATATATATACACAGGTATCAAAATTGCACTTCAGTTTGACAAAGCAAAAACACATGGGAACATTTAGAAAAAAAAAAAAAAAAGAAAAAAAAAAAAAAAAAAGGACGAGAAAGAAAATCCACTTCTTCCGTTCCATCGGAACCGTGCTGTCCACATGGACGTCCCCGACAGGAATCAGCCAACTCATCCAGCGCTGACCATGCACGGCGACGACATGAACAGCCATGCCAGGCAAAAAGCAGGGAGACTTTTCTCTCTTCACACACACACATACAACGGCAAGTCCAGCTTATGGCAGATGGGGAAAAAACCGGGTAATAGTACACACCACGTCCAATCAGCATCATGGGTAACTTGTTTTCACCGCGTCCAATCGGCATCATGTCCACTTTCACACATCGCATCATGGCCCCAAAGTGGTGCATCCTTCTGTCGTCAGCTCCAAAAGCTTTGTGACACATTTGAAAGAAGGATGTATGGTAGAATCTTTTTACCCCCCTATCTATCTGTCTGTATATCTTTTTGTGAAAGGTCTTAAGCTAGGTAGGATTTTTTTTTTTTTTATTGTTGTTTTCTTTTCTTTTTTTTTTAGTTTGT
The DNA here is from genome assembly GCA_033310375.1 of Conus canariensis. Lineage (NCBI taxonomy): Eukaryota > Metazoa > Mollusca > Gastropoda > Neogastropoda > Conidae > Conus > Conus canariensis. The sequence goes on along the minus strand of CM065736.1, from coordinate 20,145,105 downwards.
CTTTCTCATTATACACGCTGCATTCTGATATTCATTTTGTTTGAGTTTTTTTTCCCATTTCTGAATACATGCATGCCCTAATCTTATATTCTGGTTCATTTGACGTTGTTTTTTTTTCCCCCTTTTTTCTCATCACATACAAGCTCCATCCCGAAATTTGTGTTTATTGGATTTTTTTTTTCATAATTTCCAATCATATATATGTTCTACTCTCACGTTTTAGTTCTGCAAAGGTCCCTGCAAGTCACCTGCTGTTAATCAACAGCATGCAGGCATTGTTGGAGTAATGTGCTGTTACAACAGAATGCTTCTGATCGCTTTTGATGATTTTCAACAATTACAACTCCATGCTGAGAGTATTTTCTCCATTGGTCACCATTTTTTCCAAGCATTCCAGCATGCTATACTTCGTCAACATGTGGAGGATCTTGACTGGTTACAGTTTTTCATAACATCCACAGTTTCAGGTGAACATACCCTAAAGAAAAGCAGGTTTTACTGCTAAAAGCGTTGAGACAGCAATGTTTTTCACTTCCATTTCGTTAGACCCCACTGACATTGTGTCCACTTCACTTTAAACCATGACTGGACCAGATCGGGTAGATATGAGGAGAAATCATGTTGTCTTTGACAGGCTTTTTCTACAGCGACATCCAGCCAACGACAACGCAGCTGAAATCATCCTGAAACTACTTTTCTCAGAACCGCATCACAGTGTCTTTCATGGATCTCCACTCTCCTTCCAGTCCACATATGCCAGATCTGCAGGGGGAGACACTGTCGTTTGCCTTGCCTTACCACTTACATATCGGCCATTGGGCCAGCTCCGACCAGTCAAACTGTGCGGCACGCCGTTGCCACACCACCTCCGACCTCTAACACATGTTGCCATTGCAGCCCTGAAGACTCGAACCCACCCCCAGGAGTCTGTAGCCAGTCATGCACTAACCACCACCACCACTAATATGCAGTGCCTGGCCAGTCTGTCCCCCGCCCGCTCTGTCTGCACGCAGGGTCGTGTCCCTGTTCACAGCACCTGGGAACCGGCACAGCCCACCCTCACTCCCTTTCCCTACCGACAGGGGACATAACCAGGCATGCTACACACAGGCACCACGCCAAGATGCGCGACGCTTCGCTGCTGACTTTCTTCTGATAATGAGACAGCAATGGAGGGCATCGCCAGCTCCACTGAAAACTGAGGAAGGATGGGGAGATAACTGGGTGAAGGAGAAAGGGGTGGGGGGGGGGGGGGGGATATATGGGTTTGGTTGGTAGGGTAGATGGGAAGACCTGGCATGGTGGATGAAGGGTTGATGGGAGTAGAGGGTGGGAGTTTGCAGGGAAATGGTAGCACTGGTAGGGCAGAAGGAGGGGGCTGCATGAGTGGATCGAGGAACTGCTTAGACAGACGTGTGGTGGTAAGGGAAACCAAAGGGGCTGGTCAGGGAGACGGAAGGCCTGGGTGCAGCCATGGAGGGACTGTTGCGAAAAATGAAATTAGCAAGGTCAAGGTCCACACAGGTTGAAAAGTTAAAAATTCCACGTCTTTTCAATGGCAGTTTGTAAAATTTCTATAACCATAAATCAGCTTTGTTTGCACAGAAGATGTCTTCCTAGTGTTTTCATGAAAAATCAAAAAAAAAAAAAAAAAAAAAAAGGCGTGTTCCAGCAACGCCTGCACCAAGCGTTTGTGTTTCTTGCAGGCTTCGTTTCTAATCCTCATGACTTGGGCCACAATTCCATGAAATCATTTTTTTTTTCTTTTTTAATTCCATGACTTTCCATGATTTGTATGACCTGTATAGACCCTGACGGGCAGTCAGAGGAGCTGGTGGGGCGGATGAAGAGATGGGTAAGGTTGACAGCGTGTTTGTAGGGTGTGGGAGAAGCGAGCCCATTCCCCTCTCTCTCCCTCCCTACCTCATCAGCATCTCCACAGAAAACTTAGTCTATCCACACCCAGTCACAACTTCCACCATTTTGTCCATTATTTGATGGGCTGTTACATTATCAACCACTGGTCAAGTTCTTCACAGGCTGTTATATTAACAGCCATTGGTCGGTTATGTCACATGTTTTTTTTGTGTGTTTTTTTGCTGGCTGTCGGCACTCAGCATCCTGGGTTTTGCCGACACCTGAAATGATGCCAACACATAAGACAAGAGAACATAAGTTGAAAAATTTGCTACAATAAGCACTACACAATGCCGGTGCTGACACTATGGGGAATGAGAAGTGACACACATGTAAAGTCCCAACACGAGGCGGAATGGGGTGGGGCTCATGCAGATGTTAAAAACATCAACACACAACACTAACGCTGGCAAGCGACCCGTGTCACAATCGTCAGCATGCTGGGAAAGGAAATCTACATTCCTCGTCGTGTAAAAGGAGAACAGTCACCAAACCAACATTTTTTTTTTTTTTTTTTTTCAAGTGCCCACAAAAAAAAATCGAATCACATCTCCATTCTTAATCAAGTTCACACACACACACAAAAAAAATGCGCTGAAGATAACAGCATTAGAAACAGGCTTGACACACCAAAACTACTACAGGACATACACTGTGTTTTCACTGATGTGTGCATGCTCCTTTCAGAAGAAACGTCTTCTTCGCCTGCAACAGGAGACGAACCTGTCAGTCCAAACAGCACTTACACACTGAAAAACCGCAGCCCTGTGCATCGGCACTGCAGGACAGCCGGGCAACAGTTTGTTCCTGTTCATCTGCCCATGACCCAGCTGGCTGCATAATACTGTTCCATGCATTTCAGGCATCTGCTTAGTTAACTTTACATCAAGTTGTCTCGCTCTGGTGATTTCACCGACAGCAAACTTTCGCCACGGCTCAGCAAGGCAATATTCAAGAATAATATCACGTCCTATATAAGCTTACATATAAACCGAAAGGAAGAACTAAATGAACGAAAGATGTGACAAAATTTATCCGTTCTTTTGTCTCTTTACTCTCTGATTCTGGATAAATGCTGGGTCATGGCTGAGGAGACTGTGATCTGTCCGTGTTCCACACTCTCCTTAACTCTCTTCAGCAATCAGTTTACTTCCCAACCGTTGTTTTCAGAGGAAGATGTGTATCTTCCTTCCACTGTCTTCCGCTGTACGGTGAAGACAGCTTCTCTTCCTACCACTATCTTCTCTCATCAAGACTGTCTTCTTGCCACTGTCACCTGCAATTAAAAGGTCTCACAGACACGCTTCTTCACTCCCAGTCACACACTTACTCATGCTTGCAGGTGTGGGAAAAGGCAATGTTCGCCGACAACTTTGCTTAGACCATGCTGCGTTCATGAAGGAAAGGCCAACTTTCTAACTCCCTGGTCTTTAAGCTCAGCAGAAAGTTAAGCCAGAACCGAGAAATACTTTCCTTTCCTCTCTCTCTCTCTCTCTCGTTTCACTTTCTGTTCACTTCCTCGTAGCTCCGAGAAGGTCACTGGAAGAGGGTGACCAGTTTCTTGGCGGCCTTGGCAATGTCGTAAGCGAACTGGATGACCTGCTGGGTTTTGAGGCGGAAGTCGGGTTGAGGTTCCTGATCCGGGGCGGGGGCCAATCCTTGCACTCCTCTCGCAACCGCTCGGCGCTCATGGTCAGCTGATCTAGAGCTTCCTGGACCTTTCGGGAGGAGCACTTCTGCACATCGCAACAAACAGTTCATGAAAGTGACACATGCATTAACACACGGAAATAATGCAAAAAGATCAAGTCAGAACATCAGAGAATGCAATGAAATATTATCCATTCTACTGATGATATACTTACACTGAAGAAAAAAAAAAGGGGGGGGGGGGGGGCAAGATAGGATGTTCACATCAGAACTTTCTTGTTGACCTTTCCAAACTGTACTTGCGTTCCCTTTTGACGCATTTTCCAGATAAATATTGCATAAACCTTGTATGCTGGTAACTTTGTCATCACAAGCTGTTGACTGCTCTTGGAGGCCATCATCTGTATAGCTCTTTGATGTTGTGGTTCTGTACATGTCTCTGATGTTGTAGTTGTTCTGTACATGTCTTCGATGTTGTTGTTCTGTACAAGTCTTTGATGTTTTGTTCTGTACAGATCTTCGATGTTGTTGTTCTGTACATGTCTCTGATGTTGTTGTTCTGTACAAGTCTTTGATGTTTTGTTCTGTACATGTCTTTGATGTTGTTGTTCTGTACATGTCTTTGATGTTTTGTTCTGTACAGGTCTTTGATGTTTTGTTCTGTACAGGTCTTTGATGTTGTTGTTCTATACAGGTCTTTGATGTTGTAGCTGTTCTGTACATGTCTTTGCTGTTGTAGTTGTTCCGTAGATGTCTTTGATGTTGTAGTTGTTCTGTACATGTATTTGATGTTGTTGCTCTGTACATGTCTTTGATGTTGTAGTTGTTCTGTACATGTTTTTGATGTTGTTGTTCTGTACAGGTCACTGATGTTGTAGTTGTTCTGTACAGGTCTTTGATGTTGTTGTTCTGTACATGTCTTTGATGTTGTAGCTGTTCCGTACAGGTCTTTGATGTTGTTGTTCTGTACATGTCTTTGATGTTGTAGTTGTTCTGTACAGGTCTTTGATGTTGTTGTTCTGTACATGTCTTTGATGTTGTTGTTCTGTACAGGTCATTGATGTTGTAGTTGTTCTGTACATGTCTTTGATGCTGTAGTTGTTCTGTACATGTCTTTGATGTTGTTGTTCTGTACAGGTCTTTGATGTTGTAGTTGTTCCGTACAGGTCTTTGATGTTGTTGTTCTGTACAGGCCTTTGATGTTGTAGTTGTTCTGTACAGGTCTTTGATGTTGTTGTTCTGTACATCTCTTTGATACTGTAGTTGTTCTGTACATTCTTTGATGTTGTAGTTGTTCCGTACATGTCTTCCATGCTGTAGTTGTTCTGTACAAGTCTTTGATGCTGTAGTTGTTCTGTACATGTCTTTGATGTTGTAGTTGTTCTGTTAGGTCTTTTATGTTGTAGTTGTTCTGTTAGGTCTTTGATGTTGTAGTTGTTCTGTACAGGTCTTTGATGTTGTTGTTCTGTACATCTCTTTGATACTGTAGTTGTTCTGTACATGTCTTTGATGTTGTAGTTGTTCTGTACATGTCTTCCATGCTGTAGTTGTTCTGTACAAGTCTTTGATGCTGTAGTTGTTCTGTACATGTCTTTGATGTTGTAGTTGTTCTGTACATGTCTTTGATGTTGTAGTTGTTCTGTATATGTCTTTGATGCTGTAGTTGTTCTGTACATGTCTTTGATGTTGTAGTTGTTCTGTACATCTTTGATGTTGTAGTTGTCTGTACATGTCTCTGATGTTGTTCTGTACATGTCTTTGATGTTGTTGTTCTGTACATTCTTTGATGTTGTAGTTTTCTGTACAGGTCTTTGATGTTGTTGTTCTGTACATCTCTTTGATACTGTATTGTTCTGTACATGTCTTTGATGTTGTAGTTTCTGTACATGTCTTTGATGTTTAGTGATTCTGTACATGTCTTTGATGTTGTTGCTCTGTACATGTCTTTGATGTTGTTGTTCTGTACATGTCTCTGATGTGTAGTTTTCTGTACAGTCTTGTGTTATAGTGATTCTGTACATGTCTTTGATGTTGTTGCTCTGTACATGTCTTGATGTGTTGTTCTGTACATGTCTCTGAGTTGTAGTGTTCGCACAGCTTTGATATAGTTGTTCTGTACATGTCTTTGATGTTGTAGTTGTTCTGTACAGTCTTGAGTTGTAGTTGTTCTGTACAGCTTGATTTGTAGTTGTCTTACATTCTTTGATGTTGTAGTTGTTCTGTACATGCCTTTGATGTCGTAGTGTTCGTACAGTCTTTGATGTAGTTGTTCTGTACATGCCTTTGATGTTGTAGTTGTTCTTACAGGTCTTTGATGTTGTAGTTCTTCTGTACATGCCTTTGATGTGTAGTTGTTCTGTACATGTCTTGATGTTGTAGTTGTTCTTACATGTCTTGATGCTGTAGATGTTCTGTACATGTCTTTCATACTGTAGTTGTTCTGTACATTCTTTGATGTTGTAGTTTTCTGTACAGCTTTGATGTTGTTCTGTACATGTCTTGAGGTTGCAGTTCTTCTGTACAGATCTTGATGTGTTGTTCTGTACTCTTTGATGTTGTATTGTTCTGCACAGGTCTTTGATACTGTAGTTGTTCTGTACATGTCTTTGATGTTTAGTTTTCTGTACAGTCTTTGATGTTTTCTGTACATGTCTTTGATGTTGTTGTTCTTACATGTCTTGATTTGTAGTTGTTCTGTACAGGTCTTTGATGTTTAGTTGTTCTGTACAGTCTTGATGTTATTGTTCTGTACATGTCTTGATGTTGTAGTTGTTCTTACATGTCTTGATGTTGTTGTTCTGACATTCTTTGATACTGATTGTTCTGTACATGTCTTTGATGTTGTAGTTGTTCTTACAGTCTTTGATGTTGTTCTGTACATGTCTTTGAGTTGTAGCTGTTCTGTACAGGTCTTGATGTTGTATTCTGTACAGTCTTGATGTTGTGTTCGTACAGTCTTGATGTTGTAGTTGTTCAGTACAGTCTTTGATGTTGTGTTCTGTACATGTCTTGATACTGTAGTTGTTCTGTACATGTCTTTGATGTTGTATGTTCTTACAGTCTTGATGTTGTTCTGTACATTCTTTGATGTGTAGTTGTTCTTACAGGTCTTTGATTTGTTGTTCTGTACATGTCTTTGATGTTGTAGTTGTTCTGTACAGTCTTTGATGTTGTTGTCTGTACATGTCTTTGTGTTGTGGTTCCGTACAGTCTTTGATGTTTATTGTTCGTACATGTCTTGATGCTGTAGTTGTTCTGTACATGTCTTTGATGTTCTTGCTCGTACAGTCTTTGATTTGTAGTTGTTCTGTACAGTCTTTGATGTTGTTGTTCTGTACATCTTGATGTTGTATTGTTCTGTACAGGTCTTTGATGTTGTTGTTCTGTACTGTCTTGATTGTAGTTTTCTGTACATGTCTTTGATGTTGTAGTTGTTCTGTACAAGCTTTGATGCTGTGTTGTTCTGTACATGTCTTTGATGTTGTATTGTTCTGTACATGTCTCTGATGTTGTAGTTGTTCTGTACAATCTCTGATGTTGAGTTTTCTGTACAAGTCTTTGATGCTGTAGTTGTTCTGTACATGTCTTTGATGTTGTAGTTGTTCTTACATGTCTTTGAGTTGTAGTGTTCTTACATGTCTCTGATGTTTAGTTGTTCTTACATGCTTTGAGTTGTAGTTGTCTGTACAGTCTCTGATGTTGTAGTTGTTCGTACATTCTTTGATGTTGTATTGTTCTGTACATGTCTGATGTTGTAGTTGTTCTGTACATGTCCTGATGTTGTTGTTCGTACATGTCTTTGATGTTGTAATTGTTCTGTACAGTCTTGATGTTGTTGTTCTGCACATGTCTTTATGTTGTCATTGAGTGTGTTCTGTACATGTCTTTGATGTAGTTGTTCTGTCAGTCTTTGATGTTGTAGTTGTTCTGTACAGTCTTTGATGTTGTAGTTGTTCTGTACATGTCTTTGATGATGTAGTTTGTTCTGTACATGTCTCTTGATGTCTGTAGTTGTTCTGTACATGTCTTTATGTTGTAGTTGTTCTGTACAAGTCTTTGATGTTGTAGTTGGTTCTGTACATGTCTTTGATTGTAGTTGTTCTGTACATGTCTTTGATGTTGTAGTTGTTCTGTACATGTCTTTGATGTTGTAGTTGTTCTGTACATGTCTTTGATGTTGTAGTTGTTCTGTACATGCCTTTGATGTTGTAGTTGTTCTGTACAGGTCTTTGATGTTGTAGCTGTTCTGTACATGCCTTTGATGTTGTAGTTGTTCTGTACAGGTCTTTGATGTTGTAGTTGTTCTGTACATGCCTTTGATGTTGTAGTTGTTCTGTACAGGTCTTTGATGTAATTGTTCTGTACATGCCTTTGATGTTGTAGTTGTTCTGTACAGGTCTTCGATGTTGTAGTTGTTCCGTACATGTCTTTGATGTTGTAGTTGTTCTGTACATGTCCTTGATGTTGTAGTTGTTCTGTACATGTCTTTGATGTTGTAGTTGTTCTGTACATGTCTTTAATGTTGTAGTTATTCTGTACAAGTCCTTGACGTTGTTCTATACATGTCCTTGACATTGTAGTTGTTCTGTACAAGACTTTGACGTTGTAGTTATTCTGTACACGTTCTTGACAATGTGGTTGTTATGTAACATATCCTCCAGGTAAAATTGTTCTACACAAGTACCTGACACTGTGATTGGTCTGCACATGACACTGATGTTATAGTTGCTCTTTGCATGATCTAGATGTTGTTGCTGTTCTGTACAAATCATCTATGTTGTAATTGTTCTGTAGAAGTCCTTGATGTTGCTGTTGTTCTGTACATGTCTTTGATGTTGTATTTGTTCTATATGGTACAGCTATTCTATATCAGTCCTTGAGGTTGTAGTTGTCTTGTACAGGCCTCTGATATTTTTGTTCAAGTCTCTGATGTTTTAGTTATTCTATATAAAGTTCCTGATGTTGTAGTTGTTTTGTACTAGTCCTTGTTGCAGTAATTGTTTTCCGTAATTCTTTGATGTAGTAACTGTTCAGAAAAAAAAGTCCCTGAAGTTGTTATTCTGTACAAATTCTTTATGGTCTGCACAGTTCTTTATGTTGTTGTTCTGCACAAGTTCTTGATGTCATCGTTCTGTACAAGTCCTTCATATTGTAGTGGATCTATACAAGCGAAGCCAAGCCTGTCTCTTAAAGCACAGACAACAAAACAGATAGCCCCCCACCACTACCCCCATCTCCCACCCCCCTTCCCAAAACACCTTTCTGTAGATCCTGAACAATTTCAACACACTCACCTATGAAGATCAGCAACTTGACTTCATTTACCTTTTTTCTTCGTTGTTGTTGTTGTTGTTGTTGTTGTTCATTTTGTTGTTGTTGTTACTGTTGTTTTTATACAATGTTTCACTGTTTTTCTTTTCTGAGAGCAGATGAATCCTTTTTTTTTTTTTTTTTTAAAGGTGTAGCTTAGCAACAGGCTGAAGAATTCCACGCCTCGGGGTGAAACCTGCCAGCATGAACTGAGCGGCCGTAGTAATCATTCCTGTATGCATAGACCACACAAACAGCTGTCACTGGCAGGAGTGGGAGTTCCACCCTGCGGCTGACCTCCAGGGGTAGCAGGCTTGAACAACCCTTCCATGATCCAGCATCAAAGGGTCAGTTATCTCCCTTAACTAAACGCTTTGTCATGTGGCAGGTCAAAGGAGGCGACGATGGGGCACTTGAGCAGTCCAGGGCTCTGTGCTAAGCCATGAGTAACAGGGCAGAGCTAACCAGTCGATTACTCTAAGATACCCACTCAGGACTTCTTCTTGACTGCGTCTGGGGTGTCCTCTTTCTACTGAAAGCTGTAAGAGTCAAGGTCACATGCATGCTTGTACAAAGCGAGCTGGCGACGTCTGCAACAATGAGTACAGGTTTTTGTCCTCCTGCATAGCTCTGACTTGCTGCCTACAAACCATTTGTTTCGTATTCTGTATAAAAGATATGCAAAATTCATCTTAAGCATTATTTCTTTCTTTTCCTTTTTTTTCCTGTCTTATCTCTTTTGTCCCAACAGTAGTGTTATTCAATGTTGCTCATGTTGGCTCGCCTGTTCACAGACACGCTCAGGTTTGTTTCATCACAGCACACCAACAGGATGCAATCAATAATTAAGTGACTTTGAGGCAACCCAGCGGAGGAGACCATGCACTACCGCAGGACTTATTCTGGCTGTTTTGGGTGGAGCCTGTTCTAAACAAACATACGCAGAACACCACCCCTTAAACTCTCTGCTGATGACATTAATTGGTCAGTGGTCAAGCCTGCATGAGCGAACGTACCCACCAGAGGGTGCCACCACATCCATCACTTGACAGTCACCATGACCTTGCTGATACTAAAGACTGATCCAGTCATCATGGGCACCAATAGTGGGGAGGATACTGTAACCGCTGTCCCCAAGAGAGCGGAGCTTGAAAGACCATAGACTTTGAGACAGTCATTTTGAATAATGTGGAAGAAGTTGATGCCCCAGAGTTTCATCATGGTCCCAGACTCCACAGCCAGAGCTGTTCTCTACGCCACAGTTCACAACATGTCCCGGCCTCAACCAGGGACAGGAGATACAGACACCCCGCAGTGCTGGTAAAAACAATTCCAGTCACACTCTCAGAATGGCATCCGTCATTCTGTGAAATGGAGAAAATTTGCCTGTGTGGTTCCCGTCATGACATCAGAGCTCATTTTACACTGAAACATTTCTATGCACAAGCTGGCAGGGTGCAAAATATTCTCACAAACATATCGCTTCTGATGGAACTTGGACCCATCAGACCTCAGCCTGTAGCCTGCGTCGTAGACTGCTGCGCCACGTCAGCTGGTTGAAGCGTTTCCCCTTGGAGGGTCTGAAGACAGACTTTCAGAGCCCTGCTCCATCATCTCTACAGACAGATGGTTCTCACCACTGACTGGGTACAGTCCGACCTTCACTCGGGATTTGACGCACCTGCCCTTCCCTGGTGGAGGACCTCGAAGGATGCAGAACACCCTTGACAGCTGTTTCCACTTAGATGACACAATTTCAAAATCTTCAGTCTCCCACACACGCCTTCTTCCCCTTCCCCCAGCTCCAAAGCAAGAATGTCCGGGTTTTTTTTTTTTTGCCTTTGACTGTTGTATCAGAAATGGCTGAAAGCTTGGACATGAAGTGGACGTCTGGTTATATGAAAACTTTTCCTTGGAAAACAACAACAACAAAAAAGACAACAACAACAAAAATTCGATATGTGCTGTGTTTCTCTCTCCATATATATATATATATATATATGTGTGTGTGTGTGTGTGTGTGTGTGTGTGTGTGTAGAGAGAGAGAGAGAGAGAGAGAAAGAGGCAGAGGCAGAGAGAAATTTTCTTTTATCAGATTCTTGTCCTTATTGCACTTTTTAAGACTACATTTCACCTGCTTGTAAGCCCACATACAAACTAAACTCTCCAAAATTTCTGCAGCTTTAAACAGTGTGTTCACAGACCAACAGAGAGAGAGAGAGAGAGAGAGAGAGAGAGAAAGAGAGAGAGAGTGAGATCAAAGCAGCATCCAGGGTTTTACTGAACTCTGATATCATCTGGACTTCTGTACTTTCATTTGTGTGCACCTCAAAACAGCAGACACACAAAGCCTTTACGACAGCAAACATGAAACTCAAAATTAAACACACGCCTTTTAACACACCCATGAGATTTTTTTTTTTTTTTTTATCAACTGTTAATGTGAGAGTTGAATTAAAACATACCCCTTTTTACTACCAGACCCATGACATTTTTATAATGACTGTTAATGGGAAACTTGAAATACACCACACTCCTTTTTGACAAACCCATGACATTTTGATAATGACTGTTAATGTGAAGTTTGAAATTAAAATGCACTTCACACACAACACCATTCAGGAACACCAGTGTGACGCTCCATGACAAAGTGAGTCAACATCCCCTTTTCATGCGTTTTATATCAGGCCGGTGAGGACACAAAATTAGTGGCCATTTCAGCTACATGATACATCGATCTAAACTGACGGTAGTTCATGATAGAGACAGTTCAAAATTTGTGGCCATTTCAGCTACATGATACATCGATCTAAACTGACGGTAGTTCATGATAGAGACAGTTCAAAATTTGTGGCCATTTCAGCTACATGATACATCGATCTAAACTGACGGTAGTTCATGATAGAGACAGTTCAAAATTTGTGGCCATTTCAGCTACATGATACATCGATCTAAACTGACGGTAGTTCATGATAGAGACAGTTCAAAATTAGTGGCCATTTCAGCTACATGATACATCGATCTAAACTGACGGTAGTTCATGATAGAGACAGTTCAAAATTTGTGGCCATTTCAGAATGGTATTGTTCAAAATCAGTTACCATTTCAGTCAAAGGCTTTTCAAAATCAGTAGCCATTTCAACTATATATTGTTCAAAATAATTGGCCATTTCAGACAGATCCTGTTCAAAACTAAAAGTGACTTCTGACAGATCCGCTTCAAGATTAGCGGGCATTAAGAAAAGCACTGGTCTAAGTTCGTGCCCTTTTCAGCCTGCTACAGCTCAAAATTAGAGGGTGTTTGAAATAGATTCAGGGCACTTCAGAAAGGCACCGTTTAAAATTAGAGGCCATTCCGGATACGAACTGTTTAAATTTAGTGGGCATTTCAAATAGATACTTTTCAAAATTAGTGGTCATTTAGATAGACAGATACTGATGAAAATAAAGGACCATTTCTGCAAGATAAGAGCACTGATAAAAAGAAGCAAGATACCTACACATTAAAACTATTGTCCACTTTAACTACATATGTACTGAAAACACTAACAGCCATTTCAGCTCAACATAATCTGATCAAAACTAGAACAATTTCAGTGAGACATGTATCGATCAAAACTTCAGTCAGGTATGTACTGATCAATACATTTTTAAACTGATGTCACCTGATCCAAAGCAGTGGCCATTTCAGTTCCATATGTACTGACAAAACTAATTTTGCATTTCAGCCATACAGGTTCTGACAAAACTTCTGGCCATTCCAGCTAGATATGTACTGACAAAACTAGTGGCCATTACAGCTAGATATGTACTGACAAAACTAGTGGCCATTGCACCTAGACATGTTATGACAAACTAGGGGCCATTTCAGCTACAGATGTAGACAAAATTTGTGGCCATTTCTGCTACAGACGTACTGACAAAACTAGTGGCCATTGCACCTAGATATGTACTGACAAAGCTGGTGGCCATTTCAGTTAGATACGTACTGACAAAACTAGAGGCCATTTCAGCTACATCTGTACTGACAAACTAGAGGCCATTTCAGCTACATATGTACTGACAAAACTAGAGGCCATTTCAGCTACATCTGTACTGACAAAACTAGAGGCCATTTCAGCTACATCTGTACTGACAAACTAGAGGCCATTTCAGCTACATCTGTACTGACAAAACTAGTGGCCATTTCAGCTACATCTGTACTGACAAAACTAGAGGCCATTTCAACTACATCTGTACTGACAAAACTAGTGGCCATTTCAGCTACATCTGTACTGACAAACTAGTGGCCATTTCAGCTACATCTGTACTGACAAAACTAGTGGCCATTTCAGCTACATCTGTACTGACAAACTAGAGGCCATTTCAGCTACATCTGTACTGACAAAACTAGTGGCCATTTCAGCTACATCTGTACTGACAAAACTAGTGGCCATTTCAGCTACATCTGTACTGACAAAACTAGTGGCCATTTCAGCTACATCTGTACTGACAAACTAGAGGCCATTTCAGCTACATCTGTACTGACAAACTAGAGGCCATTTCAGCTACATCTGTACTGACAAAACTTGTGGCCATTTCAGTTAGACATGTTCTGAAAAATTAGAGGCCATTTCACCTAAACATGTACTGACAGCTAGGTATGTACCGACAAAACTAGAGGCCTTTTAAACTAGATGCTACTGATCAAGACTAGAAGTCATTTCATTCAGACAGGTGTTGATCCACACTAGTAGCAACTTCAACTTGGCATATCATGATCAAAACTAGTGGCCACCTAAATTAGAGATGTACCAACAACACTAGTGGCCATTTAAATTAGAGATGTACTGACAACACTAGTGGCCATTTCAATTAGAGATGTACTGACAACACTAGTGGCCATTTCAATTAGAGATGTACTGACAACGCTAGTGGCCATTTCAATTAGAGATGTACTGACAACACTAGTGGCCATTTCAATTAGAGATGTACTGACAACACTAGGGGCCATTTAAATGAGAGATGTACTGACAACACTAGCGGCCATTTAAATGAGAGATGTACTGACAACACTAGCGGCCATTTAAATTAGAGATGTACTGACAACACTAGTGGCCATTTCAATTAGAGATGTACTGACAACACTAGGGGCCATTTAAATTAGAGATGTACTGACAACACTAGGGGCTATTTAAATTAGAGATGTACTGACAACACTAGTGGCCATTTAAATTAGAGATGTACCGACAACACTAGTGGCCATTTCAATCTGAGATGTACTGACAACACTAGTGGCCATTTAAATTGAGATGTACTGACAACACTAGGGCCATTTAAATTAGAGATGTACTGACAACACTAGTGGCCATTTCAATTAGAGATGTACTGACAACACTAGTGGCCATTTAAATTAGAGATGTACTGACAACACTAGTGGCCATTTAAATTGAGATGTACTGACAACACTAGCGGCCATTTAAATTAGAGATGTACTGATCAAATGTGACCAGTACGCCATACACTATCAAATAAGCAAGTTTAATATTTACAACAAGTCTATGAAATCTTTTGTCAGGTAACTGAACCAAATGCTTGATGACCTTCTTGAAATTTTAGTCAGGTAACTGATACCAAATGCTGATGACACATTTTGAAATCTTTGTCAGGTAAACTGATACCAAATGCTTGATGACACGTTTCCTTGAATCTTTGTCAGTATAACGAACCAAATGTTGATTGACACAGTTTCTTGAAATCTTTTGTCAGGTAAACTGATACCAAATGCTTGATGACACGTTTCTTGAAATCTTTTGTCAGGTAAACTGATACCAAATGCTTGATGACACGTTTCTTGAAATCTTTTGTCAGGTAAACTGATACCAAATGCTTGATGACACGTTTCTTGAAATCTTTTGTCAGGTAAACTGATACCAAATGCTTGATGACAAGTTTCTTGAAATCTTTTGTCAGGTAAACTGATACCAAATGCTTTCTAAACACGTTTTTACGGGGAATTTCTCCTTCAGCAGACTGCAGTTTTGACCTTAACTATGCGTCTGGTCCAACAGTTGTTTTTACTAGTGAAAAAAAAACACCCAACTTGATTCTTGTCCATATCTCACAGGAGATGCCCCACTCATTTTGTCACAGGAGGTCCAACATCCAAGTGGCAACAAAATGTCAGCTGCAATGTACCACTGCCCTTCGCCCGAATAACGCTGCGTCAACCAATCAGGATTACAGGATGCAAACAATTTTTCTTCGTCAACAGACATAACTGCGTTGTCCCTCTAACTAGAAAATGCACAGACCCTTGGGATAAAAAAAAGAAAGAAATATGAGGTAAAACTAACGGGTAAAATTGTCAGTGATGGTTTCATAGAGAATCTGTTCCCTTTTCCACAGAGTTATATTTTGTATTTAATGCATCACACTACCCAGTCACAGATTAAAGACAATGGTACATCATGCTCAAGTTGCATGTTTTATTTTAAACATTGAAATGAAATTACTCTAACATGACCAACACTGCAGGTGTCTGTTTTACTCGGGCCTGGTTGATGCCAGGATATATTATGAAAGAAAGCATAGAGTACAGCCCTGTCATGTAGTCTCAGACCGGAAAGGAAATCCACAGCATCATCTTCATCATCCTCATCCTCATCCCATCAGCATAAAAAAAAAAAGATAGTTTCAAATTCTGTGGCCCTTGTTGCTCTACTCCAACTGTGAACTCAGTGTTGAATCTCTCTCCATGTTCATGTCTTGGTTGAGTTCTGTCGGGGTCAGCAGTACTGGAATGTTCATGGGGACAGTCCGCTGGATAGATTTGGTGGCCCCCTCCAGAGGGATGGCTAACTCACACCGGCTCAGCGACTAAGCGATTATCGCTGTCAGTAGGGGTGGGGGGTTAGTAAGTAGTCTCCTGCATATGTTGGATCAGAACAGGCACCACTGAACACCACAGGAGTGACTCAGCAGCAGTGCAGTGTCTCCCCTGGTGGGTTGCCTGATGATGATTTGGCACTGACTGCTTCCTCTTGATTGCTGGTGCCAGGACTGCAGCAGGACAAGCCATTGTGTGACTGTGGACATAGAGCCCAAACAAGCAGCCAGGAAATGTACTTCTCCCCTAAGGAGGTACAGATGATGAGACCTGCCCCCCCCCCCCCCCCCCTTTCCAATTACTCTAATACCCAAGATAATAACAATTCATATCTGAAGAATCCCTACGGGAGTACACAGATGAAACCAAAAACAGAAATGGCCAGAAAGTGTTAAGAAACTGAAGCCTAAATAAAAATAAACTTCTGTAAGCTTGCATAGGAAAAAAAAAGAAGGAAAAAAAAAACAACCCAAAACCCCGAAGCCACTTCCCTCTGTTTGCAAGCTATCAGCTTTCAGTGATTTTTTTTACCCCAAACCTTTCCATGTCCATTAACTTTTGTTTCACACTGTGAAGGCACACTTTAAAACCAAAATCTGGTGAACTTTGAAACACCGACCAAAGGCCACAGCGGTGCAGCTGACACTGACACTGATGGCGACACACAACACCACACATCCGCCACATCCACAATGCTTACGTTTGGGAACAGAGCCGCCATGTCGGTCACAGCGACATGAATTCTGCCCGAGCATGGAGCAAAACTGAAACGGATGCAAAGCGCAACGTGTCACATGTCACTACGAGACCAATCAAAACGGCAACAAACCAAAAAAAAAAAAATCATAACACCACTTCACAACTTTGAGCACAAAAAAAGGAAGAAAAAAACAAAAAATGGGAGAGGAAACAAAATGTAGCTTCTAATAATACACACCACACACACACACACACACAAACCAAATAAAATGGAAAACATCAACAAAATTGCAGAAATATCATGACTGTGCAAGAGAATTCACGAACAAACAAAAAAAAAAAAATGTACTAGAGGCACAGGTGCACGAGGAAGAGTCACAGCACTGAAGCAGACATCAGACATCAATACCATACCAGGCTCAGGAACTGGAGTGGGAAGTACAGGAGATGAAAGATGGAGATAAACACACACACTGAATAAATCCAATTTATGAACAGATGAACACTGTAGAACAGACAACAAAACCATAAATACATCCAATTTAACACATCTTCACTGACGGATGTAAAATCCATTTCTTTAAAATGATCTACATTGGCCTACGCAAGTCCAGTTTATAAAGAAACATACACTGAATGATATAAACATTCAATTTATCAAGAGACATACACTAATTATCATCAAGTCCAATGGAAGTTTGTATCTACTGACACGATCTCATGAACTGACTCTGACTTTATGACAGCCCTGATATTGGCCCTTTGCAGTCTGCTGAACTAAAAACATCAAGAATGAAATTGCAGATGAACTCAAATGTTCTACGACCAACAATATCCCATTGTGTACACTGGCTAAAATCTGATTTATATTAATCTTAAATAAATGTTAGCGAACCGCCCAGAGAACGTGGACAAACGAGTCACAAGACGAAACACAACTAGTTTCGACCTCTTAGGTCTTCATCAGGTGAGACATTAACGAATAAAACAATGAAAATTCACTTAGCTTTGATCTACCCTACCAAGTGATCTGAAGCGATCAAAGCTAAGTGAATTTTCATTGTTTTATTCGTTAATGTCTCACCTGATGAAGACCTAAGAGGTCGAAACTAGTTGTGTTTCGTCTTGTGACTCGTTTGTCCACGTTCTCTGGGCGGTTCGCTAACATTTATTTAAGATTTGTTTAGATTTCCGCCTGCAGTCCTCTCGCTTTGCAACTAGATCTGATTTATATTAGTCCAATTCATGTTGAAATGTATACTGTCAAAGAAAATGAAGATGAACTCAAATGTTCTACGATCAACAATATCCCATTGTGTTCACTGGCTGAAATCTGATTTATATTAGTCCAATTCATGTTGAGATGTACACTGTCACTGAAACTGAAGATGAACTTGAATGTTCTACAATCAACAATATCCCATTGTGTTCACTGGCTAACATCTGATTTATATTAGTCCAATTCATGTTGAGATGTATACTGTCAATGAAACTGAAAATGAACTCAAATGTCCTACAATCAACAATATCCCATTGTGTTCACTGGCTAACATCTGATTTATATTAGTCCAATTCATGTTGAGATGTATACTGTCAATGAAATTGAAAATGAACTCAAATGTTCTACGATCAACAATATCCCATTGTGTTCACTGGCTGAAATCTGATTTATATTAGTCCAATTCACGTTGAGATGTACACTGTCGATGAAATTGAAGATGAACTCAAATGTTCCACAATCAACAATATCCCATTGTGTTCACTGGTTAACATCTGATTTATATTAGTCCAATTCATGTTGAGATGTACACTGTCGATGAAATTGAAGATGAACTTGAATGTTCTACGATCAACAATATCCCATTGTGTTCACTGGCTGAAATCTGATTTATATTAGTCCAATTCATGTTGAGATGTATACTGTCAAAGAAATTGAAGATGAACTCAAATGTTCTACGATCAACAATATCCCATTGTGTTCACTGGTTAACATCTGATTTATATTAGATTCATGTTGAGATGCATACTGTTAAATACTGAGCAGAATCAAAATGACTGGTACACAGTCAAGTTTCACTGGGAGAGTGCTCTGATTGATGTGCAACTCCTCTGACCAAGACATACACACCTATAAACATAAAATCATGATTGTGGTATCTACACTTATTTGTATACAATCTAGTTTTGAAAACAGATGCACTGACCATAAAGCTTGGTTTACATGGACATACTTAATGTAAAGTCCAGTTTATTGACACACACAAGCAAATAATGCATAGACCAGTTTTTTTCAAGACATCAAATCCAATTAATGTTTTATCCAGTGTAAAGAGACATAGAATCCAATCAATGTAAAGTATATATCAGCCAATTAATATAAAATCTAGTTTGCTTGATAAATAAACCAGTGATGTAAAGTTCAATTCTGGACAATGGTCTATAGCACCAGTTTTTTTTTACTGTGCCATGTTCCATTATGTCTATAATCCTACTATGTCTATGTTCTGTTTGTATGAATGCTTGACTGGGTCTTCTTCTATGGGTCTATGTTCTATTGTGTCTATGTTCAACTGTGTCTATCCGTCTATGCTGTCACTGTGTCCGTTTCACCGCTGTGTCAAAGTTGCATTGTGTCTATGTTCCACTGTGAAAGATCCACTGTATCACTGTCTTACTGACCCTATGTTCCATACAGTCAATGTTCTACTATGTTTATATTCCATGTATTGTCTGTATGTTTCATGGTGTCTTCATTCCACTTCATCAATATTCTACTGTGTCATTGTCCCACTGTGTCAATATTTCCCTTCATCAACATTCTACTGTGTCATTGTCCCACTGTGTCAATATTTCCCTTCATCAACATTCTACTGTGTCATTGTCCCACTGTGTCAATATTTCCCTTCATCAACATTCTACTGTGTCACAGTTCCACTGTGTCAATATTTCCCTTCATCAACATTCTACTGTGTCACAGTCCCACTGTGTCAATATTTCCCTTCATCAATATTCTACTGTGTCATTGTCCCACTGTGTCAATATTTCCTTTGATCAATATTCTACTGTGCCATAGTCCCACTCTGTAAATATTTCCCTTCATCAATATTCTACAGTGTCATAGTCCCACTGTGTCAATATTTCCTTTTATCAATATTCTACTGTGTCATAGTCCCACTGTGTCAATATTTCGCTTCATCAATATTCTACTGTGTCATTGTCCCACTGTGTCAATATTTCGCTTCATCAATATTCTACTGTGTCATTGTCCCACTGTGTCAATATTTCACTTCATCAATATTCTACTGTGTCATAGTCCCACTGTGTCAATATTTCGCTTCATCAATATTCTACTGTCATTGTCCCACTGTGTCAAGATTTCCCTTTATCAATACTCTACTGTCTTAATGTTGCACTGTGTAAATGGTCTACTGAGTCAATGTTCCACTGTGTGAAGGCTCCATCATGCATATCCACTGTGTCAATATTTCATTCATTGTGTCTGTGTACTATTATGTCAATGTTCAACTGTTTGGATGTTATACTGTGTCTATGTTCCACTGAGTCATCAAACATGTCCACTATGCCAAGATTCCATTGTGTCTATTTTCCACAGTGTCTATGTTCAATTGTGTGAATATTGCTCTGCGCCTGCATTCCACTGTGTCTATGTTCCATTCAGTTAATGTTCCACTGAGTCAATGTTCCAAGTTTTTATTGTTTCATCATGCATGTTCCTTGTGTCAATGTTCCATGTAGTGAACATTCCACTGGGTAATTTTCCACTCCATCAGTGTTCCACTGTGTCTATGGTTCATTGTGCCTATGTTCCTTTGTCAATGTTCCATATAGTGAACGTTCCACTGGGTAATTTTCCACTCCATCAGTGTTCCACTGTGTCTATGGTTCATTGTGCCTATGTTCCTTTGTCAATGTTCCATATAGTGAATGTTCCACTGGGTAATTTTCCACTCCATCAGTGTTCCACTGTGTCTATGGTTCATTGTGCCTATGTTCCTCTGTCAATGTTCCATATAGTGAATGTTCCACTGGTAATTTTCCACTCCATCAGTGTTCCACTGTGTCTATGGTTCATTGTGCCTATGTTCCACTGTCAATGTTCCATATAGTGAATGTTCCACTGGGTAATTTTCCACTCCATCAGTGTTCCACTGTGTCTATGGTTCATTGTGCCTATGTTCCGTTGTCAATGTTCCATATAGTGAATGTTCCACTGGTAATTTTCCACTCCATCAGTATTCCACTGTGTCATGGTTCATTGTGCCTATGTTCATGCACGTTCCATATAGTGCTTCACGGTAATTTCCACTCATCAGTATTCCACTGTGTCTATGGTTCATTGTGCCTATGTTCCATTGTCAACGTTCCATATAGTGACTTCACTGGTAATTTTCCACTCCATCATGTTCCACTGTGTCTATGGTTCATTGTGCCTATGTTCCATTGTCAACGTTCCATATAGTGAACGTTCCACTGGGTAATTTTCCACTCCATCAGTGTTCCACTGTGTCTATGGTTCATTGTGCCTATGTTCCTTTGTCAAGTTCCATATAGTGAACGTTCCACTGGGTAATTTTCCACTCCATCAGTGTTCCACTGTGTCTATGGTTCATTGTGCCTATGTTCCTTTGTCAATGTTCCATATAGTGAATGTTCCACTGGGTAATTTTCCACTCCATCATGTTCCACTGTGTCTATGGTTCATTGTGCCTATGTTCCATGTCAATGTTCCATATAGTGAATGTTCCACTGGGTAATTTTCCACTCCATCAGTTTCCACTGTGTCTATGGTTCATTGTGCCTATTGTTCCTTTGTCAATGTTCCATACAGTGAATGTTCCACTGGGTAATTTTCCACTCCATCAGTGTTCCACTGTGTCTATGGTTCATTGTGCCTTTGTTCCTTTGTCAATGTTCCATATAGTGAATGTTCCACTGGGTAATTTTCCACTCCATCAGTGTTCCACTGTGTCTATGGTTCATTGTGTCTATGTTCCTTTGTCAATGTTCCATATAGTGAATGTTCCACTGGGTAATTTTCCACTCCATCAGTGTTCCACTGTGTCTATGGTTCATTGTGCCTATGTTCCATTGTCAATGTTCCACTTGCTAGTGATTTCCACTATGTGAATGTTCATATTGCATGTTTACTCCTCAACGTTCCATTGGTCCATGTTCCACTGTGTGAATGTTGCACTTGCCAACGCTCCACTGAGTGATGTTCCATCATGTCTGTCCTGTTTATCAATGTTCTTTTTGTAAATGTCTATTGTGTATGTCCACTGTGTTAGTGTTCCACTGAACCAATGTTCCACTGACTCGATGTTCCATCATGTATGTTCACTTATATAAGTTCCTTTTGTGAATGTTCTATTGTGTATGTCCACTGTGTTAGTGTTCCACTGACCAATGTTCGATCATGTGTGTTCACTTATGTCACAGGTATCCCTGTGTGAATTTTCTATCCTGTATGTCCACTGTGTCAATGTTCTATCCTGAGTCACATGTCATGTTCACGTGTCAATGTTGTATCCTGTATGTCCACAGTGCATGTCCACTGTGTATGTTGTATCCTCTATGTCCACAGTGTCTATGTTCAACTGTGTTAATGATTCTATCCTGTATGTCCACTGTGTCAATGTTGTATCCTGATGTCCACAGTGTCTATGTTCCACTGTGTATGTTCATCCTGTATGTCACTGTCAATCTATCCTATGTCCACAGTGTCCATGTTCCACTGTGTGAAATGTTCTATCCCATGTCCACATGTCTATGTTCCACTGTGTGAAATGTTCTACCCTGCATGTCCACAGTGTCCATGTTCCACTGTGTCAAATGTTCTACCCTGCATGTCCACTGTGTCATGTTCCACTGTGTGAAATGTTCTACCTGCATGTCCACAGTGTCCATGTTCCACTGTGTGAAATGTTCTACCCTGCATGTCCACTGTGTCTATGTTCCACTGTGTGAAATGTTCTACCCTGCATGTCCACAGTGTCCATGTTCCACTGTGTGAAATGTTCTACCCTGCATGTCCACTGTGTCTATGTTCCACTGTGTGAAATGTTCTACCCTGCATGTCCACAGTGTCTATGTTCCACTGTGTGAAATGTTCTACCCTGCATGTCCACTGTGTCTATGTTCCACTGTGTGAAATGTTCTACCCTGCATGTCCACAGTGTCCATGTTCCACTGTGTGAAATGTTCTACCCTGCATGTCCACAGTGTCCATGTTCCACTGTGTGAAATGTTCTACCCTGCATGTCCACTGTGTCTATGTTCCACTGTGTGAAATGTTCTACCCTGCATGTCCACAGTGTCCATGTTCCACTGTGTGAAATGTTCTACCCTGCATGTCCACAGTGTCCATGTTCCACTGTGTGAAATGTTCTACCCTGCATGTCCACAGTGTCCATGTTCCACTGTGTGAAATGTTCTACCCTGCATGTCCACTGTGTCTATGTTCCACTGTGTGAAATGTTCTACCCTGCATGTCCACTGTGTCTATGTTCCACTGTGTGAAATGTTCTACCCTGCATGTCCACAGTGTCCATGTTCCACTGTGTGAAATGTTCTACCCTGCATGTCCAGTGTCCATGTTCCACTGTGTGAGATGTTCTACCCTGCATGTCCACTGTGTCTATGTTCCACTGTGTCAAATGTTCTATCTTGTATGTCCACAATGTCATGTTCAGTTCTACTGAGTCAATATTTTGCTACATCTATATTCCGCCGAGTCAACACTTCACTGCATCTATGTTAAACTGTGTCTGTTTCATGTATTCTTCTGTGCCTGTCCTAGTCAACCCATTCAGCAATAGAATGCCTTGCCTTACCTAAACTAAATCATTCAGTAATAGAATGCCTTGCCCTACCTAAATCATTCAGTAATAGAATGCCCTGCCCTAACTAAACCATTCAGTAACAGAATGCCCTGCCTTAACTAAACCATTCAGTAATAGAATGCCCTGCCCTAACTAAACCATTCAGTAATAGAATGCCCTGCCCTAACTAAACCATTCAGTAATAGAATGTCCTGCCCTAACTAAACCATTCAGTAATAGAATGCCCTGCCCTAACTAAACCATTCAGTAACAGAATGCCTTGCCCTACCTAAACCATTCAGTAACAGAATGCCCTGCCCTACCTAAATCATTCAGTAATAGAATGCCCTGCCCTACCTAAATCATTCAGTAATAGAATGCCCTGCCCTACCTAAACCATTCAGTAATAGAATGCCCTACCCTACCTAAACCATTCAGTAATAGAATGCCCTGCCCTACCTAAATCATTCAGTAATAGAATGCCCTGCCCTAACTAAACCATTCAGTAATAGAATGCCCTGCCCTACCTAAACCATTCAGTAATAGAATTGTAACAGAATGCCCTGCCCTCTTTGGCTATGTAAAGCCCCGTCTACTCATACCATTCAGTAATGTAATGTTCTGCCCCATTCAAACCAGTCAGCAATGTAATGCTCTGCCCCATTCAAACCAGTCAGCAATGTAATGCTCTGCTCTATTCAAACCAGTCACCAATGTAATGCTATGCTCTATTCAAACCAGTCAGCAATGTAATGCTCTGCCCCATTCAAACCAGTCAGCAATGTAATTCTGTGCTCTGTTCAAACCAGTCAGCAATGTAATGCTCAAATGATCAATGTTCTCTTCAAACCAGTCAGCAATGTACTGCTCTGCTCTATTCAAACCAGTCACCAATGTAATGCCCTGCTCTATTCAAACCAGTCAGCAATGTAATGCTCTGCTCTATTCAAACCAGTCAGCAACATAATGCTCTGCTCTATTCAAACCAGTCAGCAATGTAATGCTCAAATGATCAATGTTCTCTTCAAACCAGTCAGCAATGTACTGCTCTGCTCTATTCAAACCAGTCAGCAATGTAATTCTGTGCTCTATTCAAACCAGTCAGCAATGTAATGCTCTGCTCTATTCAAACCAGTCAGCAATGTACTGCTCTGCTCTATTCAAACCAGTCAGCAATGTACTGCTCTGCTCTATTCAAACCAGTCAGCAATGTACTGCTCTGCTCTAATCAAACCAGTCAGCAATGTAATGCTCTGCTCTATTCAAACCAGTCAGCAATGTACTGCTCTGCTCTATTCAAACCAGTCAGCAATGTACTGCTCTGCTCTATTCAAACCAGTCAGCAATGTACTGCTCTGCTCTATTCAAACCAGTCAGCAATGTACTGCTCTGCTCTAATCAAACCAGTCAGCAATGTAATGCTCTGCTCTATTCAAACCAGTCAGCAATGTACTGCTCTGCTCTATTCAAACCAGTCAGCAATGTACTGCTCTGCTCTATTCAAACCTGTCAGCAATGTAATGCTCTGCTCTTTCAAACCTGTCAGCAATGTAATGCTGTGCTCTATTCAGTCAGCAATGTAACACTCTGCTCTATTGAAACCAGTCAGCAGCGTATTGCTCCGCTCTATTCAAACCAGTCAGCAATGTAATGCTGTGCTCTATTCAGTCAGCAATGTAACGCTCGACTCTATTCAAGCCAGTCAGCAATGTAATGCTCTGCTCTTTTTAAACCAGAAAACAATATGACACATCACTCTATTCAACATGTAAGCAATATAATGCAATAAATTTCACAACATTGCAATACTCAGATGCTTCTATACCCCACTCTATTTTAACTAAACAAGCCACATAAATGCATTCAGCTCCGGTGCTTGTCTCTGGTTATTAGTACTTTCAGTTCAGTTTGACTTGGGTTCCACTGGATACAATTCTTCACAGTAAATTCAAACATTTCTCATAACAAGAAGATCAGAAAATACAATACGGGCGAGTCAGATCTGGGCATCCTGCATAACATTGGGCATTTTCAAAGCCCAACTTGAGGATATGTCATTCTGGTAGTAACAGAGTATTGTCAGCAATGTACTGCTCTGCTCTATTCAAACCAGTCAGCAATGTACTGCTCTGCTCTATTCAAACCTGTCAGCAATGTAATGCTCTGCTCTATTCAAACCTGTCAGCAATGTAATGCTGTGCTCTATTCAGTCAGCAATGTAACACTCTGCTCTATTGAAACCAGTCAGCAGCGTATTGCTCCGCTCTATTCAAACCAGTCAGCAATGTAATGCTGTGCTCTATTCAGTCAGCAATGTAACGCTCGACTCTATTCAAGCCAGTCAGCAATGTAATGCTCTGCTCTTTTTAAACCAGAAAACAATATGACACATCACTCTATTCAACATGTAAGCAATATAATGCAATAAATTTCACAACATTGCAATACTCAGATGCTTCTATACCCCACTCTATTTTAACTAAACAAGCCACATAAATGCATTCAGCTCCGTGCTTGTCTCTGGTTATTAGTACTTTCAGTTCAGTTTGACTTGGGTTCCACTGGATACAATTCTTCACAGTAAATTCAAACATTTCTCATAACAAGAAGATCAGAAAATACAATACGGGCGAGTCAGATCTGGGCATCCTGCATAACATTGGGCATTTTCAAAGCCCAACTTGAGGATATGTCATTCTGGTAGTAACAGAGTATTGTTCGATTGCCCCCCCCCCCCCCCACCCCCCCCAAAAACCCCACTCTCCATGAATGGCTATTCCATCTGCCATATTATCTGTGGTCAGTGTGGACGTTAAACCCGACAGTAACTAACACTAACAGCTGCCAAGAAGTAAACCTTAACTGGCAGTCGATGAGTAAGACAGTTCAAATGAGTTCATCAATCAGAGCACCACTGCTGATGTAACAAGAAAAGAGTTGACAAGTTCACCACTACTGATGACCTCATACCAGCCATTTTCATGACCCCAGCCTCATCACCAATGGAGTAAGCAGACCGCTCACAGCAATTCCAAAAGGCAAAGCGTCACAACAAACTTTCGCTACAAGCACATAAACTGCAGGCAACAACCGGCACAATAAACAAGAAACATAGTTTGTCGAGAATTGACAGGGTTTGAACCAAGTGAAACTCTGGTGAAACTCGAAGATTGGACAAAAAGGAGTTGGGTGGGAACAGAGCAGAACCACTCACAGCTGGTCCTCTGTCAGAGCCATGTTCGCAAGAGCGGAAAAAAGAAAGTATGTGCTACAACAGAAAGTTTAATCTGCATTACTTCTGACAATTCCAACGACATCTGAAGTTGTTTGAGTGATCCTTGCCAATGATTCTGTGTCCCAGTCACAGACATACCTGACACTGGTGCACACTGGGAAGAGATGGGGAAAGCGCCGGCAATGATTAACTAACATGGTGAGACATTCTGACATGAATCCTCAGTGAAACCTTTATCTAAACAAAACAAAAAGAAAAAAAAAAAATGGAGACTCCCTCCTTTGAAAGAGAGATTCTTTCTGGCCCATTTTTCTCTTTGTCCTATAGGAAAATGATCTTGAAATTACGGCCTCTTCCAATTTCAAACCTCGGTCTTTAAAACCTCTGTGTGAATGGCAGGGGGCGGGGCTTCCTTCTGTACCAAGTGGACATTCTGTGCTGGCAACTGTCCCTTTTCTCTCACTCTCTTTGACCTTTCTTGACTTTTTAATTTCCATCGCCTTACACTGTGGTCTACTATTTCTCTGCCTTTCAGGCTCATCACCTGCCTTTGTTTTTCACAGTCTGGACACTTCCCCCTCTTTTCACAATTGTTCCCCTATGGTCACACACAAGCAGCAATAATGCTTTAATACTGATATATATATCCTCCTGTAAACGTCCGTGTTCGACCCAAATGACACACAGGCACTGTTCTTGATAATGCTGTGCAAATGGGTCTCTCAGTCACACATGTTTGGCACTTGACAAAATCATTTTCCACATCTTCCATTCTCTTCTTGCTGATTCCTTGTACTCTGATGTCCCTCTGTGTTGCATGGGCAGTTCATCATTTTCCTTGTTACCTTTTTTTTCCAACCAGTAAATTTGCTACATGTTTGATTTTTAACTGAACAGACATCAGTGAAAACAATCACCGTTTCGGAAGGGAAGTTAACCATACAAGGGTGATCTACTCTTCATCTCAGAGAGCTTTTCTGATTGGGAGAGGCTGGGAACATTGACAGAGAGAGATAAAACAACTCTAATCTGCCACTTTCCCCCCTCATAAGTTTGCGGACAGATTCATCCAATACTTCAAAGTGGCTCAACCCTTAATGTGCCAAAACTTGTTATGTCTGTGGGCTTCATAAGAGAAATAGCTGGCACTCTCAGCTTGACCAATACTTCAAAGTGGCTCAACCCTTAATGTGCCAAAACTTGTTATGTCTGTGGGCTTCATAAGAGAAATAGCTGGCACTCTCAGCTTGACCACGACTAATTTGTTGTAAGGATGTCAGTATTTCACTATCATACAATGAAGTGCTACAGATAATCATGATAATATAATGCTCAGACTGGATATGGTTACTTCCTTTTGCTTGGCTATCCAAACCTTAACCATAATGCTTCAAATGGTTGAGTTACTTCCCTTAGCCACCGATTAATACCTCAACCATACCCCTTTGAATGGATGGCGGTGCGCGCACGCATGTGTGTGTGTGTGTGTGTGTGTGTGTGTGTGTGTGTGTGTGTGTGTGTGTGTGATTTCTCTCTCATTGGTTGTCTACACCTAAACCATAATGCTTTTAATGGATGGGGTGACTTCTCTCACTGGTGGTATGTACCTCAGCAATAAGGCTTTGAATGAATAAGGTCAGTTCTCTCTCACTGGTTGTACCCAACTCAACCAATGCTTTGAATGAATGCGATTACTTCTCTCTCACTGGTTGTACCCAACTCAACCAATGCTTTGAATGAATAAGGTCAGTTCTCTCTCACTGGTTGTACCCAACTCAACCAATGCTTTGAATGAATAAGGTCAGTTCTCTCACTGGTTGTACCCAACTCAACCAATGCTTTGAATGAATAAGGTCAGTTCTCTCTCACTGGTTGTACCCAACTCAACCAATGCTTTGAATGAATGCGATTACTTCTCTCTCACTGGTTGTACATATCTCAACAATAATGCTTAGAACTGACTGGAAGTTAAAGACTTGCAATGGATGGGGGTTACTTCTCAATGACAGGCTGTTCATACCGCAGCAACAGTATTTAGAATGGATGAACTCATGAAGTTACTTCTCTTTCGCCAGTTTGTCCGTACCCTAACAGTGACGACTATACTGCAAAACTACTTGCATTAAGTCTTCCTAAATAAAGACACCACCAATAGGAATCAAATGAAAAAAAACAACAACTGGAACACAGACATTCCAAACACAGCGATGAAACAATCCTCCAAACAGGGGAAAGAAAAAACCTACAAGACTTTAACCTGTACACTAACAGGAAGGGAGATAAACCGTTTCTTACCGTCACATTGTCAACAAAACAGTATCGCACAAAATGAACAGTTCAGCATGGGAGGCAAGCGGGTGTAAATGAAGGTTCTACGAGGAATGGATCATGCCGACGGTGACAAAGACAAGGGTCGATCAGACAGTCCACCTCAACACAAGGCCATGGGGAAACACATAGCGGTTACGCTGACAAAACAGGGGCAGGGACACAACAGTAACAGCGGTAAAGAAGACTAACAGAACTGGAGGAGGGGAGGAAAGTGGAGGAACAATAAACATCCCACGTCCCTCCCCTCATACCTCACTACATTGATGACCTCCCCGTCTTTCTCATCCACTGATTTCCTCCCTTTGCCACGATCATCGTCATGACCCAGATACTAAAACTAAAAATAACTACCCAATCCAACCTTCTGCAACCATGGACTGTCTTCTGCATTGCTGCCATGCCAGGTCAACAAACACTTTTCCTACTGTGGATGAAATAAAAAGAAAACTATTAAATAACATGCAAAATTCTATCAACTGATATACAGATTTTTTCGACCGGCACACCAAAAATGTCAGGTAAAACAAACAACACTCATAAAAAAATCACCTAGGAGTAAATCTATAACAGAGACATATCAATGAACACTTGCAGACACACTTGAAACACACACACTCTCCCCCAACAAAACATCATACCCCGTCCCACCCCCCCCCCCCCCCCCCCCCACCCCTCCCCCCGCCCTTCCCTCCTTTCTTTGTTCATTGTTGCTGTTACATAACCGGTGATGATCTGAATTCAGCTAACAGCAGACTGCACCGGGAAATGAACACTTCATATCTGTGGAAAGCTCAACCACTCGATGTACTAGTCCAAGTTCACACAGAGTTTCACCTTGACCAAACAGAAAAGGGAGAGAAGAAAGAGAAAAGCACATGATACAAAAAAAGCCCGACAAAAGCGTTCTACTGAACCAAGGAACAAAACTTACAGCCAGGCTTAAAGCTACCAAGACAACAGATCATGCAGCTGAAGTACACAGCACAACACTCAAGCAGCGTGCACTTTCACGGTCAAAGACTTTCACTGACAAGCAATGTCTCCGGCTCCCCCGTTTCCTTCACCCTTGCTCGTGTTTGTTTTTAACTTTGCTGCAGTTGGCTACCTCCTTTCGTGCTTTCTCTGGGTATGGGTCTAAACTCTTATTTCCTCCACCCTCTACCTGTGGGTTTTATCGTGTCATTTCACTGTTCTGTGTGTTTGTTTCATTTGTGCTTGCTGAATGCTTGTCTGCTCATTTTTAATGGAAGATAAAAGGTGAAAGAGGAAGGGTGTGTGTGTGTGTGTGTGTGTGTGTGTGTGTGTGTGTGTGTGTGTGTGTGTGTGTGTGTGTGTGTGTGGCTACACAGATAAATACATTTATTGTTTATTTCTTGTTAGTGTGGTTCACGATCACAATGCGTGTTGTTTGTCGTCGCACTTTCACACCATCAGTCAAAACTGAACATAATGTGAACTGCTCATATTAACCAGGGGATCTAACCCTAGCAGACCTGCACATCAAAATCAATGCTCCATCCATTTTTTTTTGTTCCCAGAAACTTTCTACAAAAAGTAACCGCCCTGGAGGTGATTACAGTAAGGAATAAAAATCAACATGAATGCAGCAGGTTTCCAGTGTGCCTGTGCTCCTGTATGGGGCAATGCCATGATATTATTATGTGTTAGTAACAGTGGTACTTGCAGTAGCAGAGTAACATGACTGTCAGTATCATAATGCCGACATTGTACACTTGCGGATTTTTTTCAGACTGGCACTTATGAAATGCACAAGCATACAGCATTAACTCTCACACATAAAAGCAAGCACACCTGAGTGCGTACACAAACACGCACACACATGAACATATGTACACATGTATGAAAATATGTGTACATGCACAGACAAAGACACACACACACACACCCTCCCACCTATACCCACACACACCATACACACACACAATACACACATCTACCTCCCACCCACCCACCCACACCATACACACAGACCACACACACACACACACACCCTCCCACCTAACCCCCCCCCCCCCCCAACACACACACACACACACACACACACACACAGAGAAACCACACAGCTCACAGGCAATTAGCCCACCTGTTAAACTCACTCTGAAATGATGTGTAAAAGATGGTGACGACAATGTCAAAGATTTCTGTTAAAGCCTGCTATTTCTTTTGGAAGCATTAACACAATGAAAACGTAAGCAGCAGATTCACTCTTTGAATTAGCACTGAATGTTCATCTGTGTCATTAGTAATGTTAGTTTTATCAACAATGTTGTTATCAGTGTTGTCAATTAAATGATAATTATCTGTGTCATGTTAATGCTGTTATTGTGATATCAAGTACCTACACTGTTAGCATTTCGGGAAGAAAAAAAAAAAAGCTCAAATAATGGCAACAGGAGAAATAAAATGCTCTCCTGCAATCTGCTGTAATTAATTTGGCACTACAATCTGCTGTAATTAATTTGGCATTACAATCTGCTGTAATTAATTTGGCAAAGTAAATTGTCTCTCTTCCCTAAGGCCCTCAGTGTCGACTGGTTTGATACCAGTGAATAAAAAACCCAGAATCAGAAAAAAGCTTGTGATGAGAAATAAACCTCTCAACTGGAAACAGAATTTCTAATCAGGAAAAGGCTCTTGATCAGAAAAAAAGCTCTCGATCACAGACAAAAAAACTCTTGATCAGAAATAAGTTCTTCATCAGAATTAAAACTCTTGATAATAGACAAAGCTCTTGGATTGGAAATAAGCTCTTAATCAGAAAAAAAGCGCTTGATAACAGACAAAAAAACTCTTGATCAGAAATAAATTCTTAATCAGAAATAAATCACTTGATAATTCCAAAGCTCTTGATCAGAAATAAGGCTCTTGATAACAAAGCTCTTGATCAGAAATAAGCTCTTGATCAGAAATAAAGTTCTTGATAACAGACAAAGTGAATTAAGTTCTTGATCAGAAAATAAAGATCTAGCTCTTAATCTGAAATAGAAGTCCAGCTCTTAATGGAAAACAAATCTCTTAATGAGAGATAAGGTTGCTGATCAGATACACAAATCTTTTATCAGAGAAAAAAAACCTCTTGAACTTATCAGCTCTTGATTGGAACTAAATCTATTAGTCAGAAATCAAGCTTTTCAACAGAGATAAAAAAAATTGTGACCTGAAACAAACCTCCATGCCTTGATTGGGGGTAAATCTCTTTCTTCAGACATACATGTCTCAATCAACAATGAGCGAAGTTCCCGAACGCAGACTCCCAGACAGTTGGGAGTCAGTCACGCATGCAAGGAACCGCACAACACACAAATAAACGACAGACAAATCTTTGGAATGAACACCGCCCTTATTTTAAACTCAACAAAGTAAACCAACACACGCCAAAACCTGTAAAAATGAATTCGGCCTCTTAACGGACATGACGCCTGCACATTTTACCCCTCCCCTGCAAAAGTGAAAATGCATCCCCCACCCCCCTACCCCATCCCATCCAGGGCACCACATCTCACTAGCTTACCTACACTTTTCCCATTTATGCTTCCAACACCTTTTGCACTGCCACAACTTGTTATTGTAATAACTTCAAAGGCAATGGTCTCAACAACAACAACAAAAAACTTGGACAAAAGAATGCTCCGCAGTTTTGGATTTATCATGCAGAAGACGGGACAGCCACAGTGCAGGGTTTAAGAAAAAAAAAAAAAAAGGAAAAAAAAAAAAAAAGCCAAGAAAATGCATCTCAAGCCATACATCTGGGTGGGGCCCAGACAGGTGTGGGGTGGGGGAGGTTGGGGGGGGGGGGGGGGGGGTGGGGGGTCACTGACCTGGTGTGGTTGCCTTCCTGGGCCGTGAGGAGCAGCTCCTGGATCTTCTTCGTGACCTTCTCCGTCTTCTTCACCACCTCCTCCTGTGTGGGCATGGCCACCTCCTCGCCCCCCTCCCCCACGGCCCCCTGGGAGGACACCGAGTCTTGGCCTTCGCTCTCCGAGGATTCCCGTATGGCGGAGAGGACTTCCTGCACCTGACGCTCTCTGGGTTCATACATCAACCACCGATCAGAACTCAACGCTTGGTTTGTATGCTGTGGGGACTTGTTTTCCTGCCCCCCTTCCTCACCATTTCCCTCTCCCGCCCCCTTCCCCACTCATCACATAGTTTACAAACAGCAGACCCCACAGAGAAAAGGTAAAAATCCCTGAACCTCTAGCACAGGTCCAGAGGCATATTCCTCATCCAAATCCCCCCCTCCCCCTCGCCCCTTAAAAATGGTTCAGAGACATCCCTCCCCCTACCCTCCTACCCTCACTCCTAGCCCCTTTCTTCAAACAAATGCTGAAAACTGCATTCAAAATGGTGCAGTTTGAGGTCAATCAATACCTCTCACTTTTCTCTCCAACCATGACCTGGACTGACGTCTGTGGCTGTCTTTCCCCTTGTTCTAGTGTCTTGCCATGGCACGACTTCACAGCAGGACGTTAGCTTACCTTCACCTTCAACCAGACGGGGCAATATTTTGACTGCCCACTCTCAAGGAGAAATTTACATGAAATCTTTGTTACATTAACGTTGTTTGGTTGCATACAGGAGATGTGACCAGCTCTCCACAGATTCTGTAGCCATTTCTTTTTCTTCTTCCCCTCTGCCTAATTTTTCTTTCTGCTGAGAAAAATTTTTTCAAACAGTTTCCCACCTTGACATTTCTCAGAAATGTGAATTTTGCAAAGAAGCCCTGAAAAATTCCTCCTCCTCTTGCACCCCTTCCAATGATAAGGGACATCTACCCTGACAGCAAAAGACACCCCACTCCAGACACCTACCCGCTGGAGCCGGGTGGAAGCACCATGTTAGGATTGTCGTAGATTCCTTCTGTGGCGTTGGCATTGATTCGGTCTTCCAGGTGGGAGCTCGAGGACCCCTGGAAAAACAGGTTCTTCATAACTGTCATCGTAATTGTCATCATCTTCATCATCATATCATCATCATCATCATCATCATCACCACCACAGAATTTAAATTAACTTTATGCCACAATAGCATAATCATCATTATTATCATTGTCATCATCATATCATCATCATCACCACCAAAGAATCTAAATTAACATTATACCACAACAGCATAATCATTATATTATCGCTGTCATCATCATCATCATCATCATCGTTGCCGTCATCACCACCAAAGAATCTAAATTAACATAATATCCCCATAGTTCAGATTCTGTCAGTTACTTCTTATACCTAAAAACAGACACAGCATCTCACACAGAATCAAGACACAGCCTAGTAGTGGTTTTCATTTCTCGTGAATTTCTGTAAATCATTTCTTATGCGTGCATCTTGCACATGCTTGAGTCAGATTTTGTTTTTCTAAACTGCGGACTGCCCCCTATACTGACACACCATATTTAAATTAAAAAAATAACATCAACTAAACTTCTGAATACCATGACACAAAGTTAATGTGGAGGAGGATTGAAAGGGAAGGGAGAGCACTGTCACTCTTGACGTGGGGACGACCAGCCTTACCTGCCCTGATCCCGCCAACAGAATGTTGGAGACGGACGAGGCGCCGGAGATTTGGCCACTGCTGGACCCGGGACTCTGCCAGACAGAAGCACAGACACTCTCACTCTTCATGATCTGGCAAGAAGGCCAAGACTTGAAAGATTTCATCATTTTGTTTCTTAGTACAGCGCTTGTTTTTGGATTGACAAGAAATCATTATAATGCCGTATTCTAATTTTTTTTTCATTTTTTACATTTTTCAGAAAGTCACGTCTCTGTTAGGAACAACTAGTCGTCAGTCTCATTGCCCACAACATGCACTGGAACTTCTGTTAACAAGTCCCTGTGCATAAAGACTCCTTCCTCATGAAGAAAAATCCTGTGACAGATCATTTCTCTTACACTGTGATCCTATTGCTGATGTCTACAGAATGACCACTCCCTATCCAATGCAGAGTCTGGCCTGTCCATAAGTCTGCATCAACTCTCTTTACAGTAAATTAGTTTCAAAGTGAGGCAACTAGAGGCAGAAACTGAAACAAACGTAAAAAGAAAAATTTCTTTTCCACCGCAGGAAAGAGACAAATAAATCACAAACTGATGCGTTCCGACCTTTCTGGTCTTCTTCAGACAAGGCAAACAACATTCAACACAATGAAAACAAAGAATAAACAATCACTTATCTCCTCAAATTGGCTGCAAAATGGACGTTGTTTTTCTTGCCTGAAGAAGGCCAAAGAGGATTAAATGCATCATGTTTTGTCTTGTAATTTGTTTTGTCTGTTTCATTTGGTGAAGTAGTACTTTTTCTTTTACATTTTGTTCAACACTGAATTGTTGAAAATGGCCCGCTCAGTCTCTTAACAATGCAGTTCTTCATTTACTGGAACCTCCCTGACGTTGCACTAACAGTCAATCTCGCCGTTTTTGTTTTTTGGCTGAACGTGACCTGGCAAGACTAACCAACACCTGAACTTCTAATGATTTCAACATGACACTTGACCCTTAGGATGGGTGATCTGAACTGAAATTAGATCATTCTTTTGCAAGCCAACACAACTCACATTATGAAAAGTTCTGTGCATTTTCACATTTTATGAACTGCTGGTCAGTCTACCTACCTGTATCCCTCCCATCCCCCATCCCCTTCTACACAGGCTGAATTGTCAGGACACTGTGTGAACGGTCTGTCAACCTCCCCGTATACCCCTCTGTCTACGCAGACAGAATTGTCAGGACATGCAGCAAACATAGATTCTTCCAGCACAAATTGCTATAAAACCTGAATTGTTTGCATTTTTTTTTTTTAACCAATTCATGCTCTCTTGCCATGGTTTTCTTCACGTATTCATTTACATTTCAGAGCATATTGTTGAAGAAGCAGAACCCCCACATCCCTTCCTACCTTGGTTCACCTACTCACCTATGCACCCTCCACATTCCTCTCACTTTCCCTCACATTACTTCACTCTCCACACCTTCACTCATAGACCCCCCCTCACCCTCCACACTTCATTGACTTTCGCTCACAGACTCACTCCTTCATCCTCCTCACTGCTGTCCCCCCCCCCCCCCCGCCCCCCCCCCCCCCCCCCCCCCCCCCCCCCCCCCCCCCCCCCCCCCCCCCCCCCCCCCCCCCCCCCCCCCCCCCGACTCACCGTCTGCATCAGGTGTCGGTTCGGGTCTCGCATCTCGATCATGGAAGAGGGTCGAACCTGCGGGCGGATCTGTCGGATGTGAATCAGCTCTGTCTCGGAGTCGAGAGCCTCGTCGTCAATGCCGTTGGTCAGGTGATCGCCCACAGTGCTGTCCCTGTGCGTGCGTAGAGTCTGGTTCTCCATCATCAGCGTCTCCATCTGACACACACACAACGTCGCTGATGTCATCACCTTCTGTGGATTTTGGGCCTATTTATTTTCTTTATATCCTCTCCATTTGATCAACATAACAACACAGACGTCAATACTTCTCACTAATTTCTGTCAAAATGTCCATGCCGTCTAAATCTGACAAACACCACAACACTGATGTCATGTCTTTTTTGTGGATCTTTGTCATCATTTTTTTCTTCCTTAAAGGGTCTACATCCGACAGATATCTTGACATTTGACATCATTACTGTTTGCTGACGGCTTTTTTTTTTTCTTTTCATTATTTGAAAACAAAATGGAAATGATATGATCCAACTATATATTACAAAGAGAAGTTTTAAGAAATATTTTATGCAAAGGTTTATACTTGTTGCTATGTATAAACACATATGCATGAAACCATACACACACTTTCACATGTACACACATACATAAACACACGTACACAAACATACTGAAGACACACACACAGACATTTACACACAGAACAACACAAAGATATGACAGGCATGCAATGAAACTTGCATACACACTTCAACACACTGCATAACACAACAGGTTTGTTGTAATGTGCTTATTGATATATGGTGTTGAATAACATGCACACCATGTTTTGTGACATACACACTTAATTCAATTACATACACTCCGCGCTCAATGACACACACACCATGCTCAATGACATACACGCTGTGCTCAATGACATACACACCGTGCTCAATGACATATACACTGTGCTCAATGACATACACACCATGCTCAATGACATATACACTGTGCTCAATGACACACACACCATGCTCAATGACATACACACTGTGCTCAATGACATACACGCTGTGTTCAATGACATATACACTGTGCTCAATGACATACACACCGTACTCAATGACATACACACTGCGCACAATGACATACACACCGTGCTCAACGACATACACACTGTGCTCAATGACATACATTCCGTGCTCAGTAACATACACACCGTGCTCAATGGCATACACTCCGTGCTCAATAACATACACACTGTGCTCAGTGACATACACACTCTGTTCGATGACAAGCACACCTTGTTCAATAACCATACACACAGTATTTACCAGCATACACACTGGCTACAATGTGATTCATACTATTCACTGGCACACACACTTTCACTTTCACCAGCACACACACTTTCACCTTTCACTGGCACACACACTTTCACCTTTCACTGGCACACACACTTTCACCTTTCACCGGCACACACACTTTCACCTTTCACCGGTTCACACACTTTCACCTTTCACCGGCTCACACACTGAATTCTGAAGTTTTATGACACAGGTGTGGGTTGCTCACCTTGTTGTGCATCTCCGACAGGTGCTTCTCCAGGTCGCACTTCACCTGCACCAGCTGCTGTATCTTTGCCTGTGACTCGGCCAGGGCGCGTCGCACCGACATGAACTCCTCCGTCGTGACCGGTCCCTCCACCTGTTCCGACATGTTCTGCACACCAAGCATTTCACTGATGAACTCTTTTTCTTTACTTTTTCTTTTTTTCATTCTTTTTCTTTTTTTACTCTCTTTTCTGCTATTCCTTAAAAACTTGTGGTGGCTGTGTTAGTGTTTCCTTCCAGGAAAAAGTCTGTTGTTTTTTTTTTCCACTCCATCAATCCTGATGACATGCTCTATTTTGCATGTTGCCTGTTTTGTGTTTTCATATTCCAATGAAATGGCATGGATGAATTGAAGTCAGACATTAAACTTGTCATTCTAATTTCTGTAAATATCATATAAAGTGCTTTCAGACATCAGCACACTGAACACAAAATGCACAAGGAGATCACCTACATATCTCCTTCCTGTTACATGACCAACTTTAATCTGCTGACGAATCTTGGCTTCAACAGTGTATGCAGGGTACTTTTGGTTATTATCCATACCGTCACCAATGATGACAAGGATTATTGGACCTCTGATGTATACTTTTGATCTATGTGTCGGTGTGTTACAAACAATTCTTACAAGGAAGTTCTTCCACCAACCAACCATTTCATGCAGTAGTGTGTATGGTACAGTGGTAAAGCACAATTAGTGCTACCAACAACGCAACTCCAATTAACAACTTTTTCTGAACGGACTGTGTTTTATAAAGTAAATGCTCAATTGCGCACTCAGTCGATCAAAACATTGTGACAGTGACCATGGTCTGAACATTTTGTAAATATCTTTAGTGGTAGGTGACTGCATGTTGTTGCACTACCACAAGCATGGACGAAGAAAGGGAAGAACTCTTTCCCATCAAGAAAAAAAGGACTGTCTAAGTTCCAAAATGATCTTATAGTCAAAATATGCACCGTTATCAAGAATGCAATAACAGATCTATTGGAACAAGGGGGAAGGGGGTAAGTAGATGAAATTCCACAAACTGAAAATAGTCAGCAGATGGGTTGCAACAATGCACAGCCAAGTGAATAGCGCATTTTGACTTTATTACTGGAACGCCAAGAATGAAGCTGAAACTGATGCATACTTAAAAAACAAAACAGAAAGAGTTAAACTTACTCATAACACCTTATTTGTCATAGTATAATGTATCAAAAGCACACATAGTAAATTTACAGCCAAGTGCACCTAAATATTGTTGTGTTCCAAGGGAAGATACTGCTCGAATATCTGTGTTGACACTACTAGTAAGCTGAGCCATTCGTGCTGTAACACATATACATTTGCAAAATTTGTCAAGCAATGCATGAATTGCCCACAAGTTTCAGGCAAAATAAAAAAAAGAGAACTGCTAGATGACCTATTTGACTCCCATTCCTTTTGCAACAATAGGGAACTGAGATTACTTATTACTGATTACTTATTCTACACCTACTTCTCTATAACTCTTAATTTCTTCCTCTCAATTCCTCTTATACAATGCTTAAAATAGGGACAGGGTTGCTTTCATTTGTTCTGACGTGCGACACGACACACTATTCCTGAATATCTGATCACAAACTTGTCAATTATCCTGCTCTTTTTTGCATAGAAAAGTGGAACATTTTTTAAAAAAAACTAGAAATAGAAAAACCAAACGAGCAGAAATCTAACAAAAAGCAGGGATGACACTCCCAAAATGTAACACGCCCACAGACACTGACACATTCTCATGCATTCTATTGGAGATGTTTGTTTTGCTAACTGATTTAAACACACACACTCATGTGTGCACACACACGCACGCATGCACACACACACACACACACACACACACACACACACACACACACACACACTCACACAAACACATCAGAGAGAGAGAGAGAAAGAGAGAGATAGAGAGAGAGAGAGACAGAGAGACAGAGAGAGAGAGAGAGTCAGGCAGAAAACTCAAATATCTTTATAGTTCAAGGCAAGATTTTAGCCAGAGCATAGTCTTCCAGTCTGTCCCTGCTGTTCAACATAACATAGTAAACAACAAGACTTTAGCACGTACAACGCAACAAAAAACAACATAAAATGTACACTTACATATTCATAACAAAATGAATACAAAAATGCCAACTACGATGACAACTTCTACTTCTACTGCTAATAATAATAATAATAATAATGATAACAACAGTTATAATAAGTTAAACACACACACACACACACACACACACACACACACACACACACACACATACACACACACATGCATACAATGAGTAAGAGGCCAATATTGAAGCGCAGTGACATTTATTCCACAAATAGTATTCATACCTTTGATTTGATGGACTGCAACAGAGAGAGAGAGAGAGACAGACAGACAGACAAACAGACAGACAGGCAGATAGGCAGACAGAGAAAGATAAGGTATTATAAAGCCACTAAACACAGATCAACATAACAGAGGAGTCAAAAAAGCGGCAAAGAAGTTATAAAAAGCTATACCATAATTACAAAATAGCTATTGGAAAAAGATCTACAAGTAGACAACTTATCATTGTATAAGTTAGTAAGATTGAATACCAAACTCAAAATTCGTCATGAGCCACTGAATTTCATTGAAGAAAAATTCACACACACACACACACACACACACACACACACACACACACACACACACACAGAGTGAGAGAGAGAGAGAGAGAGAGAGAGAGAGACAGAGACAGAGACAGACAGACAATGACAGAAAGCGAGAGAGAGAGAAAGAGAGAGAGATGAGAGAGAGAGAGAGAGAGAGAGAGAGAGAGAGAGAGATCCAGTATTTGAAATACCTTCCAGCAAGCATATGAGTGAATGCACTAAGGGTAACTGAGCATATAAGCAATGTGCAAACATGTCAAGTATATATGAGCATATGTGTGCAAATGTGTGTGTATGCATTTGTGTGTGTGCATGCATGCATGCATACATGCAGAGTGTAGATGCACTAGTATGCATTCATGTGTTTTGATGCAGTAATGAAACATTCATGTGTTTCGATGCATTAATGAAAGCAATCTGGAACATATGCAAATATCAACATTTGTCTATGTAAAAATTTTTAAAAAGTAAAGTAAAAAAATATTATTTTGGTTTCACTTCTGACCTGTTTTAATTTCATTAGAATCAATTACTGTGTCAAGTAAATCTTTTCATTTTCACAGATGCGGAGATGAACAGACAGAGGTTGATGTGACGGAAGCTGTGCGGAGCACCGCAATTTTCTGCAGTGCAGCCTTGTTCAAGAAACATTCCAGACTTTTGATTCTTGCAATGGAAAGTTTGCCATCGCATGTGACAAGAGAAAAATAGGCTCATCTTAACACATATGTAAGCGCGACATGTCTGTGCTTTCTAGATGCCTAGGTCCAATGTGGAATTGTAAACCAAGCTGGGTTTTTTTTTATAATGATGGGTACAGAACGTCATGCCTACATAAGGGGGTCGCAGAAAACACTAGCACAGCTCCACAATGGAGGAATGACACTGGACAAACATTACTCCACAATGTTGGAATGACACAGGACAAACATTACTCCACAATGTTGGTATGACATAGGACAAATATTACTCCACAATGCTGGTATGACACAGGACAAACATTACTCCACAATGTTGGAATGACACAGGACAAACATTGCTCCACAATGCTGGTATGACACAGGACAAACATTGCTCCACAATGCTGGAATGACACAGGACAAACATTACTCCACAATGTTGGTATCACACAGGACAAACATTGCTCCACAATGCTGGAATGACACAGGACAAGCATTACTCCACAATGTTGGTATGACACAGGACAAACATTACTCCATAATGTTGGAATGACACAGGACAAACATCACTCCACAATGTTGGAATGACACAGGACAAACATCACTCCACAATGTTGGAATGACACAGGACAAACATCACTCCATAATGTTGGAATGACACAGGACAAACATTACTCCACAATGTTGGAATGACACAGGACAAACATTACTCCACAAGGTTGGAATGACACAGGACAAACATTACTCCACAATGTTGGAATGACACAGGACAAACATTACTCCACAATGCTGGAATGACACAGGACAAGCATTACTCCACAATGTTGGTATGACACGGACAAATATTACTCCACAATGTTGGTATGACACAGGACAAACATTACTCCACAATGTTGGAATGACACAGGACAAATTACTCCACAATGTTGGAATGACACAGGACAAACATTACTCCACAATGTTGGAATGACACAGGACAAACATTGCTCCACAATGTTGGAATGACACAGGACAAACATTACTCCACAATGTTGGAATGACACAGGACAAACATTGCTCCACAATGACGGAATGACACAGGACAAACATTACTCCACAATGTTGGAATGACACAGGACAAACGTCACTCCACAATGTCGGAATGACACAGGACAAACATTACTCCACAATGTTGGAATGACACAGGACAAACATTACTCCACAATGTTGGAATGACACAGGACAAACATTACTCCACAATGTTGGAATGACACAGGAAAAACATTACTCCACAATGTTGGAATGACACAGGACAAACATTACTCCACAATGTTGGAATGACACAGGACAAACATTACTCCACAATGTTGGAATGACACAGGACAAACATTACTCCACAATGTAGGAATGACACAGGACAAACATTACTCCACAATGTTCAATGACAAAGGACAAACATTACTCCACAATATTGGAATGACACAGAAAAAAACATTACTCCACAATGTTGGAATGACACAGGACAAACATCACTCCACAATGTTCAACGACAAAGGACAAACATTAGTCCACAATGTTCAATGACACAACACAAACAACAGTCTACAATGTTCAATGACACAACACAAACAACAGTCCACTATGTTCAATGACACAACAAACATTAGTCCACAATGTTCAGTGACACAACAAACATTAGTCCACTATGTTCAATGACACAACACAAACATTAGTCCACAATGTTCAGTGACACAACAAACATTAGTCCACTATGTTCAATGACACAACACAAACATTAGTCTCAATGTTCAATGACACAACACAAATATTAGTCCACAGTGTTCAATGACATAACACAAACGTTACTCCACAATGTTGTACACACATATGGTGGAAAGACAGAAGAGTTAAACTGCTCAAACAATGTCCTACTTTCATATGTTGAAAAGACAGAGGAAAACCATTAACTCCACAATACCATACCTACATACCGCGTAAAGATTCAAAGTTTTAGTACTCAAGTACATTTCCATGTTCACATCAGTCTTCAACAAGTATATAATTTACAAAGCTCGTTAAAATTAAAAATATTTTTTTTTTAAATAGGAATAATTTAATGCACTATTAAAAATGAAAATTGATGACAAATACAACCAAATAACCCCCCCCCCTCCCCCCTTAGTCAAAACTTACATACATATGTGCCAGTGTTAATGTGCCAAAGAGAAAAGAACATGTTCATGGAGTGTTTGCAGCGCATGCAACTGCATGCAGCACATTCATGAACATAGGACTCTTTGTACAAGGCTACCCAGGCAGTCTGCTTTCTGTTTAATTCCCTCTCAGCTTTTGTTGTTGTTGTTGTTTCTCTCCCCTTCTGTTAGAGGCAAAGCTTTCAAGCAGAAAATGCTGCAGGCAACGAAGTGTCACACGTGTTATGATGAAAAGCTCAGTGGAATGAAGTCACGACCATGTTATCACGGACAACAATGAGAAGGGTCAGTTCCAGTCGGTGCAATGTCAGAGCGATGGAAAGGC
This sequence comes from Conus canariensis, assembly GCA_033310375.1. NCBI lineage: Eukaryota > Metazoa > Mollusca > Gastropoda > Neogastropoda > Conidae > Conus > Conus canariensis. The sequence goes on along the minus strand of CM065736.1, from coordinate 20,101,622 downwards.
AAGTGCAACCCTGAAAACGGCAATCCCAAGGTAGTAGTAGCAGCACGGTTAGAAGAGCTGTGAAGTGAAGGAGGTGGGGGGGGGGGGGGGATGGGTAGGGTGGTGTGAAGGAGGGAGGGGGTGAGGGAGGGGAGAAGATGGGGGGTGGCGTATGAGGAAGTAGGCAGCAAGGGGGAAAACTGGGGAGGAAGGGGTGGAGAGGGGAAGGAAGATGGAGCAATTGCCGGAAAAGGAGCAGGGAAGAAGTGGAGGGACCAGGGGTTTAGAGTGATTGAGGAGGGGGGACGGTGAGGAGGAGAATGGTAAAGTGAGAAAGCACAGGTAGAGGAGGATGAAGTGGGGGGGGGGGGGGAGGAATGAAGATGCATAGGTAGGAGCAGAAGATGGAGAAGAGGGGGGGGGGAGAAGATGTGAAAGGACGGAACAGAGTAGACAGAAAGGGGGAGAAGAGGGAGAGGAGGGTGAGGATGGAGGTGGCAGGACGAGGGCAGAAAAGGGATGGAGGATGGAGGACACAGGAAGAAGCGATAAAAGAAAAGGTGGTGGGAAGAGGGGACGGGGTGGAGTGTGAAGACAGCAGCCAATAAAAGAGGGGAAGGAAGGGGCGGGGGTATGGAGGGATCAAGGGCTGAAGGTGGATGAGGAAAAACACAGAGGGGTTTTGAGAAGGAAGAGTGGATTGGGCAGCAGCAGGAGTAGAAAAGGGGACTGGGAAAGGGGGGGGCAGAGAGAGCGAATAACAGGGAACGTGGATGAAGAAAGGAACAAGAGAAGAACTCACTACAAGGAGGATGAAAGAGAGTACGTGGGGGGGAGGGAGGGGGGGGGGGAAGAAAAGAAGGGGAAAATGGTGGATGAAGCAGGAGCAGACAGGCGATGGGGAGGAAGGCAGAGTAGGAATATCCGGGATATCCATTTTCCAGAATCTGCCTTAGACTGACGTTTGACAATATCTGTATGACGTTGCTGACGGCCAAATCCCCCGCGCTTAGGAGTATTTCTCAAACTCAGTTCACAGACGACAAACTAAAGGCTTGTACTTAAGCACTAGGCTTCAACAGAGGAAGGCTAAGTTTTTTGTGTGTGTACTTCTACAGGTATCGTCGACTGGCAACCGATGATGTTTTTTGTTTTCTTATTTTTAAGAATCAACAAGAGGAATTTTTTTTAATTTGGCTATCTTTTTCATGCTACCTCTCTGACGCCATTTTCCTGATCATGCGAAGACATTCCTGTCACTGGTGTCACATGACCAGCTGCTCCTGTGATTCCCACTCGAGTAGGGTAAAACACCTCAGGTGAACAGCACACAGTGTGAAATGAAACTGAAAATTCTGTGGTCCACAAGATTGTAGATTGTTTTACTTGCTGAAGGAGGAGGATGGGGTGAGGGGGTCGCAGGGGGTGGCAGCGGCGATGGTTTCTTGCTGAAATGTAGAAATGCACACAGTGTGAAACGAAGTTGAAAATTTTGTGGTCCACAAGATCATAGATTGTTTTACTTGCTGAAGGAGGAGGACGGGGTGAGGGGGGCGGCGATGGTTTCTTGCTGAAATGTAGAAATTATGGACAAATCATAGCACTAACAGGTCTGGGAGTGGGTGTATGGAAGAGAGAAAATGGAGGGGGAGAAAGAAGGAGAAGGCAAAGACAGTAGGGAGTAGGGGGCGGGGGTGTAAAAAGGAGATGGAAGAGAGAGAGAGAGAGGAGAAAGGAGAGAGCTGGGGTAGAGGAGAAAATGGGGAGAAGAGGGAAGGGAGGGGCAGTGGGTGGGGGGGGGGAGGAAGCATGGATACTAGAAGGAAGAGGGGTAAAGAGGGGAGGATAAGAGGGGAGGTGTTGGAGTAGGGAGGGAGCAGGGAAAGGAAAGAGGAGGAGGTGGGGGGAAGGGGTAGAGAAGGCAAGGAAAGATGACCAGCACCCAAAACAAACAGCCGCCATCTTCGGTTAAACAGAAAACAGGAGGAGGACGGTGAGGGGGTTGGGAGGAAGGGCGATGCATCGAGAGCAGTCCCCCTCTCCCTCCCCTCCACCCCCCTTTCCCCACAGTCGGCGTCCAAATCTCACCTCTTTAACGGACATAATTGGAGTGCTGAAGCGTTTGCCAGCCAGCATGGCCTAATGGATCACAAGCACACCCATGTTCACACACCTCAAGAGACACATCGCAAATCATCACAATGCCACTCTCACACTTTCCAACCATATCAACAGCTCCTATGTCACATGCTTGGGTCTAAGACGTCAATATGTACAAGAATCCTTTTTTTCTTTTTTTTCAAATCACTGCCGCTGTTGTTTATTTTACAAGAATGCTGTCAGTTTAAGCTGATTTTCAGATTTTAATACATTTTTGGTAAAGCACCCCCCTAACCCCTCCATCCCCACAGAAAAACAGCAAATAAAAAACTTAGTTTATCTTTTCTATCACTTAACTGACCAAACACGGTCATGCAGGGGCTGTCCCAGGCATGGGTTAATGGCCAGGTCAGATGCTGCGCACTGAGTTTTCGTTGTCAGTGGTGACAAGTTCAAATCCCATGGAAACCCAGCAACAACAATGACAACAAATTGCTGCCCATCTAAATGTATTGTCAGTCCGGTGGTGTCAGTCTACTATAACACTGGTAGTGTCCCCTTCCTCCATTCTCATGGGATGACTATCCCTGTCTGTCACACCACCTGTGACAGGTGTGACTGCTGACATAAAAGGTAGCTAACAAGACAACAACACTCATAGAGCTCAGTCATGCAAAACAAAACAACAAAAAAAACACTGTATATACATCTGCAATACTGTCGACAACAATTCGTATTAAAGCAAGTAAAGCAGTCACATCTTCAAGGCAGACAACTCTAGGTCATGCCAAGAACATCAACTGTTCAAAAGTGTTTTCACACCCACTCTTAAAAAGAAAAACAACATGAAAAGAAAAAAAAGATATAAAAATCAATTTAAAAAGATATCCATGCAAAAAAAAAAAAATCCTGTGAGCTAACAGTTCCGAAAAACATATATCTGGTGCCTTTAATGTTCAATATCTCACGGCATCATCAATAAAACACAATGGCATCATTCGAATTTTGTTTCAGAACAACAGACTGGTAGTGGGGTCAGGAAAATTTAAAAAATCAAATCAAAGAAAGAAAACTAAACAAACAGCAAAAAGCTTACAACAATAAAGAAACAGAAATGGTCGAGTATAGCGAGTCACAAAAAAAAGGAGAAAGCTCTACCACAGAATTTTCTGGCCATACAAGTTGTTCTAAAACAGTCCTTGGCATCCCAAGAGGGGCCAGGGAAAAAAAAAATCAATGAAAATATTCCTTAACAATCAAAAGCAAATTAGGGAAAAGAATGAAATGGGGGGTAAAGCCTGTTATGCACTGACAGTACAAAATATTTTATATCAAAGAGATAGAATGGTAATCATCAATGACTCTTTTCCTTTTAATAATAGTTATAATAATGATAATATAATAATGAATAATAATAATAATAATTATAACAACAACAACAACAATAAATCCATCATGATTCTGAGTCAAAACTAAAGCCGCATTCCACACATGGTACATCTGCCGTTAACACACACACACACACACACACTTACACATACACAAAGATTGAAGCAAGTACTAGACATGCACTTCAAACAAGACAACACAGACACTAGCACAGAGAGACACAGACAAGACAGAGCAGGCTCCATGTTTTACCTCAGCAGTCATGTTGCCTTTCATTTCGGCCTGCAGGCTGCGAATGCTCTGAGAGTCGATGCTGCTGTAGTCTTCGTCCGACGCCACGCTGTCGTACAGGGGTTCCTCGTCGCTCAGAGCACTGATCGTCTTGGATTCTGCACGCTTCACTAGCTTGGTGCCGCCAAACTTGTCTGGTTATGGAGAGTCATTACCGTCAGCGCCGACACATACATCACACCTTTCTTTGGTCATAAATCACCTGCTTCTATAATACCTCCTAGACTGACTGGTTTCAAAATTACCTGCTTCTATGCATACCCTCCAAATATGGTCTAAATTACATGCTTCTAATCATACCCTCCTAACATTGACTGAATTCAAAATTACCTGCTTCTATGCATATGCTCCTAATACTGACTGGTTTCAAAATTACCTGCTTCTAATGCATACACTCAGATGTGGACTGGTTTCAAAATTACCTGCTTCTAATGCATACACTCCTAATATTGACTGGTTTCAAAATTACCTGCTTCTAATGCATACACTCAGATGTGGACTGGTTTCAAAATTACCTGCTTCTAATGCATATTCTCCGAGCATTGACTGTTTCAAAGTTACCTGTTTCTAATGCATACCCTCCTAATATTAATATTAATATTAATGATGACACATAATTCTGCACAGGTGAAAAAAGAAACTAATGAATTCGCCGTTTTCCCACCTCACCCACTTTGCTCTCATGACTCATATTCAAAGAATCTATCTCACCTGCATTGATACATATAGTATACCCAATAGCGCATCATCTACCCGTCTACAGAGGCGTTTCCTCCACAGAACTGTTCCCTTACACCTCTGTAGCTATGTTCCTCCAATTCTCTCAGATTTCCAACAACACACAAAAGATCTGTTTCCCTGTACCACTGCAGCTTTCTCTCTGATTTCCAACAACACACAAACACCTTGATGAAATATAACGAAAACAAAAAGAAAAGATTATTTTAACTCAAAAGGAGTTCAGAGTAAATCCGCCAGTTAACATGGACAAACAAATCATAAGACAAAGCATGATGCATTTCGACCTCTTAGGTTTTCTTCAGGCGAGATAAACAACATTCAGGACAATGAAAACGAAGAATGAAAAACAGCTCTAGCTCATTCTTTGTTTTCATTGTCCTGGATGTTGTTTAGCTCATTCTTTGTCCTAAATGCTGTTGATCTTGCCTGAAGAAAAACCTAAGAGGTCGAAATGCGTCTTGTTTTGTCTTGTGATTTGTTTGTCCCTGTCATCTGGCCATTTACTTTAATTTCCTTTCAAAATTTGCCTCAATTTCTGCCTTCAGTCTTCTCACTCTGAAGCTAAAGAAAGACCAGAGCTCAGCTGCAGTCGCTCCCCTCCTACTCCTCTCACCTGGTTCCTTGGGGGTCTGGGCCACTCCGGTCTGTCGCAGTCGTGCGTCGTTCAGAATGTCCATCACCAGGGTGGCAAACTCGCGAGCGTTGAAGCGGGCCAGTTTCTGTCTTCCCTGCACACACACACACAAATTACCATCCTCACATGTGGTGTCACCATGAGCTGCATATACTTCTTAATTATAAAAAACACCAAACCTTAGCCATGCTACTGAAGTCTGAAGTGAACACAAGTGCAGACAACTCTCTCTGAGCCAAGGTTACCAATTCAGAGGCAGCAGGGCGAGTACATTGTCCACACTCACGCTGTATGACAATCACCTATCGCTCTCCCTCATGGTCACACTCGACAAGAGCTCAAACAGACTGTTTGTTAACATCTTTTTAGAGGCAAACTGAAGCAGGTTTACCATGGCAGCCGCTTCAGCAAACGCAGGTGTCCTCAAAGATCATGTGTTTATGATGAAAGCTTCCCAAATATGAGAATGAAATGCACACAAATCTTCCGAATTACTGTAAAGGCTGGTGGAGGGGTGGGGGGGTGCAGGGGCAGGGCAAGGTTTGTTTCATCTTCCATCGCATGGCAGAGAGTAGATAGACACCTGATTTTCCACTGCTAACCTTAGAAATGGCTTCTCCCGATACAAATTACTTTCAAGTCTGATTCAACAGCATATTTTGGCACAAATTCAGGCTCTCTTGCCATTTTTGTTCCCTTATATTTCAGGGCCTGTACTCCCAACTACTGTTCCAATGAATCAGCATGTCTTTGTTATTATTATTATATTGGGTATTTATACAGCGCCTATCCTCGGTCACAGACCAAGCTCTAAGCGCTTTACAATAAACACACTACCTCACTCACTCAACGGGCTGCCTACCCAGGTAGAGCCGGCCGAAGAGCAGCCTACTGGCGCTCATTCAGTCGTTTCCCGTACCATTCAAATATCAGTCACTCATTTTTCATTTATCTCATTTATTCCTCCAGTTCCTCCAGTTTCTCACATAGGATGCATGCGATGTTGATACATGTCCTCCATTTCCACCGGTACACGATGGCACACGATAACAGTAAGTGACAATTTTTGTGGCTTGGTAAGAAATACCAGGCGGCTATCTTCAATCTACATCAATTTTGCCAGGGCAGCGGGGAACCCCCCTGCTCTTTTCGATTTTCAACTGCCGTGGGTTCTTTAACGTGTGCAGGGGGGCCAGGAAGGCACATGGGTCTGACTCGCTTATAGTCCCCATCCGATGGACTTGACGTTCAGTTTGATTTGTCATTCAAACTGGGAAAGAAAGGGCGAGAAAGGCAGGGCTCGAACCCATGCACTTCTCACACGTTGGATTGGCAGGCGAACATCTTAACCACTCTGCCACCTTTCTTCCTAAAGAAGACGCAGATGCAATTTTACATGCCAGAATTAGTAAGAGTTGTGGCTCTTTGATCATACAAAACCAGCACAATGGTTACACACCACAAGTGCAACTACCACTCAAGAACTTAATCTCCAGATTTTGTTTTTAACTTTTTTCCCCCTACTTCGTCATGTTTGCTGAATTTCTGCCAACTATGTGACCAAAATACGGTGACGTCATACCAACAAACAGGTTCTGCAAGACTTTCTCACCTGGTTGCGTGTGGTGGAGAGTTCGGGGTTGACCGGCAGATGAGGCACCGTCAGACGCTCACTGACAATTCTTGGTACATGTGTGACGCAGACTGCAATGTTACAATAAAAGTGGAACAGCATGAAACACCAGCGCACACATGGTTACTAATAACAACGTCAAGACCACTGAAAACACTGCACATGTTATAAACATCAGCCACTGCGCAGTGCACACATGGTTACTAACAACAACGTCAGAAGAACAGCACTGAAAACAGCCAGACTGCACACATGGTTACTAACAACAACGTCAGAAGAACAGCACTGAAAACAGTCAGGCGCACACATGGTTACTAACAACAACGTCAGAAGAACAGCACTGAAAACAGCCAGGCTGCACACATGGTTACTAACAACAACGTCAGAAGAACAGCACTGAAAACAGCCAGACTGCACACATGGTTACTAACAACAACGTCAGAAGAACAGCACTGAAAACAGCCAGGCTGCACACATGGTTACTAACAACAACGTCAGAAGAACAGCACTGAAAACAGCCGGGACTGCACACATGGTTACTAACAACAACGTCAGAAGAACAGCATGAAAACAGCCAGGCTGCACACATGGTTACTAACAACAACGTCAGAAGAACAGCACTGAAAACAGCCAGGCTGCACACATGGTTACTAACAACAACGTCAGAAGAACAGCACTGAAAACAGCCAGGCATGCACACATGGTTACTAACAACAACGTCAGAAGAACAGCACTGAAAACAGCCAGCTGCACACATGGTTACTAACACAACGTCAGAAGAACAGCACTGAAAACAGCCAGGCTGCACACATGGTTACTAACAACAACGTCAGAAGAACAGCACTGAAAACAGTCCAGGCTGCACACATGGTTCTAACAACAACGTCAGAAGAACAGCACTGAAAACAGCCAGGCTGCACACATGGTTACTAACAACAACGTCAGAAGAACAGCACTGAAAACAGCCAGACTGCACACATGGTTACTAACAACAACGTCAGAAGAACAGCACTGAAAACAGCCAGGCTGCACACATGGTTACTAACAACAACGTCAGAAGAACAGCACTGAAAACAGCCAGACTGCACACATGGTTACTAACAACAACGTCAGAAGAACAGCACTGAAAACAGCCAGGCTGCACACATGGTTACTAACAACAACGTCAGAAGAACAGCACTGAAAACAGCCAGACTGCACACATGGTTACTAACAACAACGTCAGAAGAACAGCACTGAAAACAGCCAGGCTGCACACATGGTTACTAACAACAACGTCAGAAGAACAGCACTGAAAACAGCCAGACTGCACACATGGTTACTAACAACAACGTCAGAAGAACAGCACTGAAAACAGCCAGGCTGCACACATGGTTACTAACAACAACGTCAGAAGAACAGCACTGAAAACAGCCAGGCTGCACACATGGTTACTAACAACAACGTCAGAAGAACAGCACTGAAAACAGCCAGGCTGCACACATGGTTACTAACAACAACGTCAGAAGAACAGCACTGAAAACAGCCAGACTGCACACATGGTTACTAACAACAACGTCAGAAGAACAGCACTGAAAACAGCCAGGCTGCACACATGGTTACTAACAACAACGTCAGAAGAACAGCACTGAAAACAGCCAGGCTGCACACATGGTTACTAAAACAACGTCAGAAGAACACAACTGAAAACAGCCAGACTGCACACATGGTTACTAAAACAACGTCAGAAGAACAGCACTGAAAACAGCCAGGCTGCACACATGGTTACTAACAACAACGTCAGAAGAACAGCACTGAAAACAGCCAGACTGCACACATGGTTACTAATAACAACGTCAGAAGAACAGCACTGAAAACAGCCAGCTGCACACATGGTTACTAATAACAACGTCAGAAGAACAGCACTGAAAACAGCCAGGCTGCACACATGGTTACTAATAACAACGTCAGAAGAACAGCACTGAAAACAGCCAGACTGCACACATGGTTACTAACAACAACGTCAGAAGAACAGCACTGAAAACAGCCAGACTGCACACATGGTTACTAATAAAAACACAACGCAGAAGCAACAGCACTGAAAACAGCAGCCAGACTGCACACATGGTTACTAACAACAACGTCAGAAGAACAGCACTGAAAACAGCCAGACTGCACACATGGTTACTAACAACAACGTCAGAAGAACAGCACTGAAAACAGCCAGACTGCACACATGGTTACTAACAACAACGTCAGAAGAACAGCACTGAAAACAGCCAGGCTGCACACATGGTTACTAACAACAACGTCAGAAGAACAGCACTGAAAACAGCCAGACTGCACACATGGTTACTAACAACAACGTCAGAAGAACAGCACTGAAAACAGCCAGGCTGCACACATGGTTACTAACAACAACGTCAGAAGAACAGCACTGAAAACAGCCAGACTGCACACATGGTTACTAACAACAACGTCAGAAGAACAGCACTGAAAACAGCCAGGCTGCACACATGGTTACTAACAACAACGTCAGAAGAACAGCACTGAAAACAGCCAGACTGCACACATGGTTACTAACAACAACGTCAGAAGAACAGCACTGAAAACAGCCAGGCTGCACACATGGTTACTAACAACAACGTCAGAAGAACAGCACTGAACGCAGCTCACAGGTACTAACAACACTCAGAAGACAGACTGAACACAGGCGCACATGGTTACTAACAACAACGTCAGAAGAACAGCACTGAAAACAGCCAGACTGCACACATGGTTTAACCTAAACAACAACGCATGCACAATGTAAACAGCAGAACACATGAAAACAGCCAGGCTGCACACATGGTTACTAACAACAATGTCAGAAGAACAGCACAATTTTTTTTTTTTCTAAGCAGCAATACTGACCTGTTTTCTGATTTGAGAAAAAATGCAAGGAAGCTAACCCTGCTTGCTATTGTGTTTGTGAACAATTTTGTTTTCCTCTTTCACCAGTGCTAAGCCTGCAGACATTAAAACTGACACACTTCTAGACAAGAATACCACTAATAATATGGTCATACTGGACACAAATCATAACATTTTCTTAGTTAAAAAGAGAGAAAAAAAAGAGCTGAAGAGAGGAGGAGAGGAGGAGGAGGATGAGAGAGAGAGAGAGAAAGAGAGTTAGACAGACAGACAGACAAAGCGAAGAAGAGAGAGAGAAGTAGAGAAAGAGACAGAGACCATGAACAACACTATCTGGATGGAGGGTCGTAACCTCAGCGCTGGGGTATAACAGGATATGATGCATCCACCCCCTTCTCCTGTGCTGTCACTTCAGTACATATTCATGCCTTGTCATCATTTTTCTGTCTTTGTTCGCATCCTTCATTCTATTCCAGAATGATACGATTTCAGACCGTGAATGTCATAATGCACCTTCTCCAACCCTTCTTCCATACCTGCCCTCCCATCTTTGCGCAAAAGAAAGAGTGCACAGGATACCAACGCAATTCCAGATCGTCAATACATAGACTTATTTCACTACCTCACAAAGACTTTGACATACAGCAAGCAATTCTAGAACTTATCCTAAACATACCTGTGTGCTCGTAATGTATTCATGACATTGTTCAGTGCTGTGCTGGCATTAAAGAACAAGAAAAGTTAACGCAAAACTGCCACCGTTGCTCTCGCGAAGAATGTGATCTCATAACCTCAACATTGTCCGCTAGCGTACCAAACATGCAGACTCGGTGAATTTGATTGCCACTTTTTTTTCGTCCCCCTTTTTTTTTTCAATCATTGAAAAACTGTCTGTTCCTTTGATTTCCCGTTTCAGTTTTTGTTGTTGCTGAAATCTGCTGACTCATAGAGAAATGGGAGCCCTGTTTCAGATACCAAGCGCCCCCCCCCCCCCCCCCCCCCCCTTTAAAATAACACTGACAAACAATTTTTTTTCTGCTTGAAGTGATTTTTATGTGAAGTCAGTATACCACCTGTGCTTGAGACTCGTACTCAAGTGTCTCCATGCAAACCACAGCAATATCCCTGCATGGTGTTTCCCCATGCCTATTTTCAGATAAATGAGACCACGCTGACGGCAGTAAATGCTATTTCATTCTTATGTTTCTTTTCCCCTCTTTGACTAGAACCTTCCTTATCGCCTAAAATAAACAGGGCCATGCGCTTGCAGTGCTATGCTAGGACCAGTTTTCAAACCAAAAAGACTTTTAAACCGACCACAGGAGGCATATGGCCTTGTGTACTCTTCAAAGACAGGCCAAACTTACAACAAGCAGTGGGGGAGAACCAAGTGTGCAATGTAACTTACTTGAGTCATTCTCCCTCCTGTCCACTTCGTCGTAGACGTCCATGGCCAGCTCCTCAAACAGGTGGTTGGGAAGCTGCCCACACAGAACATCTTCTTAACACAAAATGCTACAGTGAGGCAAAGTACATACACATAAAGAAGCAACTTAAACTCACATACCCGGGACCAGGCTGCTTCCAATTCAGTAGTGGGGCGACCATCCCCAACTCGGCGGGTCCCCGGGTGGCGGATAGGGGAATGGCCCTCAGATATGGGGGTTAGCTGCGATATAAGTCAGGCTTGCCTGGCAGAATAAGCAGTCCCAGACCAACTGGCGATGTTCCTATCAGGACGGGGTGGGTCAACAGGTGCACTGTTGTCCTCACTGAAATACCCCATGTGTCCTATGACGGGCTCATCATGCGGTCAAGAGGCGCGGTATAACCTCTAGCCCCGGGGTGGGATCCCCGGAGAAACAATCCCCCCTGTGCTCACAGGGCAGGACGCACGGGCCATGAGCTAAGGGTGAGGCACCCCGAAAGAAAACTCCAGCTGAAGACGGAGGTATCGGGCCACTGGCGCAGCTTAAACCACGATACCACGCATATACGCCTCCATGATGATGCAGTCCACAGAATTTCGATGTGGCGCTCGACCTTCGGAGACCCGCCGGGGAGGTCGGGAGCCGGGCCCTATGCCTCAAAGGGGCCCACCCCAAGCGGTCGGTGGTCAGACAAAGAGAAAGTACTGGCCAACACCGACAGCAGTGGAAGCCAAGCTGTATGGCACCCTGGAGGAGCTGCAACGGACGGCAGCCTTCATCGAGGACACCGGGCTGCTCATCTAACGGGATGGCGAACGAGGAAGAAGAAGAAGAACTCACATACCCTCATGAACAAATAAAACGACATGATATGGACGACATCCAAGATCTAGCATGTATTTTAGGCATCTGCTAATGTCTCATCAACGACATTCCCTTCATCTCTGACCCTAATATAACCTTCCCCCATCCACTTTGACCTCACAGCTTTCATGTGGTGCAGCTGACAGGGACTAATCCACACACTATGATGACTTCACAGAAAGTAAAATCTGACATCTTATGAGTACCAGATTACAATCAGAAAATTGATAAAATCTCCATTCATTAAGACCAGTTCACTAACAGATGACTGGAAAGCTGCCCACACATGGATGTAGTTCACAACCATGACTGGGGTGATAACCAAACATCGATATTAGTTCACAAACAGATGATTAAGAAAATGTCCACACATTTACTTAGTTCAGAAACTGACAGGTGAGGAAGATGCCCATAGATCAATACCAGTTCACAAGCTGATGATTGCACAGATACCCCACAATCAATGCCAGATGCCAAACAGCTGATTCGAAAGCTGCCCACACATCAGACAGCTTCCTCTATCTTAGGTAAGTTAGTAGTGCCCTACGAATTCAATTACTTCGATATTAATAATCAATCCAGAACAACAAAAAATGCTGTGTGTGTGGACCATTTGTGCAATATGGGTTATGCAGATTTATCAGTCATAATTTCTCAAACTGTGTTTTAGGTTAGTATTTTCAGAATTCTGCTCATCTGCCTATCATGCACTTACATATCAATCAGACATACGAAGAAATGTACAAGGAAACAAATGTTCTGTTCAATGCACACAGACCTTCAAACATCCCTTCATCAAAACAGGAACACACTTCGATGTCAACCTCCAAGTCTTTAACCTTCCTCTTCGTATAAACCATTGTGGACACACACACACACACACACACACACACACACACACACTCACACACACACACACACACACACACACTCACACACACACACACACACACACACACACACCTCTACATATGCATCAAAAGTGACACAAGTTCATTTTCTAGTGAACAACGATAAACAGTCACAATCAATTTATCAATTTTTATGAAACAGTCACAATCAATTTATCAATTTTTATGAAACAGTCACAATCAATTTATCAATTTTTATGAAACAGTCACAATCAATTTATCAATTTTTATGAAACAGTCACAATGACTCAAAATTCCTGGGAACAACGATTAACACTCAGAATGACTCCAATTCCTGGGAACAATGGTAACAGTCACAATGACTCAAATTCCTGGGAACAATGATTAACAGTCACAATGACTCAAATTCCAGTGAACAATGACAAGCAGTCAGAATGACTCAAATTCCTGGGAACAATGATTAACACTCAGAATGACTCAAATTCCAGTGAACAATGACAAGCAGTCAGAATGACTCAAATTCCTGGGAACAATGATAACAGTCACACTGACTCAAGTTCCCGGGAACAATAATAAACAGTCACAATGACCCAAATTCCTGGGAACAATAATAAACCGTCACAATGACTCAAATTCCTGGGAACAATGATAAACAGTCACAATGACCCAAATTCCTGGGAACAATAATAAACCGGCACAATGACTCAAATTTCAGTGAACAATGATAACAGTCACAATCACTCAAATTCCTGGGAACAATGATAAACAGTCAGAATGACTCAAATCCAGTCAACAATGATAAACAGTCACAATGAGTCAAATTCCTGGGAACAATGATAAACAGTCACAATGACCCAAATTCCTGGGAACAACAATAAACCATCACAATGACTCAAATTCCTGGGAAAATGATAAACAGTCACAATGACTCAAATTCCTGGGAAAATGATAAACAGTCACAATGACTCAAATTCCTGGGAAAATGATAGTCACAATGACTCAAATTCCTGGGAAAATGATAAACAGTCACAATGACCCAAATTCCTGGGAACAACAATAAACCATCACAATGACTCAAATTCCTGGGAAAATGATAAACAGTCACAATGACTCAAATTCCTGGGAACAATGATAAAAAGTCAGAATGGCTCAAAGTCCAGTGAACACTGACAAGATGTCAGAGTCACTGAATCACCTCTACCCTGTCGCACATGACCAATGACTGGGGGTTGCACAGACCCCTGACTGCCCCAATGTCCACCTTGGCATCCCTCCCATCTACTGTCAGGGGCAAATAACAACTAGTGGGACAACAACAAAATGAGTACTGAGATCATACAGGAATAAGTGGCCAGACAATAATAAAATGAGTAGCAGGACAATAACGAATCAGAAGTATGACAACAGTATGAAACGAGTAAAGGGACAATAATGAAATGAGTAGTATAATAATGAAATTACAGGGACAATAATGAAATATAAAGCAGAAAAATAATGGAATTAGTTGGAGCCATAATTGGCTCAAGTTTTGGGGCAGTAATGAATTGAACACTTAGGACAATAAAGAAATAAGTAGTGTGACAATAGTGGAAAAGTGTTGGGACAATAATGAAAAAATAAGTGGGACAATAAATGAAAAAAAATGGTGAGATAACTGTACAAGGAAACGAGTAGCAGGGCAATCATGAAATACCTTGGACAATAATGGAATAAGTTGTGGGACAATAATGGAGTAAGTAGAAGGACAATAATGAAATAAGTAGTGAGACAATAATGGAATAATTAGTAAGACAATAATCGAGTAATCAGTAAGACAATAATGAAATAAGTAATGAGACAATCATGGAATTATTAGTAAGACAATAATGGAGTAGTAAACAGTGGGACAATAATGGAATACGTGGACGGTCAATAATGGAATACATAGTAGGACAATAATGAAATAAATAGTGACAAAACAATCGAGCAAGTAGTGGAACAATAACAAATCAAGCAGACAGACAACGTATGTGCCACTCACATCCTGTAACTTCTTCTTGGCTTGTCTGGCAAGATCCGATAGGTCAGCAGTGCTGAAACATGCATGAAATTATCATAAACACGCAAGATCTAATTCATACACTCACCCCTATCAAATCCTATGTCAACACACATATCCATCCATAACAACAATGTTAACACACATTTCCAGTTCAACAGACATATCCATCACATCCACACACACGTCCATGTCAGTAATACACAAAACCATTCCAACAGATTCATGTCAGTACACAGATCCATGTTAACACACTGATCCTTTTCAATATACATTCATCCATGACAACACACTGATCCTTTTCAATATACGTTCATCCATGTCAACACACAGATCCTTTTTAATATACATTCATCCATGACAACACACTGATCCAGGACAAAGTACAGATCATGTCAACCACACACTCATTCATGTTAACACACAGATCCACAACAATACACATTCATCCATGTCAACACAGAGTCATGCCAACACACAAATCCATTACCATCATTTCTCACTTGCTTTTTTTCTTTACAGTTACCATCTTGATAATTCCTCAACATTATCCCATTGTGATTTATTTTCTACATGATACAAAGTCTCTTTTCCCCTCAGTCCCAACAGACTGAAACTGACTTACTTATCGCCAAGCTCAGGTATTTTAAAATGCTGTCCAATTCTGTGATCTGAAAAAGTAAAAAAAAAACACACACAAAAAAACACATGAATAATGGATACATAATCAACATGAACACTGTAA